>OY282561.1:3879067-4571659 GCA_958295665.1 Tipula vernalis
GCCCTCATTGACGTTGACTTCTTTTATGATTGGTATTCGACTTAGTGCATCTGCTACGACGTTAGCCTTCCCCTCCTTATACACGACATCATAGTCGTAATTCTCTAACTCTAGACGCCACCTCAGAATTTTCGCATTCTTTTCAGAGGTTTTAATAAATGTTAAAGGCTTATGGTCAGTTACCAATGTATATTTGTTACCGTACAGGTAGGGTTGATATTTTTTGACGGTCCAGATGATGGCCAGTGCCTCTTTTTCATTCGTGGCGTACTTTGATTCTGTATTATTTAGAGTTCTGGAAGCAAATGCGATGGGTCTTTCGACACCATCCTGAATCTGCGACAGGACTGCACCTAGCGCGAAATCTGATGCATCCGTCGTTAGTATGAACGGTCTTGAAAAATCTGGGTACGCTAATATCTGATCAGTTGATATAATTCTTTTGAGGGTTTCAAAAGATTTAACGTATTCCGGATCTGTTATGTTCATTGAAACGTCTTTTCGTAAATATTTATTCATGTTTTTGGCTATTTTCGAGTAATCCTTTATGAATCTCCGATAATAGCCAGACAGTCCAAGGAACTGTTTTATTTCTTTTGGTGTTCTTGGTAACGGCCAATCTAATATTTTGTTTATTTTGTCAGAATTAGGTTTTACTCCGTCTTGGGTGATGGTGTGGCCCAGAAATTCTGTTTCCTTTTTTAAAAATTCACATTTATCAATTTGAATTTTTAGATTGAATTGGGATAATCTTTTAAATACTGTCACCAAGTTATCTATGTGATTTTCTAAATTATGCCCTATGACGATGATATCATCTAAATACACGTGGCAAATTTTACCTATTAGGCCATGTAGTACATTGTTCATTGTTCTTTGGAAGGTGGCTGGGCCATTTTTCAGGCCAAACGGCATCCGGGTGAATTCAAAATGTCCTTTGTCCGTTGAAAACGCGGTTTTTTCCTGGTATCTCTCGTACATTGGAATCTGGTGGAAACCAGATTTAAGGTCTATTGTCGAAAAGTAAACGGAGTTACCCAGACTGTCGAGGATTTCCTCAATTTGAGGGATAGGGAATTTATCGTTTCGGGTTTTTGCGTTCAACTTCCGGTAGTCTATTACTACTAGTACTTTTCGAATTCCCGACGCGTCCATTTTTTTTGGAACCACCCAAATTGGTGATGAGTATGGGCTGTTTGAATTTCAAACAATGCCGCTATCCAATAATTCTTGGATTTGCTCTTCTACGTCTTTTTTATAGCAATTCGGGTACCGATACGTCTTTGTATATATTGGGTTATCGTCTGTCGTGATAATCTTGTGTTTGGTTATTGTCGTTGCCGACAACTTTTCGTCTTTTTTTAATAAAATAGCCTGATGTTTAAAAATAACTTCTGTTAATATCGATTTTTCGGTTTCACTCAAATGTTCTGTTCTGATTAGTTTCGATATCGTTTTTCTATCAATACATTCATTTTTTGCGATGGGGATAGGATTGATTGTTTCGAAGTTATTTACTTTAAGTATTAATTTTGGAACCTTTTTTGGTGGTTCAGGGTCTCCAGTTAACACATTAATTGTGGTTTTAAATTGCGTTGCTTTATACAACCCTGGCTGTACCATTATCTCTTCGTTTAGTCTTTCGAAGTTTGGTACTAGCCAATCGCCATTCTCCGTTGTATTCAACGTTATAGTATGATTATAGAAGTTATTCTGAGGGTAATATCTATTGAATTTATAAATGCACTTATTCAGAGTAATTATATTGGAGTTATAGTCTAATTTTGCATTCATCTTGGCCATGGATTCTGAACCTAGTATTCCATCGAAAAATTTATGGAATTGTAATTCATAAAATACTTGTGGTGGCATGTTTTTTCTAATAAATTTATTTTGACTTTATTATTAATTTTGTGAGTTCCTAGCAGATTTTCAACTATTGTTTTTTTTGTCGCTTCTTTAAAAGTAGGCTTCATTAAACCGACTATTTCTGGTTTAATCACGTTTTTATTCGCGCCTGTGTCAATTAAAAGTGTTATTTCGCGCTTAAGATGTTCATTATAACACTTCAGATACGGGAGAAAATTTAGTCTTCCGTGTCTGAATTCTGTGTCCCCTGAAAATTTCCTGAGTCTTCTTCAGGATTATTTTCATCTGGTTCTTGTGACAGATTATCTTCACTTTCTTGTGCGATCTCATGGTTATTGATTAAGTTTTTGTTGAACGTTCTTCTAGATCTTATCGACTGATCGACTTCCATAGGAATTGGTGAATTTTTCACCGAATATGTCTGTTTCCGTTGGTTTGTCGGAATATAATCGTGGTTTTTTATGGTATTCGATCTATTTTGGTTCAATTGGTTTGGTTTTTGCTGTTGATAACTGGTTTGTGCCAGTCTTTTGGAATTTTCAGAAAATAGTTCATTTGAACTAAACTTACACAGAAAGGCGTAAGCCTCTTCAATGTCTTTTGGCTTAGCCGCTTGGGCATAACCAAAATACGGCTTTTTCAATCCAGATACAAATGCAGCCAGTGCGTCTTCTTCTATAAACGCACATATCGCAGGCCATGCATTACTGTAAAGTTTATTTTGCCTAGATAGTGATTTAATACTCTGTACCGTTTCTTTAATTTTTTTAAAGTAAGTATGCACAGTCATTGTATCACATTGTTTGTTAGCCCAAAGCTGGGACTTATAATAAGAAAGCTCTTGGCGGTCACCCAATGCTTCTATTAATATTTCCTTGATTTCTATAAATGTTTGAGGGTTTCCAGCTAGACATAAAATGTCCTTTGCTTTCCCTTCAATTTGTTCATTACGGCTTGTATATACAAACCAAATTGCTGGTCCGAGACCAATGGTTGGAATACTAGCAGGGTATCCTCAGCTGTTTTCAGCCAGGCTGCCAGTTGTTTCCGGTTCCCATCGAAATGTGGTATGGACTTAATTAGATCCGGGATCCTAAATAAATCTACCGCTGACATTTTTTCCAATTTCTTGTTGGATGTCATTTCAATATTACCTTGGGATTTTTCTTCCACTTTATGGAAAATTAAGTTCAGTCTTTCCTCTTGATACACCTGTGCTTCGCCAAGCTTTTTCAGCTCTTCAACGATCACATTTAATTGTGTTGTCACTGTTGTAATTTCTTCCATTGTTATCTCGTTGAGATCGATATTCCGACTTGTATCGTACTTTTCGATTGGTCGTTTCTTTACCATAAACAAGGAAGATGTAATTGCGGAAAGAGCGAAACAATTTTGTAACTATATCTGTCTCTATCTTGTAGTGGACAGAATAGCCGGCAGGTTCACGTCTATCTTGTAGTGCGTGGGTTTGCCCAAAAAAAAAATTTGATAAATTAACTAAGTATCCACCTCTATGTTATAGCAGATAGATGTAAGACAGGTTCACGTCTATCTTGTAGTGCGTGTTTTTGTCTTCAGAATTTTAAATTCCTCTTAATTAATTTATTTAGTATAGAAATTAGTAAAATTTCTTACCTGATTTGCTGTCGTGGTTTGGTTCCAAGTGATGATGGTTGTTTGTGGTGTGGCGGAACCGCGAGTCCTCTAGACGATTTTAATTTAAAAAAAAAATCTTCAGCCTGAGATGTCTCAAAAATACAAATACACTTTTCACAATTTTTTTTTTTTTTTTTTTTTTTTTCACAACAATATTTTTGTTGAAATCTGTGACGGGTTCACTTTAAGGTAATTTTTATTCGTTACCTTTAGCACTATTTTTCACTACAAACACTTTCACTTGACCTTTAGGCTGCGCCAATTATGAGTTCGAAACATGTGAGGTCATAAAAAAAATTATTTTATTCTTTATTTTTTCTTTGACAATTTTTACATGTTATTCTACGTTAAGATTAGAACTAACTTTTATTTAATTTATTTTCTTAAAGTTAAAATCTACAATATTCAATGCAGTGCTTTGTCTTCATCACGTTGTACATAGTCAGCTACTTTTTGTTGGTTCCAGTTACTCGTATGATCCTCATTGTTTTGTCTACGTCTTATGTTGCATTTCAAAATGTGTGAAATGCAACTATGCAATTTGTTGTAACTATATACTTTATTGAGTTGCGATTATATACAATCTGTTTGTGAAAATACTGCAGACCAATTTTCCGCAGATAAAAATCGTTTATTAAATTTGAATAATTAATTGTCTTTTTCTGGTATTTAGAAGAAGTTACTATAAGACGCTTTAGAAGGACATACTATAAGATAAAATTTAATAGATCAAATTCACTACACTGAAGCTACAATCAAAATTAGATGAATATCTAAAAAATAAATAATTATATAGATCTAATACGAACTGGAGTATTAATTATCGATTTTAGCTCATTTGACGCCATCATGAAAAACTATTCATCCGTAGATGAACGATCTTCAAGAATATTCATATTCATATGACCACAAATACACAAGGACTGATGAGTTGGAAGCGTTAAATCTATAAATACACACAATGGAATATAAAACAGAATCAAATTAAAAATCCAGCCTTATAATTACAGCACTATTAGTATCAATGAAAGAGGCAGTACTGTTCTGGATGCTATCATCAAAAAATACAATAACACTTCCCGTTCTATTTATAGGATTACACTTACCAAATACATTAATGTCAGGAATATTGTAATTATCCATTTCATGATCGTCAATCCAGGTTTCCCACAGTAGTATGATTTGTGTCATAGTATCAAGTGCGGCAATATTTGCTAGAAATAAATTAAAGTTTTTGCGTATACTTCTGATATTTTGGTGTCCAATAACTCCATCCTTTGAGAGCTGAGCTGGGTACCCGGTGTCCAAGTTTTTTCCCGCGCCACCACTGGAATCCATAAAAGAGGTCGCCTACGAGATTTATTTTGAAACTCATCAACAACTTATCAAATATTGATTCCGACAAGTAATTTTGAACGACGAGTAGTCCAAATTAACCGCATAGTTTTATTTTTTGAATTGCAGTGGAATATTTTGTCCGCTTGCTCATTTATATAAAATTTAACATTAAAGTATTGTAGCAGGTCATTCTAAGTTACACTGGAAAACTTCCCTAAAATAAACAAATGTCTGCGTCTCTCCACTCACTGCAGTACTTCACTATCCTCCCCTATACCAATTAAAATGTTATTGGAATTAATAGTATGATTTTTTTCAGCAGCAATACTATTATTACTTGCGACAGCTTCGTCACAACCACGGCCAGGTTCTATATTCCCTTTTCAAACGCGAAAACCCAAAGTTATTTCCGTAAGCGAATCGAAAATGATCGTGTTTCAATAATGAATAAATTAGTTCAATCCCCTGATTACCTAATAAATGATTCGGCAGTTAAATTAAAAGAAATGTATGTTGAACGCATTTCAAAAATCGAAAGCGAACGTGATGAATTATATCCGGAAGTCCCAATCCGATTTATTACACATTTTCGATTGCAAAAAATTCAAGTGTCCGCTTTTGAACGCCAATTTTCTTAATGGCCGCATTTTTTTTTTTTTTTTTTTTTTTTTTTTAAACTATGCAATCTTTTTCTGGGGCTCAAGGCACTCCCAACTCTTTCGCAGTTAATTTTACCGTCCTACTTTACGCAGTATTAGCCAAATCGAGGACGTCGGCTATAGACCCGCTTTGTATAAACCACCCGCACATTGCATTGCTTCATGCCAACCTATAGTGCTGACATGAAAGGTGGGTCGGTCCATGGATTCTGCACTCTCAACAGGGGGTCATAGTTGTGTTCATCGTCATCACCGATCGTAATCAGATGATGAAAAATCCCTTTTGCATCCCGCCCCTATCGGGATTCGAACCCGGTACCTCCCGATCCAAACGCCGCAGCTTTAACCACTGCGCCGTTTGCTCGGTCCCGCATTTTCGTAACCTGTTTTGTTCTCTGGTTCATACAAACATTTATCCAAGGTCGAAAAATTCTAATATTTGAAAGATAGTCTACGTGATGAACCACACGATATGATAAAACACATCGTCATAACAGAAGAAAATTTTAGCGCCACAAAGAAAATTTTATATTTATATTTTATTTTCATCCCAACCGAAAATTAACGCTGTAAAACACTGAAGAATTTCAATTTTGAACTGAAACACTGCGATCCAATTTTAGTTTATTTTATTGACCAAAAGGTGTTAACTGAAACAGTTGATTTGTGGAAGATAACAATTGAAGTTTCAACTGTATTACTACATTTTGAAGAATACCCGAATTATACGGTTAATTGCTTTTATTAAATTGATTTGTTATGAATCAGACTAGCTGGTTCAACAAAGTTAGGCAAAATAAATATTTTTACTCCCACTATATATTGTTATGTACTCAAAAGCACAATTATGGCATAATTAATGGTTTTATTGTTTTTTTAACATGTTAACACAGAGGGCTTAAACACAAACTTTCTAGATTATACAATTGCACAAATATAAATCAAAACTATACTTAGGTTAATACTAAATGTAAGGCGAAACGTCATGAGGTGATCAGAACGTCGGTCCTTAAAATTAACCTAACTTCCAACTCAATTCAATTTTCAGTTCAACCTTCAATTCAATTCAATCACCAAATAATATCCTATACCGGCCCGAACACTGCAAATATCTAAGAACCTAATTCAATTCTAACTCAATTTCCGACTCGACCACCATCTCGACCCTCAAGTTAACCACAAACGTCAAACTCTATCCTTAAATCAACGCAACTCGAAAAATTACATTCGTACTTGAACTCAACTCAAAACAACTCAAGCTAACTCCCAACTCAACCCTTAATCCCAAATAATTTCTCAACTTAACCGCTGACTTGTGCTCAACTCAATCCTAATTCAATTCCAATTCAACTCCATTTTAGTCCTAGTACAATCCCAACCCAACCTTAACGGGAAAAATCAACCCCAAATTCATACTCAAGTCAACTCCCAAATTAACATGGCCTTAAAAACTACATGAACTCAGACTAATGCTTATTCAACATTCAATTGAACACACAAAAGAATCCTAAGCTGAACTGTTCATTAAACTCTAATCCAAACCCAACTTCAACTCAACCCCTACTCAATCCTCAACTAAACCGGAAATGCAACACTCAACATAATCCTCAAACCAGTGTATAAAAAACTAATGGTCAACGTTGTAATATCACCACGTGGTTTTGGGTCACCATAGAAAAAGGGGAAGAAAAAAAAATCCAAATCAAATATGGCATAATTATTAATAAGTGAGATAACATGAGTACAAACTGACATCTAGACAGACATTCAGACAAACGGACTGACATTTTTTTTTTTTTTGTATTTTATTTCCTGGCTTAGGGAAATTGGTTTTGGACTACCAATATTTTTGATCATTTTTGACAGGATTTCAATAACGTTGTTGCTTTCGGACCAAAATTAAATCGAAACGATCACGTTGTCTCGTGGCAATGAGATTTTGTTACGCTGTCGTTTTTGTCTAATTTACAACATTAATTCAAAATTAAACAATTACCATTCAAATTTACTGTCTTTACTATCTCAACCATCTCCAGGTATGGATATCCTGTACTCACCGTATCAAAAGAACGGCTTGTCTGATTTGGTTGTTTTTTTTTGCTTCAATCTGTTTCTATGGTCAAGGCGGAAAATTGAGAAGCGTTCAGAACCTGTCCGTCAAAAGGATCAGGTACCTGCCATGCGAATTGAACCAAAACCATGAGGTTATAAACACTTGGTATTACCATGTGGTTTTCAATTCACTCTGTCAAATATTTTATAAATTGCTGGTTTCATTTATTTTGGGATTATTGTACTGAAGGTTGAGTTACAAATTGTTAGAGTTGTTTTGAGTTGGGTTCATGTGTGTATGAGTATACATCTTTTCGGATGTTCAGTTTAGAGGTAAGTTAATTGGGTTGAATTAGGGACGATTGTGTTAGGGTTGAGTTTAATTCAAGTACCCTACCCATGTTATTCTGAGACAAGCGTTGAGTTTGGGATTGAGTTAAGGGCTAGGTTTGGAGTTTAGTTGGGTTAAGTAAGGGTTTATTAGGATTTTAAGGATGCATTTGGGGTGAATTGATTTAGGAATTAGCTTGAGCTAAGTTCATTTAAATAATCATTTTGTTGGATCGTAGGTGGTTAGTAGTTGGGGGTTGAGTTTGGAGTCGAGTTGACGTCGAGTTAGGGATTGAGTTTGGTTGATTCAGTCACTCAGTTATGGATTAATTTGAAGATTCAGTTGAGTTTTGAGTTGGAAGTTAGTTTGAGTTGTTGTGAGTTATTTACTTGTTACTTTTAAGACCGATTTGGTATTCGGATTGATTAGGGCGTTAATTTAAGGTTGAGTTACGCGTTGTGGTTAAGTAGAGTGTTAAGTTGGGACTTAGTGAGAGATTCAGTTAGGGACTTATTTGGGGATTTAATCGAGAGTTGAGTTGGAGGTTTTCTAGCCGTGTTGACTAAGTGATTGATTTTAGCGTTTAGTTCGTTGTTGAGTTGAGGGTTGAGTTGGGGATGAGTTGAAGTTGATTTGCGGTTGAATTGGTACTTGATTTAAAGATTGGTTTGGGGTGGATTTGGTGATTGATTTGAAAATTTGGCTGGGCTTTACTTGATGGCTGGGTTGGACCTGAAGGTCGTTTTTGTTGTCTCCGTCAGGAATTTGCATCGTTGCTTAACCTTACTCGTGAATTCGTGCAATTTCATCTTTTAATTGTTGTGGGATCAGCAAGGCTGGATGAAAATGGCCCAGATGAGAGCTAAAAGTGACATCGATAATAATTTTCTGCTTTTCGGCTATCCGCCTCATAACCAACATTATTTGAATTCAATCAATATCTGCGGATAATCTATCGATTTTTTTGTTGAGATAAAAGAACTGTTTGGCGATAGCTCGAAAATTCTTGTCGTTCAATTCTTTTTCGTGTTTAAATATGTTTGTGGTTGCATCTAAAATGGATGTTTGGTTCTTGATGAGTTCTAATAAATATCTAAGTTGGTTTCTGCTTTTTTACGCTGTAGCTCTTTGATTCATGATGCCAAATGTGTCTGCGAGTATGTATCCTATTGTATTCCCAATATCCCGCTTTCTTCGTGCATGCCCTATTTCGTGAGGTAATTTCCTGCATTTGTTCATTTAATTGTTGTATCAGAACATCACATAATTCTAACCGGTCATCTGCTTGCCATCCCTTTTGACAGGCACAACAGGATAATAATGCTTGATATAGTGTTCTAAAGATCTGGCAATCCATTGCAATGGATATTCTCAGTGAGCGTACCCCAAATCGTCAACTTAATATGTAACCGGAAGCTAAGGACGATAACTTTAAATAATTCAGGAATCCTAATGCTAGACCCGAAGAACATTTTAAAACATGCCGATTTCCAGCTAACAGCCATTGAATAAAAATCACACCGGATCAACTTTTAAATTATCGCGTCAATCGAAGTTCAATAACAACCAAATACCAAGCGGATGAACCAGCCGATAATGTTACGAAGGAAATGCCAGAACTAGACAAATCCATCATGCTACAGAAAATAAACGAAGCGAAATTACCGGAGGTCATCGATCCATCACATTTCATTGTATCTCTTTCAACGTAGGAAAAAACGACAGAATCATCCAGAGACTCTTCTGCACCACAACGACCGATTCCACGGCCAAGGTCCCTAAATTATTTTGCCCCGCAGTAATCTTATGACTGAACATGAGTACAATTATGAACTTCTTAATAACAACAACATAAGTTGATTACTTAACTTATATTTTCATTCTTATTCTTTTTATCGTTTAATGCTTAGTACTTAGTCAGCAATTTGTTAGTATATAAGAATTTAATTTCCTTCAATAAAAATAGAATAAACTTAGAAATCAAAAAGGTTGTTTCGCCTAATAAATAGTTATCCAATTCGTTCAACAACTTAGTTTTACTTCTAACTAGTCTGGCCCCACCAGTGGTAATCTGAATAGTTATAAAACCACAAAACGATTAAATTCTAACTACTTCACATCAACAGAAGTAATTAGTCTATTGTATAATTCTCACTCGTTCGAATTTACAGCCCGAACATTAGGGTGAGAATTATTAATGTTTACCGGTTCATTGTCACATCAGTTTTGTTCTGTGTTTATTCAGATCAAGGAACTCATGATCTCTGAAATTCCTTCTGGGCGCCTTTATTTTAATTGATTCCAGTATAGAAGGTGTATCGATTTTAAGAAAAAAGCTCTCGTCTGTTTGCTAACGCTATCATGTGATATTTTTTATATCTATTAGGATATGATGGTAATCGCATGAGTTCAGGTATGCATGTGATATACTGGATCGAAGTTTTGATCAACTATTGAGGTTCCAGCACTTTATATTTTGTCTGTTAGTTTACATCCACAGTTATTGAAAATTATACTTAGTATTTTGGGCTCATTTTGGGCCATGCTTACCTTAACAGTTAAATTTATTATTGATTAACCCGAACTAATTATATTATAATCACGAACACATGTAAAGCTTTTTAAATTTTGGAAAAATTTTACTTGTATTTATGCAAATACGCGAAGTTTTTCCTAAACAATCCAAATTTTTTGTTTTTAGGATAGTTTAGAATAAAATTAAAGTGAATTGAAAAAGAGACTATTTTTGTTTAGGATCTTAGTTCAACGGAAAATTTGTAGTTATTTGAAGATGATGGGATCAATAAATAATAAAAGCAACAAAAAATCTATAAACCATAAAAATATAAATGAATAATGTAAGTTTAAATAAATATTTTTAAATAAAAAATATTAAACTCCTACTGAGCTGCTTGGGTGGTTCATTACGGTCCAATCATTCCACTAATAAAATTCAAAAATTTCGCTTAGATAAACAAAAATGAAAAGGCTTTCTATACCTAAATCAATCTAATTTCCGTTTTACTTAACGACCAAAATAGAAATCAAATGGAATTTAAAATACCCCTAAATGTTTACTACTGTGTGCTGAGAAGCGTATCAAAACTTGTACAAATATCAGAGGAGCCACCCTCGCTCTATCACGTTTATTTTCAACTTTTCTTATTTTTATTGTGTTGAATTTTTTTTTATATTCCATTACGTTTTGTGCTCGTCCATTAAATGCTAGCTTGATAACAAACACAACAAAAAAATAAAAGAAAATTAATTTAAAAATGAAAAGCAAGAATGAAAAAAATAAAAACGCTCAGGAAAATGTAAGTACACAATTTAAGACAAATTTTATCTTCTGTTTTCATTTTTGAATGTATTGTACAATATCTATCTAAAAAGTCCGGGTGACAAAATATGTATATTCCAATCTTCAATTCCACCGAAATGGTATTATGTAACCATTGCCCCCGTATTCTTCCACACCATCCAATAAAAAAAGAATAAACATCCATTTATTATAATTACAGTTTCCATGGAAATTTCAAATCGATCAAATAATAAAATTAAAAAAAACGGAAAAATATTAAAATACAATTTTTTTGGCCAAAATTTTATCTTTCCAGTAATATTGAGTCCTTTTTATTTTTTATTTTTTTGCATAGAAAAAAAAATTGTAATATAAGGGTGAGCTTGAAGGAATTGTTGTTGCGTTCGCGATTTTTCTTAAATTTACCCCTTTTTTCTTAAAAAACAACGAGAAATATAAAAAAAAAAAAAAAAAAAATTGAAACAAAGAACATCAGAAAATAAATAATAGCGGAAAGGGTGATTGAATGAATTTTGATTCAAATTTATTATTTGAGTTAAGAAAATGCGGAGTTAGAGGGGTCAAAGCTATAAAAAAAAACGAAGGATGCCTTATCTTTAATCATAAAGAACGGCTTGGGTACCTTCAATTGTTTCTTTCATCTTGATAAGATATGGATTAATAAATGTTGATTGTTGGAAAATGTCAGTTTTTTTTTTTGGTGAACTAAATAAAAGTTTGTTCAATTTACTAAAATTTCGTGGAATGCATTCTTGGTATATACTTTTCGTACATTGATGTCATTATTCTTTATCGGATACAGATATGTTGACGAAAAATAACGTAGGACAACTTTATTTTAGACAATTACGATATTACTTACAGCAAAACCATAAAATATATACAAAACCGGCGGGAGATTACACGAATATTTATTTAAATAATTTTCAAACATACACTTTTTGAATTACAGACATAAAAATGTCTACTTTCATATTCGTTAGTTAGTCGACGAGAAAATTTTATTATTTATGGGTACACAATTAGATAATTTGCACCATAACCTAAATAATATACTTTGAAAAGCGTTTTCTTATTTACAAAACGGAATTTTCTTTTTATATACAAAATCAAAAGTAAAACAAACTATAAAATTTTTCTCGAAGAAACCAAAATTCCTCTGTCTAGGACTAAGATTTTGAAGTCTTTGACAAAAACGTATAGTAAAATTTTACGGTTTTCTTTTTTGCAAAATATGATTCAACATTAAAATACTTTATGAAAAATCCATAAATCTAAGAATTATATAAGGCAAAAATGTGTAGATAATTTGGCGCTAAAATCATATTGTTTTAACCAATATTCTATTATCATTATGTGGAAGATGGGTGAACTAGGAAATCTCGGTTTAAAAAATCCTGAATTCAAAATTCAGGTTTCCAAAATCCCGGTTTTTAAAATCCCGGTTTTTAAAATCCCGGTTTTTAAAACCCGCACTTTTTGGAAAATTCTGGTGAAGGAAAATTTTAATTTTGAAACGGGATTTCATAATACTGAAATAATAAATAAATAAAAAATATTACAGAAATTGAAATTCCCCAAAAAAAAAAAAAAATACAGAAGGAATAAATCCAGAAACAAAAAAGTTCAGAAAAACAAAAATCCAAAAACCTAAAATCGATAAACATAATTAGAGTGCAGTCCAAGTTAAAATTAAAATTCATAAAATGTCTAGAAAATCTGAGTTTTTTCGTAATGTTCTTAATATTTATGAAAATGGAAATTGCTTCGTAAACCTTTATCAAAAGTATCGCTCATATCGCTTCTACTGATAGTTTTTCCACAAATGTTTCAAGTTATCTTGTGGTTAGCTTAATTCGTTGAGTTGGTATGGCATCGATATGTATTGGAGCGAATTGCGGATTTAGTGTTTCGTTAATGCTTCACCAATTTTGCAGACGCAGATCAAAGTATTTGTATCGCTTGTATCGCTTCTACCGATAGATGTACCACAAATGGTTCAAGGGATCACTAAATTTGCCGGAGAAAAAAAAAATCCAGAAACTGTAAAATCCACTATAATTGAAAAGTAAAAATCCAGAAAAAAATCCCGAAACAAAAAATTTAGAAATTACCAGAAAGGCAATGCAGAAATAAATCCAGAAAAAATATTTGGTTTAAAATAAATGAAAAAAATTCAATTAAAAAGACATTTTTAGACTTTTGTTAACTGTACAAAAGATACGAGCGATATAATTCCTTTGATCTGTGTCTACTAGGTTGACGAAGCATTAACGAATCATGAAATCCGCAATTCGCCCCAATACATTCGTCGACATTACACTAGCCATTCGCAAAAGCTTGAAACTTTTATGGTAGAATTATCAGTATACTAGTGGAGCGATACAATTCCTTTGATCTGTGTCTAAAAATTCGTATGAAGGAAAATTTTAATTTTGAAACGGGATTTCATAGTCCACCCGTAAAATAAAAATAAAAATCGCAACTTTCTGAAAACTGGGATTTTGAAAATCAGGATTAACAAAAAAAAAAAACGGGATTTTGACAAACCGGGATTTCGTTACACACTCCTAGAAGATGTTATATTGGCTATCCCAAACAACAAAGTTGATGTTTTAGAGTTTGATTTAGAATAAATATCACAAACAAAGGAGAATCTAACAACAAAATTTACGTGGTCCTTTTTCTTACAAAATAAAATCAAACCAAAATTCTTTACCAAAAAATGTTATAGCTTTTGGAAAAAAAGGTCCATTATAAAAATTTCGTGTTATTAAAAAACGATTTGGCTGAAAAGCTTTATCCCGATAAATTAACAAATGTAACTTTTTGGAAACAAATACATATTATAGAAATTTATATTTGTATAGAAATTAGAAACCACAAATACTCTGCGTAACATGAAAATCATCAACATTAGAATATTTCAGATACGAATAGTTTTATTGTAATATGATTTGTTAGCTTCTCCAAAAATGCAGTTTTTATGCACAAGAATGAGGTTTTTACAATAGGGGTGAGTTGACGTGAAAGAAGAGGCAAAACAACTACCACAAAGAACATCAAGCATTATTTGCTATGGTTAATATACAAATTTAGCTGACCGCATCGGAACATGATGATGATGGAATGAAAGCAGTTAATAATCTATGTAGTCAAGAATTTTTTTTTTTTTTGCAAGTTCTGAAAAGCTGTTTAGAACTTAATTACTCTATATAATAAACCCGCTTTTTTTTCGCTCCAATATTTTTTTCCATCGGCGGTTGGGGATGCGAGATTTTATTACATGATCATCATGTCCCAAGCGGTCATCCAAATTTTTATTATTCCATAGCAAATGTTGCTTGACGTTGTTGTGATAGTTCTTGCATCTCTCCTATCTTGTCTACTCGCCCCCCACGCGGTTTATACACAAAAATTGTTTCAGTAAAATGTTAAATTTTGTAAAAACTTCAATAGTTTTGGAACACACAAGTAGTACTATACATATATTGTCGATTGTGATGAAACACCGATAGTAGCTGTGTTTTTTTATTCGCTCCCGATAGCTGTTATCGAGAGCCGTTATATAAAAAGTGGCTCCAAGGTAGAGCCAAATAATTTTTATAGCAAGTTTTCGCTAAATAATTGAATTAAAAATGATAGTGTGATGTTAAATAAGTTTAGTTTACCAATAAATAGCGCGTCAAATTTAAATGTAGGCGTAGAAAAATGACGGCTCTCGATAGCAGCTATCGTATAAATAATAAATATATGCGAATGACATTTATCCTAAATTAATACTATATTTCAACACAACAACAAAAGTGGTTTAGAAGTGTTTAAAAAAGCCTAAATTTGGGCGAATTTATTATATGCACGAAGGAAAATTAATTCAAATCAAATATTTGAACTTAATGATAAATTAAAAAAAAGAATCAAAATGCACAAAATTTATCAAGATTTAAACTATTTGGGATTTCACAACTTAGTAATGGATCAAAGCGTTAACCATCGACAATGTTTGATAAGTTTTAAAAATTTAATCTTATTCATGCCAAAGAAAATTGATATCTCAAAGATTTCTTCTACCGGCAAACATCTTAATATGATTTTTTGACAGTGCTATGTCTGTTGCTTAATCTTGCTCATCGGCTAAAATTTCATATTCGGTTGATTTATTGAAATATCAATGATTCTAAAACTTGAAAAATTAGATCTTATGCATTTCTATGAAAGTCCATGTCTCAAAACTTTCTTCTATCGGCAAACATCTCACTATGATTTTGTGATAGGTCTATGTGTGTACTTAAATCATGAATATCATCTTTTCGATTTTTTGTTAGCCAAATATACGCATGTAGTTTAATTTAAAATTAATGTAAGTCATCTTTGGAATAATCGTTATTTCAATAGGTAAAGCCGATAAGAAATTTTAGCAACTGTGCTTGATTTAAGGTAAACGCATAGGAATATCAGAAAATCTTAGTGATATATTTGCCGATAGAAGAAGCTTTTGAGATATCGATTTTCTTAGACCTGCTGTAGATCCAATTTTTCAAGTTTTCGAATAGTTGATATTTCAATAAGTCAACCCAATATGAAATTTTAGCGGATGAGCAAGAAGAAACTACACACATAGGCCTATCGAAAAGTCATAATAAGATATTTCTCCGTAGAAGAAAGTTATGAGATATCGCCTTTCTTATACCTGCATTATATTCAATTTTTTGAAGTTTTCGAATAATTGATATTTCAATAAGTCAACCTAATATGAAATTTTAGCAGATAAGCCAAATTAAGCTACACACATAGGTCTGTCGAAAAATCTTATTAAGAGGTTTGCCGGTAGAAGAAAGTTTTGAGATATCGATTTTGTTAGACATGCATAATATCCAATTATTAAAGTTTACGAATAATCGATATTTCAATAAGTAAACCCTATATGAAATTTTAGGAAGAAAGCATTATTAAAGTACATACATAGGCCTATCTGAAAATCTTAGTGAGATGTTTTCCGATAGAAGAAAGTTTTAAGATATCGATTTTCTTATAGACATGCATAATATCCAATTATTCAATTAGAGCCTCTGAGAAAATCCTAGTGAGATGTTTGCCGTTAAAAGAAAGTTTCGAGATGTCGATTTTATTATCTCTCATTTTAATGTCCAACAATAATCCACCAGCATACTTGGGCTCCACTTAACCTGGTGAAATTTTTCTTTCAAGTATAAAACTCCAGCACCACTTCGATCCATTGTTTCACGAAGTCTTTCATAATGTCATGTTTTATATGTAGAGATGGAAAAAATATTGATGTATAAGGTTATATTAGTTTAACTTTTTTAACATTTTTCTGTTCTGGAGTAAGAGATTCTCTTTTGTAGCCTTTCTTAACATAATAATTTTTCCGGTACCTACTGTCCCATTCACATTAACATTTACGTTGAGTTTGTATAGTTTTTATATGGTTCGTTTTTGTAAAGACTAGCTGTGTTTTTGTATTCGCTCCCGATAGCTGATATGCCGTAATTTTTCCACGCCAAAATTTAAATTCGACGTCCTATTTATTGGTAAACTAAACTTATTTAACATCAAACTATCATTTTTAATTCAATTGTTTACCAAAAACTTCATATTAAAAATATTTGGCTCTACCTATTTATGCGGAGCGCTATCGGGAGCCACTTTTTATATGACGGCTCTCGATAGCAGCTATCCGGATCGAATAAAACAACGCAGCTAATATTTGTTATAATACGCAAATAAAGATTTTATTAAGTTGTACTAAATCAAAATGTCTGCAGCAGCTACTCAAATACATACATTAAGGGGTATTTTTTTATTAAGCAATAGAATTTTCAAACATAATAGAACGGTGACACCTAGTGTGTAATAGAATAAGTTAAATTAATAGCTCAATGTTTAACTGAATTAAAATGAAATTTTCCATGATACAATTGTTCTAAATGTTTCTACACTATTCTAACTGGAAAAGTCATGAGTTTTCTAGAAGTTTGGTTTGTGTATATAAAAAGACGAACGAGGTCGAATTGGATTATTAGTATTTGGTAAGCGATAGTGTGAATATTAAAAAATGAATTAAAAACTGATTTAAAAAGTGTTTTAGTGGAAATAAAAATTATAAGTGTACAGTAAAATTGTGTAAAAATTAAATAAAGTGATTTTGTGAATTATCATTAATAAATTGTGTTGTAATAATTCTTGTGTGAAATAAATAAATTCGTTGGTAATAAATTGAATTGATTTTGTTTCATTCACAATCCAGTGACACGAACCTTGATTGACAAGGCAAAAACGTAACAATAATTTAAACTTTGATATTGATAATTTTTAAAAGTTCTATTTACTTTCTTCTAAATAATCTCGTCAAAGGATATTCAATTTAGCTGTTTAATTAAAATTAGATGGATTATTTCGTATAAACTGAAATAAATGTATTGTTACGTTTTTGCCATGTCAATCAAGGTTCGTATCACTGGATTGTGAATAATACAAACGCAATTCAATTTATCACCAACGAATTTATTTATTTCACAAAATTTATTACTACACAGTTTATCAATAAAAATTCACAAAATCACTTTATATAAATTATTCTTAAATTTTACTGATCACTTTTACTTTATTTATCGCACTACAACAATTTTTAAATCACTTTTTAATCACTTTTAATCTTTATACTATCGCTTACCAAATATTACTAATAATCTTACAAGTTTACTCTATCGCGTTCCAAATACTAATAATCCAATTCGATCTTGTTCGCCTTTTTATATACACAAACCAAGCTTCTCGAAAGTTCACGACTTTTCCAGTTGGAATAGCGTAGAAACATTACGTAACAATTTTTATCATGGAAAATTTCATTTAGTACAGTAAAACATTGAGCTATTAGTTTTACTTATTCTAATACACACTAGGTGTCACCGTCACACTACCCCTCACCTGAGCCTGTTCGTCCCGAACAGGACCGAAATTATCTCCTCTGTAGAGGGCCATCCTCTCTAAATATACCGCCATTGGTTTACCTCCTTGTCCTTTTCTTGTCCTGTAGGGTTCCGTCCATATAGGCTGCACTTTCGCCGATAAATTCCCCTTCTTTTGTTGCGAGTTGTGATGCCACACCAGTTGCCCCTCGTGTAATCCCTGGCCATTTGCCCGTATGGCATATCGAGTTCTAATCCAGTCGCCCGACACTCGCACTCTACCTCGCACAACTCGGCCCTTTTTATCCAATATCTGTTTAACCTGGTGTTCATTCGTTTCCTCAACAATTGTTTCAGATTTCGATGGCAGCTCCTCGCAATGACTGATTGTTACTCGCCTTACTGTCGTATCCGTACTGTTAAATTTAAGTTTTAGCTCGATGTTATCGCTACTAAATATTCCTCGTCCAAAATCCAACACAAAGCCATTCATCCTCAAGAAGTACGTTCCACAATGTCTGCGACCAGAACTTCGTGTGGGAAAAGAGTTTCGCCGATCCTTATGCTCACGATCTTTTTCCCTTTAATCATTGCACTCTTCCCATTTGCCATTCTTAATTTTAACCCATCAACCAGCTGCACTGCTCCTGCGATCAAATCTTTCCGAACAATTGTGTGGGTTGCTCCGATATCTAGCGTAATAATACACCTCCTCCCATCAACACCGCCCCTAACTGTGACGCTGCTTCCGCCTCGTGCTTCACTCGTAACAGGGATGAATGTTATGGGGCAACCAGACGGCGAAGCCAGCTTCGGTTCATTCAAACTGACTTCTAACCTTTCCACTTTACCGACTGTTGCCATCCGCTCATCCGATTCCTGCTCTCCTCTTCGTGCTCTTTCCACAGAAGATGGTGATCCGTGCCGCTTTCCTCCTGCTTCCAAACAATCTCGCGAGATGTGGCCAATCCTGTTACATACCCAACATCTTCGCTCGCTGCTTCTAAATCTTTGTCCCGACCGTTCCGTTTTTGCCCGCATAAAAGGTGGCGATCTTCTCTTTCCATGTATTACTTTCCGACAGTCCATTTAATTGTGACCCAACTTGTCACATTTCCAACACCTAAGCCTGCCTCTTCCGCCTTTCGGTACCATTCGCTCCCTGCAGCCGTTCTTGTCTGAGTTCATTTGGCGCCTAAATAATGACGGTCTTGTGAAGTTCTGCACAGCCTCGATCGTCAACGCAAACGCAACGGTTTCCGCGAAGGTCGCTTTAGGTGACAACATCACCGCCTTGCGTATCTCTGGATCTCGAATGCCGTCAATGAATGTGTCAATTTTTAGCCTTTCCATATAATCGGCTGATGTACTGGTATGTGCTAGATGTACTAATCGCTCGATTGCCGATGAAAATTCCTGAAGTGATTCTCCTCCCTTTTGGTAGCGGCTTTTCAATTCCATTCGATAGATTTCCCGCTTGTGATCACTGCCGTACTTCCTATCCAGCGCCTTTATAATTTCGAGATAGCTGCTGCGATCTTTTACCGGAATTGTTTGTAACACCTCCGCTGCTTCACCTTTAAGGGCCACTATTAACGCTGCGACAAGATGTTCATCATTCCAACGGTTTTGATTGGCTGCCGTTTCAAATTGAAATTTGAAAATGCCGAAAGATGTTGTTCCGTCGAAGTTTGGTGGCTTTAACTTAATCGATAGAACGGTCTGAACCACTTGCGTTGTTGATCCACTTGCCTTGACATCATTTAGTTCTTTCTCGAGAAGTTGAACCTCCGCTTTGACCATTTGGACTTCCGTTTCTAATTTTTGGTCAACCTGTTGAATCTTTATTTGCAGCTTATCCACTTCGCCGTGTATGTTAGTAGATAATTCGAGAAGTTTCTCGTCCATTCTCTTTTGACCATCTATAATTTGGTCTTTAATTTCCTCTCCTTGTTGTTTCATTTCTTGGTTTGACTGCACTGCTTGTTGCGCCATTTGATTTTTAATTTCTCCTATAGCTGTCGTTCGTTTTGTAGTTTCATTAGACTCATCTGTCCCGTCATCTGGTTCATAGCAAATATTAACTGCGACCAATCGAAACTTCCAGATGGTGGTTGTGTTGTTTCGGCTGAAGGTTGTTTATCTCCTTCTTTCTGCTCTACGGTTGCCGCATCCGTTACTTTCTCTCCAAAATCATGTTGATCTGCGTCTAACCCTTCTTTCTCCATGGCGTCACGTAGTCGCACTTGTAAAGTTGATTTACTACCATAAGTAGCCAAACCCCGTTTCTCAAGTTCCCTCTTTATTTCTGGAACTTTCAATTCGTTGAGAATCATTTTTTTTATCTGTTTATTCACAATCCCACCGCTGTCACCAATTTGTTACGTTTTTGCCTTGTCAATTAAGGTTCGTATCACTGGATTGTGAATAATACAAAAGGTGTTTTTACATCGCTTTCCACGGGCGAAAGGGCATTACATATTATCGACTACTTTGCTAGCATCTCAACCAAGCAGCTAAACCGTACTAGCAACAGTCATATGGGAAACACCTCTAGCCTTATTTTAGTAATTCCCAGGGAATAGAAATTTTAAATTTTGTTGCAGTATTATTCCCTTTTCCCCAAAGTGTATTCTGGTGTTCGCAATTACAGCAGTTTTGACGTTTGTTTTTCCACACCGATTTTATGAAAGAATTGATGTGGAATAGATTTTTATCGAAAATGTTTATTTAAATTTAGTTAATATTAATAATTAATAATATTAATATTGTTTGTAAGGGTTAAAGTACCTAATAATTTTAAATATAGTATTGTAATAAATAAGAGTTATTATAATAATTTTGATATAGCTAAATTTATTTAATATAATTTACTTTAAATTATTTTTTAAATATTTTTCATTTAAATTGTACAATTGATTATTTTGCTAACAAGTTTTATTTTAATTCCAGAAATGCCGACTACGCTTCCTTAAACGAGTTCCTCAGCAATTCTGATTGGGCCTTTTTGCAACGTGGCGGTAATTTAAATGACATTGTTTTGTTATTTAACGACCTTTTTAGGAGGGGAATTGGAAGACACGTTCCGGTGGTTAAAAAACAATCCGGCTTTCGGGAGCCATGGTACAACAATAGGTTGTTAAATCTGGAGAAATACCGCAATTAATTCCATTCATTATACAGACGGTAAGAAGTTAAATTTTATTCCGGTTGTGATAAAGGTCGCAAAGAGTTTAAAAGTTTAAATAGGCTTTTATATAGCCAATACGTTGTGCGAATCGAGGAGGAATTGACATCAAGTCCAAAGCAGTTCTGGAGTGTTATGAATAGTAAGAGAAAAGTAGTTGGTTTTCCTTATTCTATGTCTTACCAGAACTCCTTCGCTAGTCAACCCTCGGATATCCGTAATTTATTTGCTAGTTTTTTACCATGTCTTCAAGCGCTCACAGTTCCGTGTACTTTAATTATTTTAAATTTACTGAGCAGGAAGTTCGTGATTACTTGTTTAATCTTGATGTTAAAATGGGCGCTGGTCACGATGGTATTCCGGCGATCCATATTAAGCATTGTGCCGAGAGTTTATCCCACCCAATTACCTACCTTCATGGTTAATGAAAGTTTACGTAGTGGGGTTTTTCCAGAGCCTTGACAATTTCCTACCTCCATCCCCTTTTCAAGGCGGGTACAAGAAACGAAGTAAGTTACTATCGGGTGCTTGCATTTACTATAAAAAATGTTTTAAGGTTAAGGTCGTTCATTTGTCTATTTATAGTAAAACTTACCGTCATCTCCTACGCAATCCGATTTAGACGAATTTCAGGAATTTTTATCATCGCACTTTTTAAACTATAATCATTTAACAATTTGATGCGATATAAATTGCAAATTGCAACATGATTGATCAATCCAGTATGTTTCATAATCTTTTAAAAGCGGACAATTTAATATTGGTTACATTTTCACCTACCCATGATCGTACTTGGCTCGATCAATTTAATGTCTCTGAAACAGATAATTTTAGAATATTTTTTTGTCTAGTCAATATACGTTGCCTGATATTTCCGACCATGATTTACTGGCGATCTCTTATAAAGCTAAATCAAAGCCCATTAAAATGGATTACAGACTTATCTACGACTATAGTTAGTTGGATGCTGAAATTATTACGAGTTTTTTTTCTGACGTTAACTAGAGCTTTTTGCACTCGTTCAATAATGTCAATTTCACCTTGCTGTGTTTTTATGATTGCTTATATTATATTCATAATAATTGTGTACCAACGAAAAAAATAGTTAATAGCCAATCTGTTGCTCCATGTTTATTTTTATATTTAAATATTGATTTAGATAGTTCAGAGGTATTTTATTTAGTTGAAAAAATAGGCAGAAACAAAAACTTTACACCAGAATTGAGGAAGTTAATATTGCAAACAAAATACAACAAATAAATTGAGCAATTGCAGGGGTTTTGGGGTATTTGGGGCCGAAGGAATAACATCCTGGTATCATTTATCTTTCAATAGGATAACGATCCTAAACATACTGCAAAGTTAATGGAGTGTTGGATCAAACAATATATGTTTTGGACTGGCCACCGCATAGGCCTGTGAAAAATATTAAAGAATTAAACACCAAACACACACAATTTTAATTAACATAAATTTTATATTTATTTATTTATATTTTATCTATTTATTTAAAATAGTTTATTCACAGAAATTTATCATATTTAATCACCACCATTGTGATGCAAAAACGTGTAGTGGAGAACAACACAAAAGGCGACGTGTTAAGGAGCGACAGGATGTCGCATAATTAATCATTTAATTTAAATTGGTTTTGTGTTTCGTAGCAGATTGTGTTAGGGGAAATCAACCGCCAATACCAGAGCTATTTTATATATAGTGTATCTATAGCGGTGACAACGTTGAGCGGCGTGAAAATGTTGTAGTGGTGTTTGGGTGAGCTCAAACGCCAATGTATGTAGTTGATGTATTGTGGCGGAGAATGAATGATTAAGCCGCTACATGTCTTACCTGAACGGAATAGAGAATATTTATGGGCAGAAATGAAGCGAGGATTAAAAAAGAAAAGTTCCAGGAGTTCACTGGAGCCTGTCTTCCGAAACAAAGTACGGTGGTTCCAAAAAAACAACGTCTACCGTCTTAGGTAGGTTGAAATTAAAAATTATAACCCTAAAAAAGAGTGAATTTTGTTAAATTATATAAGTTACTCATTTCAGTAAAAAAAAAATTAAAATAAATAAATACTTTCATTAAAGTTATTTTCTTTATTTGAATTTCAATTCGTGATTAAAATTACATCTAATTAATTATTTTTATTCATATATTATGTTAACCTACTCTTCGTAATATCATTCACATAATCTGACCGAAGAATACTCTTTCTATTCCACATTTTCAAAAAGGGACTAGAAGGAATGAAATAAAAAAACAATTTACGTCACTTTCAGAACATCCATAATATCCGGAATGAATAAACGAAAACATGCACAAATTATAACAATGAGGATGCTTGACAAAGCAATAAAAGTCATATAAGATAAACTTAAAATTATTAGAAACGAGGATCTAGATGCAGGACTCTACTGCTATAAAAACAGTTATTATTCTGAAAAATAGAAAATTCCCCACTCTTAGTATCCTATATAATTGTGTCACAAAATAAAAGGTGGTTAACACAGGACAGCTCTTTAAAAACCCTAAACTCATTAACATGCTCCAACCGTATTTTTATTTAGAATTTATTTGAGAATTTTGAGAAATACCAATAAAGGTAAGTACAAATATTTTTGTTGTCATCGATCTACTATTGTTGTAATTGTTTTTAAATTTTGATTGCTTAAAAGGTAGAAATTTATTGTATTTAGCATAACATTTGACGGCGAGCATACCACGATAGCTTTCGTAGACGAAAGACGTGTTTGAAAGCTACGTATTAATTCATTTTTTTTGTTTTGAATAAAATTTGTTTTGACCTCATTAAAATAAAATTAATATAATAATAATATAAGCTGAATAACGTGTTCATAGTTATTTACGGTATTTGGTAGACTTTGTTATAAGTGAATTTTGGAGAAAACAATTGGTGTGGTGTGAATAAGTAGTTATAAACAGTTATTCTTTTTTTTTGGTGCACAGTAAACATTTACAGTGTAACAGCGATTTGTTATTTTAAAATAGCGGTATATCCCGGTGCAGAAAACATTCTGTGCTATAGTTAGTGCATTTAAAGACAATAATTATTAAAAAAAATTTTTTTTTTTTTGCTTTTGTGCTGTACATATCTAAATAGTTTCTGGTTGTGAAGTGGTGTAGGAGGCATCTGCCTTAGGGCAGAATGCTCCTTAAAAATCGGTTTGCCCCCCTGGAAGGGATCGGCGAGTATAGTGAAGTATATCCACAACCAAAAAGGAAAAAAACCGAACAATTAAGGGTGAAAAGATTGGGGTTCAGCGCGCCGTTTGCGTCTAGCTCAGCTGATTCCATTCAGGAAAAATATCTGGTTATAAAACACGAAGATGTAAATACTAATCTAAATGGAATTTCTCCTTTTGGAATACAGAAAGCTCTCGACATGGCTGTTTCTAACGGTATTAAAAAAGTAACTCGCACTAAAAGCGGGGAGTTGTTGCTACTAACTAAAACACGATCTGCCGCAGCGTCACTATTAAAATTAAAACAACTCGGAGGACTAGCACCAGTAGTGGTTACAGAACACCCTTACTTAAATAATTCAAAGGGTGTGGTTTTCTGCCGTGATTTAATTTCTCTATCGGAAGAAGAGATTAAAGAAGGGTTTTCATCCCAAGGAGTGATTGATGTGAGGAAAATCAAAAAGAGGATTGAGGGCGCGTTGCAAGATACCGCAGCTATGGTACTTACTTTCAATATACCAACCGTTCCAGAGACTGTATATGCCGGATTCATTAAACTTGCTGTTCGACTGTACATTCCAAACCCCATGAAATGCGGCACATGCTATAAGTTCGGACATACAAAAAAGCGATGCAGAAATACATTAGTTTGCTTCAAATGCGCCGAGAATTTGCAAGTCCCTCATGAGGAACCTTGCACTGTGGTAAAGTGCGTCAATTGCAAGGGCCCCCATACCAGCATTAGTAAAGAGTGTCCGGCTTATAAAAGAGAAGCGGAAATCATGAAAATTGGAACAACAGACCGTATCACTTACTTTGAAGCAATAACGCAATATTATAGGACACACGCTAATACAACTCCGGCATTAGGATCCTATGCCAGTATAGTAAAAGGAAATCGTACTGCACAGAATCAGTCACAATCCAAACCAATCAGCGACAAGCAAAATGAACAGGAACAGCAACCCAAGTCTACTCACCCAAATCAACAGTACCCACAAATACAGCAAGATATACAACCCCAACAACTATCACAGCAACACCAACTGCAGCAATCAACATCTCAACAATCATTACACAAACTTCAACCACTTCTACCTCAGACTTATACACAAAACCCCACAAAAATTCCTCACGTAAGTGAACTACATATTTCTCAACAAGAACAACAAACAATAAACAATAAAGCAGAGCAACATTCTCAACAAAAACATTTACAAGAAGAGAACAGAACATTACCACTACAACAAAATCAACAAATTCAATCATCAGAACAATTTCAACCGCAACAACAAAGACAGTCAAATAGTCATCAAAATAATCATCACAAATCACAACCATTAAGAAAGTCTGAAGAAGTCAATTTTCAACCAACACAAAATCATTTGTATAAAAACCAAGTAAGTCACAGTAACAAGGATTATTCATTTCTCAGCCCAGCTGAATTAGAGTTACTGCGCTATGTCAACGATGAATAATGCTTGTAACGATTTGCTTCATTGGAACTGCAATGGTTTCTTTTGCAGGGACAATGAGCTAAATTTGATTGTAACCAAATATAATCCATGGGTTTTAGCACTAAACGAAACTAAATTTAAACCGATACATAAACCTAAACTGAAAGGTTATAACATAGTTACAAATATCCCACTGGACCCTTCTGGTTCAGGTGGAGCTGCTTTACTAATTAGAGATTGTCTGTCATTTATTCCTCTCCAGATCAATACAAACTTGCAAATTGCCGCTTGTAAAGTAGACTTGGGCGGTTTATCAATAACGATCTGCTCAATTTACATCTCACCATCCATCACCATCAATCTTCAGTCCCTTTTGCAGGTATTTTCTGCACTTCCGAGGCCCATTGTCCTGGTAGGTGATTTCAATGCTCACAGCCCTCTTTGGGGATCTCCCTCGGAAAATACTAGAGGAAAAATCGTCCATGAGTTCATTAGTCGTACCTCTCTAGTGTGCATCAATGACGGATCTCCAACTTATGTCCACGGAAACGGTTCCCTAACACATATCGATTTGGTCCTATGTTCTCCCGAGATTGCGTATAAATGGAAATTCAGCGTGGTAGACGATTTGTACAGTAGCGACCATTTTCCAGTTTTATTGTCTAGCAATACTTTCTCACCACAAAATTCGAGAAGGCAAAGATGGAAGGAACAGGAAGCAGACTGGCGCTTATATTCTGACCTGGCCAATATTACAAACATTTCCCTAGACCAACCCATCAACGAAATTGTAGAGCAATACTCAAACATTTTAACACAAGCAGCTAGATCCAGTATTCCTCTATCTTCAGTACGGCCTTTAAAGAAAGTAGTCCCATGGTGGTCGGCCGAAATTAGAACAGCGATTTTCGATAGGAAACAAATGCTCAAAATTATCCAAAGAAACCCTTCCACCGATAATCTAATATCATTTAAAAGAGCTCCATCACGAGCTAAAAGACTTGTAAGACAGGCTAAACAATCCTCTTGGAATGAATTCCGAGCTCAAATCGGTCCGAGGATAACTAGCGAAGAGTTGTGGGGGAAAATTAGTGCACTGACCGGTAAAAGAACGGTAAATCATACTCCATATATCCGCGACAACAATAATACTTACACAGATTCGGAATCAATGGCTAATATTCTCGGCGCTTCATTTGCCTCGAACTCTTCTTCGGAAAATTATTCGACCGATTTAATTCTACATAAGAATTTGTTAGAGAGCCGCTTCATTTTAAGCCAGAGAAATGGTTTAACGGAGTTGAACGCTCCTTTTAATGTGATTGAGCTCAGCGTAGCCCTCAAAAGTGGGAACAGCAAAGCCACCGGCGAAAATCTCATTACAAACAAAATGTTGAACAATCTAGCTTCTCCCAATAAAATCCATCTTTTGAACATTTTTAACTCCATATGGTCCAATAGAACTTTCCCATACCAGTGGAAAAGAGCAGTTGTAATTGCGATACCTAAAAATCCAAAAGCAAGAACACCTTCAGAATTCCGCCCAATCTCACTCGTTAACAATGATGCTAAGGTGATGGAACGTATGGTCAACGAAAGACTAATTTGGTATTTAGAAAAAAATCAACTATTGACACCCGAACAATTTGGATTTAGAAGGAACAGAAGCTGCTTGGACGCAATTCAAATATTAAAAGAGGCCGTAGTTGAAGTATTCGGAGACTCCTCACATCTGACTTGTATTTTTTTCGATCTAGAGAAGGCTTATGAGAGAGTGTGGAGGTTAAGGATTGTACAGCAACTAGAAAAATGGAAGGTAGATGGAAATATACTACATTTTATCTGGAATTATTTAAATGATCGTACTTTCCAAGTAATGATAGGAAATGTCAGGTCCGCGGTATTCCCACAGGAAAACGGTGTGACAACCGGTTCTAGTTTAGCCGTAAAACTTTTTCTCACCGCCATCGACTCGATTAGATATGTGTTTTTCCGGTCCAAAGTCAAGTTCGTCCTATATGCCGATGATTTAACTGTGTTTTATGAGAATCAAAATCAGTCACTTCAGAAACAAGAGATTTCCCGAATTATAGGTAAATTAAAACTTTGGTGTAAAGAGACTGGGTTTTCATTTTCCCCCAACAAGACCAAATCAATTCATTTCTGTCGAAAGCGAAAGTGCATACCCGCGGTCTACACACTGAACGGAAATCCTTTAGAAAATGTTCAAACGCATAAATTTTTGGGAATGACGTTGGACAATCGGTTGATTTGGAAAGCGCATATCAATAATACCAAGAATGCTTGCAAAAAGTCTCTGAACGCGCTAAAATGCCTGAAAGGAATCAACTTCGGAAGCAATAGAGCAACCCTTTTGCGGGTTTTCGAAAGCTTGGTACTATCTAAACTGGATTATGGATGTCAATTTTACGAGGGGGCCTCTAGATCAGCCCTCGCGCTACTAGATCCTATACTTAACGAAGGAGTCAGAATAGCTACGGGAGCCTTTAGAACTTCTCCCTCAATTTCAATTCTTGCCGAGGCAGGCCTTCTAAATTTATCAGAGAGGCGAGAGCTAGTCCTTCTCAAATTTTATATCAGACAAAAACAAAGACTGGATTCACCGTACTATGTACACCCTTCATTTTCCCCTTTAAACTTAAGAAGTAAAGGGTCATCCATAGCAGATCAGTACTCTTTATCAACCAATATTATAGCCACATTTCATTGCACCCAATATCCTTTCTGGAGAAACATAGAACTTAATATTAATACTAGTATTTTCAAATATTCCAAATCTAACACCCCTATTTCTGCGTACAAAGCAGAATTCCTCAAATTTCTGACAAGTTTACCTGCTGACGCATACATCCAGTACACCGACGGGTCAAAATCGGACGAGGGAGCCGGATTTGCCGTTACCGATAGGGTATTAGCTCCAAAGAAGGTACGAACGAGTAATGACTGGTCAACAATGTCTTTGGAAGCCGGGGCTCTGCGTGAGGCTATCAAGATAGCCAGGGTTCATCCTGCTAGGTCACAATGGATTTGTACGGACTCACTGTCTACATTGGAAGCTCTAAAAACCAGACGGATCAAAAATCCAATCGTACGTGAAATCAGGGATTTATTACTAGGTTCGACAAAGGATATTTCACTCGCGTGGGTACCCGGACATGTAGGAATAACAGGTAACGAAGCGGCTGATTCCGAGGCAAGATGTGCTGCCGAAGCAAGTGTAATTGAATTCAATTCCTCAACTGGGGATGATTTAGCTAAATCAGCTTTAACTGCAATCTGGAGAGCCAAAATAAACCGATGGGCGTCAATGAATCCTCCCAACCACTTGGCCGAAATTAAAGATAAACCGATAAAATGGGATTCTTCAAATCTATTAGCGAGGCGTGATAGTACCATCATTTGTCGTTTGAGAATAGGGCATACTAATATTACGCACGTCTATCGTATTCTGAGAACAGTGGAACCTAGGTGCGAATTATGTAACGAACCCCTAACCGTCAGACATATTCTAATTAGCTGTCCGCGCCTTATTATTCAGAGAACTAAATTCAAAATTCCGCAATCGCTAAAACAAGCACTAGCGGATGACACGGATGTTTTAGAAAGAGTTTTGAAATACCTAAAGGATATTCGGAAATACAATCAAATTTAGTTCCCCTCCAAAAATAATTTTTATCTTCAGTCTATTTTTACCGTTTAAATTTAAAAACCATATAAATATCGATTTATATAAACAAATAAATAAATAAAATTATTGTAACAATTGGAATTATAAAACAAATGTAACAAACCAACGGCGACAATGGCCTTGATGTTGGTCGCTTAGAATTAATAAATAAAAAAAAAAAAAAAAAAAAAAAAAAAAAAAACATTTGATGGCAGAAGTAGTAAAGTGAAATGCTCTAGAATGCAAGGTGCCGTGTTCGATCCTCCGATACTAATATATATGCTTTGAAAAATTAAAAATAATTTAAAAAACATATTTTTTTATTATAAGATACAAATTATTTCAATACGATCAACGAAATTCGTCAATTACCGATATTACGAATAACAAAAAAAAAACCGATAAATTTCTGACAAATATCGAGAAAAAAATAATTATTGGAAATTTAATACAATAATAATGTTAGGTAATTATTACAAAAAAAAAATCGCGCTAGTTTTTAAAATCAAACCTCAGACATCTTTGTAAAAAGAAATACAACTCGCGCCCTCTTTTAAGCTAAACCAAATGTTTTAGTACTTTTAGTAGAGACACTCTGTACTAAATGTAGTACAGATGCCCTAACAGAGATGTCACTATACCCATAATACAGACAAATTTGTTTTTCTCTGTACGATTGCTTAAAACAAACAAATTAATGTGTACTAATATATGATGTGATAGCTGAGGTAGTAAGTTGACCACAGTCAAAGTTGTACCTTCATGGTATAAACATCGAGTTCTATCCTTGACTAAATCGCTAAACATTTTTTCATTTAATTAAAGTGTTTCTAATAAAAAATTAAAAATGTGATAATAAAACAGAGAGTGTTGTGCTAAAAATTATAAAGACAATAGTTATAATTTAGTTAAAAGTGGTGAATTATAAAACAAATCCAAACATTAAGTGATTTTAATTATTAAAGAAAAAGTTAGTGCTCTGGTGGTACCAAAAAAAAAAAAAAAATACAATAGAATACGTAAAAAACGATACTCTGGATACAGTGTCAAAATACGGTATTCATGTCAAATTGAAAATAACGGAACATGTCGAGACATGCTAGGGACATCGTCTAATATTAATACAACATCCGAAACACAGCCACATGCGGCCCATAGTGATACCATCATATCAGAAAACAAGAGAACGCAAAAAAACTCAAAATGTCGTCGGATACAAGTATAATAATAAATACAAATCAAAATGTTATTACTCCAGAACAAAGACTAACCAAAGTAAAAAAACTGGAAATAGAAAACGGTCTATTACGAGAACGTATCGCTAATATGGAAAAATTATTAAGATACAAAAATAATAATAATAGAGATAACGAAGAACGAGCTATACAAAATAATCGTTTCAATACACTCGTCGACATTGATGAAGAAATTGAAATAGATATAGATGAAGCGGACAACGACAATACTTCAAATGTAACACCATTTGAAACAGTTAAAAGAGCGATAAAACGGAAAAACACAACAATCAAAAGTAATAAAACCATCACAGAGAAAAGAGATGAACCCATTTAAAACAAAGGCAACAACGTCGTAACCAGGGATGCAAAACAAGGCAAACCACCTCCATTACACATACATAGCCAAAAAATCAAAGACACCAGAGATCTGGCAAAAGGTGCAGAAATAGAAAATTTTGAAATTCGAAGAGTGAACAACAACAAACATTCACTTATCGTTAATACTATGGAAAATTATGATAAAATGCAATCCATATTTAAAGAAGTCAACACCAAATACTTCACATTCACCCCAAAAGGATTGAAACCAAAAACAATCGTTCTCAAAGGGTTAAATGAAGACGAGGATACGGACGAGCTCAAACTATGTTTAGAAAAGCATGAAAATGTAAAAATACTAAAAATATCGCAACTTAAAACCAGACGATCAATTGAGAGCAAGTCGAAACTACCATTGTATATAGTACAGTGTACGGCAGATACGGACATATCCCGAATATATGAAATAAAAACAATTAACTACCAAAAAGTGACTTGGGAAAACCTAAAAAAAAAAAACAATGAAATCAAGCAATGCCGCAAATGCCAGAGGCTGGGTCATGCAGCGGCAAACTGTCAATTAGATTATCGATGTGTAAAATGTTCAACACAACACAAGCTAGGTGAATGTCAAATCCCACAAAGCACAGAAAAAACCAACATATACTGTGCAAACTGCAAAAATAATGGACACCCTGCTTCATTCAAAGGTTGCCCAACTTACCAAAATGCGTTAGAAAGATTAAAAAGTAAAATTAATGAACGGCGCTATCACGTAACAGTACCAAACACGTTTGAACCAACAAAAGTAAATGCACAACAAGGTTCATTTGCTGACGTATTGAAACAAACAAATAGGGATCAATTGACGATACAAAAACTAGCAACTAGAGTTGACAAAATGGCAGCAGTTATCCAACAACAAAGTGAGCAAATAGCTCAACTATTAAGTATGTTAAATAAACTATGAGGAAAGTAAAAATTATCGCGCTAAATGTTAACTCAATCGTCAGCATTGCCAGACGAATGAATTTATTAAACTTCCTCAACCAACACAAGCCAGATATCTTGATGATAAATGAAACAAAACTAAATGCAAAGCACCACCTGGAGTTCAAACATTACGACATCATTAGACAAGATCGACCTGAAATAAAACAAGGTGGAGGAACAGCCATTTTGCTGAAAACTATTTTTAAATACAAACAAATAAAAATTAACAAACTACAGAATAGCATAGGAATAGAAACAACAATAATTAAAATGTACATAAAGAAAGAACAACACTTATTCATCATATCAATGTACGGTTCGGCATCTAATGTAGTATTAAAAGACAGCCAATTTGAAACAGAATGGAAGCAGATATTTGAAGAGCTGGATCTTGCAAATGTAAATAACTACTACATTATAGCCGGGGATTTAAACGCGAGACATACAACATGGGGTAACATTACCAACAATAATAAAGGAATAATACTAAATCGATGGCTTGACAACAACAGCCTTTTGTATCGAGCACAAATATATAAAACCGACGCACCGACGTATCCAGCGGCTAACAGCTATTTAGACATAGCAGTAGTAGATTATCGCTTATCAATTACCACCAACAACAGTGGAGAAATTCCAACGCATCATTACGATAGTGATCATCAAGCAATCGAAATAGAAATTGGGGCAATCGAACCAGAGAATACAAATTTCACTATAAAACAGCATCTATTTAATTTCCAAAATGTGGATTGGGATACTTGGAAGAGGCGCCTGACAAATAGATACAAAAGGCAATTGCGAAGCATAAACCAAACACAGATAACACCCAACGATAGAAACCTGACGAACACAGAAACAGAAAACTGTATATTAAACATTACAGAGTTAATACAGCAAAATATTAAACTAAATATGCCCAAAACAAGACGTAGAAACAACATGGAATGCTTCACGAACAGCACAATCGAAATGCTATATAAACATAAAAGTCGATTAGTAACCCACATCAAAAATTTGAAAAGAAGCGGAAGGAGCAGTGATCGTCAAATAAACGTATTAAAAACTGAGATCAAAAGGACAAATGAACTCATAACGCAAAATGTAACACTTCAGATAAATAAACACTGGAGGAAAAAAATGGAAGCAGTCAGACCCGGAACACGAATGTTTAAGGACATCCAGTCACTTAGAAGAAAAGCAGAGAGCAACAAAGAAATCCACAGGCTAGAAATCGAGGAATCCGAAACAAACACATTAACAAATATAAATATTAACTGGAACAAAATGCCAAAAGACGGATCAAAATATTTTAGCTACAACGTCCATGATAATCTGAACATTCTAGGAAAATACGTCGAAAAGAACACATATCGTAACGCAACGCTAGGCAAGAAAAGGCATGAACAAATTATTACACAAACAATACAGAGCATTAAGCTTCAACAAGCATACGACAAAGCTAAGGGCATCACTAAAGGTAGCTTTCACAATAACAACAAAGCGAACGAGCAACAAACGGGGAATCAGTGCAATTTCATCACAATAGAAGAATTAAAAACCATTCTAGCCAGTGCAAACAATAAAAAATCATACGGTACAGACAATATACCAAGTATCATATTGAAACACCTACCAGAGCAAATAATGCTAGAACTATGTACCATATTCAATAATTTGTTAAATAACAGAACTTTCCCCAAGTGCTGGAAACAGGCAAAAATAGTTCCAATAAAAAAAAAAGACAAAAATGCTTCCAACCCGCTAAGCTACAGACCGATAAGCTTACTATCAAACTTGGGCAAAATATATGAAATTATCATATACAATAAGATTTACACGCATACAATAGAAAATGGTTTGATGCCGGACAACCAGTTCGGATTCAGAAATAATTGCACAACCACACACGCTATAGCTAATTTAACATCACATGTGTGTCACAAATTAAATTATAACATATGTACGGGAGCGACACTACTAGACATGGAAAAAACATTCGAATCGGTGTGGCTAGACGGACTAATTTATAAATTGAACAAAATGAAATTCAACAAGGACATAGTCTTGATACTTATGGACATGCTTTACAACAGAGAATTCATCATCTCTAATGGAGGCATTTCTACCACAAAAATATTTACGGTACACAATGGCTTGCAACAAGGATCCATTACCGCGCCAATACTGTTCAATCTATATACAAAAGATTTAATTAGCAACGAAAAAATGAACACACATAACATCCAGACGATTGCCTATGCAGATGATATTGTAGTGTTTAGCTCAGACCGGAAAATATGCAACATCCAAGAAAACCTGCAAAAGGCTATAGATTTCACGGTCAATTATCTACACACTTGGAAGATCCGAATCAACGAAGGAAAATGTGAAACGATACTATTCAGAAGATCGTACAAGTTAGCAAATAATGACACACGGAAAAACAAGAACAATTTGAAGATACAAATTAACAACACAACTATCGAACAAAAAGCGGCAGTGAAGTATCTCGGAGTTAATATTGACCAATTCTGTTATTTAAACAAACACATAACGACACAACTCAATAAAGCGAGAAATGCTTTCTTCTTAAACAAAGCCATTTTTTGTTCAAAATTCATCGTTCCAGAGGTCAAAAGAATATGTTATAAAACATTAATAAGGCCAATAATAACGTACGGATGCCCCATTTGGTTTAACTGCAATGCCAGCTACATGGAACGTATCCGAATCTTTGAGAGAAAATGTATTCGATATTGTATGGGACAACATCGTAAAGCTGAAACAGCCTTCAAACACTACATTTCCAACCGAGTGCAATACAAGAATTTCAAAACGGATCGAATAGATCTACATATCATTAAACTGATCAGAAATCATATAAATAGAACCACAATAAACTGTGAAAATTCACTTACATACGGAAAATATTACACGGAAGACTGTATAATAAAAAAGAGTGTAATGCCACACAACATACCGGGGCCAGAAGCGTTCATCTATTTGGACAAAATAGGGTACATCCAAGATGAGCAACAGCTACCGTTAATATATCATATAAAAAGACAGCCAAACGAAAAAGGGTTCGAGCCAACAATATTCAGGAATGTAAACTTAGATCATTTGAGGTTTAGCACTGAGTTCAACAAAATAAGCGAAGATAAATTCATTGCACAAATGAACAAATACTGGTGGTTGCAAAGAAGTTAGCCACATAGCTTAGGTATTTAGTTTTAAGTAGTCAATTTTTCATTTCAAATTGATTAATGGCAGTTTTATAATGAAGCTATTTTCTGCCTACATTATATATATACATAATTCTAAATAAGTTGTTACAAACTTAATACAAAAAAATGTTAAAGCGTCAAACAAAAGAAGAATTAATATTAAACAAAATTACTTGAGCTTCTTATGGAACAGTAGTATCAAACAGAGATAACGACCATTGGATTTTTTGTAATATTCTTTACCAATCATTATTTGTAAAATATTAATAGCTTAAATAAAGAAAAGTTTTATAAAAAAAAAAAAAAAAAAGGTAGTAAGTTGATGGAGTGGAGTGAAGAAGGTCTGGAGTTCGAATCCAAGCAAAGCCAACGAAAAATTTGTTTTTAGATGAAAAATTGTGAATTGGGGATAATCCGAGAAGATTATTGGGATCGAGATCGGTCAAAAAAAAATTTGGTAAAATTCGTGGAAATAAAAAAAAAACAAATTTTTGCTTAAAAAAAAAAATAAAGTCGGAAGTTTGAAGAATCGAACTCCAGACCTTTCGCACATCACTCCTTCATCTTACCACCCAACCAATCATCTCTATATAATTTCTACTCATTTTTTCGTTTAAATATTGATAAATTCGGACTTGGTGAAAAATCGCATAAAATTTTTTGTTATTTTACCAGGCGAACAGAATTTAAAAAACCACATAATTGTCAGCAACGTGACATTATTTTGTATCAAAGCGTGCCACTTCAAGTTATGTGACACTTGAACATACAAAATAAAGTCATATTGCTGACAATTCTACCTTCTTGTAAATTCTGTTCGCCTGTTAAAATGACAAAAATTTTTTGCGATTTTTGATGAAAAAAAAAAAAATGTCTTTTAAATTTCTGCTCACCTGGTAAATAAAAATTAACTTTTTAAATTAAAAAGGCAATCATAACTCAATAGCAACCATCCAAATAGAAATTTGGAGCTTTTTAATACAAAAAAAAATCCTTCAGCTGCGAGGTTCGAACTCGAGACCTCCATGGTTTTATTCTGCTCTCTTATGGCAAACTTTGAATCGTGTAACGATTAGAAAATATTTTATATAAGCCTTGAAAATGGTCAACAAGACCGAAATATTGGCAGAATAAAATAGCGGAGAAAAAACGAGAAACAATTTTTAATAGTGGTCTATAAAAAAGCTATCAACCAAAACATAAAAAACAACATTTTGATGGTTAAAAAATAAATCGACAAGATCTTGATTCGAACTCACACAACCTTCTGCGCTTTCGTCCACCGCGCTAACCACTCAACCGTCACATATTACAAAAAATCAACCAGCTTTGTTTGTTTTAGTCGATCGTTCGTTTTTATTTTGTTACGCAAAATACTTCATACATGGGTAAGTTATCAAATTGTTTTTTGTGTTTAGTTATATTTATTGTAATTATTAATTAATTTAGTGTTTTGAATTGGTGAAATAAGTGAGTGCACAGCTGATACAGCAAGCATATAAACAGTTTTAGTACAAACAAATTAACACAAAAAGAGTGGAAAAAAGTGCAAATTTAATTTAGTGAGGGACGAAAAACAAAAAAAACAAATTTCCGTGAATCTTTAACGGTATCTGCCTACGGGCAGGATGCCGATACCTACAAAAAATAGGTTTAGCACCTTAATGAAAATGAAGGAACATGCTAATCCTATATTACCGGAAACAAACAATCAAAAAAGAAGGAGATTATTTTTTGATGACAAAGGCAGTCAGAAGTATGTGGTAATAAAAAAAACAGATGGGGAACACAGTTTTAAAGGCATTTCACCGTTTTTAATCGAAAAAGGGCTAGCAATGATAACAAGCCACATACATGAAACACAAAGATTGCGTAGTGGGGACCTACTAGTGCTAACCAGCAAAGAGGAAGGTTATTTAGCTTTAATGAAAGCAACCAAGATCGCAGAGATGCCAGTGTCAGTGGAAGAACATAAATTTTTGAATACCAGCAAAGGAGTGATATATAGCCACGACCTAATGTTTATAGACCCTGAGGAAATTGTGAAAGAATTACAGAGTCAGAAGGTTACAAAAGTCGAGAGAATCAAGAGGAAAATCAACAGGGAGCTTAAACACACGCCCTTGCATATCCTTACGTTTAACACGACTGAGCTACCAAATGAGGTCAAAGCAGGGTTTTTGAAATTAAATGTAAGGATATACATTCCAAATCCAATGAGATGTCATAATTGCCAGAAATACGGACACAGAAAAATCAAATGTACCCGAGTGCCGGTTTGTCCCAAATGCGCAAAGCAAATTCCAAAGGGACATGAGACGATTAAATGTGCACCCATCAAATGTGCCAATTGTCAAAACGAACACACAACTTTTGATAAGGACTGTTCTTCTTTCATCATGAAAAAGGAAATAATGAAAATAAAAACTATGGGCAGAATAACGTATTTCAGAGCTAAGGAAATTTATTACCGCGAATACGCAAACACAACACCAGCATCTACGGCAGCACAAACGAAACCTCTATTCAGTGACATATTAAAAACGAAGCTAACAAATACCGAAAGTACAAATCAAAAGTCAAAAGAAACAAACAATAATAATCAAATTAACAATAATAATATTAATACAAATAACACTAATAACAACAAAAGTAAAGATATCAACAATAATCGAAATCAAAACAACAATAATCAAAGTAAAATAAACAATAATACAAATAATAACAACACAAATCAACAAACAGAAACTAATAAAACAAAACACAACAAAATCAATCCAACAACAATAAGACAAGAGACAACAAGCAGTTTTCCAGCAGCAGCTGAAATACAAAAACAAACAACAAAGGAAACAACAATTAAAACTACAGATGGAAGAGCAGCAGCATCCCAAAATAAATATAAATTTTTGAGTCCAAACGAGCTCAATATTATAATAGATGTAGAAGAGGATGAAAGGATGAATGAATAAAACCGCATGACGGAGCGAATGGTAAGATCCAATGAATGTATGTGTATTGGTCAGATTAACATCCGCAGCATGTATGCCAATGGCGATATGATGCGGACTTATCTGGCCAATAATTATGTGAATGTAATGCTATTAAGTGAGACATGGGAACGTGAGAACAAGACGTTTCGAGTGAATGGTTACAATTTTCTATCCAGACCGAGGGCCGATGGTTACGGGGGAGTAGCGATATTGGCGCGATCCAATATCACGCTGCAAACAGTGCAGGTCCCTGATTTTGAACACATTGAAGTGGTCGCTGCCAAAACTCGGAATCTGGATAGAGATTTGTTAATTGTAAGTGTATATGCAACCACAATTGAATCTGCGTATGATAGAGAAAAAGGCCTGAGGGATATTAAGAAATTTTTTGACTGGGTGTGTGGAAAAAGTGACATAATTGTGGGGGGTGATATGAATGCACATTCGGGGGTATGGGGGTGTGAAAGGAATAATGCATGGGGAAACTTGTTGGCGGACCTCATTCTGGATTCCGATCTTGTAATACTGAATGATGGAAGACCAACAAGGATGGCGTATGTAGGGGCCACAGCCAGCGCGATAGACATTACCTTAGTGTCTAGCGGGCTGGCGGCCCAAGTCACTTGGAATGTTACTGATGAGAATTTGGGTAGTGATCATTATTTAATTCACGCTTGTATAGGTGGTGTAAATGTAAACGTTGAGCAAAAGAGCATTATAAATAGCAAAAAATGGGTCAGATGTATGAATGAAATTCTCATGATGAATGAAATAAATGAGGTCAACCAACTTGAGGATGAAATACAGAGAGTGAATGATATGTGCAGTACCCAAATAAGAGTGATTGAAATTAAGGTACATGGTTGGTGGAACAATGAAATCCAGTATTGGTATGAACGGAAACGGATAAGCTTGAGTGAATTTAATAGGTGTATATGCCACCAGTATAGGATAAGGTATGGAAGGGCGAATGCAAGGCTTAAAAAAGCTATCCGTAGAGCAAAAAGGAAAAGTTGGCGGGAGTATGTGTCTCATATGACACATAGAACTACAACGAAGGATGTATGGGATAAATTTAATAGAGTGAGAGGTCATAAAACACAAGGCAGAAATGCCGTTTTAGATGACAGAGAGAATGGAAATCAATTCTTACAAATGATGACGGATGTACGGAATAATTTAGGTGAAAGTAATGAATGCGTGTTACCTGAAAATAACAGGGAATTTGTAAATGAAATGTGTGTTGAATTTGAATGGGACGAGTTCTGTGGGGTTCTGGAATCATCAAAATCCACTACCTCTGGAACTAATAGAGTGAGTTATAGAATGATTGTTGATTTGGAATTTGAGGCAAAGGGAACGTTGTTGCAAATTCTAAATAAGGTGTGGATGAGTATCCAGTAACCGGAAAAATGGAAGGAGAGCAGAGTTGTTCCAATTCCTAAGAAGGACAGGGATAGGAATCTGGCAACAAATTTCAGAGGAGTATGTATGTTGAATGTTTTTGTTAAGATGGTGAATGGAATGATGAAAGGAAGATTGGATAAATTCGTGAATGAGGGTAATTTGTTGCCAGAAACCACCTTTGGATTCCGGCGCAATCACTCTGCTAATGAATGCGTGGAAAAGTTTGTGTGGGAAGTACGAAAGGAAAATAAGAATGTTGTGGCGGTTTTTCTGGATATCGAGAGGGCATATGATTATGTGGTTCCAGGGAAACTATCTAAGGTTCTTTTAAACTTGGGTTTCCCTTGGAAAATTTGTAAGTAAGTATATGAGTTTATGAGTGAGCGTAAGTTAGTTTTGTGTGGAAGGAGGTACAGGTTGGAGGGAGCCGTGAATATTGCCCTTCCACAAGGGAGTAAGATCTCTCCGACTCTCTTCAATCTGTATACGAGCTCGATTCATGCACTTAATTCCGCGGATAAGGTAATTCTGCAATTTGCAGATGACTTTGTCTTGATAGGCAAGGGAAGAAACATTGACGAGGCACTGAATCGGGCTCAGGAATGTGTGAATCAAGTAACACAAGGTTTAACGGAATTGAATTTGCGTGTAAATACGAGAAAATGTTACAGTATGGCTTTTCGTTCAAAACGAAGAATTGATGTGAAAATATATAACGAGAGTATTGAATATGTGACTTTGACTAGGTATTTGGGAATCTGGATTGATAAGCGATTGAGCTTTAAGGTGCATATGGAAAAGTTGGCCGATAATTGCAAGAGCAGATTGAATGTGATCAAAAGGGTGAGTAAACCGAAATGGGGGGCTCATCCTAGTGTGACTGACATGTTGCGAAAGGCGCTAGTGTCTTCCAAGATTGCATATGGGATAAGCGTGTATGGTGACGGGTCCAAGGTCAGGTTTGAAAAGCTAATGAAAGTTGAGAATGCATGTGCTAGAGTGGTATTGGGGGCGATTAATTCAACCCCAATACAAACTCTATGGTCTGAATTGGGTGATTCACCTCTCAATTATAAGAGAGAATGGATCACCGTGCGAGAGACTGTGCGAATGTTGACCAAAGACAACGTGTTAGTAAATGAGATGAAAGTAAGGTTGCAAGGAGGAACGAAGATAATTTTGGAAAATGTTCACTTATTTTCCAAGATCCGACAAGTGTGTCCGAGAGTTCCTCCGAACGGTCTTACGGTGTGTTTGAATTTTGGAGACACAACAAAAGCGATGATGAATGAGTTATCGGTTAAGAGAGAATTTAGAAAAATGCAATTGAATTTTTTTGCACATGTGGAAGTGTATACAGATGCTAGTGTAAATGAGGATCGGGTAGGTGTGGGAATATTTATTCCAACTATGAAAAAAGAGAAAATGCTGAGAATTAATGGTAACATCTGTATAATGAATGCAGAGTTGATTGGGATTATGGAAGGAATTAAGTTGGCAATGACAGAAGGGAGGAGGAGAGTAGTTATATTCTCCGACTCCCAGAGCGGAATGGATTTAATTAACAGGGGTGGGGGTACTCAAGGCAATGTGTATGTTGAAATGATATATGAATACCTTCAATCTTGTGGGAGCGAGGTGATCATTCAATGGATACCTTCGCATCTACAGATTGAGGGTAATGAAAGAGCTGATATGCTTGCGAAAAGGGGTTGTATGCTTGAGGAAAAAACTGAATATGAATTTATGGATGCAAGAGATGTACTTCGTGAATTTCAGGGGAATCTGTGGAGAAAATGGGAGAGGGAATTTGTTGAAAAGAGTCGTGTGAAAGGCAAGAAGTACTTTGAATGGTGCAAAGCTCCTTTGAGTAAACCTTTCTTTAAGGAGCTCAAAGGGAACACTGCAATGATACGAACGATGGAACGAGTGAGACTGAATCATGGAAATTGGAAAGAAAGTCTAAAGAAACGTCATTTGATTGAGGATGATTTATGTGAAAGATGTTTGATTGTGGAGGACATTGAACATTTAATTCTGCACTGTCCTAATTTTACTCAGAGTAGAAGAATGTTCGATGTCCTTATGAATGCAAGGAATTTGAATGATTTATTACGAATGGGAACAAATGGGTATAAGGAGATGTATGAATTTATTAAATGAATGGGATAATAGTATGAAAGAGGATCGATGAATGAAAGTTGAATAAGAGGAAAAAATAAATAAATAAATAAAATAGAATTTTGTATATAAATTGTAAATTTTGAAATCGGGCCATATGGCTCCTATTTTTGGGGCTAGTGCAAATAAAAAAAAAAAAAAAAAAAAAAAAAAATGGGTAAGTTATAATAGTCGCGTTTTTTTATTCGCTCCGGATAGCTGCTATCGAGAGCCGTCATTTTTTTACGCCTAAATTTAAATTTGACGCGCTATTTATTGGTAAACTAAGTTTATTTAACATCATACTATCATTTTTAATTCAATTGTTTAGCGAAAACTTGAAATAAAAAATATTTGGCTCTACCTATTTATACGGAGCGCTATCGGGAGCCGCTTTTTATATGACGGCTCTCGATAGCAGCTATCCGGAGCGAATAAATAAACGCGCTTAATGTTTGCTTCAAACGACGCTTCAGAATTTTACTCACGAGATAATTTTAACACTCGTTGCCGAAATCGATTTTTTTTTTTTTTTTGTTCAATGAACAACGTTATAATTATGGTTAAAAAATAAATGTTTATGATCTAGATTCGAACTAAAGACCTTCTGCACTCTAGTCCACTGCGCTTACACCTCAACCATCACCTACTTGGTAATCAGTACTAATTTTATGGATTTATTCGACTATTATACGCAAAATACTTGCTTTGTATATCAACATTTAGGAAATTGTATCACTCGTATATCAACGTTAAGTAGAATGCAGATATATTTTTCAACTTTTTACCTCAAATGTTTTGATGCAAATGCCAACTATTGTCATGCCATGTATATACCTACCATTTTCTTTCCGGTACCATCTTAAATTCTCATCCTTTATGCATTGTAAATTATAAAAATACAAAAAAAAAAATTCTGTCGGTCTTTTAGCAGAATGGAACTCGAAACTTACTGGACAAAATCCATCATGCTATCCCTCCAACCAATAACATCTATGTTGTATGACATGAAAATTTTGTTTGCTTTCCGCTCAACAAATCCTTAACCCTTGTGTCTATACCCGGGCACCCGGGTGGCCATTTCGATTTAAAATGCTCGTAACATTTCAATTTCACAGTTAGACTATCCCTACTCCTTGACATCCAAGAACTACTTATTTTTTATTGATCTTTGAACAGAAGTTAACTAAAGATTATTGCTGAACTAAATTATTCGTTTACCAATATTATTACTCTTGTAGTCTATACCCGGCCACCCGGGTGGCCATTTAAAAAAAACACTGAATATGCTATTTGTATAACATTTTATTGTTTAAATCAACATTTCATCACAGAAAAAATCAAAAATTATCACATAAATAATTCAGTTGGTTATTAAAAATATGTTTACAAAATAAGAAATTCAATTTGGTAAAAATTTACAAAAAAAATTAAAACTATTAACACTTAGAACACTTTATTTGAGTGTTCGTATGTTCTACACATACTGGTCTTCTACAGATACTACAGGATTTCCGTGAATTTCGTCGTTTTTTGGGATCGGAAGACAAACAAATCCAGCATTTGCTAACTTGAGGAATTCGGCCATCGTTGTTGCGTAACACATTAGGTACTCCAGACGTTGTCAATTCCTGGTTTATTGGTACATAGAGCGGTTTGCCAAGTATGCATTCTATCCCTGAACGTGAATTAAAATGTCTATATACATTTGGTATGGTTGATCGATCTGACACATGCGGTAGAGCTAATTGAAGCACAAGATCTTTCAAGAATTCTCGACGATTGTGTGTTTTGTTTGATCTAGCCGGGTTATTTTCTATGTAAATTTTGTAAGCCGCGACGCAAGCTACATCAATTATATTGTAAAAAAATGCTACAGGCCATCTTTTCGTCCTTCGTTTGGTTGTATAATGAGTGACCAGTTTGTCCATATTATCTACTCCACCTTTTTTTCCATTGTAATAATGAATGATTTCCGGTTTTTTTTTGTCTCCAATTACTGAATCCGTATAATGCTGCGTAGATAATAATAATACACTCTTATTTTTTTTGGGGACATACGAACAAAGTGTAATATTATCATCGCTGAATCCAAAAATTGACGAATAAATTTCCCGAGATCTGGACGGCAACATTTCTTTTGGAACATAGGGTTTAATTTTTTTTAATGTCCCGACTATTGATAAGTCCCAAGAGATCAATAAACGAGCAAGCGGCAATGTTGTAAAAAAATTGTCAGTTACTATATTTCTCCCAGACCCTTTGAAACGGGCGCATAGGTCCTTGACAACCCGCTCTCCTTGATTGATTTCCCTGCCTGATGGTTGCTTACCCGTATATATCTGCCCCGTTATTGGGTAAGAGTTAGCAGCATCGCAAACCCACCATACTTTGATCCCATATTTTGCCGGTTTGGACGGCATATACTGGGTGAATCTTGTTCGTCCTACACAAAAAATTTTTTTTATACTGAATACTGAATACTGAATACAGAATACAGAATACTGAATACTGAATACAGAATACTGAATACTGAATACAGAATACTGAATACAGAATACAGAATACTGAATACTAAATACTGAATACTGAATACTGAATACTGAATACTGAATACAGAATACTGAATACTGAATACTGAATACAGAATACAGAATACTGAATACTGAATACTGAATACTGAATACTGAATACAGAATACTGAATACAGAATACTGAATACTGAATACAGAATACTGAATACTGAATACTGAATACTGAATACAGAATACAGAATACTCAATACAGAATACAGAATACAGAATACAGAATACAGAATACAGAATACTGAATACTGAAATGTCAATAATTTCCAGATTTTCTGCGGTTTATCCCGATTTAGAATATTGTGTTCTGTGTATACTTCATTGGCCTTCCTGTTTGTGTGTCTAATGATTATTTCACACATGACGTCCGTAAATATACACTTGAAGGTATCTCTTACAGATAACATTTCGGTCGATCGCGATGGCCCACTTCGTTGACTCCTGAGAATATTGTGTCTCAATGTTTGCCTTTGAGGAGGATTTTGTCTCCATATCGATCCATCTTTTCCTTTTAGATAAGGCGAATTATTACAATTTGCACTTCCAGTTTCTCCTTCGTCTTCAACTTCACTATCGCTGAAAATTTCTTCATCAGACACTTCAATTTGGACTTCATGATCTTCATAAACGTCCTCTATGTCTGAATCTTCCACGTTTCTATCTGCTGCTGTAAGAAGCCACTCATCTTCTGAGCCGTCGTCAACAAAATCAAGCACTTCTTCGTCATCGTCACATTCCTCTAATAAACGATTTAGGTATGCTTGTTGATCTTCATACGACAAACTAGGGCAAAAATGTGTACATAAATGTAAAAAAACCGAACGGATCATCCAAATAATAAATCTTACCGTCTAAACTCAGCATTTGAAATGTCTCTGTGGTCCGCCACTTTATCACTCACATATATATTTATTTACAAAAAAAATCACTTCCGCAATCAACCTTTCCATTTGAATACCACACCTACTCTAATTTCCTCAGCTCACCTAAACGATTCTTTTCTGTTTTGTTTTACTAGCATTAACCGGGGATTCCCCATTTTTTATTTATTTAAAGAATACAGAATACAGAATACTGAATACTAAATACTGAATACTAAATACTGAATACTGAATACAGAATACTGAATACTGAATACTGAATACAGAATACAGAATACTGAATACTGAATACTGAATACTGAATACTGAATACTGAATACAGAATACAGAATACTGAATACTGAATACAGAATACTGAATACTGAATACTGAATACAGAATACAGAATACTGAATACAGAATACAGAATACAGAATACAGAATACAGAATACAGAATACAGAATACAGAATACAGAATACTGAATACTGAAATGTCAATAATTTCCAGATTTTCTGCGGTTTATCCCGATTTAGAATATTGTGTTCTGTGTATACTTCATTGGCCTTCCTGTTTGTGTGTCTAATGATTATTTCACACATGACGTCCGTAAATATACACTTGAAGGTATCTCTTACAGATAACATTTCGGTCGATCGCGATGGCCCACTTCTTTGACTCCTGAGAATATTGTGTCTCAATGTTTGCCTTTGAGGAGGATTTTGTCTCCATATCGATCCATCTTTTCCTTTTAGATAAGGCGAATTATTACAATTTGCACTTCCAGTTTCTCCTTCGCCTTCAACTTCACTATCGCTGAAAATTTCTTCATCAGACACTTCAATTTGGACTTCATGATCTTCATAAACGTCCTCTATGTCTGAATCTTCCACGTTTCTATCCGCTGCTGTAGGAAGCCACTCATCTTCTGAGCCGTCGTCAACAAAATCAAGCACTTCTTCGTCATCGTCACATTCCTCTAATAAACGATTTAGGTATGCTTGTTGATCTTCATACGACAAACTAGGGCAAAAATGTGTACATAAATGTAAAAAAACCGAACGGATCATCCAAATAATAAATCTTACCGTCTAAACTCAGCATTTGAAATGTCTCTGTGGTCCGCCACTTTATCACTCACATATATATTTATTTACAAAAAAAATCACTTCCGCAATCAACCTTTCCATTTGAATACCACACCTACTCTAATTTCCTCAGCTCACCTAAACGATTCTTTTCTGTTTTGTTTTACTAGCATTAACCGGGGATTCCCCATTTTTTATTTATTTTTTTTGTTTTATAACGTTTAAAATAGTATATTAAAATAAATAAAGGCAATAATACACTGGCAAATACAAAAATTTTCGATATTAACAAGAAAATACATGTGGCTACCCGGGTGGGTCGGGTATAGAATAGTGTATAATTTTTTGGGTATAGACACAACGGTTAAACAAAAATCGGTGTCATTAATGTAAGGGAAAAAGTCATTTTGCTAACATTTCAAGAGACGTTAAGGAGTAAAATGTTTTTTGTAAAAATAATTAAAAATTACGGTAAATTTTCAGCTTTATCTTAATCATTAGTCAATGTCTGTTTAAGGTTTGTATTTAAGGAGTTATCGTTGGTTTAACGCCTTATACCGCTTTATGAAATTTGTTTTTCGGTTGCAAAAAATAATCGTAAAATGTTTTATTAAGCACAGAAATAGGAAAAGTATCGAAATAATCGAGCGATCGCTATTATTAGGGGTACAAACCACCGTAATCAGAGCACAAATAGCCTTGGTGATTAATTTCAATTTATATACATGTTATAACAAATAGGAGCCTTGAACAAAGCAATAAAATTCGTATGAGATGGACTTAAAATTTTTAGAAACGAGAATCCAGATGCAGGACTCTAGGACTCTATTGCTATAAGAACATTTGTTATTTAGCAAAATAGCAAATTTCCCATTCGTATTATCTTAGGTAATTCGTCAATAGCCCTCAGTTTATTAACATGATATAATCTTGTTTTAATTTCGAATCTATTTGAGAATTTTGAGAAATGGCGATACGGGTAAGTAAAAATATTGTTGTTGTCATCGATCTAATATCGTTAGCTGCATTTCTTGAAGATTAACCATATTTGGTCCAAATTTGATATTGGATCACAAATAGTGATCTAAAAATTAGTCCAGCTATTAGAATGAACAATAATTTTGTATTAAGGAAGAAGCGACAAAGTATGTGATGGTTTGTTCCGAAACTCGTTGCCGAAACACAATATTGTTTCGTGTACAATGAACAACGTTGTAATTTCTCAAAAATTTATGGTTAAAAAATAGGTCGATATGATCTAGATTCGAATTTCTGCGCTCCACTATGCTAACACCTCAATCGTCACCTACTTGACATTTAGTATTAACTTTATTGGTTTTATTCGATCATGATACGCTAAATACTTGCCTTTTTTTATTTTTTATTTAAGGATGAACTCCTTTTTATAGAGCTATAAAGCCAACTACTTGAATTCATTACAAATCTTGTTAATATACAATTTTTACAAAGTACTCCTCTCAACAACATCCACAATTCTTAATCATTCAATTAATTTCAATTAGTTTCGTTCAAAATGTATTTACTATACTATTCTATCAAGTTAAATTCCAAATTTAAAAAGATATTTATCGGTAAATACGGTTAATTAGCCAAAAAGGTTTTGTTTATTTGTTAAAATAGTTTCTTTGTTGTTTTTTTGGTTTGTTGTCCCAAAAATTTCATTTACACTTCTATTTTGCTCAATCGCACAAATTTCTATAATTCCATGTATCATCTTTCATCCTCTTTCATAATCTGAGTCAAACTATTGGCATTCCCGGGAACACTGAATTCGGCCCTTTCCTCTCTGTATCTAGGGCATTGCAAAACTAGATGTTCAATATCCTCGATAATGCTACATACATCACATAGACTGCTCTCAACCAGCCGGCGTTTAAACAAACACTCTTTTCAATTAGCATGATTCATTCTTATTCGCTCAATTGTCCTTAATATTTTGATATCGCTCTTAGTACCTAAAAAAGGGAGTTCTCAAGGGAACCTCACACAACTCTTTGTACTTCTATCTTTTTATTCTCGTAACTGCCGAATTATATCTCTCGCATCTCTTTTAGTATACACCTGAACAATTTCACTATCACAGCTTCTTTTCGCAAAAATATCAGCTTTTTCATTTCGTTCGATTTGTCTATGGGAAGGGATCCACTGTATGACTATACTTGCTTTTAAAGTTACAAAAATATTCTATGATTGTGTATGAAACCGTTTTAAGTTAAATCAACGTGAAATCCTTGTTTATTTGCAACTAAGTCGACTTTTTGCCTCAAATGTTTTGATGCAAACGCCAACTACTACCTACCATGCAATGTATATACCTACCATTTTTGCCAGGTACCGCATTAAATTCTCATCCTTTAAAAACAAAACAAAAACTAAAAAAAAATTCAATTTGTCTTTTTGTAGAATCAAACTCGACACTCAGCGTACTACAATTCATCACGCTATCAATCCAGCCATTAGCTTGTATGTTGTAAAATTTCGTCACAAAATTATTCGATTTTAAATTGTGAGCAATAATTTAAGCTGTAATTGGGTTTTTTTAATTTGGAATGGCGCAAACATGCTATATTTGATCTAAAATATCTACTGCATAGAAGGATTACTGATAAAGATGTTAACCTAAAAATAAAAATAAAAATGATATAGTACAAACAGTTATAGTTAACCACATATTTATCATTATATAACAAAATTACTTATCTTGATTTCACTAAAATCACTAATTTTCCATTATTATACAAAGATTATGTAAATTTTTTTGTTTACCAATTTATGACAGTAAAGCAAATAGCCCATTTATAAATTCAATATCTGAAATTTGATGCTAATTTGTAATAAAATAACGCGTTAGCTTTTCATATCAAATTCGAGAATGCGCAGAACTTAATAAAATGCAATCATTTGAATTTGGTTACCCTCGCGGATTATCTAACAAAGATAGAGAGATTCAAGAGGAAAAGCGACTCAAGCAATAAAGAAACGAGAGTTAACGAATTTTTACATGATTAAAGTTAATTCAAAAATAAAAATATTAATAAATTATAAATAAATTAATTTATCGTTTTATTTGGTTTGCACATAATATATAAAGTACGTAAGTGTAAGTACACAAATTGATTGATTGATTGATCAGGGTGTACGACCAAGCTTAAGCAAGACTCCCGGATGACGCCGGGCCCTCCGTACCCAGTTACATACCTGTAACGAACCAACATCAATACATACTCGCACCGAATCAACATCCGCATTCTAGCTGATGAAGCATAAAACACAAAACAATTGATGTCACGTTGCACATACACCAAATCAACGACATAGGAATTATAGCTGACACAACCAAATAGATGTAACAAGATCACACATCACGTTGTGTCTACCAACGATTACATTTTACCGGGAAATTACCAGACATAACATGACACCATACTTTCTGTCTAGCTTGCTAAATTATGAGTAGAATTTATATTAAAATTATATTTTAAGATCATTATTATTATTGTACTCATCAAGTTAACATTGTAGTTTTTTAAATCTAAAATAAATAAAATATCGCTCTGGATAAAATCCAGAGTTTTAAAAAAATAAAAGATTCAAATCGTGAAAACTATAATTGGCGCAGTTGGTAGTGGATATTTTTTAATATCTGTCCACTACGAAAAACCGCATATACTGCAAAGTGAATAAAAACCCGTGTTTTAAGTGTCACAATAATTGTTTAAGTTAAATTGAAATACTGACGTTATATCAGTAAATAGTGCTTAGAACCAAAATTTTATTCTCGAACACACTACCAAATAAGTAAAAACCAAAATCGTGTGTGTTGTTTGACGGTTAGTCAAACGTAATTAAGTAAAAGTGTAATAATTTTTTTTCTCGAGGTATCTAAAGTAGATATCTAAAATTGAACACATTTCTAAAGAAATAAAAATAAAAAATAAAGATTAAATTTTTTGTGTTGTTTGATGGTTAGTCAAACGTAATTAAGTGAAACGATCAATTAATAAATTAACAAAATAAAAATAAAAAGACGACTAGGCGTCAGTACCTAAACAGTGAAATAAAAAAACCCAGGCGGAATCAACCCAGAAAAGTCAGGAGAAGTATAGACATTGCCGCGAATAAATGATAGTTCATCAAATATTTTTGGCAATACTTGTAATAAAACTGTGGTGAGTGCAAACTATTTGATAATAATCCTTTACTTATCCCAAAATTCTGAGTATTCCCAAAACGTTTTCTTTTGATAAATTACGAAATTCCACTATTGAATACAGTTAAAGTCTAATTATTATAGAAAATAAATTGGTTCAATAAAAAAAAAATAATTGATAAACTTCGTGAATATTGTATTAAATATAACCGGAACAGAGATTTTTCAAATATGACGGAAGAAGAACAGATTACTAAAATGGAGAAAACTCTCCAGTTATTGCGAATACCAGACGCAATAAAAGACATACCGCCATTCGATGGCAACCGAACAGACCTGAACAAATTTATTACGCACATTGACGACATTGCGGCAATATTAAAACCTGCATTTGACAAACAAGTTTATGGAAACATACTGCTCCGTGCCATACGGAACAAAATTATAGGAAATGCTGATAAAGCATTAGAAATGTACAACTCAAAAAATGAATGGCTAGAAATTAGGCGAAACCTTATCTCACATTTCGCAGATAAAAGAGATGAAACAAGTCTCATCAGAGATCTGCACAACATACATCAAAGAAATGACCCCGTAGAAATATATTTTTCACGAGTATTAGAAATTATTAATGCTCTCAAAAATTGGGCATCGTTAAATACAAGCGATCAGAATGAAACAAAATTTAAATCAAAGTGGTACGACGAAATGGGATTGGCAGTATTCGTTTCAAATCTGAAAGATCCACTAGGATCAATGGTTAGAGCCATGAAACCCTCCGATCTACCGACAGCCAGAATTTATTGTTTAAAGGAACAAAACACCGTTTACATGAGAAATAAAGTTTTCGGTATAGACCAAACACAACTCACAAAACCAACGGTACCACCACGTGTACAAATGTATAAACCTAATTATGTCACAAACTTCCCCAGACATAAAAATAACAATCAATTCTTTAATCCCAATAACAATTTATACCCGCCGCGTAATGGTCATCAATATTTTAATCATCGACCATTTACTAACCATAATCAATTCGCTAACAGTCGCGGGCTACCACCAAAACCCGATCAAAGGAAATTCGAGCCCATGGATACAAGTTCAAATAGTAACAAATATAGGCAACCTACATTCGCGCAACAAAAACCTTCTAACTTTATTAATCCGCGTCAATATAATTTCAACACAAATGGACCGCCCAGATTCCAATCAAAGGAATTGTACAATATTTCCACCAATCTACATGATCACGAAAGCGATCACTTTTACGAATCATACGATGGGAACGCACAAATTGAAAATTATGAAGAAACGTACGATCAACTTATAGAAAATACACCAAAAGAACCATCCCCCATCGGAGGATACGGCTACTTGAGCCTACTAACTAATCAACATCAAAAGGGTATCAATTACCTTACATAAACTTAAAATTCAACCAAACAAATTACAAATTTTTAATAGACACCGGATCCACTAAATCTTTCATCAGTCCCGACATAATTAATAAACATTCAAAAAATCAAACCATTGACCATCGCTACTTTGTTCAACAGTACCACTGTCGACCAAATGGTAGTATTAAAAGGCCTAAAAGAATTCGAAACATTTGAACCTTTACAATTTATTTTATTTAAATTCTATGACTATTTTCAAGGTCTAATTGGAATGGAGATAATGCAAAAATTAAAAGTCACCCTGGATCTAGGAAATTCTAAGATAATTACACAAACTCTAGAAATCCCAATAAAATACAAATTAAATTTTATCTCAGCAACGTATAGTATAGCACCAAGGAGTAAATTAGTTGCAAAAGTTCCAGTAACTGTAGCCAACGGAGAAATCTACCTTAAACCTCAAGTGCTGAGAAATAACCTCATAATACCAGAGGGAGTTTATACAAGTATTAATAATTTCGCCTACGTAGAAGTAGTAAACTATGGGGCTCAACACAAACAATTCGCTGTAGAACATCCAATAGAATGCGAAGAATTGAAAGCAAATCACATAGAAGTCCATAACATTGAACCAATGTCTACAAAAAATGATAGCGAAGACATCACTCAATTAATACGGACGAGTCACCTTAATTACGAAGAGAAAAGAAGCATAGAAAAACTGTGTTCAAAATTCGAACACATATTCCAAAGGGAAAACGACCCATTAACCTTCACCAATGAGATAAAACACAATATTGATCTGAATGATGAGAAGCCAGTCTTCACTAAAAGCTACAGGTACCCATACGTTCATAAACAAGAAGTTGAATCACAAATTAAAAAAATGTTAGACCAAGGAATCATCCGACCAAGTTTTTCACCGTGGTCGTCACCAATATGGATCGTGCCAAAAAAGAAGGATGCATCAGGTCAAACCAAATGGAAAATGGTTATAGACTACAGGAAGCTCAATGAAAAAACCATTGAAGACAGATATCCACTCCCTAATATCACGGACATCTTGGACAAACTCGGGAAGTGCATATATTTCACCACGTTAGACTTAGCCTCTGGATTCCACCAAATCGAGGTAAATCCAAACGACATACAAAAAACTGCTTTTTCCGTTGAATTCGGGCCCTACGAATATGTTCGTATGCCCTTCGGCCTAAGGAATGCCCCAAGTATATTCCAGAGAGTGATGGACAACGTACTTGGTGAACTACAAGGCCAAATCTGCCTGGAGCATATGAAAAGTCTAACCAAGGTATTTACAAAGATACAAAACGCGAATCTGAAAGTCCAATTGGACAAATCGGAATTCTTGCACAAAGAGATAGCCTTCTTGGGACATATAGTCACGTCGGATGGAGTAAAGCCCAATCCAGACAAAATTAAGGCGATACGAAATTTTCCGCTACCCAAAACAGAAAAACAGATAAAGAGTTTCTTGGGACTCTTAGGGTATTATAGGAAATTCATAAATAATGTTGCAAAAATTACAAAACCAATGACAGAATGTCTAAGAAAAGATGCTTCTATCACAGTCAACGATAAATACATAAAATGCTTTGAAGATAGTAAAGAATTACCCTGTAATCAACGTATCCTGCAATACCCGGATTTTTCGAAACCCTTCCTCGTCACTACAGACGCCAGCAATATGGCTATAGGAGCAATATTATCACAGGGACAAATCGGACAAGATCTGCCTATTTGTTACGCTTCTAGACGTTGACAAAAACGAAAGAAAATTATTCCACGATTGAAAAGGAATTATTAGTCATAGTTTGGGCAACAAAATATTTCAGACCGTACCTTTTCGGGAATAAGTTCATTATTATCACAGACCATAAGCCATTGACATGGTTATTTTCGCTAAAAGAGCCTAACTCTAAATTAGTTAGATGGCGACGAAAACTAGAGGAATTCGACTACGATATTGTGTAACAAATGCATGTTACTGGCACTACAGAACAAATCTACAGTAGGTTAAATTAGGGAACGGTTCAGGAAAGGTTCTGATGCACAAAGGAAAAAAAAAGTAAACCTAAGTAGTTCCGGTTGGAAAATTTTTAATCAGGGCAATATTGGAAATTTTTTTTGGAAAAAATGATTGTTTTAGAAAAGAGAGAAAAAAAAGGTAGTTTGGGGAAAAAAATTCTGTGAGGCAAGAACGAAAAAAAAAAACAATATTATTGGGAGTTATACAATAAAAAAATAGAAAAAACAGTTTTTTAATCATAACTTGTGCATACCGTGAAAGTCGGGTATATAGTGATTTGTGGTAATTGAATATCTAAAAGTAAACCAATTACTCGTAATCCATTTGGGACTGTGAATAGTTTGCCCGTGTATAGGCTATAGATTAAATATTGTAAAATAACTATACCCATTAATTAGTGTAAATAGTATATATGTCTATACTAAAGATATTGTAAATAATAAAATACTAATAATAAAAAAATCTGTAAATAAAAGTTAAATAAAAAAAAAAATAAAAAATAAAAAAAACTGTTCCGGTGTTCACGTTTCATTGATTCAGATGAGGTAGTGAATTTGATTACAACGAGTTTGCTGAGTGGAGGATATCAATCAGGATATTCCCATAAGTTTGCAGTGCTGGTGGATCGCATCGTACTGTGTCCTGGGTGTGCAGAATTAACATTAAATAACAGAGGAGGAAGTGAATTTGGTTACAAGGAGTTTGCTGAGTGGAGGATATCAATCAGGATATTCCCATAAGTTTGCAGTGCTGGTGGATCGCATCGTGCTGTGTCCTGGGTGTGCAGAATTATCATTTAATAACAGGTATTCCTGTAAACCACATTTTTTTGCTTTATATAAATTTTTTTGTCATATCATATTGGTTTATCCCAAAAATTTTGTGTATCTGGTGGCTATACGCTTTCCTATTTCGACTAATCGGTATGTACACAGCATGATCGGTTAAAAGGGGTAATAGCAAGTCGTTGTGAAGTATGAGGGAATGGGCGTGATTCTCCAGAAATATAATGTTGGCTTACCGAGAGAAAATGACCCACGACCGAATAAAAAAAATATGACCTCACCGAACAGAGCTAGCAGGTGACGTGTCTCTCCGAAGTGGTAAGGTAACATTATGGCGCCCAAACCGGTTTTGTTTATTTATATGAAGATTTTGTGTTGGTGTGATTTCCTGTGAGGTGTGAAACATCTGCTGGTTTGGGAAATACTTTCAATTCTCCTAGGTTGTGGATTGGCTTTTTGAATAGTGTTCTAAAGCCAGGATGGTTGATACTTCCGGGGATTTCAAATCAAACCAGAAAATATTTTACGATGTGAATTTTCATATTTCAAATTTTTCCAAATTTCTTTTTGTTTTTTTTTCATTGTTTCGTTGGGACACTAGGTTCTGAAATAGATTTTTTTGCTTACTCCGATTTGGATTGATTTTGCACTTAAAGTTTATTCATTGATACTGGTGTACTGTTAATGAGCAGGTGAGAAAAACAGAATTTCAAGTTTTGTTCGAAGTTAAATATAGTGTTGAGACAACTTTTGCTTTGGGTGATTTACCAAATGGAACCATTAAGATTTGTTCTCTAAATCTATTTGATTTTTAACAATTTTTGGCGTACACTAAATAAAATAGATACCGTTTCAAACCACTTATATTTTCCATTTTAGTTTCTGATTTTTTTTTATTTTTGGGGAGTTGCGGTCATCCTACTTCTTCACAACGACTTCTTTACATCTCGTGTCAAATAATCAAGCTACACACATTTTTTTTCACGGACTAATTTTTTTTCTCGATTAGTAAATAATCATTTTTTTTGTTCGGTTTCAGCGAGTGTGTTTTTTTTGATTTTTTTTTGCATCAGAATTTTTGCTGGTAGCGAGTACAGCTTTTAAGTTTGAGGCAAGCGGTGAGATTTGTTTTGAGTAACTATAATATTGTAGTAAAATAATACGTTATCAGTTATTTAGGTATTTACCTGGGTAATATTTATTGTGGCGTCGTGTCACCTGTATATAATTTCTGTTTATTTTTTTTGTGTATATTAACTTGTGAATAACATTTTTTTTATCGTGTTGTAAATAAAAATGGAGGGTTTTAATATTAGTTATTTAAAACCAGATGAATTTTTAGTCGAATGTAATGTAAGAAATATTGAGGGTAGTCCAGGTGAGAGATTAGCAACGCTAAAGATATTAGTTGATGAAGAATTTAATGATCCTATTCTTCAGCCTTGCAAACCCCATAAACAAGCTTAAAAATCCAGATCGCGAGATTCGAAAATGCGTTGGGAAATTACAGGAACATCGAGCTTGGGTGGTGAGTTTAAAGAATGAAGAAGTTAGTCCGAAATATTTCCATGGGGTGTTGACTAGAATTTGGCATGTGATACAAAGATTGGAGCGATTAGTATTAGTTACAAGGTGCTACAAAAATAATTGTATGGATGCTTTAAAAGAAGGCCAAATTTTAGAAAAACACATCCAGAAATCTGTGACAGATAATATTTCATTAAACGAAACGATTAGGATACTTGAAGAAAGCAGGAAAAATTTAATAGAGGAATTATCTTCTTCGGAGGATGAACTTTCGGATTGTGAATCAACGGTTTCGAAAAATTCAACAAATACAGTAAGCTTTGTCGAAAATAAACCTGCTGTAACCAATGAGCAAATATCACAGAATACGAGTACAATGCAGCAGATAAATTCAGGTATGCAACATTTAAATTTGACCACTAGGGCATTGGCAAATGCTCAACAAAATCCGATTCCACAATATTTTTCAGTTCCACCATCTGGCTATAATAACACATTACATTTTTCGTGTCCAAATTCCAATATTCAAACTCAACCTTTCGGACAACCACAACCAATGCCTATCTTTGCTACTCAACCAACTTCTGTGGTCGGGTCGTATGATCGGAAACATCAATTGTCGAAATGGAAAATTGATTTCGATGGTTCTACGGATGGCGTACCAGTAGAGAGATTTCTCTTTAAAGTAGAACACTTAGCTCGTACATACCAAGTCACTGAATACATAATAAGGGACCAATTTAGTGTATTGTTGAGGGAATCTGCCTCTAATTGGTATTGGTGCTACATTGAGCGTAATCCGAATTCGTCTTGGGGTGAACTTAAAGCTGCAACTATTGAGCGATTTCAAGATCGACGTACAGATGACGATATTCGTAGGCTAATTGATTCTCGCAGACAAAGAACAGGAGAATCTTTCATCGAATTTTACAACGAAATTCTTTCCCTGACTCTTCGATTCCGAATTCCGATTCCGGATTCGGATATTTTAAGAATGCTTCGCTACAACATGAACGTTGGTCTTCAGAATCATCTTGCTGACCAAGATATTGCCTCCATTAGTGCTTTGGTAAGAAGATGTGTCGCTCTCGAAGATATGTGGAAACGGCACAATTATGTACCCGACAAGTTTTGTAGACCACAATATCACGTGAGTGAAATTGTAAACCCTGTAGTAGATCAAACTGGTGTGACCACTGATAATATTAATCAAAACTTTGTCTCGGACAAAAATCAAAAGTGTTCGTTTTCAAACTTTGGTCCACAAAATTATAATTCATCAGTAAACCCTAATCTCGGACAATTCCAAAATGTTAACCAAAATCCGAACCAAATTGATGCGTTTCAGCAAAATTACAATTCGTCAGTAAAGCCTAATATACCGAATAATTTTATTTGCTGGAATTGTTTTGATATAGGACACACTTTTGCTAAATGTTCAAAACCTCTGCGGTTATTTTGCCGCGGATGTGGAAAAGACGGATGCACAAGAAGTAACTGTTCAAAGTGTTATTCTTCGGGAAACGTCGAGACGAGGACTCAAGGGGCTGCCATGAACCACCCTCGAAACACACGGCAGCCATACCAACCATATGTGACAAAAATTTTGACCAACAACTCCCAGCAAAATCAACATTAAAATATTCGGCCGAGCCCAATTTTGTTATTCCAAATTCTAAATTGCAATTTTGTCCTGAAAATAGTACCTCGGTAATCTTAAATCAATCTAAAAGAAAACGGTCGGATAAAGCTAAATCTCGTGTTTGTAAATATTGGGACAAACGCAAAACACTAAATTTTTCAATTTCGGAAACATTCATTACCGAGCATTTAGATGATAGACCATACGCCAACGTTGGTATTAATGGGGTACCGTATAAAGGTTTAATGGATAGTGGTGCCTCTATTACTGCGTTGGGACAGGGTTGTGAAAAGTATCTTTTAAATCCTAATATAAAAATTCATAGCATATCCTCGGAAGTCAAAACCGCCGGTGGGCAAAAGCAGCGTGTTATAGGATATTTTAGGGCTACTGTCTACTACAATGGTGAACAGAAAGTAATGAATATTTATCTAATTCCAAGCCTAAAACAAGCTCTATATTTAGGCATAGATTTTTGGAAATTATTTAAAATAATTCCAAAATGTATCTCAGAGTTGGATAAAGATGATTCTGACTGCCACGTTCTTTCCCATGATCAAAAATGTCGCCTTGATGCAGTCGTTAAACAATTTCCATCGTTTAACAAAAACGGTCTTGGCAAAACATCAATAATTTCGCACAATATTGACGTACAAGGTGCTACGCCCATCAAACAACGATACTATCCCATATCTCCTGTGGTACAAGCTGATTTGTTTGCTGAGATAGATCGGATGGTGTCTTTGGGAGTAATTGAAGAATCTAGAAGTGCATGGAGTTCACCCGTGACATTAGTTCGGAAACCAAATGGCAAGGTCCGTCTTTGTTTGGATGCAAGACGAGTGAACGAAGTGACGAAAAAGGATGCGTATCCACTGCCTATAATCGACGGACTCATCAGCCGATTGGAGGAAACAAGATTTATCTCAAGTATCGACCTGAAAGATGCATTTTAGCAAATCCCGTTGGATGAGGAGTCCCGAGATAAGACGGCGTTTACGGTCCCTGGTCGCCCTTTGTATCAATTTAAAGTTATGCCATTTGGTCTCTGTAATGCGCCTCAGAGTATGAGCCGGTTAATGGACCGTGTGATTCCTAATGAATTTCACGATCGCGTCTTCGTTTATCTGGATGACCTTCTAATTGCTTCTAGGACATTTGAAGATCATCTCGAATTGCTTTCAATTGTTGCTAAAAGATTGTTTGATGCTGGTTTAACAGTAAACCTTGAAAAAAGCCACTTCCTCCTCAAACGCATCAACTATCTAGGTTATGTGGTTGGCGACGGAACCCTTTCAACAAACCCGGATAAGGTAAAAGCCATACACGATTATCCAATAAAAACTACTCCTAAAAGACTTCGTCGTTTCTTAGGAATGGCGGGATGGTATCGGCGCTTTATTCCCTCCTTTGCTTCTCTTGTTGCGCCTCTAACAGATCTCACTAAAAAGAACTCAAAATGTGTTTGGTCCTCGAAAGCCCAGCAAGCGTTTGATAGTGTCAAAATGGCGCTTTCAAATGCTCCAGTGTTGGTACACGCAAATTTTTCCAAACCGTTTGTGATTCAGTGCGATGCTAGTACAACTGGTGTCGGAGGCGTGTTGTTGCAGGAAGGTGATGATAGGGAGGAACATCCCATCGCATATATGTCTCAGAAGTTGAACGCAGCTCAGCGAAATTACTCCATCACCGAGCTAGAGTGTTTTGCGGCTGTGCTTAGCTTAAAGAAGTTCCGAGCATATATCGAGGGATATCCTTTCACCATCATCACTGACCACCCCAACTAACATTTTGCCTTATAAATTGTCTTTTAGGAATATTTTTCACTTAAAAGAGCCCTAGAATAACATTCTCCAAGAATGTTTAAAACTGAATACTTATTAGCTTCTTGTCAAAGAAATGCCGATTTATAAACGATATTATATTCTTACATGGCATTTTTCCACCTTGGCAGATTCTGTTGTAAGGTTGTTTCTTACTCCACACTTACTATACTCTTATTGCTTTTAGTGGAAAAGTTTTCTTAGCCAAGACATATTTAGTCTTAGAGTTCTCTTAATTTATTTCTTTATAAGTGTTCTGTAGGATTTCTCTTGACCAAGAGTTTTGTAAGATTAAAACCTAAACAAATCTTTATAGAGAACGCTATAAGATTACATATTGTTTGTATTCTTTAGCAAGAGCCTTTAAATTGTGTTTCTTTTAGAAAATATGACATTTGTTTGAGTACCGCAGAAAACAAAACTTAGTGATTGACGTAACTCTAAAACTAATTAATGTTAAAAATCAAGTGTCAGATATATTACAGTTTTATTCAGTTTTTTTATTTAAAATAATAAACTAAATATGTCTCTAAATATATAATATGTATTCGCAAAATATTCTCTTAATACGCTTGGATAAGTTCTCTTTAAGAAAAACTCATACCTCTCCCTTATTAGATACTTACTTTATTCTTACATAGGAAAATAATTAAAAATATTATTTTAGGAGACATTTCTATCAGTGGCGGGCTCAGGGTAAATCTTATTTAACTATTTGACGACAAAGTATACAAATACACAGTTTAGCAACAGTATAACCGATTTGTTGTATCAGGTGAATCAGGCCAAGTCCAGGAAACGGTGTAGAATTCTTTGCATGTATATTTTATATTTTATACAGGTCAAAGTTAACCCTATACTGAGATTTTTTTTACAAGCTCTTTCAGACCATATGTTACAATTATTGGTGATCGTTGTAGATGGTCAGCACAACGAACGAGATTACACATAATTGGACGCGGCGTTGTGCTTAGCACCGAGAATCGAACTCGAGACCGCGGTGTGTCTAAGTCGTCACCTTAACCATCACTACATGACCGGTTAATTAACGTGAAACAAAATTGATTGATCTGCATGAGATGACGTTCGCTGGCATCATATGGTTAACGAACGTTTAAAACAATAAAATATCATTTAGAATACATTAATGATTTTCAGAAGTCTGTTTATACAAATTGAACATTTTTGAAATAGAATGTCCTAGTGGCATAAATGTACTTCAAACAGAATAAAGTTAGAACCGATAGAATCAAATTATTTATTATTATTACATAGATTTGTTATTATGTTTGTTCATATTTTTTTTGGGTTTAAATATGTTCAAAAAAATTCCCATATATGAATATTAAAAATGTGCGTATACATTTTTTGCTATAAAAAGTGCATGTATGTGTGTAATGTAATTAGCTATTGTGGTATTATTTAACAATTTGGTAACAATAAATTGACAACAAACAATATTAAACATATTCATTCTCGCATATTCGTCTAGATATTTACAAAAAATTTATTACAACTAAATTTGTGTAATTTTGGGTAAATGAATATGAATGATGAAACAAATTGTAGTTAAATTAATTAACAATATACGTTTATCAGCAAGCTTTCACGGCTGGTAATATACATAAGTGTTGGTTTTGATATATAACACTAACCATTTTGTACCAAAACTTTGTTTAACATTCGAAAAATTCCATTAGTTTATTTTATATGCCTCAGAGACGTAGGAAAGATGTGTCTCTGAGTAAATAACTACTTTGTGATATAACCTCAAAACAAGGCAAAATACAGCCATATGTGCTTCTGGTGGTGTCAGAGGAAGTTCGTTGTAAGATCACAAAAACAGACTTCTTTCGCTTAATGTTAACCTCTCACAGGTTTCTATAATATTACGTTATATTGAAAATGATATTGCGTATAGCTGATCGATTATTGGCCTGTTTGGAGGTCTCGCTCGGTAGCACTAGCACAGCTCAATCATTATTTGGTTTTATAATTTTAATGGTAAAAAAAGAAAATATTATCAATACCTTAGTATGCCAAAACTATTACGGTGTCACGGTAATGCCGAGAACTTATTTGAAATGCTTATTACATACACTGCTTTGAGCTCATTAGAGCTGGCGCTTAATGATTCGAATTTAAAATTAGTTGTGCTTCCGTTTCTAAAAATGTCACGCTTCGTCCCTGATATATATATATATATATATATATATATATATATATATATATATATATATATATATATATATGTATATGTATATATAATATATAACATATATAAGACAGTCATACAAACTTGTTATTATAATATAATTGTTTTATAATATCGAGTATCAACACATTTATTTAAATTTATTTAAAACAAACAAAAAAAAAACAGATTTATATGACTTTACATAATTTTGTTGGTTAATTTATGTTTATTTCTTCAGTTTTACTGAAGTATATAAACTCAAGCCGACCCTGGAAACTAATTTAAACGTTTTCTTATAAGACACTTATAAGATATTTCACGTAGAACGTCATTCCGGCCATTGGTTTAGGAATTTCCATTATTAAAAAAAGCATCCATTTTGTAATTTTTTAGATACATTTTTTTCAAATGGAATATTTTGATATATTTTGGCAATTTTAGGAACTTAGCAAGTGCTTTTATAAAGTTTCCTCTCATAACAAGTACTATGTAGTATTTTAATTAGTCCATTTTATGATATTTCTTTTTTTTGATAATTTTTATTTTTTTTAATAATAATAATTCTTTATTTTATTATTCGAATTTTTAAGAGCGCAAAAAAATTAGATCAGGTAGCTATTATTTTTAATTAAAAAATTTGAATTCGCAGCTAAATTCTATGCTAATTTCAATGTAAAATTTAATTATATAAAAAGCAATTAGTTTTTCAAGCATTATCTGTTTTAATTTAATTTATCTGTTTTATTTGTCAAATGATAATACCAAGTGTGTTATAAAACTGAATTAAGAATCATTAAAGTTGTATAATCCTATAACATAATTTTCTAAGATTATAACGATGAATTATATAGGAGGAATACAACGTAAGTCTTAAAACCCTCTTACATAAGAATGTATATTCTGATAACAACCTTACCAAAGACTTCTTTACGACTATTCTTATAACTTATATCATTCTTTCTCAAGAAGGTTGAGCCTTATATGACACCTATGTTCACATTATATGCCGCTTATTTTAACCTTATATGCCCAAATAGTTCGCCAGAAGACTCTGAAACAGTGAAGTTAAAGGCAAAGCCGTTCACTTCACAGTTTCATAGATTTTTGTCGTGTTAGGCAATCCACCGCGGCTTTCAACTCCTGCTAGCTCAGGAGGATGGCGTGGGGTTTTTGTGGAACCTAACACAACCTTGCATTAGCCGCATGGTTGGGGAGGGGCAATTGGTCACAAAATGGACCGAAAACGATGGGACTCAAATTACAAAAAAAAAAAGAAATGCGGACCTACATCACAGTAGGGAAAACCCAGAGACACAGAAGGAGCACTAACGAGGGGTAACTAGTGGGCCTAGCCCATGGTCGTATTTATTAATTTTATGATTTTTAATTTCCACATACCTGATATACTGGTTACTTACCTATGAATCCGGTTGAATACGAAATAATCCAACAGTATCTCTCGTCTATCCCTTCACACAAAAAAATAAAAACTTCTAATTGACACACAATATAAAATATTATTGAAAAGTCGGGAGGCAAATTATTTGCACTACTATTTATTAAAAAAAAAAAAACGATTTTCACATAACATAAAAACAAAACACAACGAAAATAGTTTATTATGAATTTTTAATTAGAAACAAAACAAAAAAAAATTGAAATAAAAAAAAATTCAAAGAAAATCGGCCAACTGTTTCCCGATAAAATCAAAATCAAAATTTCCTCAATTCACTTTATAATTTGCACAAATTTTGTAATGGTCATCACAAAAATATCGTATAATTCTTCAAAACACTATGATTTTCAACATCAAAAATCCCCAAAAATATCTAACTTTTAAACTTTACTAACTTTAGCCACACTTGGCTAAACTCCAAAACCAACTCCACTCGTCTTTTTTTTTTCAAAACTCCACCAAAAAAAAAAAAAAAAATTAAGTTCATACACTTGATTTTGAAAATATGCAAGAATGCATAATCAACCAAAAAAAAATTGTAACACGAATGTCGCAACTACAATAATTTGTAGTTGTTGGAAAACGTGTATGAATAGGCACGGGTACTGCATCGTTTTACCAAACAGAAATTTGGAAATTATTTTCTGTTGTAAGACGACTACTTGGAATTTGCCTTGTGTGGCATATACATATTGCAATTAACAATAGAAATTCAATTATATTGCTATATGTACGAAGGGAAATGACCTGATTGTGATTATTAATCCGGCCTTGGGTGTATGGGTATTTGTAACGATGGCATGAGAAAATAGCCATCCGTTACAATCGTGGGGAAACCCTACAACCCTGAGATGAAAAGAGATCTCAACTCTGTTGTGGTGTGGTCGCTAAACAGGAAAATGGAGTAAAATGTTTAGTCGTGGCTCAGTAAAGGCCAAAGCCCAACGTGGCGGACGACCCACACAAGACCCTGACTCATGCTCATCTGACTGAGCTAGCCGGGCTAAAACAAAATATTATAAGTTAGGTTCATTTGAATGAACACTGCGAGATATTGAAAAAAAACAAACGCGGATGAAAGATAATAACTTTCGGTGATTTTTTTTTCTGTTCTTCCCTTAGTGTTCCTTCCTACTGCCCTTAAACCTAAAATTTTCTTATGTGCTACTAATTTTCTATCTAGATCACCGATGCCCAGATTTAACCAATTGTGGCCTATTGACCGCTATCTGGAGATCGCTGACCTTGATCCTTGCTCGTTCTAATTTAATCGCTATTCTAGTTAGTTAATACTATAAAAAAAATAAAAAATTCTTACAAAGTTGCTCAAATTTTCTCTACCCCTTATTATGTCATTAGCGTTTATTTAGATCCGCTGGTCTGGTGTTGTGGAATTTGGTCCTCGAGCATCGACCGCTGATTTTTCTGGATGCTGTATCTTCGCACCCCCTTTTTTCCGATGTGAAGGAGTTCCGCTGGTAGATTTCACTTTGGCGAACCATGGCTACCAGTATTAACACAAATAGGAACACCACCCCTCTCGATTGTCGCACAATGAGTCACGTGGGGATAATTCTCCCTCTAACCAGTGTTCACTTTCGTTCAGGTCGGTCCGGTGATTTCTTCATTAATATCTGCAGGGCTTACAATTACCCCATGGGTTTCAATCCCCTGCGGGAGATTGAACAATGGAAGCTGTTTGTCTTCTTGTCACACGTTGGATTTGTTGTTTGCAATATAATTCAAAACCTCGTCTCCTTTGGACGTATCAAAATTTAACAGTTGTTTCACAGTTGTCAAACTGATATCCAAAGTACGGTGTTGGTAACATCGCTCTAATTGTTGTATCGTCTTTCAATGCTTCTTCAGAGGTTGAACAGTCCCCTGTCTGATGGTGGTTTACCGTAATGATTTTGAACACCAAATACTCGTACCTTACTGCTGGTTGAGTACGTAAGGGATGTTAAACTTGTCTCCGTGCAACAGCGTTGACCGGATTTTGAAGATGGCCTTCTCCTGAACCGTCTTAGGTTGGATAGTCACAACCTAGTATACATGTGACCAACGCCCCATCTGCTAACTGTGGCTGCCGCTGATGGTATTTTTAAGCGTCCTGGCAGGATCCTTACTTATCGTTGCCGATCCACACGGTGATATTTGGTAGAAACCGGAATATTGTAAAACGTTGGCGTGATTACTGTGGATGTTCCCACTTGTGCTAATAACTAGTACATGGTGTGCGTTTCACATTAAGGTCCCAAGGTTGCACTCGATAACCTTCAGCCGCTCCCCCGTAGACCAAAACAAATACTTGGATGTGGGTTGTTGCTAAACTACTAATGACATTTCCTATTCTACTTACTTTCTAGGTTAGTATCCCTAATCTAACTCCTATTTTATGTTAGTAGTCCTATCTAAGAATAAACTGGAAACTGGAATTTCTTGGTTTATGTCGATAAACCAGAAACATTCCAGCCTTCATTTTCCCTTTACATTACCTATTGTTAACATCATTTGTAAACTTGTAGGCATTGTAAAGGGGAAATGGTAACCGCAGAGAGTTATAATTTCGTGGAAACCAATCGCCGAAAAGTTTAAGTCCGCTCGAGTTTCTATATCAATACAAAAAACACAAGATATAAATGATAAACAAAAAAAAATAAAATAAAAAATATAATATAAATAGATCCCAGCGGCTTCCTAAGAAAAACTAAAAATAAAAACCACATTTTTACCTCTCTCTCACATAACCACCTCTATAACCTTGCTTAAGTACGGATATCTTTACAGTGGAAGATCCCCAGAAACTTACCATGAGGGTCCAATAACTCGTAAGCTACCTTTCCTACGCGACGATGTACCTTTGCTGGCAAGAATTTCTTAGCTAATTTTGCGGAATATTTTTGTGCTGCATTGCTCTGGGTAAAGTTTCGAACAAACACTTTCTGCCCTACAGAAAATTGACGATCAATTGTTCGCAAGTTATACCTATGCGCGTTTACTCGATAAGCCTGTTTCAAATGAAACAACACCAGTTCCTGAGCTAAAGTAAGACGATCTGCTTTATCCTTCACTGCATAATTGCCTAGAGCATCATTCCCCAAAAACCGTAACACCTCATACTGTGAACCATGAGTCACCATGTGCGTGCTGACCAAAAACTAGATATGCCGGTGAAAACCTCGTGGATGCATGTATCGTATTTCTCAAAGCACTGCCAATTTGCGGAAGAAACACATCCCAATCCTGATGATCCTCATCCACATATGCTCGGATAGCAGCCAAAATTGACCTGTTAACTCGCTCCGACGCATTGGATTGAGGAGAATATACCGGTGTGTAAACATGCCGTATACCATGCTTAGCCAAGACGGACTTGAAATTTTTGGAGATAAATTGTTTGCCATTGTCCGTATGGATTACTTCTGGTACTGAGTATACTGGAAATACCTCACCCTCCAGGTAATCTATCACTCTTTTAGCCGTAGCCTCTCGCAAAGCCTTCAGCAAAACAAACCGTGAATAGTGATCTAACACAATCAAGATGAATGAATTTCCGGATTTTGACCTCGGATAAGGTCCCAAAAAATCAAGGTATAACTTCTGAAACGGTCTCTCGAACTCCTAGTAGTCTCCAATTGGTGGTTTCAAGGTCGAATTTACTGCTTTGGTTTGTTTACATAACTGGCACTGCTGAACATACTCCCTCACATCACGAACCAACGTGGGCCAATAAAACTGTCGCCGCAATAACTCAATCATTTTACCCGTTCCCATATGAGCTGCGACGGGAGGTTCGTGCGCCTGTCTTAATGCTAACTGGATCAGTCCCCGCGGTAACCACAACTTCCAAACAGGGATATCAGTACGATAATCTTCATCCACAGCAGACTGGCGTATGAGCACTTTCCCGTCAATGATCTTCAAGTCAGGTTTTCCAGCGATACCATGTTCCAATGATTTCACCAAACTCACGTACTCTTGTTCTGAGAAATCTGCAGACTGGAGATCAATCTTCAATGGCACGCCATCTAATGCCAACTCCGTGATCTCACTAGAGAATATGCGAGATAGAACATCTGGTACTACATTTTGTGTTCCCTTACGGTATTCGATGCGGAAATTGTACCCTTGTAGCTTCAGGCTCCAGCGTGCTAACCTACCAGACAAATCCGACTGATTCATCAACCACTGTAAACTGGCATGGTCAGTTATCACAACAAATTCATATCCCTCCACAAAAGCCCGAAACTTCTTTACACTGAGTACAACCGCCAAACATTCTAATTCAGTTATGCTATAGTTCCGCTGAGCTCCATTCAACTTGTGCGAAAAAAAGCGATCGGGTGCTCGATGCCCTCATTGTCCTTTTGGAAAAGAACACTCCCGACTCCAGTAGTGGATGCGTCTACCTGGATATAGAATGTACGACTGTAATCAGGGTGAGTCAGCACGGGTGCATTTGTTAGCAACACCTTTAATGAATCAAATGCTTCCTGAGCTGTCTCATTCCAGACAACTTTACCTTTTAACTTAAGCAAATCGGTCAGAGGAGCAGACACCGCAGAAAAATTGGGAATAAACTTCCTATACCATCCACTCAAACCCAGAAAACTTCGGATTTGCTTAACCGTTTTAGGAACGGGAAATTCTCTCACCACTGCTGCTTTCAATGGATCCACCTTAATAACTCCACCCCTACTATATGTCCCAAATATTGCAGTTGCGAAAGCACAAACTTGGACTTCTCAACATTAATAGTAAGGTTTGCCCACCGTAACCGTCTGGCTACTAATTCTAGTAACTCCATGTGCTCCGTGAATGTAGCTGAAGTTACAAGTAGATCATCTAAATAAACAAACACTCGATCATGCCACTCATATGGAATAACCATATGCATAAGTCGGCACATAGTTTGAGCTGCGTTACATAGCCCAAAAGGCATCACTGTGAACTGATACAATGGCCTACCTGGAACAATAAATGCCGTCTTAGGTCTGGATGACTTATGGAGTGGAATCTGCCAGAATGCATCCTTTAAGTCCAAACTTAAAATATAATGAGTGTTCTCCAGTCTACCAAGCAAACCGTCAATAATCGGAAGCGGATATGCGTCCTTCACTGTGACATTGTTGACCTTTCGGGCATCCAAGCACAACCTTACTTTACCGTTACTCTTCATCACCACAGTGACTGGTGAGCTCCAAGGGCTGGATGACACCTCGATCACTCCCAGATCGAGCATGCGGTCCAGTTCCTTATCCATCTCTCTCTGCTTGACGGGTGAAATAGCGTAGTAGCGCTGCTTGATTAGCTTAGCGTCACCAGTGTCTATTACGTGTTCAAGCAAAGGTGTTCTGCCTAAACCCTGCTGCTCTGATAATGGAAATTCAGCTTTAACTTTATCCAGCTGTTTTTGCTGAAGTTCTGTTAACGAATGTTTCTTCACTACTTCCGCCTCCGTTGTAGGATTTCTGAGAATTGTAGATGTCGAACCCTCTAATTCTGATATGGATATACTCAAACCAAAGACCCTCCAGAAATCTGTCCCTAAGTATTACCGCTGGGACAGCGAAGGAGCGACATACAATTTCATTTCTTTTGTTTGCCCTTTGAACGTCACAGGCACACTAAAATACCCGAGTATTTGTTCAGAGGCTCCACTAGCGGTATTAATTCTGGTTTTGTACGGTCGATATAATAAACCATTATCCTTAAGGAACTCTTCACTCCCTTGTCCCAGCACCGTGATGTTGGCACCTGAGTCAAGCAGTCCCTCCACTGTCCTTCCACACAAATTCACTACAGCGTAAGGTCTATCATCTATTTTAGTATGGATAACTGTTGAATCAATTAATTTACGTAACACTGTACGTCTATAAAAATATTCTATCATTCTCACAACTTGTCTGTTATCCGTTTGACAGGCAGTGGAACGAAAGGATATGTGGCTGTCGTGTTTTAGCGACGCCAACTCTGATAAAGTTCGGGATCGGTATTGGATGCTGCCTCCTCTGTCCGGTGTCTCGAGTTGGTGCGGCTGATAGGAGGCTCCCGAGAACTCCTCGTATCGCTGCGCCCGTTTCCCGAGGGGGTACAGATCCTACAATCCAGCTTATACACTCCTTTGGCTCCACACCCAAAACAAAACACCCTGTTAAACGGATGCCGGCAGTCCATGAATGTGTGTCCGGATACACTACAGTTCCAGCAGCTGACTAATGGTCTTTCTGTCACTATCCGGTTTTCAGTACCCTGCGGTGATCTGGCTCTCCTATCAGTCCCTGAAAATGATGTACCAACCTCACTTCTATTTGGAAAACTTGCCGAACGTCCAGAATTATTACTGCTTTCCTTTAATTGTCTGTTGATCTCACAGACCTGGTTATAATAACCAGATTTACCCTCATGATCCAAATCCCCTTCTAGAGAATTTTCCTCTGGATCCATCTCCAGATAAATCACCTCATGTACTCGTGGTAGATGTTCATCAAAATGTACCTTCGGTCTAGCAGAGAATCTGTTAGCATCCCTTGAATTACTCGGAACTACAGATGATAATCCTGCCTCCGGGTTATGTCCAAAACGCCTCCACATCTCTTCTAATGAACTACAACGTCGCACGAACTCTGCCAGATTGCGGAAATTCCTCTCATCATACAGAGCCATCTATAATCCTGGCCTCATATTTCTGCGCAAGTTGGTATAAATCACATCATCCGATATTACTTGATTTGCCTGAGATGCTAACCCCAGCATTGCCTGATAAAATTCAGGAAAGCGTTCTTTAGGAAATCGTTGCTTCCTATTACTCAACATTTGCCGCACATCCTCATCTGTATGGCTAGTCTCAAAACGGAGCAACATCTCTCGCTTTAACACTTCCCATGTTGCATTCGGATGTCTGTCCACGAGCGTCCAAAACCAATCTAACGCCTCCGCTTCCAAACACAAGTCTAACAACCCAATCAACTCATTCAGCGAAAGCTGGGCCCTCACAGCATGCCACTCAATACGCGACAAGAATCTTTCGATGGTTAGATTACAGCATGATCCTGAGAACCTAATTTTCCAAGTCTTGACCTCCTGTCGCATTCTGACGTCTGACCAACCGGAATTCGATGCCAACTGTCGTAAAAATTCAGGATCTCGATGACCCTTACTCATCTCTGTTCTTGTAGAGTTAGCTTCGCCACTTTCATTCAGAGCAAACCGGTTTAATTGTTGTATCAACTCCTCGTCCATTTGCTGTGGTCCTGGATTAAACCTTGGTCTATCTTCATCATCCACTGTGCCGGCCACCTCTTCCAGACCTTCCTGATTGGCTCCTACATCCTCCTCCAGGGCATGACCTATTGCTCCTCTACCTCCCCTTACTGCTGCAGTGAGCCGTTGGTTGGGAACTGCAAATACCAACTTTCCAACTGAAGCTACCCACTGCAACCCGGAAATCTTACCCTCTAACATTTCTCCCACTAAATCATCCAAGACATCAAAACTTTTCCGTAAGCCCACGGTTAAACCATAAAAAGTTGCAGATCTTGAACTTATGGACAACCGACCTTGAATATGCCGTAGTTTAGCACGGACTTGTGGCATCAAGTTCTTAGCTGACTCTTCGTCCACTGCTCTGCTGGCTATATCCTCCTGCAATGCAATTAACTTTTCACAACAGGTCCTCGCTTCTCATTGAGGCTGTTTAATTGCAGCTTCATGTGCCCTCTTGGGCCTTCCATGATCAGCTACGTTCTCAACCTTAACCTTCTCTAAAAGTGATTGCTTCAAGGCCTCAGTTACTTCTGCTGTGCCGGTTTTCACCAAACTGCGCACCTCCAACTCTACCAGGATCTCATCCTGGTCTAAATGCTCCAAATCCATTTTCCTCCAACCTGATAAAATTTACAAATATCTAACCTAACCACCAACTTAACTAAAGACTGTAAATACGAATTAAGATAAAATCAATAAAAACGAATACTTCCCTTCTGCATTTACTTAATCAAATAACACCCAAAAATGACGATTGTCACGAAACCTCCAAGTACCAATTACCTGAAATGCTCGGACCAACCAACGCAAACAATAACAATTATGCACCTGAAAAATTGGGCTCACAAACAAAACAAAAAAAACAATTAACGCTTAAATAAACTTTTATTTAATCTTTGTTGAATTTAATTTCTGAAAACCTGTCCCGCTAAAAACAGAAAGCAAAAAAAAAAAAAATATTTTCAAAAGAAAACACAAACACATCCAAAAATAATAACAAATATAAAATAAATAAAAAATTTACTGAAACTCCTACACAAAACTTCTACAGAAGTTCACCCCCCGTCTGTACCATGATTCTGGTTCTCTGGTGTGCCACTGTGATGTGATCAAAAGAAAAGGAAAGGATTAGGGAACTGAAAATAAAATCAAATTGTTGAAATATTGGAATACGGAATCAATCTCGCAACGAGCATTCTTAACCCTGTGCTAACACGAAGGTGAGTCTCGCCGCTATGATTACCGTAGCCCTCATTCCATTCGAATAACCTAAAAGTCATGACATAGCATGTTCATCCCCATAACCACAATACTGGATTCAATTCCATTCAGGAAGACAGCAGATTGTGTAAAGACAAACACTACTACTCATGTTGACACAGAGCTACATTCATACATAAGCAGAGATAGTTGCGTCACTACTACTTTTCAGGAACAATAGCTAGCCAACTATTGCTTGGTTTTACTAAAAATTTTCTTTATGTTTAGCAGTGTGTCGGAAACTAACTTATGGAACAAAGTCGCATTCATGCCCATCCTAAAAGCAGAGACGAGTATCTGTCCATAAGTCCCGATCTACACTCAGGACGTCTTAAAACTATAGCAGACTTGCGAACCCATCCCTAAGGATGAAAGACTAAATTGTTTTTACAGAAGTGAAAAATAACGTGAACTTAACTAAAAAAAACATAAAGAAAACTTATAAATTTTTCACAAAGTTAATTTGTCATCATAACGAAATTAACATAAACTGAGGAATGACATTTTTCAAAGTATGACATCAAGCTGTGCAAGCACCCTCACTTGGATCATACTAGGAAAATATCCAGTAGTACGGACAAAAACGTATTACTGCAATCTAGGATATGTCCCGAATTGAGCAAAATAAAACCAAACTTCAACTCAATAGACAAACTGTGTTACCACCGCTACCATGCCCATCAGTTCGTTCCCCAGAGTGTGGGTTGGGACATGCCTCAAACGACTAAATAACCATGGATCCAGCAACTGTATCCACAGACTGTAAGTTTCCTCAACATGAATATGACCCACCAAGTATTTGGTCAGGCTAAGCCGCAGCCATATTCACGTCAATAAACCTTCGTCTATTTGCATCAAAGTTCAAATTTAATTCCACAAACACTTTATTTAAAACACAAAAAAAAATTGGTTGTACAAACAACAACAAAAACAAATTATTTTCTTTATAAATATTCTGGAGGCAGATTTTGACCTACACTTGGTTTTACCTGTGGACTCCAATAACCCCAAATTTTACCACATATACACAAACGCCATCCATTCCCTTTGGGAAGAGCTCGATTGTGCGGATAAAATTTGTATTTTATTAGAGTAGACCCGTCTAAATTTCCATGCTCATTGAGCAGACCAGGCCGGGTCAATCTCTCACAGGACAACAACTCACCGGTTGTTGTGCTCCGTTTCGCGTTTCGGTAATATCCACTGACTATCGGTACACCACACCTGAATTCCATACCCGTCCGTGGCAGATCAAAGGCATGATAGATTGTCAGGGATATACCCTGAACGTAACTAAAATTAAATTGCGGACTACTGAGTAGCGACCCATCCCGAAAGATGAAAAATTATAAATTGATAACGAGGTGAAAAAAAACAACGCGAAACTTATATATAAACTCATACGAAACGGACCTTTTTTTTTTTTGTTTTAAACTTTGAATATCCTTTAAAAAAAAAACTAAATATTGAAATGAATTGAAGCATAGCATCAACGGAAAGTTTTTAGAATATTTTCGGTGATTATTCACCAAATATTTTTGGGCCAACTCGGCCCTTTTGGGCGCCACTTGAAACTGTGAAGTGAACGGCTTTGCCTTTTAACTAAAAGTTTAATATAAGATGCATTTTAACTCTTATATCAGGCTCATAAATTTCAAAATTGTTAGTTGGGACGCCAGCCTTAAATGGCTTATGGGCCAGAAAGAGCTCACAGGCAGGCTAGCGCGTTGGAGTCTGAAACTGCAAGGATTCGACTTCACAATACAGCATCGTAGTGGATCACAGAACATCGTACCAGATGCACTTTAGAGAGTCTTTATGGAAGAGATCGTTCTGAACGATAGTAGCTTTAATATTAACCTCGACGCCGTATCGTTCAAATCTACTGAATATTTAGAATTAATTTCTAAAATTCTATCTTCGTCTGACTCTTTCCCTAATTTTAAAATATCTGATGGCAAAGTCCTAGTCAACACTTCGGCAAATAAATATCTCTCTATTACTATGTCTGACGTACCAAATTGGAAACTATACCTACCTAATTCCTTGGTAATGTACATTCTGGTACAAGCGCACAACCCTCCTAAGTCGGCTCATGTTGGTTCTGCGAAAATGCTAGAAAAAATTCAACGATACTTTTATTGGCCTAAAATGGCAAATGATGTACGACATTATGTCAGCGAGTGCCATAAATGTAAGGAAATTAAGCCAGTAAATTACTCCACCAGAACCGAGATGGGTGGGCAAAGAGTAGTTGTGCGGCCCATGCAGCGTTTATTTGTCGACTTTCTTGGTCCTTATCCCAGATCCAAACACGGAAATGCTTACATTTTCATCGTTTTGGATCACTATTCTAAATTTATTTTTCTGAAACCGTTTCGAAAAGCTCTCGCCTCAGAGATTATCAAATTCTTAGAGAAAGATATTTTCCTTTCATTTTCCGTACCTGAGTATGTTGTCTCTGATAATGGTTCACAATTTACGTCTAAAATCGTCCAGAGTTTCCTGTCTAAGTTCGGTGTCAAACATTCACCTGTTCCGCGTTATTGTCCCCAAGCGAATGCCTCGGAGCGCGTCAATCGATCTGTACTATCGGCTTTGAGAGCTTATGTTGACGACAATCACACTACGTGGGATCAGTACCTTCCAGAAATTACCTGTGCTCTGCGAAATGTTATACATGATGCGACGAAGTACTCTCCTCATTTTTTAATGTTTGGACAGCACATTATCATGCATGGCAAGGAATACGATCTGTTAAAGCTGCTAAGCTTAGAAGGTGAGGGAATTATTTCGGCGGAGTCAAAAAGCAATACTCTAGGTGCCTGTCAGAGTGTAGTGTTGAAACATTTGGAAGATGCTTACAAAAAATCTTGTCATACTTATAACCTCCGGAGTAAGAAACGAAGTTTAGAAATTGGGCAAACGGTATTTGTTAGGAATTATGTGCAAAGTAATGCCATAGCTAAATTTTCAGCTAAGCTGGCACCTAAATTCCTTAAATGTTCTGTACTCAATAAGTTAGGAAACACTGCGTATGAGTTAGTAAATGATGGAGGCAACAATCTTGGAACCTACCATATCAAGGATATTCGTTCCTGAATGAATGGTGTAGTTAGAAAATTCAAAATCAAGTTCCGTGGTGGTTAGTGGTGCCCGGCTTGATAAGACATTCAGGGTGTGTGGTACGTCCCCACGAATGTAACAAATGCATGTTACTGGCACTACAGAACAAATCTACAGTAGGTTAAATTAGGGAACGGTTCAGGAAAGGTTCTGATGCACAAAGGAAAAAAAAAAGTAAACCTAAGTAGTTCCGGTTGGAAAATTTTTAATCAGAGCAATATTGGAAATTTTTTTTGGAAAAAATGATTGTTTTAGAAAAGAGAGAAAAAAAGGGAGTTTGGGGAAAAAAATTCTGTGAGGCAAGAACGAAAAAAAAAAAACAATATTATTGGGAGTTATACAATAAAAAAATAGAAAAAACAGTTTTTTAATCATAACTTGTGCATACCGTGAAAGTCGGGTATATAGTGATTTGTGGTAATTGAATATCTAAAAGTAAACCAATTACTCGTAATCCATTTGGGACTGTGAATAGTTTGCCCGTGTATAGGCTATAGATTAAATATTGTAAAATAACTATACCCATTAATTAGTGTAAATAGTATATATGTCTATACTAAAGATATTGTAAATAATAAAATACTAATAATAAAAAAATCTGTAAATAAAAGTTAAATAAAAAAAAAAAAAAAAATTTAAAAAAAAACTGTTCCGGTGTTCACGTTTCATTGATTCAGATGAGGTAGTGAATTTGATTACAACGAGTTTGCTGAGTGGAGGATATCAATCAGGATATTCCCATAAGTTTGCAGTGCTGGTGGATCGCATCGTACTGTGTCCTTGGTGTGCAGAATTAACATTAAATAACAGAGGAGGAAGTGAATTTGGTTACAAGGAGTTTGCTGAGTGGAGGATATCAATCAGGATATTCCCATAAGTTTGCAGTGCTGGTGGATCGCATCGTGCTGTGTCCTGGGTGTGCAGAATTATCATTTAATAACAGGTATTCCTGTAAACCACATTTTTTTGCTTTATATAAATTTTTTTGTCATATCATATTGTTTATCCCAAAAATTTTGTGTATCTGGCGGCTATACGCTTTCCTATTTCGACTAATCGGTATGTACACAGCATGATCGGTTAAAAGGGGTAATAGCAAGTCGTTGTGAAGTATGAGGGAATGGGCGTGATTCTCCAGAAATATAATGTTGGCTTACCGAGAGAAAATGACCCACGACCGAATAAAAAAATATGACCTCACCGAACAGAGCTAGCATTTGACGTGTCTCTCCGAAGTGGTAAGGTAATAATTGTCTATAAAAAGGGGATACAAAATGCTAATGCTGATGCCCTTTCAAGGATACAAATTAATAACGTTGAGGTCAATAACACAGAAGATTCCTCCTCAGTAGAAGATACAACTAGCATGCTCTCTACTCCTGATGATTTAATACCAAATACGAAAAATTCAATTAACACGTTCAACAAACAACTTATAATTTACCTGTCGGATACAATAAAAAGTCCCTTGGTTAAAAATGAAATATATTTTGGGACAAAGAAAAGAGTAACACTAAAGCTACCTAGAAAGCGTGGGATTAAAACGGCCATTTGCGAGGAGCTGCGAAAATTGTTTGGGAGAACCCGAAATCTCACTTGCATTCACACTACGGAAGAATTCTTCCAATATGTAATGAAAGCATACAAAGCCATGATCTCTACGAAACCCCGAAGAACAAACCCAAAGGTAAACTTAGTGCGATCAAAAACGTTTTTAACGGATGTACAGGAAAAAGAAAATCAAATGGAATTAATACAACATATACATTTAGAAAATGAACACAGAGGAATAATTGAAAATTACGAAAAACTAAAGCAAAAATATTACTTTCCACACTCTAAGGAAATGATTAGAGAGTTCATAAATAAATGTGATATTTGCCAGCGAACAAAATATGACAGGCAGCCACTGCATCTACAATTAACCTTGAATGAAACACCAAAAAACCAATGGAAATTATCCATACAGACCTATTACTATTGGATGGAAAAGTATTTCTCACGATAATCGACAAATTTAGTAAATTTTCGGCAGCATATCCATCAACAGGAAAAACTAATAAAGCTGTATCAGAAAACCTCATACACTTTTTCAGTCAACATGGATTACCGGAAAAACTAGTAGCCGATTCAGAGATAGGAACTGGAAAAGACGTAAAAAATCTACTGGAAAAACATAATATCCAATTACACGTTACCACACCATATAATTCCACGGGAAACTCTCCAGTCGAGAGGTTACACTCTACACTCAAAGAATTATGTAGCATTATAAAATTGCAACGACCAGATGACCCTCTAGAGGTAATTATGATGTCAGCAATACTTGCGTACAATAACACTATACATTCAACAACACAGATGACTCCATTTAATCTCTTAAAGGGGCACTATGTAACAAGAATGATTGACTTCAACAATGAATCAGACTATGCAGCCCAAAGAAAGGAGTTATTCGAACATTTATGTAATGAAGTACACGAGAAATCATTAAAAATAAAACAAAACACAATACAAGCGCGAAATAAAAAGCTAAAACCTCCCGTACCCATATTACCCAAACTGTTTATCTACACCAAAACGCGGAAAATTACTAGCAAATTATAAAAAACTAGAAATTATTAAATATAACGGGATAACTATAGATACAAATGAAGGAAAAGTGCATAAGAATAAAGTTAAAAAACTCTTCCAGGTACCCCATGACGTACACACAGGAAATCAAAGTAACATCACTCAAGGATAATAAGGGAATCATACCTCTAAAAATAGGAGACGCAAGAGTTTATAAAAATTACCGGAAAATGATTCACATAATACAACTTCAGCCATACGAAAACCTAATCGATGAAATTGAAAACCAAATCACTCAGACAACCAACGAATCGTCGAAAAACGAATACACGATCATATTAAATAATAAAAGAATAATAATTCAACACAAACTTGATAATCTGAAGAAACTATATAAGGAACTGTTACCAAAAAGGACCAAAAGGGGCCTAATAAATGGTTTAGGAACTCTCATCAAAGACCTCACAGGAAACCTCGATAACCAGGATTTTATAGATATACAAAAAGCAATAAACGAAATCAACGAAAACGAAGATTTACTCAACAATCAAATAAATAAACAAATTTACATAAACAACCAATTAATCACAAGGATGCGGGACGTTCAAGAATTCGTCAACACAACCCTCACACGACTACAATTTGAAAACAGACAAGTAACTGACAAATTAGACCTGCTAGAATTAGTATTAATATATGACCAACACTTTTACAAAATAAACCATATTATAGACATCCTACATAAAAATATGGACGAAATTTTAGACATAATAACGTTTTCACAACAACAATTATTTTCAAAACCTTTAGTGACACAATACGAAACAACGTACGTACTAAATTTACTCAGACATGACGGCATACGCATACAAAATGACAACCTCATTTACAGCCTATTACAGCTTAAAGGGTTCTATGATAGCAATAAACAACTAATTTTTATTATCATAATACCAATTTTCAATAAAGAAAATTTTGAAATAAAGGGTGGTTAAATTTTAAGGGCCGACGTTGAATGTGAACCACTCCTAAACGTCAAGTTTTTTTCTGCATTTCATTTGACATTTCTCAATTTCAGACTAACTCAATTTGAACCACGGAAAGATACACAATCGAGAAACGCGTTAAAGTTATTCAGGCATATTATGAAAATGGGCGTTCAAATCAAAATGCATATCGTGCACTTCGTGATTTTTTCGGTCAATTTAATCGTCCAAATGTGCGTACAATCGGAAAAATCGTGCAAAAATTTGAGCAAACCGGGTCTGTAGGAGATTTTAAAACACCACTGCATGCTCGTACAGCTCGTACTGCAGAAAATATTGCTGCTGTTCACGATAGTGTGGCTGAAGAGCCGTCCACCTCAGCTCGTCGTCGTGCCCAATAATTGCACCTCTCACGCTCGTCGTTGATGAACATTATGCATAAAGACTTGCATTTACACGCTTATAAGGTGCAATTGACTCAAGAACTAAAGCCTGATTGTCGAAAAACCAATGCACCCACAAAGAGTGACTGTTTGGTGCGGTTTATGGGCTGGCGGCATCATCGGGCCGTATTTTTTTCAAAATGAGGCCGGTCAGGCAGTTACTGTGAATGGTGTTCGCTATCGTGAGATGATAACGAACTTTTTATGGCCCGAATTGGAAGATATGGATGTGGACGATATGTGGTTTCAACAGGACGGTGCCACTTGCCACACAGCTAACGAAACAATAGCTCTTTTGCGCGACAAATTCAATGGCCGGGTTATCTCACGTGGTGGCGATGTCAATTGGCCGCCAAGATCATGTGATTTGACACCGTTGGACTTCTTTCTTTGGGGTTATTTGAAAGAAAAGGTGTACGTCGATAAGCCAGCAACAATTTAAGAGCTAAAGGATGAGATAATTCGGCACATTAACGGCATAGAACCTCAATTATGCCTAAGCGTCATCGAAAATTTGGACCATCGGGTGGAGGTGTGCCGCCGAGGTCGCGGTGGCCATTTGGCCGATATTTTGTTCCATACATAATTGAACCATACCATATTATCATAATAAAAAGAATTGACAATAATTTTATTCAAAATCAACATCGGCCCTTAAAATTTAACCATCCTTTATATCAAATAAAAACTATACCACTTAATAACAAAACCCTAAACCCTAATCCTCCAAAATTCATTATCCTAAATAACCTTTATGGGCTACATTCTCGTACATCTAGCAAGAGAAACTGTTGCTATTAGCAAAAATGGCGGAATTGCTAGTGACAATTTTGGAAATAAGAAATTACATTCTCAATACGTCTAGCAAATCCGCCATATTATTTTTATTCAGCGCGACGCTGGATTAAATTTTGACATTAGAGTTTTGCAAACAACTACTTAACGACACAAAAATGGATAGCTCGATAAAACGAAAAGCGAACTACACAGATGAGGAAATTAATATTTTAATTAATATCCTGGATAAAAAGCGACAACTAATAAACTGTAAGTGCAATTTAATATTCCTTGTACTTTATATTAAATATATAACAAATATACGGTTAAGAATAAACAAATGCATTCACTAGTTTTTGAATATTTCACTATTCTAAATTTTTAGATGATTCTGATTTGTTTGGAGAGGCCCTTAAAAACGCATGGAGCGAAGTAAGTGTGGAGTATTCGGCAAATACTTTGTTGAGTAGGACTGGCGAAGAGCTGCGATTAAAGTATACTATAAATTATCAGAAATAAACGCGCATTGTAAGAAAACTGGTGGTGGTGGTCCTCCACCAAAACTTAAAGATTATGAAGAATTATTAATTTGCATTGCTGGGGAAAACGCCATGAAAGGCTTTGGATCTTATCGTGATACATTTGAGGTAATATTAGAAAATAACGAACATCGATTTATAAGTGTTTATTAAATTGATATTGATTCTAGTTGGCTAGATCGAGCCGAGAAAATCTGGCAAAAATTATCGATACGGCAAATGAGCCACCAATTTTAGAGGTGAACATTTCATCGTTAGTGCCACCAGAAACTCTAGCTAATGATTCAGTTCCAGTTACATCCCAACGAGCCCGCACCACTGCTATTCGAACAAAAAAGCAAACCCGGAAAACGAGAGTTGAAAAACGGTTCAACAATACGAATGATACGAATGATATTTTTGTTCAAATTATGAAATAAAAATTAGCGGTATCAGAAGAAAAACTAAAAGAAATGAAACGAACGAATTCAATCCTAGAGGATATTTCTACAAAATTGGGCTGCGCCGGTGAAAATCAAAATACACCTTACCAGGAATATTTAGAGGAATATTTAGACGCGTAAAATATAGAAATGTTGTTGTTTTTATAAACAATGTGAATTTATTTTTAAATACCATAATTTTATTTTATTTTATATTTTTATATATATACATATGTATTTACAGACGATTTTATTCGACAATGGAAACAAGACTGAAATTAATAAAAATATATTTATGTGAAATTGTTGTCTAATTGCGTCTATTTTGAAAATTATAATTCAAAAGCATATTCCTATAAAAGGTACCTCTAATATGAGATGGTGTATCTCTATTTTGCGTATTATTTTCAATGGTATCAAGTTCGTCTTCTGAAGCTGAGGATTCATCATCGGTTATGTTTGGTTCATTTTTCAAACGTGCAATGTTATGCAAAATAAAGCAGCAGGTAATTATATCAACGGATTTTTCTAAATTATACCAAAGAAATCCACCACTTTTACAAATGATCCTAAATTTACTTTTAAGGACCCCAAATGATTGTTCGATAATTTTACGGGTTTTCTTATGGTAATCATTATATCTCGTTTCTTGCGGATTTGATGGATTTAGGATCGGTATCATGACGCAATGTTGTAATTGATATCCACTATCGCCTAAAAGCCACGTATTTTCAGGGAAATCTTGCGAATGTAGAAACGTATAAAGTCCCGAATTTTTAAAAATATGTGTGTCATGTGTAGACCCTGGCCATCTCACAACAACGTCCGTAAATATATAATTAGAGTCACAAACCTAAAATAAATTCACATAATTTTAATAATTCCATTTTTGGTGTATCATTCAAATAATCTACCGCTTGAACATTTATCGAAAAATATCCTTTTCTATTAAAAAAACAGTAAGCGTCGTCTACCTTGGGTTTTTTTATTGCAATATGGGTCCCATCGATGCACCCAACAACATTTGGAAACCAATATTTTTTATAAAAATCTCTCTTGACTTGACCCAAATTTTCGAGTGAAATGGGAAATTTTATAAACTCCTTTGTTCTGGAATTCATCGCACTTAAAAATTGTTGCAACAGTTTACTTACTGTTGGTTGCTGGAGGTTGTGAAAGTTCAGTTCTCCAGAAACAAATTGAAAATTTCCACAGCCCAAAATGTTCAAACTTATAAGTACCTGCAAACAAAAGTAGCATTTTTATCACGCCGAAATTGTTACAACTGATTTTAAATAAAACTTGAAACTGATTTTTAGAGTTTCCAAATAAACGAGAAATTAATGGCCCGATATAATTTTTTTTACTGGAAGTTGAATAAGAAACCACATCCTAATAATGAGTGCACGCTCATTCTGTACGTTTAAAAGAAACATAGACTATCTACAAATGCTTTGGTGATGGAAAGCATAGACTGTCCAGAATTATTGTACGTGTGTGACTGTGTGTCGGCTTGTCATTTATCTCATTATGAAGATAATAATAGCATTCACACGCGTAATGGTATGATGGTTAAATCCTCACTAACACCAATTACCAAATTACAGTGCAATTGATATGCAATTATAATCTGTTAATCTGGAATAATGGTAGAACAACCGTAGTAGTGAAAGGTTTAAAAAAAAAATAAATAAAATAAAACCTTAATTTCATAATTTATTATGGAATAGTACCTAATTATTTCTGCAAAACTGGTTATAAAAACGGACACGGAAATAAAACTTTAAGTACGATTTTCTTAATTAAAGGATTATCGGAAGGTAAATTTGATTTATTTTAAAAGCTAAGGCTTTTCTGAGTGAAATCCATTTCTCTTAAATTTTTTTAGAATCAGTAAAACTGATATACATATTGCAATCAACACTTTTGAGAAGATTTTGGAGAAGCAAATCAACAGAGGCGCGGCTTTGAGTGCGTCAATCATAAGATCAGCACAGCAAGAGTAAATCACAGCTTGATGAGCTGTTGGATGCAAAGCCGCGCATGTTCGAGATTTTTATCATCAAGCAGAAAAGTGTCATTTATTCAATGAGTGTTTGTTTGTTAAAAGTGCATACCGTTAAGAGTACCGCTTAAGGTTTCTAATAGATAATTCCCTACGGGAAATTTGAATTCTATTTAAAAATATTAGAAATTGAGAAATTAAGTAAAGTAGATTAATGAAATATTTAGAAAATCTATTGTGTATGATCGTGTTAGAAGAAATTAGTTACATATACCGTGTGCAAGTGAAAATTCAAATCGGAATTTCTTTAGTAGACAGAAGATAATTTTCTTTTACAGCCTTTTCGACCTTGGGGCGCTCTACGGGAGATGAAACAGGTGAGTTTGTTTTAAATTTGTTCTGCTTGGGAGCCTAAGGTAGCCCTATCACATTATTGAATTTTCATTTCTAAAAATAATATTTATTTGTGATTTTTTTTTTGTTCTTAATATAAATTTATTATTCGTGAATCATAATCATACACATATACACAATTAATTGAAAAAAAAAACTTTTTGTGCCTCTATGCTACCATCAGTAGCGGAGCTTGAGCCTGATTTTTCTAGTTTAGTGTAGAATGTCATATGTTATTTGTTTAAAATTAATCCCTAAAATTAGCTCTTAATAATTTATTTAATAAAATTTGTTTACTTAATTAATTAAAAAAAAAAAAATGCAAAGCTAAATCTTTTTATTTAGTATGGTGATGATTATTGATAATTGTTGTTGTAAATCCAACTGATGACGATTTTTTTTTTATGAATATGAGTTACACGTATTTGTTTGTTCGGATACCAAGTATTGGAGAAAAATAACCCCCCATATCCACTGATCTGCTAATCCTTTGGAAAATTATAAAAAAAAAAACGTGTAAGTCCTCCAATGCACCGTAACAAAAATGGCGCCGAAACAGGGACCTTTAAGCTATTGATATGCCATGGTTCAAATAATGGGAACATCTTTCAATCACTGTAATGTGAAATATAAATATCAAAGTATATAGTTCATGTGAAACTTAGTGTTATATTTTCGAAAAAGCTGATGGTAGTCCTAATAAGACATCCAAGCAGCGTAACTGCTTAATATACTCAACCGTAAGAACCGCTTTTTAACAATATTTTATCCGATTTCTCAATTTTCTTATTTAGCTTCCTTTAATTATAGCGGGTGGTTGCAGTATTTTGTTTAAAAAAATAATTACCGATCAATATGTCAATACTATGTATCGAATTATGGTGATCAATTTACAATAGACTCATGATGATTTCATGTACATCTTGTGGGTTGTCATACATATTATCTATATAAGGGCTTGTCAGTTGAAAAGTAAAATCCATTTTTTTTTTATTATCAACACGGAGCGTATTAACGGTTGGGGTCAGTGCTGCATATTGAAGTTGAATCGGTGAAGAATTCACTTTGTTATCGCTTTACTAAACAGTTTTGATGTCGCGTTGATGTTGATCCATGTTGTACTAATTTGGCAAATTGAATTAAATTTAGTATACATTTTCGTTGGAATTAAGAATTCATTCCAGTTTCACATACTGTTCTATAGACCAAAGTTGGACAGCAACTTTTAGAGAGAAGTCATCACCGCACTTTATGATTTAATCATTCTTTATAAAACGTTAATTTGTGTTATAAAATCTAGTCTTTAATTATTTATTTTTATTAATTTATTTATTTATAATTGATTGTAGTTACTATCGTTTATTTTTTTTATTTTTTTTTGCAATTAATTAATTTTGGATTTCAAAAATATAATAAATAACGTGTTCTAAATATATCAGTAAACGGCTCGGGAACCCGTATTTTTTTGTTTTTTTTAAAATGGATTCAAATAATTATGTTCAATATTTATCGCTTCTTGAATTTAAAGTTGAATGCCTAGTGAGGAATATATCACCGAAAGCATCAGACGCTAAAAATCTCCTAATGGATGCCTTGAATTCGGAAAAACTAGATAAACTCTTAAAAACTCTAAAATCGCACATGATTGATAGGGCAGATGAGGAGTTCGAGCTATGTCAAACTAAGGCCGAAGATATAGGTAATTTATTAGGAACTCTTGGTGTTACTCCTCGAATAGATTTAGTCATTCCTGTACTTGTGCAGTGCACTCATTATAAAGAGCGCGTCGAAAGATTGGTAAATAGCTATGGAAATGACGCTACTTTGAACAATCTTTTATCCAATTGCAGAAGAAATTATAATTGGGCGGTCAAATTGTATAAAGATGCAGTCGGAGCTGAGGATACAGAAGCAGCCGCATCTGGTGTCATTAATTCATCGCTAAAGGAACCAACTTATTCTCAAGATTCTCAAACTAGAACTGGTGACCTTAATCTGAAAATACAAGAGGAAGGGTTCGAAAGTTCTAATAATCCAATTGAAACACGAACTAGTATCAACTTTCCGAATATACCTCTTTCACAGTCAAAACCAGCAACGAATTTGATTACACATACCTTTAATGTGGGACCAAGGCAACAACAAAATGTTCTCAGCGACTTCATTGCTAACCTCAAGTTACCACAAGCCAATATTACCAGAGCGGAACCTCCGCCGCTTCACGACCTATCTTTTGCAGAACCTCGATACGCTAGCAATTTTGCTAAATCAGTCAGAAATCAAACCGAACAACTCGCAGAACAAAATTCTAGCTTTAATAATCAAGTTAGATCGACGCAAAATCAACAAACACAAAACAGCACTATTTTTAGAATATGTGACGCTTATAAGTTGAAGCAAAACTGGAATTTGGTTTTTGAGGGCACCGAATCGAGTAATGTTCATGATTTCTTATATCGTATCGAGCAAATGGCTTTCGACCACGGTTTTCCTTTGGATCAATTACCTAGAGTGCTTCATTTATTCATGACGAAGCGTGCTGAGGATTGGTTATGGATCTACAGGAAGGATCACCGAAATGTGTCGTGGGAAGGAATTAAGGCCGCAATGATTTCCTACTTTAGTAGTACAGATTATGAACATGAAATTCGAGAGCAAGTTATCAGAAAGCACCAATCGTATAAAGAATCGTTCGCTGAGTTTGCTCTTAGTATACAAAAACTTAACGCGCGATTGCAAAACCCAATGTCCGAAAACGAGCTTGTATATCGTCTTTTCCAAAATATGAGTCCTGCCTTAAAAAACGTTACCTTAGCATGTCAAAATTCAATCAAATCTGTCGATGCGTTGCGCATACTTTGCCAACAATACGAACACATGTGGGATCAAACCGGATATGACCCCAGGAAGATATTTGATTGGAACAGAAAACGAGCTGTCGTTAATGAAATACAATATGGTTCCGGGAATTCCAACATAAATCCAAGTTATTCGCAACAAACTCCTTCGAATAGTTTCAGTGCTTATAGGGAATTAGCTGACGAAAACGATAAGACAAACATGCCCCCAGGTTCGTTTAGGCATATAGAAGCTTTCAACGTTGATCGTACTAATAACACTTACAACCAACAACTTCCAAAACTGGGTCCTATCGATAAATGTTGGAACTGTTGGCAATCAGGTCATTTTCATGATATGTGTACGGCGCCCTGGCAGAACCTTTATTGCTTAGGTTGTGGTTCACCCAAGATAAAAAGAATTAACTGTCGTTATTGTAAAATAAAACGGTCGGAAAACTTATACACGGATGTGAATATTCCGAGGAACCCACATCCGGAAATGAAAGGTCATGCTCCCAAAAATCAGACATAGACTTCCTCGGAAATAGTAGACAAATAGTCACTTTAAATCTCGAGTCCACACCTGAATTTAAAAGCCAACAATCATCCAATAGACCGCTTTTAGAACCGAAATATAAATTGGCTAATATCAAATTTAAAAGTGAAATAAAACGGTTTGTAAAGTACTTCAAGCAAAAACGCAAGTTTATCAAACATTGTATTTCAAGTTTGATAAAGTGTTCGAATAAGAATGATCCACGTCCCCATGCGTTAATCAAAATAAATTCAATACCCCTTACTGGCCTTCTAGATAGTGGAGCTTCGGTCAGTGTGATGGGAAAAGGGGCCAAAGAGTTTTTAAAAGAAAATGGAATCAAGTTTAGTAAATTTCAGTCTAGTATTAGTACTGCTGATGGCACATCCAATACCATCGAAGGTTTTGTTTGTTTACCAGTACAGTTTGGGGATAAGACGGAATATATTAAATTTTGCATTGTACCAACTTTACAATCTTTCCTATATTTAGGCATTGATTTTTGGAGGAAATTTAATTTGGTTCCTCAAATGCAATCAGCTGTCTTATCTGGCCAGCCTGAAATTTCTGAAATTTATAAAGAAAACGAAATGCCTACCTCTAATAAACATTTGTTAAATGACGCCCAAAATCAAGAGCTTGATCGAATCATTAATCTTTTCCCATCTTTTTCGAGAGAAGGCCTGGGTAGAACAAGTTTACACTCTCATGACATCGAAATCATGGAGGGAAGTAAACCCATCAAGCAGAGGTACTATCCTGTCTCCCCCGCTGTGCAGAACGATTTGTACAAAGAGATAGATAGGATGGTCGAACTTGGTGTTATTGAAGTTAGTAAAAGCCCATGGAGCTCACCAGTAACTATCGTTAAGAAGGCAAATGGAAAATCCAGACTCTGCTTGGATGCAAGGAAATTAAACAATGTGACCAAAAAAGACGCTTACCCACTCCCGATCATAGATGGATTATTGGGTAGACTGTCAGATACAAAATTTATAACTGCTCTAGACTTAAAGGATGCCTTTTGGCAAATTCCTTTAACAGAGACTGCTAAAGAAAAAACTGCATTTGTAGTTCCTGGGCGACCCCTCTATCAGTTTCGGGTGATGCCGTTCGGGCTGTGTAATGCGGCCCAGGCAATGTGCCGTCTGATGCATCAAGTGATTCCCCACGAAAAACACGATTCTATATTCGTCTACCTTGATGACCTATTGATAACCAGCGGCACATTGAAGGAGCACCTGGAATTGTTAGAGGAGGTGGCCAATCTTCTTCGTAAGGCCGGTCTCACTATTAATATTGAAAAAAGCCACTTCGTAATGAAAGAAATCAAATACTTGGGATATTTGGTTGGGGAAAAAGGTCTTAGAGCAGATCCAGATAAAGTAGCGGCCATAGCAAGTCTTCCGCCTCCCACCACGGTCAAACAAACACGTCGACTACTTGGCATGGCCGGATGGTATCGTCGGTTCATTGAAAATTTTGCCGAGATAACTGCCCCCATAAGCGACTGCCTTAAAAAAGGGAAGTTTATTTGGACAGCTGAGGCGCAGCGGTCTTTTGAAAAATTAAAATCAGAACTTTCGTCCGCGCCAGTGCTTGGTAATCCGAACTATGATCTTCCATTTTTCATCCGCTGTGATGCAAGCACCCAGGGAATTGGAGCAGTTCTTTATCAAATCCACGAGAATGGTTTCGAGCAACCGTTGGCCTTCATGTCGCAAAAGTTGCACGGAGCCCAAAAGAACTATACGATAAGTGAGCTTGAATGCTTAGCGGCAATACTTGCCATTAAAAAATATCGACCCTATATAGAAGGACATGACTTTACCCTTATTACAGATCATGCTTCTCTTAAATGGTTGATGAATCAGCGAGATCTTAGTGGACGCCTAGCACGATGGAGTTTAAAACTCCAAGGTCATAAATTCAAAATACAACATGTAAAAGGAAAGGATAATGTTGTACCTGATATGCTCTCTCGGATATACTGTGATGAGTTAAGTGAATTTAAGACAGACCTTCCGAAAGTATTACAGCATTATCTCTTTGATCCGATACACTTTGAACAAGAAGAATATCAAGAGTTCAAAGACAAAATTATAGGTTCACCGGAGGATTACCCAGCTTTCAAAGTGGAGGACAAATTAATATTTATACGACTTGAGCCACGTTCACATCAATCTCTCTCTGATGTGTCACTTTGGAAATTATGGATTCCGGGTAGTTTAAGGAAGGAACTAATTCGAAAGGAGCACGATGATCCTCTCTCTGCTCATGGAGGTATCACCAAAACGCTGGAAAAGGTCCGTCGCTACTATTTTTGGCCAGGAATGTGCAAAGATGTAAAAAAATATCTTGGGGAATGCGAAACATGCAAGATTACTAAGCCTCCAAACTCTCTGATGAGACCACCTATGGGTCTACAGCACTCAGTAGAACGTCCGTGGCAACGGCTGTATATTGATCTTTTGGGGCCGTACCCCAGGTCTACGAAAGGGAATACGGTTATTTTAATTGTTCTCGACCATCTTACTAAGTTCGTTCTTCTCAAACCCTTCACAAAAGGTACTGCCAAGCAAATAGTAGAGTTCCTAAAGAATGAAATTTTCTGCCTATTCAATGTGCCCGAAGTCATTCATAGTGATAACGGAACACAATTTAAAAGTAATGAATTTAGAAGCCTTTTAGAAGAGTTTGGTATTACTGCCTCAAATACCGCAGTGTACTCACCGCAATCAAATGCAGCCGAAAGGGTAAACCGTTCAGTCATTGCTGCAATTAGAGCATATATCTCGGAAAGACACAATAAATGGGATCAACACCTTCAAGAAATTGCTTCAGCTCTTCGGAACGGCTTACACGAAACGATCGGTGGTTCTCCACATTTTATTCTGTTTGGTTATCATAAAATTAACCATGGTCATGATTATCAAATTCTTCGTAAGCTTGGTGACATTTCGGAAGGCGAAATACAATTGCCACTTCCCTCCTCGCTGGCGTTACTCCATAAACAAGTGAAGGAAAACATTGACACGGCTTATAAGAAAACTTCCGAAAGATACAACCTCCGGACTCGCCCAAAGGAATTCATGATTGGTCAGAATGTTTATTTCCGAACTCATCCTCAGAGTGACGCTACAAAGCAATTTTGTGCCAAATTTGCTCCGACATTTTCTGAAGGATTCATTGCACGAAAAATTGGTACCGTCAATTATGAGATAAAAAATAGAAACAATAAAAGCCTTGGAGTATTCCACAGTAAGGACATTAAGTCTTGATTAGGTTTCTTTGTGTGCAAAGCTATAAACATTTAAACATACCAAACCCAGCTTTCAGGAGAATTTCTGACAAGTCAATAAAAAAAAAAAAAAAAAAAAAACAGTTGTTTTCTTCCAGCTTTCCCTAAACATGCGTAAAGGCAGCTCTGGAAAATCTGTGCTGTTACAACTGATTTTAAATAAAACTTGAAACTGATTTTTAGAGTTTCCAAATAAACGAGAAATTAATGGCCCGATATAATTTTTTTTACTGGAAGTTGAATAAGAAACCACATCCTAATAATGAGTGCACGCTCATTCTGTACGTTTAAAAGAAACATAGACTATCTACAAATGCTTTGGTGATGGAAAGCATAGACTGTCCAGAATTATTGTACGTGTGTGACTGTGTGTCGGCTTGTCATTTATCTCATTATGAAGATAATAATAGCATTCACACGCGTAATGGTATGATGGTTAAATCCTCACTAACACCAATTACCAAATTACAGTGCAATTGATATGCAATTATAATCTGTTAATCTGGAATAATGGTAGAACAACCGTAGTAGTGAAAGGTTTAAAAAAAAAATAAATAAAATAAAACCTTAATTTCATAATTTATTATGGAATAGTACCTAATTATTTCTGCAAAACTGGTTATAAAAACGGACACGGAAATAAAACTTTAAGTACGATTTTCTTAATTAAAGGATTATCGGAAGGTAAATTTGATTTATTTTAAAAGCTAAGGCTTTTCTGAATGAAATCCATTTCTCTTAAATTTTTTTAGAATCAGTAAAACTGATATACATATTGCAATCAACACTTTTGAGAAGATTTTGGAGAAGCAAATCAACAGAGGCGCGGCTTTGAGTGCGTCAATCATAAGATCAGCACAGCAAGAGTAAATCACAGCTTGATGAGCTGTTGGATGCAAAGCCGCGCATGTTCGAGATTTTTATCATCAAGCAGAAAAGTGTCATTTATTCAATGAGTGTTTGTTTGTTAAAAGTGCATACCGTTAAGAGTACCGCTTAAGGTTTCTAATAGATAATTCCCTACGGGAAATTTGAATTCTATTTAAAAATATTAGAAATTGAGAAATTAAGTAAAGTAGATTAATGAAATATTTAGAAAATCTATTGTGTATGATCGTGTTAGAAGAAATTAGTTACATATACCGTGTGCAAGTGAAAATTCAAATCGGAATTTCTTTAGTAGACAGAAGATAATTTTCTTTTACAGCCTTTTCGACCTTGGGGCGCTCTACGGGAGATGAAACAGGTGAGTTTGTTTTAAATTTGTTCTGCTTGGGAGCCTAAGGTAGCCCTATCACATTATTGAATTTTCATTTCTAAAAATAATATTTATTTGTGATTTTTTTTTTGTTCTTAATATAAATTTATTATTCGTGAATCATAATCATACACATATACACAATTAATTGAAAAAAAAAACTTTTTGTGCCTCTATGCTACCATCAGTAGCGGAGCTTGAGCCTGATTTTTCTAGTTTAGTGTAGAATGTCATATGTTATTTGTTTAAAATTAATCCCTAAAATTAGCTCTTAATAATTTATTTAATAAAATTTGTTTACTTAATTAATTAAAAAAAAAAAAATGCAAAGCTAAATCTTTTTATTTAGTATGGTGATGATTATTGATAATTGTTGTTGTAAATCCAACTGATGACGATTTTTTTTTTATGAATATGAGTTACACGTATTTGTTTGTTCGGATACCAAGTATTGGAGAAAAATAACCCCCCATATCCACTGATCTGCTAATCCTTTGGAAAATTATAAAAAAAAAAACGTGTAAGTCCTCCAATGCACCGTAACAAAATGTTAAAGTTAATATTATACCATATAAAGTTTGATTATACCGTCAAAAAAGGTGGAATAGCCTTGCTTCGTAAAGTTGCTCGTTTCAGGTCTGTTGAAAGAAGTTCAATAATAAATTTGGCGACATCTTTAGTAAACCTGTACCGTTTAAAAAATATTGCATCTTCACATTCAAAGGGATTCTCCCTATCACGAAACCCTTTTCGGTGAATATTGAAGCGATACCTTTGACGTATTAGTAACCACTCCATTTTTAATTCTAAATAAATATTTTAAGTTTTAACAAATCAGTTTTACAACCGAATTTTTGAAACAGATGGTTTATTTTTTTAGAAATGTCACTCAACCTAACCTAAAATTACATTAATATTTGATTTAACATCTCAAAAACTCGATAGCAAGATTTTGTGCTATTTTGATTGCTAATAGCTAGCAAAACTTATTGAGAATGTGAAAACTCGATTTCAGCTAGCAAAGTTGCTAATTTGCTTGCAATGTGGTATCGAGAATGTAGCCCATTATCAAGTATACTACCTTGATCAACAAGTTCCCGGAATAACTATCGTGTGGTGCTCCCATCGTTCCGATTTGAGTTCTGTTTTTTTGTTAAGTTGGTATGTCTGTTGTTGATATTCCCTCTAAATCTTAGCGTCATAGCTTGACATTTGCAAAAGTTACGTAGTCAAGAGTACATCTACTCTGTGTGTGTTGGCGATTTTTCCATTATTTCCTCTTGGCTGCTGAAACGCGTTCCCCGTAATGGTTTTTTAACTCGATTGAACAGAAAGAAGTCACAGGGAGCCAAATCAGGTGAATTCGGTGGCTGTTGGATGGTATTTGTTGCATTTTTCGTCAAAAAATTACGAATAATGATGGCACTGTGCGACGGTGCGTTATCATGGTGCAAAATCCAGGAGTATTCTGTCCACAATTCTGGTCTCTTTCGGCGAATTGCTTCACGCAAACGTCTCATAACGCCCAAATAATACTCTTTGTTTACGGTCTGGCCTTCTGGCAAAAATTCATGATGCACTACACCGTTGTAATCCATGAAAACCGTGAGCATTGCCTTCTTTTTGACTGAAAACGACTTGATTTTTTTTTTTTGGTGAACGCCATTCACTTGCCTGATGTCTAGATTGCGTGTCGTACCCATAAACCCACGTCTCGTCTCCAGTAATGATTCTTTTGATGAATGTGGGATCGGATTCAGCCTCGCAAATCATGTCTAAAATTGTAAATATCGCCAACACACACAGAGATAGATGTACTCTTGACTACGTAACTTTTGCAAATGCCAAGCTATGACGCTAACATTTAGAGAGAATATCAACAACAGATGTACCAACTTAACAAAGAAAACGGAACTCAAATCGGAACGATGGGAGCGCCACACGGTGGTTATTCCGGAACCTTGTTGATCAAGGTAGTATGCCACAAGTTGTAAAATAATATATAGCACACACTACTGCGAAGAAACTCGAATGGAACAAATAAAAGGATCATATGCCCCGGCAATCATTAAACCACAACCAGCTAATTGTGAAAGTCAATATGTAACTTTCCAAGAATAAATAAACTACTTCAGCTACGGGAAATTATACATTCATCCCAAATCAACGAGTATAGTATATAACTCCCACTGTAAACAGACAACAAATAAAATCACCGAACCAACTTTAATTGAATTCTCAAATTGTACAATAACAATCCGAAATCAGGAATTTTCAACACTAGAAAACGAATTCATACACCAGCTAGAGATCGAATTACCATACAACGATGTATTCATCAATCATACATCACCCGAAATTAATCTCCAAATCTTACATGACAAAACCATAGCAAACATGGAACGTACGAATCTACTACATAAATATGCTAAACTACACACATCATCAGGACATGTCTCATTGATATTCATAATAATTATTATCTCCCTCATAATCATACTTTCTATTAGGAAATGTTATTCAACCACTACAGGACCACTATTGCAGCCTGCCGTTATTCTTAGGGGGGAGGAGTTACATACCTGTAACGAACCAACATCAATACATACTCGCACCGAATCAACATCCGCATTCTAGCTGATGAAGCATAAAACACAAAACAATTGATGTCACGTTGCACATACACCAAATCAACGACATCGGAATTATAGCTGACACAACCAAATAGATGTAACAAGATCACACATCACGTTGTGTCTACCAACGATTACATTTTACCGGGAAATTACCAGACATAACATGACACCATACATTCTGTCTAGCTTGCTAAATTATGAGTAGAATTTATATTAAAATTATATTTTAAGATCATTATTATTATTGTACTCATCAAGTTAACATTGTAGTTTTTTAAATCTAAAATAAATAAAATATCGCTCTGGATAAAATCCAGAGTTTTAAAAAAATAAAAGATTCAAATCGTGAAAACTATAATTACCCTCTTTACACATAACAAAACCGAAGGAAAGGAAAGGTATGTTAGCAACAAGGAATCAACCCGGTTCCAGACACCTACCTATGTAGCAGATAGTTACTAGATTTGTTAGTAATATATTTTTAGTAAATTATTAAGCACAAGACAATACAATTTGAAGTACTGCTCAATTTCCTCAGCCAGTGACATCTTGGTCGAGTTTCTCACAGGTGTTTTCTAAACTTAAACCTTTTTAACTAACCAATATCAATACTTATAGCAAAAACTATCATTAGTTTAATACCAGTATGAACATTAACACCAATACAGCACCAATACCAACATCCACATCAATACCAATACCGACAACAATACTAACCTTATTTGTTAATGATTCTGTTCAAATAATAAATAATCTGGTGATTGCGTACGCCCGCAAAAAAATCATATAGGTATGTTGTGCGGAGTATTATTATGCCCAGTTTCTGCTATTTGAAATAGTTGTTGGTTGTTTTAGAGCCACAAATAAAAATGCAATAATACAATATGTATGTACAATTTCATTTTTATATAATTATGATGATGTTTACTGTCCTGCAGTTGAAATGTAAGAGAGATTATTTTTTCTTAACATTAATGATGAATCAATTTTCACTCAGATAGTATTAAATTTTTACATCAGAGTTTAAGCTAAATAATTATGGAACGCATTCATAATTATTATATACAGATGGCAATTCAAAATAAATTATTTTACATTCAATTCACATTTGTAAGGTTTCAAATGTCAATGTCAATTCTACATAAACAAAAAGGTAAGCAATAATTATTTTAATTTGAATTATTTCAGTATAATTATTAAATATATGAAATGTTGAATGAGATAAGTATTAATTCTAAAATTAAGAAATATTAACAATTATTTCTTAATTTTAGATTGACTTCAAAACAACTAATCATAGTAGTAGTAAATATCTGCTACATTGTTGGATCGGAACATACTGCCCCCGTTTAAACACTTTGTTGCTTAATTATTGTAGTGGTTGTGGCAGCTTGCATAATTTCGTAACAGGGCGATTTAGTGCACCATTTGCTGTTTTTAATGTGACGACCCGTACATTATTATCCTTTCCAGGATGAACGTGAATTACTCGACCTCTTGCCCAATTAAGAGATGATACGTTGTCTTCCTTAATTAATACTAGCTCACCCTCTATAAAATTACATTCTTGATGTTGCCATTTGGATCTTTTTTGCAACATGGTAAGGTATTCTACATGCCATCTTCGCCAGCAACCTCTTAAGTTAAGCTTCAGTGTTACGTAGTCATCATCCGGAATGGCCATGAGTGAAGTGCCAATCAAAAAATGGCCTGGCGTTATTATTTGCAAATCATCCGTATCGTCATTCATCGGAGTTAACGGCCTAGAATTAACCATTGCCTCGATTTGTATTAGGAGGGTTTGTAACTCTTGAAGTGTTGGTGCTGATTCGCCCAGTACTCTGTGAAAATGGGTTTTGACCGATTTTTTCCGGCTTCCCATAGACCACCAAAATGGGACGCGGAAGGTGGTATAGTGCGCCATTCTATTTGCTGCGCTGGGTCGTTGTGTAGTTTAGATGCTAAAATTTAAAAGAACTCATCAAACCTTCTTCGAGCACCCACAAAGTTGGTTGCGTTGTAGCTATATATTGCCTTTGGTAGCCCCCTTCGCCCAATTAACCTCTTTATTGCTGCTATAAATTCATCGGTTGATAAATCATCCACCACCTCAATATGAATAGCCTTAGTTGACATGCATATAAATAAACTGACATATGCCTTGAGACGTTTGGATACTCTACCCTTTTTGGAACTAATACAATTGGTCCAGCATAGTCCACTCTAACATTATAGAATGCTCGTATTAATGTAACTATCAGTGAAGGTAAGTTACGCTTTGGCTGGTGGCGCTTTGGTAGGATGATCGGGTGCTTCATAGAATACGGAATGTTTGAATACTGTAATCTTCCGCCCACTCGTAAAATAGTGCTTTCGTCTAAAAATGGTTGCAGCGTTATCAACTTGCTACTTCTTTTGATCGAAACATTTCTCTGTAACTCGTGTAAATCGGCTTGAAAGCTGTCTTGTTGGACCCATTTGACGCCAAGATGTTCAGCTTTCTTGAGATGCTCACACGTGACGAACTACGATTTCCTTTTACGGCAGGCCTCGGCGTATCTGATACAATTTGCTACAACTCTTAGAATTGACCAGTAAGAAGAATATTTCTCGACCACATATTTCACTGGAGAGGTCAAGTTTGCAGTGACATTCTCAATTTTGTTAAATAGAGCTATTTTTCTTTGTTCAACAGTGTTAACTTTTTGTGCATCGTCGTTGTAATTTGGCCAGTTGGAAGACGGAATTTGCAGAAACTCAGGTCCTTTCCACCAGATAGTATGTTTAAGAAGCTCAGTTGGAAAAATTCCGCGGCTTGCGCAATCTGCCGTACGTGCTGCCAGTGGTTTCTCGTTAGCTTGTCTAATATAAAACTCGTGCGGTTTGCTACAAAGTAATTCCATCTTCTGGGGATGTCTGAAAGCCATGCCAGAACAATATTAGAGTCGGTCTACGCGTATAACGAGTCCTCTGATGCCTGGAAGATTTCTGAGACTTTGTTAAGTAACTTCACCAAAAGTACAGCACCAAAGAGTTCCAAACGTGGAATCCACAATTGCTTGAGAGGGGCGACCTTTATCTTTGCAGCTATTAAGCTTACGAAATGTTCCCCATTGACATCTGTAGCTCTAGCACATACCACGGCGGAATAGGCGCTTTCCGAAGCATTGCAGAATCCATGATACTGAATGGTATTTAATGGTAGCATATACAGCAAACGTGGTATATGTACTGCAGCAAGTCATGATAAATCGTTTCGAATTGAGCACCATTTTTTATTTACGTTGTCTGGAAGTGGATCATCCTATTCAATTTTCGTTAACCAGAGGGATTTGAGCAACATTTTGATAGCGATGGTGGCAAGGGAAATCCATCCTAAAGGATCAAATATTTTACCACACTCGGATAATAAATTTCGTTTGGTAAATTTGATGCAGTTTAGCTCGGGTACATTAAAAGTAAACGTGTCTTCTTTGGTCAACCAACACATTCCTAACGTTTTAACGTATACTTCAGGAGCATCAAAGGATATCATATTGCTTCCAAGTTTGTCTTCCGGTATGTTGCTTATAAATTTTGGGCTGTTAGAACTCCATTGTCTTAATGAAAATCCTGTTTGAAATAGTGTTGTTGATATTTCGTTATATAGTTGACTAGCTTCGTCTTCAGAGTTACAACCTGATAGCAGATCATCAACGTAAAAATTAGATTTGATCTTGTCTCTGACCTTGTCTGAGATTTGTTTGCTGTCAGAAATTTAATGCTGTAATGAACGAATAGCTAAAAATGACGAATAACTTTAATTTAAAGTGCTGCATCTTCTGCTTCGGGTGCTTTCTTCACACGATTCGCTGGAAATCTTGATGATCTGGATGAACCTGCACTTGCCGATACATTTTCTCTATATCGGAGACAAACGCTATTTTATGGCTTCGGAATCTAGTTAAAATAGAAAATAGATCGTCCTGGAATATTGGACCTGTTTTTAATACGTCATTTAACGAAAGACTTGAACTGGATTTACAGGAGTCAACCACACGAAGCTTTGTCGTTAAGCTTGTTTGCTTTTTAACACCGTGGTGAGGCAAGTAAAAACTTTTTTCGATGGAACTGTCTGGATTAAAAATTCGCTCTATGTGTCCAAGTTGCTGATATTCTCTAATAAATTTTGTGTACTCTTCCTTAACCTTCGGATTACGATTGAACTTCCTTTCCATTGCAATCATTCTGTAGGTAGCTTCCTTTAGACTGCTGTCTAACGCTGCGACATTTGCTTTAAAATGTAATTTCACCATGTAATGACTATTTTTAAATTGGTGAGTTCTTAAGAAATGCTCCTCGCAGTCATCGTCATTAACTGTGCATTTGATGTTGATTTCTTCTACTTCCCAAAATCAATGTAACATTTTACAGATCTCATCAGAACTTATTTGAATTATGTGACACCTCGCATTTGAATTACGTTTTTCTTCTAAAGACCCGGAAATAACCCAACCAAATATGGTGTTCACTAAGTGAATATTCGGTTTTATAACTATCCTTTTCACTTTCATGATTTCATAAAAAATGTCTATCACTAGAATCATTTCAATTGCCTTTGTTTCAAAAAATTCCGGATCAGCGAGGTGGTACTCATTTAATTTACTTGAGCAATGGTCATCTAAAATAAGTGATTGAGAAGGTAAAAAAGCTGTTAATTTATTAAGTATTAATGCTTCGACTACTACAACACTTCAACTGTCAAAACGGGATGATAGCTTTAAATTGACTATTCCTTTTGTTTTACCAGCCGAAATTGATGCTAGACCGCTAACCGTGACGCAAGAATGTTTACACTTCAATCCTAGGTTCCTAGTAAGGTTTTCAGTGATGAAGGAAGATTCCGAACCGGAATCTAATAGTGCTCGAATATTACACCTTTTACCATGGCAGTCCTCGGTTGATATTACAACTGTCGGTAGGATCGCTTGCTTATTTTCACTAGAAGTTATTGTTGTTGAGGTGTAGGTGAGTAAAGTGGAAACCTTCGACTGCTGTTCATCGACGCCAGGTGAGGCTGAACTCTGCGACTGTCGCATGTCCATTTTTGTTGAATCCGAACGGTTAACGTTGGCATTCAACCCCTTTGTGTGCGATAGGGAGCTTATGGGCTTATATTTTGATGGGCAGCTGGTTAAAGCATGGTCGGCTTTTAAACAATTGACGCACAACTTTAATTTATCTACAAAATCTTTTCGACCTTCGGTACTGAACCCTTGAAATTTGAAACACTTGTGTAGCGGGTGAGGTTTATTGCAGTAAGCACATTCGATTTTATTAGTGGCGACGTGTGTGTATCTCGTTACAGCTCTTGATGTCTTGGTATTTAATTGGCAGCTTTCTAAAGCGTCGCATCTACGATATAGAAATTCCAAGAAACTGCCGACACTCGGAATATTAGAATCTACGAAATGTGTTGCCCACTGTTTCTTTGTCTCGTCATCCAATTTGTTTAAAATGTTGTGCACTATCCATGGATCACGCGACTCACACTCCGATCCTATAGTGCCTTTAAACCTCGTAACAGCTCATCCGAAGTTTCAGTCAGTGTTCGCAAGAATTTTGATGATGAATGTTGTATCGATTGCTGATCCAGGAACTGCTTAATTATGGTGCCAACTATTGTACGTTTCTTATCGTATCGCTTCTTAAGTTTACCCCAGGCTTCGTTGTAACTGGCATCAGTAATTAAAAAGTGGCTAATCAGTCTAGCCGCATCACCCTTGAGAAGCCCCTTCAATAATTGAAATTTATGAACTCGTGGTATAGTTTCTTTGTGATGGACTGTAGTCTCAAATAAATCCTTGAAAGATGGCCACTCAGTATATTTGCCATCGAATGGCGAAATGTTATTTCTCGGAAGTTTGAGTTCACTATTCATATTAATAGATCTATCGTGCAATGATTCTAAATATGCCCGTTGAGAATACATGTTTGTTATGGTGGCGTTTAAATCATCGTTGTTTGTGTCGGATAAATCTGGTTTCCGTTTTCTAATTTCACGCGTCATTACTGCTTGAGTTTTGAAGTATTTCTCTTCAAAATCTTCGGATTTTGAGATTAAGCTAAATGATTATGGAACGCATTCATCATAATTATTATATACAGATGGCAATTCAAAATAATTTATGTTACATTCAACTCACATTTGTAAGGTTTTAAATTTCAATGTCAATTATACATAAACAAAAAGGTAAGCAATAATTATATAAATTTAAATTAAATTAATTACAAAATTGAATTATTTCAGAATAATTATTAAATATATAAAATGTTGAATGAGATAAGTATTAATTCTATGTATATAAATTTAAGTTGGATTTACTATTAATTACTAACAATTATTTCTTAATTTTAAATTGACTTCAAAACAACTTATCATAGTAGTAGTAAATATCTGCTATAGTGTTGGATCGCAACAGATTCGATTACACCGAAAAATTAATTTTACTAAATTTTATTAAATTTAATTTTAATAAAATTAATTTAATTCCGTTAACTTCAGTTAAACCCAAAACCTAATTTACTTCACCACTAATTGGTTTCTCCACTGTAAAAATCCCAATGCATTGAATTCGTTCCTAATTATCAATTAAATCCCAAAACAAAAAATTTAATATAATTACTTAATTTTAAACAAATTCTAAAATTCTAATTTAAAATTTTCCAATATCTGAAACAGTATATATTTGATTCCAAATTTTTAACTTAATTAGCTAATTCTAGAAATAACTCTAAATCAAATTAAATAATTAATTGCTTACTTTATTAACGTTGCGCCAAAGAAAATTGTTATAACCAAACAATTAATTTTTGAATTTTGAAGACTCCCGCATTCCGACGCCAATTCTCGTTCTGGGGAAAGTACAGTGTAAAGTATTTTTAGTGAGAAGTACAGATTTCCGATTAATGTTCTATGAGAAGGAAAAATGACGTCAAAATATTCTCATATGAAAAAAAACTTTCTCATCGAGTATTTTGGTCGTGAAAATATAAATAATATGAAAATACAATTTTATGAGAGCTAAATTTACAATTTTAATAGTAAATGGGCATCCAAACTGTAATATAATTCACTTTAAAATTAATTTATAAGTACGTTTATTTAAATGGTTTAATTAATTTGGTTTATTTTTAATAAAATTTAATCAATTTAATAATTTGTTTTATATTTTGAGAGGCAAAGACAAAAATTGGTTTAACTCTCTATTTACCTATCTTTGAGACAGTGACTATTTCTATCTACAAATTAAAATCTCTTTTTACATTTATTTAGCTATTATTTGCATTATTTATCTAGCGCACCTAGCGAAAATATATATGAAACTTGAAAAAATATGTTTTACTGTGTGTCGAATTATAAACACCATTTATGGTATACAGCGTTTTTTCCTAATCCTTTTTCATTTGGACAACCAGAATCGCATCGCAAATGGCAGCATTTCTATCATTCGTGTTTTCGTAGAACGAGAATCAACCCCCTGGACTATTAAAATAAAATAAAATAAAATAAAATATAAACTTTGTCTTTATCAATGAATTTCTTCTAATGATTCTAAATCGATTGCGCTCGATGCCATTTCACAGTAAACGAAAAACCAAGCATGTAAATACAACCGCATTTAAAAATGATTGTTGAAGTATCCACACGAAACCAATGGAAATTCTTCCCATGAACAATGGTAACTTTACAAACAAGCAATACACCTAGAGTGCAATAGAATATGTTTAATTAAAAGCTCAATGTTTTACTATACTAAAATAGAATTTTCCATGATAAAACTGTTCTAAATGTTTCTAGACTATTCTTACTGGAAAAGTAATGAAATTTCTAAATGTTTTGGTTTGAGTTTATGAAAAGCGAACGAGATCGAATTGGATTCATTAGTAATTGGTAAGCGACAGTATAAGGATTTAATAGTGAACTAGTTAGATATAAAAAGTTACAGGTGATTAGTAAAAGTTGTGCAAATATTGTAAAAAGTGATTTTATGAATTATTATTAATAAATTGTTTTGAATTTAATTTTGGTGTTAAATAAATAAATTCTTTTGTGCTAAACTGAAGTGTTTTGTTTTATTCACAATCCAGTGATACGAAAGTTGATTGACAAGGCGAAAACGTAACAATATTTTGTTTTGTTTCATTCAATCATAATTTTTTGTATGATAGCACAAAAAAATAACTCCACGTGTAACCTTATAAACCATCGCCCAACAGCAGTGCAATTTCTATTTCCAATCTATAATAATCTATTGACGTATGTATTTCCAATTTCCCAGTCACCCATAACAAAACAACAACAACTCCTACGCACAATTACAACAATTTTACTAAGCAACGATACTCTGTTATCGCTTCAATTTGATGATGCCAAAATTCATTTTCGTGCAACCGTCGTTATAATATCCCTAAATAGAACGTAATAATGCACAAATACACCTACAACAGTAAAAGAAAATCAAATAAAAGTCGAACAAAGAATTGGCAGTGTGCTTGTGCAGCTTTAGGTGGGGAAATTGTGACTTATTTCTTTACAGTTTTCTCTTTTATACCAACAAGATACATACGAGTATATAATAATAAAATTTCGTCATATTGCATTCCGTATGATAGCAAAAAGAAGAAACATCATCGAAACATTTCCAGCACCTAATTAAATTATTGTTGCCTACTTTCGGTTGCCAAACCTGCGTACAATCAAATTATACCATTACTCAAACAAAACATGTTTTTACTGCGCAAAAATTTACTTTATTATACAAACAACCAATTCTAGTATACTACCAAAACCAACAAAAATGTTTATATAGAAATGTCATTTATATAGACATTTTTGTTGGTTCTGATACTACATACAACAACCAAAAACTTGTATTATTTTGTTGTTTTTTTTTGGATACCTCTACAAGTCGGCACAATCAAAACTTTCTCATGCAATGAAATATAGCATTTCGCAGAATACAGAAACAAATTTAAGAGAAGTGAGAATACCTGACTAACGATACCCGACCGGTACCGTTATTTATTTTTTTAACAAGATTCCATATTACATTTCACATTTCCATTACTGTACCCACTTAACTATACGTTTTTGTATCACAAAACTCGACCCTAACATTAGGCACGGCACAAAAATTTAAACTAAAAACTAAAAGACTCATTTTTTCGACCTTCACACTACACTATTACAACACCATTTTTTAATTTATTTTACCTTGTTTTATTTCCAACCAAAGTAAATAAATAATTAAATAAGAGAAGCAAATTAATTTAATTTGAATTTTACCGAAATTAAATTAGAATAAAACAAAATAAAATAAACTCAAAACTATGAGTAAAGACAAAACACGTCTTTTCTCGTCAAGCGCAACCGACCGACCAGTTTTCATCAAATATCAAGACTCCTTCATCAAATATCAAGAAAATAAAAATCGTTCCTTCGGCCCAACAACATTTGCAATACACGCATGAAATGATAATTATTTAACTCTCCACAAGATCAATTATATAGAACGAATGAGGAGAAAGAGAGATTTGTGAACACTATGAACTTTTGAAATATCAGAAAGAAAATATACAATCAACGAGCATCGGTGTGCAGGAGTGGTCTGGAAATTGTCTCATATCAGCAGTGTACTCTCTTCCATAACATGCTATTAAAAAACTGCAGTTCTTTGAATATTTCAGCCAGGGCAATCATCTTTTATGGATCTATAGATGAACAGTCCCTGGATTATTTATCTGCCGGTCAGCCCATAAATTGGGCCACTAGATAAAAGAAAGTTCATGATTTGATTGTCTTTTTAGTAAATAAGGGCATTCCACGTACATATGCTAAGGCCATGGAATGATATGATCTTTCTTCTGATCACTAACCGGTAATAGTAACAGTGAGTACCGATGTCCTAAGAAACGACATACTGAACCGTCTTACAACAAAGCGATAGTTGTCTACTGAACATTCCTGGTATCACCCCAGCGGATATCAACAAAATCACCGTAATTAAAATGAAAATTAAATCGGGGAAGCAGTAATTAAAATGAAAATTAAATTGGGAAAACCAGAGCGTCCAGAGCTATTTAAGTGATCTGTCGGCCACCGAGAGGACAGATTATCTTTTTTGGAAGGCAACAAACAATTAAAAATGCCAAAAAACTAGAATCTGCTGATTAAACTACAAACTGGAAATTCAGTATTCGCACAACCCGAAGAAGCTAGTTATTTCGAAATACCCCAACAAATAAATGTAGGTTTATCTTTCAAACCTATAGAGTATAATTGGAAAAAACATAGGAGTACAGACAAGAAAATTACCAGACAAATGCAAAAGAATAATAAAATTCATATTAAACGCGATCGAGTGAACAGATCTCATCATATCGTCCAATAAGTATGCTGCCGACCATCTCAAAGCTATTTCAAAAAATATTAGTAACAAAATTGAAACCAATATTACAAGAACAGCGCGTAATTCCAGATCATCAATTTGGTTCCGAAAGCAACATAGTGCCACAGAGCAAGTACAAAGAATTGTAAATGCAATCAAAAGCACCTTAGAGGAAAAGAAATATTGTTCTGCTGCCTTCTGTCACGATGCACTAATATAGAAAATTAGAGAGGTTCTAACGAAGAAATTTCACACATTCTGAGAAATTAACTTGTTCAAAGGCAATACATGGTCAAACAAAATAACGCATCTACTTGCTTAAATGATATTAATTCTGGTGTCAATAAAGTAATAATATCATCATTTGACAGTGATGCGACCATCCTAATTGCCCAATCCCGAAATTGCCTCAAAGGAGTTACAGAATCATTTGTACAGAATCGCGGACTGGCTTAAGATATGGCGAATAAAAGTGACCGAAAATAAATCAACTCATGTCACATTCGCACTGAACAAATGCACCTGCGCACCAGTGAAATTTAACGGTAAAAATATTCCTAAACAAACGAAGGTCAAATACTTAGATTTTGCACAATGATAGAAGGTTATCATTGAAAAATCATATTCAAATAAAGCGCAACCAAATAAAAATTAAATTTTTCAAAATGAATTTTCTGATGGGAAAAATCTCACTTGGCATTGGCGATAACCAAACCCATACGAAAAAATAGTATATTCAGTTATGGAGATCTACTAGTGCTTCAAACGGAGAACTCCTATAAACTGCGATTAAATCAATCAGATCATAAGAACGGCATACCTATAAGGCAACAAACCAGTGTTGAAAGCAATTCAATGATGGACGATATTGAAAATCTTGAAATTGGTACTAGCTCTGAAGGGATTACAAATATTACCCAAGAACCAATTTCAGAAAATACCAAAGGTAAGCAACTCAAATTATACATCCCACCAATAATACTTCAAAATTTAACGTACACCGATAATCGAGGTTTGTGAAAAGAATGTAACCTAACAAAATTCTCTACTAAAATATAGTAATAAGCGTTGGCCTTAAAATTAACCCCTTAACTTCAAAGGAACAAAAACGACTAACAACGGTATTAGATGAAAAACGAATTGAATATTATCATTCGGCTCTGTACACGATAAACCCCTAAAATGTATTACCTTTGGTGTTCATTATTATATGTTTGGTGAACATTAAAGGCAAAAAATTACCGTGAATTTCTTTACATCGATAAATTTTATTCTGGTTTATATATAACGAAATTAAAATTTTGATGTATAACGTGAGCTTTTAATAAAAATTATTTCATAATTTCCTAAATAAACAAATTTGGTTGTTGTTGTGGTCCTTCGAAATCTAACGATTTGTTTACGATTATTTTTACCAGGTTTACCAGGGTTTTCACTCAGGTATATTTTGTATAAAATAATGACGCCTTTTTTGAAAAGCTATTTTTACAATCGAATTAACTAATAATTATCCGTGCATTGGTAAATAAAATAAAAACCTTTTTTAAACTTTAATTGTTTTATTTTTAACTACCCACTTTATTACAATCCATTGAATAACATTATAAATGCGGCCTAAACTATTGTAGTGTTTTTTTATTCGCTCCGGATAGCTGCTATCGAGAGCCGTCATTTTTATACGCCTAAATTTAAATTTGACCCGCTATTTATTGGTAAACTAAACTTATTTAACATCAAACTATCATTTTTAATTCAATTGTTTAGCGAAAACTTGATATAAAAAATATTTGGCTCTACCTATTTATACGGAGCGCTATCCGGAGCCACTTTTCATATGACGGCTCTCGATAGCAGCTATTCGGAGCGAATAAAAAAACACTACTTATTTTAGTATTTCTCTTTTTCGCAAAGAATTTTCCATGTTTGACGTTTGTTTATTTCTAGTCTATTGTAATATAAATTCTTTGATTATTAAATACAATTTTAATTTTTTTTTTTTTTTATTAATAACACAACAATTTTTTTATACTTCTAAAATTTCAACGGTAGGAACAGTATGTATTAAAATAGCGCAACTTGTATTTGCAACGTTATCGTTATATTTCCATAAGATGGCGCCACTTGTATTTTCGCTAAAAATCAATAAAATGAAACAAACTTTTATGTTACAGTGACACCTAGGGTAGAATAGAATATTGTGACGGTGACACCTAGATTGTATTAGAACAAGTTAAATTGTGCTAAAATCAATAAAATAACATTACGGTAACACCTAGGGTATAATAGAATAACTTAAATTAATAGCTCAAAGTTTTGATGCGCTTAAGTTGAATTTTCCAAGGTTAAACTTTTCTAAATTTTTCTACACTACTCTTACTCGAAAAGTCGTGAACTTTCGAGAAGTTTGATTTGTGAATATAAAAAGGCGAACGAGATCGAATTAGAATTTTTTAGTATTAAAAAGTATTAATAATTGTGTGTAGTATTGTAATTGTGCGAAAATTTATATCAAGTGATTTTTGAGAATTACAGTTAATAAATTGATTTAAAAAAATAAATTCGTTGTGTTAAAGCATAAAATGTACCAATCTGTTTTGTGATTTTATATAGCTAATTTGGCAAAGACATGAACCATAAGTGCTAATAAGTACTTGCAATGGACGATTGGAAAGCTACTAATACGAACAGCTAATCAAAAATATAAACATAAATATTGTATCATCAATTCTTGACCTATTTTTTTTTTGCATGAAAAATGAATTATAATTTAAATACTTTAGTTATTAATTACAATTTTCAGGGTATAAATAATAAATTTTTTGTACTTATAAAATGTCACTGATAGATCCATCTGTATTAAAATAGCGCAACTTGTATTTGCAATTTTATCGTTACATTTACATAGAATGGCGCCACTTAAACTATCACTAAAATCAATAAAATAAAATAAACTTTTATGCTACCGTGACACCTAGGGTAGAATAGAATAAGTTAGCTAATAAAGCAGAGTTTACTGTAATAAAATGGAAATTTTCCATGCTAAAACTTTCTACATTCTACTAGACTATTTAAACTGTTCAGGATTATCGTATAAAATCTATCCAATTTCCACCTAGAATTTTCCTGGTGTTCCTAAATACCGTCCAACCTAATGGAAACTTATTTTGAATAGGTCATCGTCAACATCGTCAATCCTAAGTGCCTGGGACCACAAAATTTTTAAAAATTGATTTATTTTCTGTTAGAGTAGATCGTGACCTATCACAATAAGTTTCCGTTAGAATGGCCGGTGTTTAGGAACACCCGGGAAAATTCCGGGAATTTACGATAATTCTCTTGTGTAATATTTTTTACTTAAAGTTCTACTTGCCTTACAAATTCCAAGTGAAAAAAATTACTGTTTTATTTACTATATAATATAGCGCTCAAATTAATGCATCCGCTTCAATACATTTCATTAAATATTACCATATGTACGGCGGACTTTACTATTTTTCGTAATGTTATAGTAAGCGCTCCGATACAATGTCGCAAATTCCTGGGCTCCTATAATTTATGGCAATTTGTCCCATATTTTTTCCTCCCTGAATTAATAGAGTTTTATAATTTCTTATTGCGTAGTTTTGAATTTATTCACTAGTTCCCAGTTTCACTAATTCTCTGAAATTTTTATTTGTTGTTGTAGTTTTTTAGGAATATCTCGGAGTTTTAGGAAAATTTTCACAATCGTTGTTTCATTCACAATCCAGTGATTCAAACCTTGATTGTCAAGGCAAAAACTTTAATGCTTTCGCCCTTACTTTTTAGTCTTCCAACTGAAAACCATTAGCTAATCTTAAACGTGACACACTACAGCTAATCTTTAAAGATTCATTAACCTCGCTGAACCAATCCCTAGTCTGTCAGAGGTACTAGTAAGTATGTATGGTGAGGAAACAATTGTTAAGGAAACACCCAGATTCAATATTTTATGAATTTAATATGTTTCTAATTTACAAATAATTGATTATGAATCAATGAATTTTTTCCATGGGCATTGCAATTTTTGTTTCAAATTTAAGGTTCTTAAGCTCTAACGGTGTTTGTTGAAAACAAAAAAAGAAACATTTAGTTATTTTCGAAATTCAAAGAAAATGTTTTTGGATTTCCGGAAAATTAATGTTGAAAATTAGTAAAATTTAAAACATTTTTTTGTGTTCTTTAAATATTTTAATTAATTTATAATTATTGTAAGAAATCTTAAATTCCATATTTTACGATTGACTACATACTTTTAAATTTTCCAACCGGAAAAAATTTTTGAAGTTGTAGAGCTTCGATATATTTTATCAATGTTGTAAATTGTAATGCTCGAGCTCCGCTTCTATGAGCAATAGAAAGCTTTTACAATTTTGTGAAATACGACGAATATGTTATGAAATAATGTTATGAATACACAAAAATTCTTTAAGATTATATTTTTCATAACAAATTCAAACAATGCAAAGTTACGAATCATGATTTGCCCTGTACGAAATCACTATCTAGCACTTTATGGCTTGGTATGGTTTGCTTATGATTAAACTTAAATAAAATTATGCGTAGCTCTAAATTATTATACAGAAATAAAGCATATTCATGTAATTTTTATGAAAGGAAATATGTAAGTTAGCAGCCATACGAATTACATTTTTAGGCTGCGAACCAATAGTCGGGTAAATTATTTAGTACGGTAAATTTCAATTCTAGTATGTACACAGTTACCTCTATTGGCGTACTAATTCTGTAGAATAAAAAATGGTTTGGTGGATACAAATTATGGTGTTTGGAGAGTTCAAATCGCTGGTTATTAGATGCAAAAGGAAACGAGAAATAGTTATGTAATGTCAATACCCCACAGAGTATCAGAACCGCATCCATCAATAGTGTATAAACGGAAATGCATAATTAGCATTAAATACAAAATTGTATCTTAATAAATAAAAATGCATAATTAACAAAATACAAAATGTGTAAAACTAAACATCATAGTTTAGTTCAGTTCGGTTTTGCTCTTCAAATAATAAACAAATAAAAGTTTTGTCGAACTAATTTAAATATTTTGTTTTAATTCTGTTTTTCCTGGGAAACGCTCACCGCAATCCTAAAAATATCGTTATAGAGGGTCACGCTACCACATAACTGGCGCAGTTGAAAACGTAAAATAATAATTTACAAGTGATAATCAGTTTTAAAATTTAAATAAGTGAATTTAAAAGTTAAATTAGTTTAAAAGCATATGGCAATAAAGTTATAAAAGTGAAGATAAAAATAAAAAATAAAGTGTAAAAGTCGTTATTAAACAGTATAAAATAAAGTGCTAAATATTATAATTTTGTGCCTGATCAACACGGAAAAATATACAGTACAACACATCCAGAAGATGTATAAAACATTTTTGCTGCTAATATTGACAAGGTAAGCGCACATTTTTGTAAACATTCCTTTTATAAACTTAACTAACAACGAAATTTGTGTTATTTGAAGAAAAATAATTATATCAATTTTTATAATTATTAAACTTGAACTCCGGTTAGAATTTACCGTTGGAATAATCCAAAGTTGCTTATGAGAGCATATCATAGAGCAACATAAAAAAAAAAAAATTTTTTTTTGTATATAAAAAATCGTGTTCATTAATATACATACTCGTATATTCCAAAACTTTATGTACTACGGCCAGGACGATATAAAAGTCCACAAGCAGATAGTAAGTCCGATTCAGATAGGTAAAAAGTTGAAAGAATATAAACGACTACAAATGGAGAAATTAGTAGAAGACACAATTAAACTTTTTTCGTTGCCCGATGTCATTAAGAACATCAAGCCATTCGAAGGCGACAGAAATTCGGTTTACCACTTTATTAATAACGTAGATAGTATATTAAGTTTGTGTGAAAAAATTAAAGAAAGTGAATATTATAAAATCATTATATCTGGAATTAGGAATAAAGTAGTGGGTAAAGCAAGTGACATATTACTAACCCAAAATATAAACGATAATAATTAGGAAAACATAAAACAAGCTTTGATTTTAAACTTCGCTGATAAACGCGATGAATCGACTCTAACACTTCAATTACATAATTTGGTTAGGAGTAATTTAAATCACAACGATTTGTACAATAAAATAACTGAAATAATTAGTTTACTTTCAAATCAACTTAAATTACAAAATTATCGGTGGAATTAAGGGCCAGAAGACCAGTAACACTGGCCGAGGCATTAGAATTTGTCAACCAAGAGGAAAATATTCAGAGAATTAAAAACCCTGTCCAACAGAGTACGAAAAATCCTTATAATTGGCGATTTAAAAATAATGGTAATCAACCATCAACTTCTAATAACTTTTCCGCAAGTAATATTCGCCCACCATCATCTCAAAATTATCCTCCACGGAATAATTTTGAATCATCGTCCCAAAATTATCCTCAACAGTATAATTTTAAATCCACACCAAACAATTATCCTTCACGGAATAATTTCAATTCAAATAACTATCAAATAAAACAGGAAGTTAAAGGAGAACCGAAAAAACCTTACAAACAGGTTCACTATAATATTGAAAGTCAATCAATCGATGACGAGGATTTTCAGCAGGAAGCCTCGGACAATTAAATGAAATTAACAACTATCAATCATCTAACCAACCCTTTATTATCTTAAATCTAAATAACAATCAACTAAAATTCTTAGTCGATACGGGAGCTAATAAGTCATATATTAATCCCGAATATTATAACTCGCTGAAAATGAAGTCAGATTATCTCGGCACAATTATTATTATTTTGTTGATATGCGCCGGATGAGTCATCATTTTGGGAAAGGTAAACTGATTTTATTATTTTTATATTTTATGGTCAGACTCATTGATTGTGTTGTTTTTATTGCATTGGGAAAAATGAAGAGGAAAAAAAAAAAGTATTTACATATTTTATGGCCGCCAACACAATTAAAGGGTTTTATTCAATGAATTTATTTGTTTGTTTTCATTTTTTTTTTGAGCAGTATTGGCTCCATCAAATTAAAATTGAATTTTTTTTTTATATACATATAATTTGTTTTTGTTTTTTTTTGATTTTTTGAGCAATTGTTTCCTTAGTTCCAAAATTTTCCAATGGATGAAGCTAGAAGTGATACATTTTTGTGGTAACGACAAGTTGGGTTCAGTGGAGTGAACCGGGAAAAAAAGAAAACTTATATAAGTCATGGACGTGACATGTGAAATTCTCTTTTTGCCTTTGGATTTTGATGGTAACAACTGGTCATCGGACCGCCATCACAACTTAATTTTTTTTCGACTGCGGATCATATTTTTTTTTGATATTTGGATTGATCAACGAAGCAGGAAACATCCATTGGCATTTTGGACAAAATGGAGGGTCATCAATTTTGAGGAATGGTTTCTCACATCGTTTTTTTTATAATTTTTTTTGGACAAACAAAAATTGTTTTCTACGAAAAGGTATACCTAGTTTTTTTTTTTATTATAACAAAGTAGTGCAGTGTGGGAATTATAACCAGTGCCCCGATTATTGGTTTAAAAAAAATGCAGAGCGATGCATATTTGTTTATTACTTTTTTTTTTGTCTATGCATAGCACGTGCAATAGAAACGCAACTTTAGCTGTGTATAAAACAAAACATTTTTTTTAAGAAAGCGCTGAATTCTTTTAAATAATTACACTCATAAGCGGTGACATTAAATTTTTGTGTTAGAAAAAAAATAATAATAAATAAGATTATATAAAGACAAATTTGAAAAAGATTTATATATTCTTGTTCAGTGAGTGTTACGGAAAGCAAAAATTTTCGTTAAGGTGGACAATTTCTAGATATTGGTCTAGGTGAGTCACCGATCATAAATGTGTGTGTTTTTCTTAGTTTCATCCTCCTAGATTTCCAACCCTGTGAAATCCACACCCGGGTTAATTGCTCAGAAGTTATAGTCGGGACAAAAATTCAGCGTGTCGATGTCATGGCGCCCAAAAAAGGAAAAAACAAATAATAAATTCTAGTATGACATTCAGAAGGGTTTGGAAAAGATGAAAATTAAGACAATGTTAATTTTTTTGTGTTGTTTAATCGGTGTAAAAAGGATTTAAATATTTTTTTTTTGTGTTAATTTCTTTTTCTTATTTCTATTTTTTTGTACCAGTACGATTCGGCTGTTGGATGGATGCCTTCCCAGAAATGGATCATTCGGTTTATCAACGCATATCAGCAATCGGATTTTATTATTAATAATTTTTTTGATTTGACAAATTCGTTTTCGTTATATAACTGTTAAATTCATTTTTTTTTTTTTTCTTAAAGAAATTGATTAAAAAGAAAATTGTAAAAACTGTAGTTAAATAAATAATTTTGGTTATTTGGTTTATAACGTTCTACAGAAGATAATTATTAGATTTTTTTTTTATTTTATTTAATTTTTAGAGGGTGATTTCAGGTTTTCTGCTCCTCTAAACTTTTCACGTGTTCTGAGTTTTTGGTTTTTTTTTTTAGACACGCTACAATATGTCAAACAGTCTCAAATTATACCAACTAGCATCGAAATAAAAAGCATATTTAAAACCACTACGATAACTCCAAAAGAATTCCAAAAGCCAATAGAATTATATCTATTCAGATTTCACAAAATGTTTGACGGTTTGTTAGGCTACGAAACATTAATTGACCTAGCAGTAAACATCAATCTTAATGAGAAAATATTACAAACCCCTAATGTTAATATACCCCACTAAACAACAATGTAACATCCTGTATAAAACCGTTTTACATTGAATCATTAACTAAAATATTAGTAAAAGTTCCAATTAATTTAAAACGAGGTGAATTTTATATTACACCAATAACACTTCAACACGGTGTCCAAATTCAAGAAGGTAGAACAATAGAACCACTCGCAGCACTAGTAGAAGTAATTAATTTCTCAAATATTCTAAAGGAAATCTTTTTATTCCAACCCTTACATGTCGAACCATTTAGTTCACATGAAATTAACTTTCAAACTCCTGTCAACATCGAATCTAAAAACATAAATGTTAAAGAATTTATAAACACGGAACATATGAATAGGGAAGAAAAACAACAAATTCTAAAATTATGTTCAAGCTTCGCCGATATTTTTTATAAAGACAGTGACAAACTAACTTTTTCTAATAGTATCAAACATAAAATAAACCTAAATAACGATAAACCGGTGTACATAAAACAGTATAGACACCCGGAAAATAAAAAACCCGAAATTAAAAATGAGATAGCAAAACTCTTGAATCAAGAGATCATTAGGCCTTCATTTAGTCCTTGGTCGAGTCCAATATGGATGGTACCGAAAAAACCCGATTCACAAGGCAATAAAAAATGGCGTTTAGTTATCGACTATCGGCAACTAAACAAACAAACTATAGACGATAAATACCCATTGCCAAATATAAATAATATTTTAGATAAATTAGGCAAATCTATTTACTACACCACAATAGATTTAGCCGCAGTGTTCCACCAAATCGAAATTAAATCATCAGATATAAGTAAAACAGGATTTTCAATTGAAGGGGGTCATTATGAATTTGTGCGAATGCCTTTTGGCTTAAAAAATGCACCCAGTACCTTTCAGCGGGTAATGGATAACATTTTGGGCGAGCTTCAGGGAAATCACGTATTATTTTATATGAACGACATTATAGTATTTAGTACTAGTCTCCAAGAACATATAAACTATCTGAAAAAAGTATTTCAAAAGCTTCAACAAGCAAACCTTAAAATCCAAATAAACAAAACTCATTTTTTACAAAAAGAAATTGGATTTCTTGGACATATTATATCACAAAACGGTGTGAAACCAAATCCATCAAAAATAGAAGCTATCACTAATTTTAAACTCCCAAAAACTCAAAAGGAAATTAAGAGTTTTTTAGGTTTAATAGGGTATTACCGCAAGTTTATCAAAGACTTCGTGAAAATAACTAAACCCCTAACAAACATGTTAAAAAAAGATAACAAAGTTATTCTCAATGAAGAATACAAAACTTGTTTCGAAATTTGTAAAAATCGGTTAACATCGGAGCCTATACTCCAATATCCTGATTTTAGCAAACGTTTCATTTTAACTACTGATGCTAGGTAATGTAGCATTAGGAGCAATACTGTCTCAGGGTCCAATCGGATCCGATCTTCCAATCTGCTACGCATCTAGAACATTATCTAAAACTGAATGCAATTATAGCACTATTGAAAAAGAACTACTGGGTATAGTATGGTCGGTAAAATACTTTCGTCCATATCTGTATGGCCGCAAATTTACCATAATCACTGACCACAAACCCCTAGTTTGGCTCTTTAATTGCAAAGAACCGAATTCCAAAATAGTTCGCTGGCGATTAAAGCTTGAAGAGTATGAGTATGAAATCATACACAAAAAAGGTTCCCTAAACACAAATGCCGATGCATTATCAAGGCTCGAGGAAGACGAGCAAATTAAAAAACTCAATAAGTATTTAAGCAATGACGGTTTATCATGGCCAAACACTATTGATTCAATTAAATATCCACAAGTGGATGAAACAGATATAAATCTCTTGGGTTCAGAAGAAAACCTAGAAGAGATTATACACAATTTTAACAATAAAACCATTGGCAATGACGGTTTGTCAGAGCCAAACGTGTTATCAAAAAGAATGTCGGAAACAGATTCAATTTTAAATGAGTTCAAAACTCAAGTGGTTTTGGAAGTCGACACCAATTACGACAAAATTAAAGAAACCTTCTTTATAAAACATTTAAAGAAAAAGCGTTTTATTTTACGAAAAAATAAATTTAGCGAAGAAGATATTATAGAAATATTCTCTAAATATTTAAACACCAAGAATTTCGCAGCAATCATGTGCAGCGATGATATATTCCAAATAATCCAAAAAGACTGAGAAGTTTAGTGAATCAGGATTAAAAGTTGTGAGAACAACAAAAATACGAGAAGACATAGGTGATTCAACTAAACAAGCCGAAGTCATCATAAATTGTCATAATAAAAACCATCGAGGTACAAACGAGAACTATGCTAAACTAAAACGAATATATTATTTTCCTAACATGAAAGAACTAATAAATAATTATGTTAAACAGTGTGAAACGTGTAATTTAAATAAATACGAACGGAATCCAGTAAAAGTTAAATATAAATTAACACCAACACCAAATTCTCCAATGGATATAATTCATTGTGATATATTTTCGTTGCGAAGTAAAAATTTCTTAACCATAATGGATAAATTCTCAAAATTTGCTCTTGCTTACGAAATAACTAGTCGCAAGTCGGAAGTAATAATTTCAAAATTTAAAAAATATTTTTCCCAGCACGGTATCCCAAAACAAATTGTTATGGATAACGCAGCCGAATTTAAATCAGAATTATTTAGGAATTTCATATCTATGTATGATATCGACCTTCATTTTACCACAGCTAAATCGAGCACAGGTAATGGCCCCGTAGAAAAATTCCATTCCACAATAACGGAAATAGCAAGAATCATGTTTTCACAAAATAAGAAGATATCAATCTCCGAACTTATGGACGAAACAATGTTAGCATACAATAACTCCATACATACTACTACAAACCTCACACCATTCGAACTTTACAAAGGACATCTAGGGCATATAGATTCAATCCCACAAAGTTCAGACTCGCAACCAAATGAAATCTTGGAAAATATTAGCGAAAATTACAAAGTAGTTCAAAAGATCGTAAGCGATCATAATCTCAAACAAAAAGTAAAAAAATAATTAATAACTTGAATAGAAATAGAGAAGATCCTAAAACTTTCGAACCGGGACAAACTATTTTTGGGTTTAATTCAACTAGGGATAAATTAGCACCCAAAAACATTAAACATGAAACTATACAAGATAACAATACGAACGTTGTCACTAACAAACGAACTGTTCACAAACAGCGTATTAAAAAATAACAATTTTCAGGTTAATACCAGCGTCCATCCAACAATCGATCGAAATATTTAATATCGATGGTAACAAGGGTATCCTAGGATTAGATTTGGGACAAGCTAGAATAATCACAATAATTCATATTATTAAATTAGATGATTTACAAATCAGCTTAAATTCAATAAACGGTAACATCAACATGATCGAAGAAATCATGATTAATAAAAATCTCTCTACATTTAGAGTAGAAATAGTTAAAAACAGATATAAAGATTTAGAGGATAGTTTAAAAAATATTTACCCAGCCGTTAGAACGAAAAGAGGATTATTTAATGGTTTAGGGACATTAATATAAGGAATTTCAGGGAACGTGGATCATAACGATTATCTGCAAATACAAAATGCAATAACTAAACTAGAAAATGGTAACTACGCAGTAAACTCAATTTATAATAACCAAATTAAAATTAATGAATTAATGACCAACAGATTCGACAATTTAACTAACCATATTAACGATATAACGTCTAGAATCGAAGCAGAATTAGAAATCGATAGAAAATCCACAGTAATCAATTGGCAATACGCATTAATTCATGAATACTTCTATAAAATTGACAATAGCTTGAATATATTAAAAAACTAAATAGACAATGTACACGAAATCTTAACATTCGCGAAAATTCGTATAATTTCACGGCATATATTAAATAAAGATGAATTGACGTATATTCATGAACACTTCATTAAAAATAACGTAAATATTGCTTCTGATGAAGAAATCTACGAGCTGCTCGAATTGAAAGCATATTATAATGGAACGAATATAATTATGGTGATCCAAATATCACAATTCTACAATGATACACTAACATATTACCATATAAAACCAATTCCTATCAATAACACTGAATTAATTCCAATATCAACAAACTCAATAATCCTAAATCCTAAAGTTTACATGATGTTGGTCAAACCTTATTCAATCATCGAGAATGTATATTATTGTCAAAAAGAGCAAATACATAGCATTACAAATAGCTGCATACCAAACATTCTTTTACATCAAAATGCAAACTGTACTACAATACCATATGACGAAGCAGATGATATCGATTACCTAGAAGCCGAATTTCTTTACGTATCATCCAATAAAGGAACTACTTTCTACTCAACTTGCAACCAGCCAAACGCAACCATCAAAGGGAAAAAACTACAAATCAATAATGTGCAATACAATAACGCACATAAAATCAGGTTCACTAAAGTATTCGTTATCCAACCATTTGATAATGTCAACCTAACAACAAACATGGAGTACACTATAAATCTATCCCGCTTAGCAAATCAAACTACGAAAAATTTGGAATCTATTGACTCACTATTAATACACCAAAATCAATATAAAACTAATGATTTTATAATTTCAGGATCAACATTAATCATATTATCCTGTATAGTCCTAGCAATATTTTATATTTATAGTAAATATAAACAAAATAGCAGATTCATCAAGCAAAACATGCAGATCAATATCAATAAATGTGACGTCGAGGACGACGCCAATCTCAGCAGGGAGGAGTTATGTAATGTCAATAACCCACAGAGTATCAGAACCGCATCCATCAATAGTGTATAAACGGAAATGCATAATTAGCATTAAATAGAAAATTGTAACTTAATAAATAAAAATGCTTAATTAACAAAATACAAAATGTGTAAAACTAAACATCATAGTTTAGTTCAGTTCGGTTTTGCTCTTCAAATAATAAACAAATAAAAGTTTTGTCAAACTAATTTAAATATTTTGTTTTAATTCTGTTTTTCCTGGGAAACGCTCACTGCAATCCTAAAAAATCGTTATAGAGGGTCACGCTACCACATAACTAAATATCTTATAAATATCTAAAAAATTTATTTTAATATCTATTAGTACACATATTATTTATAATGGAAGCGCGGAAATTTTACCAAAAATCACTGGAACGTCAAAAAGTTAACATCCACGTAATTTTTTTTTTCTGATATTTTACTCAACATTTTAGTACAGTATTTCAATTTACCCTGTACACTGTTATAAAGTAAAAGAACAATTTACCCGACTTTGGTTCGCAGCCTTAAAATAGAAATACACCGAGAAAAAGTCTGTAGTATTTCGACAACTATTATAGTTGATTCAGTTCTATTGTGTGATCCAACCTAAATAGACGTGTCTTATTTGAATAAAATAAAAATAATTTACTGTAATTTAATAACAATTACAACCATATTAATAATTCAGTTTGGATTTATAATTTATAGACATTCATAGTTATAGTGTTAGTGACAGTTAGTGAATCCATAAGTTAAATTTATCTAACTTATGAACAAAAAACGATCATGTAATGATGTAGATAGTTGATCCTAGATATCAATCATCATTTAAAAAAATATAGACCAGTCATGTCTAGTAATAATACAAGAAACAACGGTACTGGCTACCCGCTTTCATATACTGTTCCGATTAACAATACTTACCAAAATTGTCTACAAAACAAAAATGTAAACAATTAACATAATAAAAATAAAAATCCGAATAAACAACAACAACAATACAAGTTACCTCCGATTGTCACCAAGTTGAACTCAGCTCAAATTAGAGAGATAATGAATAAACTTAAAGTAAGCAAATTCAACATGAAGCTTACGTCTATTGGCCTGAGGGTAACAACTTATGACAAAGCAAACTATACTCAGCTATCCGAGGAGCTAAAAAAGAATAATGCAGAATTTTTTTCATTCACACCAGATGAGAATAAAACTTCAAGATTCGTTTTGTTCGGTTTACCATCCATGCCTATTGAGGAGGTGGAAACTTACATTACAGAGGTTGGTCTCTCACCATCGCGCATTACAAAAGTTATGCGTAAGGAGAATATGAATAACGATAGTGCAATGTATTTTGTCTCGTTTCCAAAAACAACAACTCTAAACCAGTTGAAAAGCCATCGATTTATTGGACACATTGCTTGTACTTGGGATATTCCCCATAGAAAACCGGAACGACTCACACAATGCTTGAAGTGCTTCAGGCTCGGTCACACTTCGGGCAACTGTAATATGAAGCCTCGTTGTGGATATTGTGCCCAGGCTCATATAGTTGATGAAGAATGCCCTTTTAAAAGTGTTGAAACAAAACATGTATGTGCCAACTGCGGAGGAAACCACATTGCCAACTCAATGATTTGTCCAAAACGAAATGAGTTTTTACGCATTCGGGAACAGATCAACAAACGTAACCAATCTAAGTCTACGCAATCTTTCAATTGGGGGGCATCAGCATTTCCCAGCTTGTTGAATTCTAAAGATCAGCAATTCAGTCAACCAACTTACATAGAAGCTTCAACTTCACAAGTTAATTGGTCAAATTTATTAAAAACAAATACAGCTCCTATAGTGCAACAATCCGAAATTCCAAATTGTACTCTTCCAGTGAATTATTATTGATATTGGAAAACATCATGGATGGACTCAGGAGATGCCGTATGCCAGCGGAACAGGTCCAGGTCATTCTGGCAACAGCTATTCAATATGTCTGTAAATAACTATTTGAATGTCTGCATCTGGAATGCTCACAGCGTAAAAAATAAGAAACATGAGGTAATTCATTTCCTTGATAAATATAACGTTGACATTATGCTTATTTTAAAAACATACCTTAAACCAGACACAGTTTTCCACATCCCAAATGATCGCGACAACCAATCTGGCGGAGGTGTAGCTATCATCATCAAAAATTCTATTCCACATACTCTACTTCCCACTTTAATTCTTTAAAGTATTGAAAATATCTCTATTCAATTGGAACTGCCTGTCTCGAACTGCCTGAAAATATCTCTATTCAATTGGAACTGCCATTATTCGTTACTATACTGTGTTATTGCAATCCATCAGATCCTATTCAACTTTTTAATGATTTTAAGAACAATCTTCTGGAAGACTTTATTAATCAAGGTATGACTGAAAATGAAGCTTTGGCTCATTGCGTATTTCACTTAAAAGAGCAGTGTGAGGAAGCAGGATTTGGTTTATTCTTATACTTTTACCACTTCCTAATGCAACAGAAACCTAAAATCAAAACATAAATTTTGCTCCTATTATAACAACAACTGAACCTAATCTGGGTGGGTATTACTCAACAATGATCAGAATGTCGCAGCATCAATGATATTTTCATCTTTACATAATCGAATTTCTCAAAAGTGTTTTTATTTAGATGGACCTGGTGGAAGTGGAAAAACATTTTTATACCGAGCGTTAATTCAAAAAATATGATGCAGAAAATAAAAATGAATTATATGTTGCATGGACAGGAATAGCAGCAACTCTTTTAACCAAAGGAATGACATGTCACTCTGTGTTTTCATTGCCTCTCAATATGAATGCCGTGAAATTTCCACAACTTACTCGCAAACAAACGTGACTTTTTAGTATCTGTTGATTGCGTAATTTGGGATGAAGCTCCAATGGCTTCAGGCATATTACTTGAAATTGTGAACTTAATATTTCTCGATTTAATGAAAAATGATTTACCGTTTGGTGGAAAGGTAATGGTCTTAGGAGGAGATTTTCGGCAAGTGTTACCTATTGTTAGAAGAGGAAATCGTGCATCAATTATAAATGCGCCTGTTAAAAAGTCCCATTTGTGACATCACTTTAAAGTATTAAGCTTAATACAAACATGAGAGCAATAAATGATCCACATTTTAGCAGTTGGCTTTTGAACGTTGGTGATGGGAAGAATTTTGATACCTCACACACTAAAAAATCACAATACTCTATTCCAATACCTTCAGGTTATATTTCCGATGATCTTATTACAAATATTTTTGGTTCATCATTTACTACAAATGATTTTGCTTGTATATCAAAACGTGCAATTTTGTGTCTGAAAAATGAGCATGTCCTTCAAAAACTTATTTCAAATGAAATATGTTATTGTGCAATCGATTCAGTTAAGGCCGATGACGGCTCTGATGATGAAAAACATGCAAGTTAATTTTCCAGTGGAATATCTTAACTCAATAAATCCATCAGGATTACCGCCATATTGCCTTAAATTAAAAAAGGGTTGTATAATTATGTTGCTGCGAAATATTGCAATAAAAAATGGATTATGCAATGGAACACGGTTAGTGGTTCTTGATTTAAGCACCAACTGCTTAAAAGTAGAAATAATTACCGGATCACATTCAGGGACAATACATTTTATTCCTAGAATTACATTACACATAGCTAATGATCCATCTTTGTTTTTCAACTTCGTTCGACATCAGTTTCCAGTTCGTCTCTCTAGTATAAATATGTAAATACAATATAATAAACATGAAAAGTATAAAATTAATACCTTGTTACAGTGGAGTTAGGAGCCATTACACGGCTTTGATTCGGGTAGATCCCAGTGGAAAAAAGAGGGTTCTCTTGCCCCTAATTACCTATCACTGTAGACATATCTACGTGTAATGATAATATTTTTTTTATAAACAGCATTTGTAAGAAAGCTCATCACCAATAAAATTAAAAATGAGTTAAAGCATAGTGTTATATAATTATTAAGAAAATAAGATTATATTCATTTAAAATATTAACAATTTCTTTTATAATAAACTATCCCTTTTCAGGGTTTTATAAATACTTAAATTATAAATTCATACAGAAAATAGATAAAATTAGTCTAAAGGAATATACTTTAAATTATAGAGAAATAGAATGTTGACTGATGGTTTATTTTAAAGTGAAAATTCACGTTGTAATTGATGTTATTACACATCACAAGAAAATTAAATTAAACTTACCCACAATCTCCTCGAAGCGCTTCAATTGGATTGGTGTAGCTGAAAATCGGTTTTACCCGGATTAAGTATTATAGAATTTTCGCTTTGAATCTACCTATCAACAATTACATGCATTAACCGAATATTTTTGTAATAAAATAATTGCACTTTGCAATTTACAGAATTTACGGTAAATTGAAGAATAATATATGGATTAAATTGCACAAGAAATTAATATAAATATAAATTTGATTTTCCTCAGAGATGGATAAGCATAAAAGTTAAATAATGTTATAAATTTATAGAAAAATCACATGTGAATTGAGAAAAAAAAAATAGAGTTAGAAAGAAAAATATGGTATATAAAAAAAAAAAATAAACAATTAAAACCGCCCGTGATCTTCTCGGTTTCCCGTTAGAAAAATAAATCCGTTTAGGTAGCTTGCATCTTTGGTTTAACTTGCTGTTTAAAAAAAAAGAAATCAGAAAAACCGCAAGAAATTAGAATTTGCACTTAATTTATCCCAATCGTGTATAATTACCATTTATTTTTATATCGAATAATAAGATTCACATCCTGTTATACAGCGTGTTCTTAACGGGTTGTATTATATATCAGCCGCGAACATTTACTACGGGCACATCACTTTTATCATTTTAAATAGAAATAAGGAATGATCAATTTTATAAATATGTAAATTGATTGAAATTTATGGCAATAACATTACCTTATCACAATCAGGTGAGGATTTAATTAAATTTTCTCGAGATCACGGCACTTAGTATTTTAACTGTACTGGTATCAAGTTATAAATTGGTTTTAATGTTTGTTCTACGGATTTTTTTTTCAAACTGATCTATGCGCAGTGTTAAATTATTTTATTTTCATACTTAAGAGTGAATGTATGCAAATTTGTGGTCAGCTACTACTCTACATACACACACGCACGAAAGTTTCACTTGCCGATAATACCAATCGTATAAGTTACGATTTATGTACATGATCAATACAGATAAACCATACAAAACGCTACAACAGAGCATATAGGGATAGGTCAGTTGTCCAGAATTTAATTACATAGACAGCATTCCACCACTTATATTTCGAATTATAATTGCATATATGTAGCAGAAGAGAAGAAAAATTTGTCTATTATACCAATACATCTGAATGTATAATTGCATCTCATACTCTCCTATTATTTTTACATGCAAATTTACTAATGCAATTATATTCAAATTAGTGTATGACTTATCATCCCATGACGTCATTAACACTCAGGCTGTGTGTGCGTATAATTGCAACTACGCGAATATAAATTTTCATCAAAACATTTGTTACAACCTGGGAGATATGCTACTAGTTTATACTTATTATTATACAATATAAACTATGTATGTATAAAACCTATTTATAGGCTCTTCAGTATAAAAACAACACGACTATAAATTCATAAGTTTAGTTGGTATAAAATTTATATATTTTATTTAAGGATTTATATGAATAACCAAAATGTATTAATTTTATACTTATATTTTTAACCATGCGGGATTAAAATTTCGAATCACGAATCCCAGGATTGATATTTTCCAGGATTCTTGGAAAGACTAAACAAGACAAAATTAACATACATATAATCGTAATGTTGTGTATTGAAATATTATATATCGATTTTTATTTCAATTTAAAAGCAATATTTCACTCTTGTTTCGACTCTCGTCTAAATAAGTGCTCTTAAACAATAAATTTAAAAAAAAATAAAAAAATAAAAAACAGAAACAAAAAAAGAAGGATTATAATAAGAACAGTTTCAAAATACTTATACCATATATATTAAAACATTTTGTGTAGTGATTAATTTTAGTGATTAGTGCAAATTTAAATAAACTATCTTATTAAGTGGAAATATCGATAGTTCGGCTCCTGCTTGCAGGATGCCTCACTTTGAACATCCAAACAGATTCGGGCCTCTCTTATCTGAAGCAGATTTTGTTGAGTTGCCTGAACCTTCACCAGTAAAACGACGATATGGTAGTTTTCACCAAAGTAATATTGATAACGAAAAGTATCTATTAATCACTAGTGCATGTGAAAAAACAAAAAACCTTGGATCATTATCAGTTTTTGCCGTTGATAAAGCACTGGCCATGATCACTGAAACCGGTAATAAAAATGCCAAATTATTAAAAACAGGTCAGTTATTAATTCTAACAAAAAATAATACCGCTACAAAAAAATTACTCGCTGCTAAAACTCTCGGTGGGTTAATTAACATCGCTGTAACGGAGCATCCCTTTCTTAATAACTCTGAGGGTTTCATTTATTGCAAAGAGCTACTTAATCTTACAGAAAAAGAAATAGTTGATGGACTCACAAGCGAGAAAGTAATTAGTGCCAGACGAATGAAAAAACGCAGAGATGGGAAATTGGAAGATACTCCTGGAATAATATTAACATTTTCTTCACCATCAATCCCTTTGAAAATCAAAGCTGGGTATCTAATATTAGACGTTCGTCTGTTTATACGAAACCCCCTTAGATGTACAAACTGTCAGAAATATGGCCACAGTAAAAATCGATACTCAGTGGATCCTATTTGTGGTTTGTGCTCATTAATTTTGGATGAAAGACATATGAGTCAACATGCTAGTTTTAATAATTCATGCCCAGTATTTCATAGAGAAAAAGAAATTACCAAAATCAAAACCATCGACCGTATACCGTTTATTGAAGCAAGGAAAAAATATTTCCGTAACTTTGCAAACACTACACCGGCTTTAAGTACAACCCATCAATCAAATACAACATATGCTGACATTACAAAAACGAGAATTACCGAAAGTAAAAAATTGAACAAAAACAAATTGTACAAGGAGGACCTTCAAAAATTATACCAATAAACAGTTTAAAAAATAACATTAAACCTTGTGAAAATATCACCATCAGACCACCCATTAATTCTAACAAACAAATCTCTGAAAAACCAAATAAAAAAATTAAAACCCCAAACGATAATAATAATCAAAATAATAACCACACTAACACTAATGAAATAGAAAACAATTACAGTAATATTAATTCAAATTTTCCTTATAACCCAAATAATACAACTAACACAAATACTACTAACGATAACATAGAAAATAATAATACTGATAATAATAATATTTATGACAGAAATTGCAACCGTACTCTTACAAGTATTGATGCAAACCCGAATCTGATCAATGAAAGTAAATATGAAACAAATGTTTTTGGTAACCCTATTACTGAATCATTTAATTCCTTGTATGGAAATGGGAATATCGATTATGATGATATATCTCTTTCTTAAATTATATAATTATATGTAACTTTAACTTAAATAGCATAATTCAATGGAATCCTAACGGAATCACAAACAAAATTGAGGTGTCTAATGATAAATCAAACCAAACCATTGGCCATTTGCCTCCAAGAAACTCATTTAAAATTTGGAAATAAATTTTCTCTAAAAAATTATTAAGTCTATAGAAACATGTTATTACGGATCATGATGAAAGAGCAAAAGGTGGAGTAGCAATACTAATACAGAATAATTACAGTAGTGTTGAAATTGAGATTGATACCGATCTACAAGCCGTGGCAGTAGAAATTTATTACCCAATTAAAATCACGTTGATCTCACTTTATTTACCAAATGATAATAATATAACCATAAGTGATATTGAACATCTTATCAATCAACTAACAACTCCATTCATAATCTTGGGTGACTTTAATGCCCATCATCCGCTTTGGGATAGATTTGCAACTCGCCCCGACAAACGTGGCACCAACATTGTAAATCTAATTGATAAATACAATTTAAATATTTTAAATAATGGAGAATCAACACATTACACTTATTCTAATGGGACTGTTTCAGCGATTGATATTACAATAGCATCCAACCAATTGTATCTATGTATTTTGATTGGCACATATATCCCAACCTTTGTTCAAGTGACCACTTTCCTATTATGCTATCCACAGAAATACCAACCAATGCAGCATCTCCACCTCCTCGACCGAGATGGAGAATAAATCAAGCAAACTGGCAAAAATATAATCTACAACTCAATTTAAAAAATGATTACCATTTCCACGATCCAGATATTGCAAATCAATATATTGTTGATGAAATACGACATGCAGCAATAAATTCTATACCTATATCATCAACTAATTGTCATAAACCTCCAGTACCATGGTGGTCTCGGGATATTTCTGAAGTGCTGAAAGCTCGATGGAAAGCACAGAGGAACGCTATCCGCAATCCTAGCCCATCAAATTTACACCTTTTTAGGAAATGTCGAGCTCTTGTTAGGAAACGTATTCGTATCGCTAAAAGACTATCATGGCAAAAATTTGTAAATAATCTTGGACAAAATGAAGATCCACAAAAAATTTGGAAAAAAATTAAAGCCATCCAAGGAATTGTTAGATTTAAAGAAATAACTACAATTATAACAAATGGGCAGTGTTTTTCCGAGCCACTAGAAATTGCGAATATTTTCGCTAACCATTTCTCAATAACGAGTCAAACAAATCAATATTCCAATAATTTTATCAATATAAAGACCAGGCGCGGTCGGTCATATTGGGCAACGTGGGCAGTGCCCACTTTTAAATTTGACCCAAATTTTTTCTTTTTATAAAAACAAATATCCATCGACATACAAATGTTAGCCTAAGTTGCACTGTAAATTTTCCACATTCATAATTTGTGTATAAGATTCAAATATGAAATACAACAACAAATCATATATACAAATTAGTGCATAAACTAGTTACTAGAGTGAAGCTACACATAAAATTGTTTTTGAATCTAGCTATTCACTGCTAGAATAATAATAAAAAACAAAATATAAAAGTTGAAAGCAAATATGTAATCTATATCTCTATTTCTCTACGTCTACAATAATATTCTATAATCTAAATTAACACATATTCAGCCGTGTAACTGTATATTACATCGTTTCATTCTCTTCTTCGTTCATAATTTCTCATTGGGCAAATCGTGTAGGTGTAGTGCCGCATGATGGTGTAAATCTACATAACATAAAGCTGCGCGCGAATTTTCGCTTTCTACCTCGCTCAAATTTTCTTTCCTTTTATAAGCTAAATGTTCACACACATACAAGCATTGTGGGCAATTCACGAAAATCACTCGCAAGAAAAAAAAAAATTGTTTTCATCGATTGAGTTTTGTTCTTGTTTTTGCTTTTCGTTTTGACTACTGGATTTCCTCCACTTACGCGATGCTATCTACTAGTTAAATTAGAGTAGTTTTTGATTTGTATATGTATATGAATTTTTAGGAAATTCGTCTTGAACGGTCCGTAATTAATAAAATTGATGATTTCAATAAGAAAGTAATCGACAAGTTTGCAGCAATGAAGGAACGGCGTGCAGATTTTGCTTATAAAATAATTAAGTAGATGCGGTCTCCTCAACAGGTTTTGATTTTCAAGATCTTAGTTCTAATAAAGATTTTCCTTTCCGGACAGAAGTTCCTCTGAGTTTAAAAAACTGTTATTTTTATTGAAATTATAATAATTTATTCTTTAAATTTATGTTTTGCAATAAACGGTTATAACCCTAACTAATATATTTTATTTTTCGATTTTAACCACCAGTTTTAAAATTTTGCCCACCCTGAATTAAGACCCACGGACCGCTACTGTTTAACACAATATATCAAATAACTTTAAACAACGGAAATTTGCAAATTTATGAAAAGTGCAAACTTCGAAAATTATAATATGCATGCTGAAATAAGAGTAAATGTCTTGAAAAGTGCAAACTTCGGTAATTGTAATCAGCACATTGAAATAAGAATTATAATGACTTTTGTAGTATTACAACAAAAGTTATATGTAGCAATATTGTTGTTAGTGTAAAACATTACACACCTTTTTAGTATATAAGTTAATGGAATTTTAACAAAATCGTGAATTGTATTTTCTAAGCTCGTGAAGCAAACTTATCCAGAAACATTAAAATAATTGTAATTGTAGTCTTCAACTTGTAAACCTAAATAATAAAGAAAAGAATAATAAACTCAAATCAGAAAAAGTAAAACCCAGCGTTTCCACAATATAAATCCAGGGAATAATCCAGCAACAAGATCCAGTCGAATTGTAAGTATTCCAGCTACTAACCATTACGCCCAGGCCTTGATTCAAAGCCGACAAAAGAACATATAAGTGCTACGCACAAGTTTCATTTGTTGGTTATTGTCCAAGGTATCCGATTCGCTCTACTAATAACGTGCCTTATAGGCATTCTCCATCGAAACTAAAAGATTCATAATTCCGGTAATAGCCCCCACCAGTGGTAAGCTCGGGATTGTTGAATCGATTAGTGATTATCCAGTTCAATTCTGCAACTTAATGCAGACAATTCTAAGTTTGAATGATATATTAGGGAAATATTAGGTTAAGAGATATAAATTATAACACTTACGTGTTTATAAGATATATAACAATGGCGCTGTAGATAAAGTATTCCGTTCAGGGCAATCCATAGATTGCGATAGTTTAATTCAACGTTTCAATTTTAGCAATGTTATAGTTTATAACGCAAAGCGTTTCGCTCCGGAACAGTTAGAAAATAGAAGTACTTGTTCGTTCGAAGTATTTCATTCCGTTTTTCGAAATATTTCATTTCCTTTCCACCATACGCTATAATTCTTAAAAAGAATAATGTATAATCCGACACAAATCCAAGATTTAGTCGAGGAACGTGTTCCCTTATTTTATGGCCAAGCTGAGGTCGATCCCAGCGAGGTTAATTTCTTTGTAGACGTATGCAAATGCATCGAAAGACAATTTGTGGGAAAGCCACAACAGCTCGCAACCTTATTAGAATAAATCCGGTTTCGACTCCGTGGTAGGGCGTATACATTGCTCAGAGGTATCCAACTAAAAGATTTCGAAGACTTGTATCATCAATTAACAGAAAAGTTTTTGCCCGCCCACACGGTAGAAACACTGCGATACAGATTTAAGTACGCCAGACAGGGAAAATCAGAGAGCTGTGCAGATTTTGGCAATCGAGTACACAATAATGCATTGGATTATGAAGCAGGATTTCTTACCGAATATGGTGAGGCGAATGCAATTTCGAAACCCCTTGTAGCCTCATTAGAACAGGAAGTTTTCATTAGTGGTTTACACAACGAAGCCATCCGAACAAGCCTGTCAATGACCACAGGGAAATCCCTGAAAGAACTTGTTGAAATGGCAGATAGAGTAGAGCGTCAGCTTGGTTGGTCCAGAACAATAGAGACTTGCAACCAAGGGGATACACTAACAAAGTGCCAGCTTTGTAACAAAACAGGCCACAGTGCGAAGATATGCCGAACCAATACCTTGACACATGCAAGTAGGGAAACTTTAAGTCCAACGTTGACATGCAGGTATTGCAAAGGTTTCGGACATGTCTTAGAGAACTGTATCGCCAGAAATGCTGCAAATCTAAGGTACAGAAGGTTACAATCCAAAGCGAAACTCTACGAGCCACAATTTGCAATTAAGAACCAATCCATAAATCACCAAACTTTCAAACAAACTAATGAACAACGAAATTACCAGTCGAATTGGGTACAGCACAATCTCGAGCCCCGTAGGAGCACAAGTAACAGTACAATCAAACAAAATTATTATCAGCCTTCAGTAGCAACGTCACAACCCACAGTCAAAAAGAGAAAACTGACTCACCTGAATAGGAGTCATCAGAGTTACCAGAGAGATCCGAAAAATATACAGTTGTCCAACGATTGGCAGAAAGAAAACATTAACTACGAAGAAGACGTTCACAAACAATCCATCCATCACCAAGAAAACGAAGTTAACACATGTCAAACGAGTTCATTTCAAGAAAATACAATCATCAATATTAATAACATAAATCAACTGAGTTCCGCCTCAGAAATCCAAAATCATGAGACGAGTATCGCCTCGCTAATCCCGCCGAGTTCTACCTCGAGCGATAATATTAATCAACTGAGTTCCACCTCAGTAATCCAAAACAAACAAACGAGTTCCGCCTCGATCAATCCGCCGAGTTCTATCTCGAGCGATAAAACTAATCAACTGAGTTCCACCTCAGTAATCCAACCCAAACAAACGAGTTCCGCCTCAATCAAGCCGCCGAGTTCTACCTCGAGCGATAATATTAATCAACTGAGTTCTGCCTCAGAAATCCAAAATCATCAAGCGAGCTATGTCTCGACAATCCCACCGAGTTCCGTCTCGAGTGGAAAAATTAATCAAACGAGCTATGTCTTGACAATCCCGCCGAGTTCCGTCTCGAGCGTCCAAATAATCCCGCCGAGTTCCGTCTCGAGCGTAAAACCAATCCCGCCGAGTTCCGTCTCGTGCGTCAAACCAATCCCGCCGAGTACCGCCTCGAGCGTCCAAATAATCCCGCCGAGTTCCATCTCGAGCGGTCAATCAATCCCGCCGAGTTCCGTCTCGAGCGTTCAAACAATTCCGCCGAGTACTGTCTCGAGCGTTCAAACAATTCCGCCGAGTACCGTCTCGAGCATCCAAATAATCCCGCCGAGTACCGCCTCGAGCGTCCAAATAATCCCGCCGAGTTCTATCTCGAGCGTTCAATCAATCCCGCCGAGTTCTATCTCGAGCATTCAATCAATCCCGCCGAGTTCCGTCTCGTGCGTCAAACCAATCGCGCCGAGTACCGTTTCGAGCGTCCTAATAATCCCGCCGAGTTCTATCTCGAGCGTTCAATCAATCCCGCCGAGTATCGTCTCGAGCGTCCGAATAATTCCGCCGAGCACCATCTCGAGCATCCATATAATCCCGCCGAGTACCGCCTCGAGCGTCCAAATAATCCCGCCGAGTTCTATCTCGAGCGTTCAATCAATCCCGCCGAGTTCCGTTTCGAGCGTAAAACCAATCCCGCCGAGTTCCTTCTCGTGCGTCAAACCAATCCCGCCGAGCACCGCCTCGAGCGTCCAAATAATCCCGCCGAGTTCTATCTCGAGCGTTCAATCAATCCCGCCGAGTTCCGTCTCGAGCGTAAAACCAATCCCGCCGAGTTCCTTCTCGTGCGTCAAACCAATCCCGCCGAGCACCGCCTCGAGCGTCCAAATAATCCCGCCGAGTTCTATCTCGAGCATTCAATCAATCCCGCCGAGTTCCGTCTCGTGCGTCAAACCAATCGCGCCGAGTACCGTTTCGAGCGTCCTAATAATCCCGCCGAGTTCTATCTCGAGCGTTCAATCAATCCCGCCGAGTATCGTCTCGAGCGTCCGAATAATTCCGCCGAGCACCGTCTCGAGCATCCATATAATCCCGCCGAGTACCGCCTCGAGCGTCCAAATAATCCCGCCGAGTTCTATCTCGAGCGTTCAATCAATCCCGCCGAGTTCCGTCTCGAGCGTAAAACCAATCCCGCCGAGTTCCTTCTCGTGCGTCAAACCAATCCCGCCGAGCACCGCCTCGAGCGTCCAGATAATCCCGCCGAGTTCTATCTCGAGCGTTCAATCAATCCCGCCGAGTATCGTCTCGAGCGTCCGAATAATTCCGCCAAGCACCGTCTCGAGCATCCATATAATCCCGCCGAGTACCGCCTCGAGCGTCCAAATAATCCCGCCGAGTTCTATCTCGAGCATTCAATCAATCCCGCCGAGTTCCGTCTCGAGCGTTCAAACAATTCCGCCGAGTACCGTCTCGAGCGTTCAAACAATTCCGCCGAGTACCGTCTCGAGCGTTCAAACAATCCCGCCGAGTACCGTCTCGAGCATCCAAATAATCCCGCCGAGTACCGTCTCGAGCGTCAAACCAATCCCGCCGAGTACCGTCTCGAGCGTCAAACCAACCCTGCCGAGTACCGTCTCGAGCATCCAAATAATCCCGCCGAGTACCATCTCGAGCGTTCAAACAATCCCGCCGAGTACCGTCTCGAGCGTTCAAACAACCCCGCCGAGTACCGTCTTGAGCGTACAAATAACCCCGCCGAGTACCGTCTCGAGTGTTCAAACAATTCCGCCGAGTACCGTCTGGAGCGTCCAAGTAATTCCGCCGAGTTTCATCTCGAGCACTCAAACAGATCAACTGAGTTCCGCTTCAGAAGCCAAAATAACCCCGCCGAGTACAGTCTCAATTAATCAACCGATTGCCAAATCGAAACATCAGATTGTTGTACCAAATTCGCAACTATTAATTAATAAATACTCAATTAACTCAGTCGCCGCTACAATACCAACCCACAAACCTACACGAATCGGTAATACAGTCCCAGCAAATATAACAGAAAACAATAAAATTTCAACCACAACTCAGACAACCCCGGCAACACGAGACACCAATTTTCTTTTTAGCTTAGAACACAGACAAGACCAGTTATCGGGCATTAATACACTAGAAAATCTGTTGTATCCGATTAAACACACAGAAGGCACATCGTACACTTCAAAAAGGCCGTATTGCCATGATCAAAACCATATGCCCAACTACAAAACCAGAAAAAAAAGAAGTCAAGCCACAATTCAGTCATAATTTTAACCTAAAATCAAATAAATCCATTATTTCAACCCAGTTCCCGGAAATTCTTTATCGGATAACAATCGAAATAAAAAAAATTTGTTTTTTTAAATTAAATTAGTTTCTTCTCATGTCATTTCATGCATATGTTTACCGAATTAATAACCTCAAACTTATCTCAAGTTATAAACAAAACTAAAAGAAGAGAAAATTCAGAAAATAGAATAGTAAACGTAGAATAGAAAAAACCCTCTTTTTCCCTCATGTCCTAAACTAATAACAAACGTGAGGAAACAAGAAGATAAATTTGGCATAAACAATATTCAAAATTTTATTAACAAAAACTAGAATAGAATGTCCACATAATTGCAAAACGATAATTCGTTTCAAGTTCATTCACATAAGTAGTCTAGGTTAAGGCAAATTCCGAAAAATTTTAAATAGAAAGGTCTATGACTTTCATAAGAGTATAAAAAAAAAATGGAAATATTAAAATCATAACAAAACCATATTTCAGACAAGTGTAAAAAAAAAAACCAATAAAAAAATTTTTAGAAAACAAAAACGAATAAAATATTACCTTAATTAGTCTAGAATTTAAGTAATTAAAACGAAAATTTTGTGAAGTTAAAATTGTAGCAAGGCTATTTAATTTTTTGAACAAAAGTAAGATTAAATAAATTTTTCTTTTAAATTCCTATAGTATAAGAAAAAAATTGTTCATATTATAAAAAAAAAAAAATACACAATGAATGACAAAATGAATATGTCTATACAAATAGTAAGTCATATCATTCATAAATCAAGAAATTTTTATTTCATATATAAATTCCGTAATAAAAAGTGTCAAATCACAAAAACAAACCTTTATTTGCAAACTCATTCATTGTATGGTATAAAACCTAGGTTAAGATAAAAATAAAAAACATTTTGTCATAATAGATTAGGAATAGTAAATTTAAAACAGATAAACTGAAATATTGTAACTAGAGAAGGAAGATCCAAAAGAAGCAGAAGCTGCAACAGTCAACTAAGTGAAAAGATTTCAAATCAAGTTTACAAAGTTTTATTAAACCCATATAACATCCATCATGACGCACCACAAAATTTTCTCAACTTCGAAGAACGTTGAAATCAACCCATACAGAAGAACACAGTAAATCAGGCACATTACCACATGTACAAAGTAAACGGCCTCACAAGATATACGTAATTGAGCAAATGACCATTGTTTACACAAAAGTATATGCATATTCCAACCTCACCAAATGGAGATTGTTCATTTGACAAAATAACATATCATCATCCGGCCACCAAAAGAAACAACGAGAGTTCTCACAAAAAGATGGCAAATGAAGACATCACCACCAGCCTTCAAGTATATTAAAACCACTGGTGAAGAAGCAAGATATGATGTTACGCGGGAAATACTAAGCAGATAATCAACATCGCGACCAAACCTATGTGGCAGAAGACAAATCCAGGAAATCCAAAATGAGAAACTTAAAATGTTATGTAATAAATGAAAAACTTGTAAATAATACGAAATCTGAGTAACGTTAAATGAAGATGACTAACCAGTAACAGTCAAGACGAATGGTGAAGCAGCCACGTGAGCCCCGTTCAGCAAAGAATAAAATAAAATCAATACGTAAATTGTAAACACTTAATATACTAGTCCTAGCATTAGTATATGTAAGAAATTTCACACCTAATTATATGTTCCATACGATTTTTCCTTCAGAAAAATCTCCATATGGAGGGAAGGTATGTTGTGAAGTAAATTCACCAAAACCCCAAAATATCATTACGATCAACCTAAACACTAAATTATTACCCAGTTAAAATCCGAAAAGTTAATCATTCACAGAGAAGAATGACCTTAAACGTAAACATAAACAGAAAAATTCCAAACATGAATACACAACACAAGAAATAATTAGCAATGACCTAGAAATACACACATTACAAAATTATACATAAAATACATTTTATCGAAATTAGAAACCTCAAAACAATAAGACAATAACTTTATGAAATAAAATTATGTACATATGAATGACATTTAGTCAATGATAAAGCTTTCTCAATTATATAAATTCAAGCAAATAATAAATTTACATATAATTAGCATGACATTTAGGCGTTAAGAAAACTCCATATGAAAATATTAATGGTATAATTCACATAACTGTAGGAGTTAGAAAACAAATTTATCGAGAAACACAAAATGCTTAGTAATAAAAAGTAGTTTAACACAATATATCAAATGGAACAGCTTGCCTCTAGAACTGAAAAATATCAGTTCTATTGATAGTTTTAAAAAAAAATCATTTAAGTTTATAACTCAAAATTAAAATTTTGATTATTTATTGTATATTTTGTACATATACATATATCTAATTTTTGTTAATTTTTTATTTATGTTAATTATTGTTCATATTCTATATTGTTTTGTTTTATGTTATTATTGTAATATGCACGATTGTAAAAAAGTTAATACTTATACTTCGTTAATAAAAAATCTATTATTATTATTATTATTAAATAACTTTAAACAACGGAAATTTGCAAATTTATGAAAAGTGCAAACTTCGAAAATTATAATATGCATGCTGAAATAAGAGTAAATGTCTTGAAAAGTGCAAACTTCGGTAATTGTAATCAGCACATTGAAATAAGAATTATAATGACTTTTGTAGTATTACAACAAAAGTTATATGTAGCAATATTGTTGTTAGTGTAAAACATTACACACCTTTTTAGTATATAAGTTAATGGAATTTTAACAAAATCGTGAATTGTATTTTCTAAGCTCGTGAAGCAAACTTATCCAGAAACATTAAAATAATTGTAATTGTAGTCTTCAACTTGTAAACCTAAATAATAAAGAAAAGAATAATAAACTCAAATCAGAAAAAGGAAAACCCAGCGTTTCCACAATATAAATCCAGGGAATAATCCAGCAACAAGATCCAGTCGAATTGTAAGTATTCCAGCTACTAACCATTACGCCCAGGCCTTGATTCAAAGCCGACAAAAGAACATATAAGTGCTACGCACAAGTTTCATTTGTTGGTTATTGTCCAAGGTATCCGATTCGCTCTACTAATAACGTGCCTTATAGGCATTCTCCATCGAAACTAAAAGATTCATAATTCCGGTAATAGCCCCCACCAGTGGTAAGCTCGGGATTGTTGAATCGATTAGTGATTATCCAGTTCAATTCTGCAACTTAATGCAGACAATTCTAAGTTTGAATGATATATTAGGGAAATATTAGGTTAAGAGATATAAATTATAACACTTACGTGTTTATAAGATATATAACAACTTGTAGCTGAACGTGTCAAATGGATAACCAAAGAATTTAATCTAATTTCGAAGTTTCAAATGAACTTTCAAAAGCATAGATCATCAACTACTGATGCTTTGGGATACCTTGTTAATGAAATCCAAATGGGATTTCGAAACGGTGAAAAAATAATTGCAATATTTTTTGATATCAACAAAGCATATGACAGAACTTGGAAACATCATATTTTAAATATCTTAGATCAACATGGCATATCGGGAAATTTATTTCAGTTTATTAAAAATTTTCTAAAACTTCGACGTTTTAAAGTTATCACCAATAATAAACAATCTGGCACATATGAACAGGAAAACGGTGTCCCTCAAGGATCAGTACTAAGTGTAATTTTATTTCTCATAGCAATTAACCCATTAATTGAACAAATTGAATCACCTGTTAAGGTAACTATGTTTGCGGATGATTTAGTAATTTTTATAAGATCTAAAAATAAGGACGATTGTGAATCTCTCCTACAGAATTCCATTGATAAACTTTGTATTTGGACAGAAAACTATGGATTTGAGTTTAATGTTGGAAAAACAAAAGGTGTTGTTTTTGGTCGAACAAATCGCCCCATCCCAAGTCCGAATATACATTTAAAAGGTCAACCAATTTCATTTAATAATAATCATAAATACCTTGGGGTAATACTGGACCAAAAATTATCATTTAAACTACACCTTGCATCATTGAAAACACAATGCCTTAAAACTCTTAATGTAATTAAACTATTATCAAATATTCATTGGGGGTCTGATAGAAATCTACTACTAAGAGTACATAATGCCTTGATTTTATCTAGGCTTGATTATGCCAGTGTCATATACCAAAATGCATCTACCACTAATTTAAAAATATTAGATACAATTCACACTCAGGGTCTAAGATTATCGATTGGTGCTTTTAGGAGCAGCCCAGTCGAGAGCATCATCTGTGATTCTGGGTCAACCCCTCTCTCTTATCGTCGTGCCATAACTGCAATAAACTTCATAACAAAAATATCTACTTATACAGATCATCCCCTCCAAACAAAAGCACTCCATGCACTACAAGGATCATTATTTGCCGATCCTGTATTTAAAACCATTTTGTTTCAAATCCAAAATTATAACCTCATATTACCAAACCTTATGGCGCTCCATCCACATAAAATTCCTCCCTGGGAACTAAAACTACCTATCGTAATTAAAAAATTATTAAAATTTCCAAAGAATATGACCAACAATTACATTTACCATACAGAATTCAAACAGATTCAGGATCAATATAAAAATTTCCAATTTATTTATGTTGATGGTTCAAAAACTAACGACAGGGTTGGAGTAGGAATCTACCATGAAATACAACAGGAAAAATATAAACTTTCAAATATCATGGCTATATACTCAGCTGAAGCTGTAGGACTTCAAATTGCTTTATCCAAGGCGTGCAGATCAAATTTCACCCGGTTTTTTATAGTATCAGATTCCTATTCAAGTTTAGTATCTCTCCAAAATTCCCAAATAAATCTTCGGTAATGAACAAGCCGACTCTTTGTCTAAATCAGCTGTAAATCTACATGAAATAATACAAGATCATGTTCCTTTTAATGATCTAAAAAACATGTGAGGAATAGTTTAATGGAAAAGTGGAACGGCCGATGGAATGAATGCACACTGAAAAAAAAGAGTATTAGGAGATTATTTACGAGATCCGTTCTTGTATTTGTAATAAGCAATTTTAATTTATTTCAAACTATCAATTTTTAATGCAACTATTAAGAAATTCGCTGAAATATTTGTCATAAATAAGCATTTACAATAAATAATTCAAAATTTTAGTATTTACAAGAAACGTTTAATTATTTTAGTTACATACTATAAATGTTAGTGAGAAACATTTATTGTTTCTCATTTAAGTATTTTATCTAAACACGAAAATTCTTTCTCTCAAACAATTACATTATTTGCGAGAAGCAACAAAAATAAAGAGTGTTTGCTGGAAAATAAAAATTCCGTTAGAACACATTTCTAGCATCATTTATATTAAAGCGGTATTTTGTGTTGTAGTGAAAATTTCAAATAAAATTAATTTTTGTTAAGAAAAGATTAATTTTAAAGTGTTTAAAGTGTTTTACATAAAATATAGTTTTGGTAAGTTATTAATATTTTAAAACGGTTATATTTGTGTTATGAATTCATACAAAATCTCGACGATTGTACATATAAGAGATTAAAGTTATTGTTGATACGTACGTAACATGTGATTTTTCTAATGCTTCCAGTGAATAAAGTTTTTAGTGAAGTTTGAATTATTTAAGTACAATTTGTTACAGTCAATACTATTAGCAAAATGAATAAGTATTTTAAAGCCCTACCTGTTAAATATATGAATTTAACCGAAATTGTTCCAGTGATGGGTGAGGGAATTTTCACATATGAAATTTGTTAAATTTCAATATATTTTCTACAATCTTCTCCTAAATATTTTTCCTTAGTGGCATCACATTTTTCTATAAAAAATAATTTTAAGTTTCTTCATGAGCAAAGTTGAGCTGAAATTAAAAAGGATTTTTTTTTACCGTATGTAGAAACATACGGCCACAATTTGATTTTAGTTGTCGAAGAGTTGTTTGAAGCGCTCAATTATATAAATATTGTTTCTGAAACTCTTGATGTTATGTCATGTAATATCGACAATACAGATATCCCACAAAAAAATACTACTCCTAACATTTTTCAGTTCGAAATAATTGATCACCAAAATCCAACTGATGGAAATATCATCGATCTGAATAATCAAACAGCTCAAAATAATAGTAGTAATGGTTTAGACGACGAATCTCATCCTCGTTCGAGTAAACTGAGACGAACAATATCGTGCTTAGGTGAAGAAGAATTTCAGCATTTTGATCAGCGAAACGAAAACCATCATTCCATTTTTCAAATCAATATTAATGTACGAATATTCAACTAAATTTTATCCTTTTTAAAATAGTGTATTTTCAAACGTTATAGGCCAGCAAGGGCCTATAAGACCGTTTATTATTATGATTATTATTATTTAAATTATCAATGGTCGTAAATTTTGATTTTATATGAATGGCCTTTCACATATCTATCTTACTGTATCAGTGAACATCTTTAAATGTTTATTATAATTAATTATTTTTTTGTATTATTTATAGAACATTCGAAAACTTCTTTGTAAGTCTACCAAAGAAATTCTATCAAAATATCAAACGAATCCAGCGTCTTTAACAAATACAGATAGAATCAATATTTCGAAAACCATAATTAATGGAATCTTGGATAGATGTCCTGAATTGGTGTAAGTATTTGTTATATTAAAACCAAATCGCAAGTTTGTTTATGTTCCCTTTGTATTTTCTTATTGCAGTTTGAAAAGAGCTGATTTCATAAAATTATCTGAAATAATCATAACAATTTTCAATAAAGATACCGAATCTGCCAGTGTCTACTACTCTCCAGCAGAGTTCGGCCACCCAGCGAAAGGCAAACTATTTAACGCGTACTTCAATAAAAAAACTAGTTTATCACAGGCTGGTGTTATCACCCGACGAAAACTGTCGAGTAACATTACAAAAATCCACGTAGCTAACAAGCAATTGCCGGATGAACATGATTTAGATATTCAGTCACATATAGATTTTTTAACCAAAAATATAATACCTTGGGAAAAAGTCGTCGAAAGCTGGGAAAAAACCTTCCATAAGCGAAAGCAGATCTTGGAAACAGATATCAGCACGAAAGATTATTTGGAAAAATTTGCTTGTTTAACTGAGCCCAACAGTTTTGAACTTGTAAGTATACATATTATGTACAATTTCATACAAGGAATCATATTATATAAGGAATCTGTTAGCTAAGTAAAATTTACATTTGAATTTAGGTCGCTATAGACACAAAATATCGATATCCATCCATACAAAATATATCGCCAGAGGAAGTAGTTACAGTGTGCAATACGCTTATCCATAGGGCCAAACAATTTAAAAGCTCAACAGTACTTAAATTTCTTAAGATGGTTCGCGTCTCGGGTTGTGATGAATAAACGTAATTTTTTTTTACGGTGGCTTTAAAAATAAATTAAAATAATTTTAAATGTTAGTGCCGGTTAATTTAGTATTAAAAGTAACTATGAGTGTACTAGTGACGAGTTTTTTTTCATCAAAAGTGTGTTTCAATCGTAAATTTTGTGTTAATACTAAATTAATAAATATAACTTAAAAACCACCATTATTTTTTTAGTTAGTGACAGAATGGGTAAGACTGCATTCTGCATTACCGATGGTTTAATACCGACGTTGTTTATTAAAATGGAATTGGATGCTTTGTTTTATACAAAAGTCGTAAAGAACTTAAGCAATTAGTTAATGAACTGTTTAGTTCATAAATAATTGAATAGTGGCAACATGACGAAGATGTCATTTTTAGTGTTGTGATAAAAAAAAAATGTATTTAAATGTTAATATAGTTTTGTGAAACTTTTTTGTGTCATTAGGAAAATATGAGTGTATCAGTGTTATCATGTAATAGTTAAAATAAATAAAAGTTTCTATAATTAAGAAGAAAATAATAGTGCATAAATTAGTGAATTAAAATATCCTTTGATAGTGTTGAGTTATTTACAGATCATTTATGACAAGTGGTAAAGTAATTTTCTACATTACCGATACCATTTTGCATATGTATTGTAAGGTAAGTGATGCATTATTGACCTCAGGCTGTGTTTTTGATTTTGATTACTTTTTATTTATTTTAATTACGCTTTTTTGGTAAAGGATGAAATGAAATTTTGAAAGGTTAAAAGAAATATAGTGGATTAGGTTAATGTCTTTTCATAGTGTGTTAGTGTTAATAACAAAATTTAATTGTTATTATTAACATTGCTGCCTATAGTGGATTGTGTTTTTGGCAGAGATAGGTAGTATTGAAAACTAGTATTTATGACACAGTTTTCAACACTTTTTGACAGGAGATCGGACACTGTTTTAACAGTTTGAACATTTTTCGAAATTTACCATTAAATTATATCAAAAACTTGCTCACGAAACAATAAGAATATTTTATTTCCTCTTTTTCCTATTATCCGCTCGCACAGTTTTTAACACTTTCCGACAGTTTTTGACCAAAATTTAAGGTTTTTGACCTATTTCTGACAAAATTGTTGAAAAATCAGATTTTTTAGCGTTTTACCCATCTCTGGTTTTTGGATACCAAAGTCAGTAGTCACAAATAAATTTTTCCCCACATAAAGTTGTATATTTCAAGTGTGTACAGTTGGGGAGAGCGGATATACGAGAAATTTATGGTTGACCTTTCTTTCGATCGTAAGAGCATAAATAAACCAATGTGATTTTGTAATTTGTTGAAGGTAGCGATTTGTTTACCGTTGTTTTACCAGATTCGCACTAGGAATTCTTATACATGCTTACTTATATCCCATATGACCGAGTAGATTTGAATCGAATTCAGAAACAGTGAAACAGCAATAGGCAATATGGGATATAAAAATGTGCATTAGGGTATGTTAGTGTTAGTGCCTACGGTAAATGCCAAAACCAACAAAAATGTCTATACACTTTTGCTTATTGTGAATTTCATCTCATGGTGATGTTGAAGGTATTTTGCCGTTAGTGCATGAGTATGTGTGTCTGTGTGGATGCTTATTGTTGAATTGATGAAGAGTCTCGCTTGTATTTTGGATGGCTTGCTTATTCTATGATTGCCGTTGTTCGGTTGTATTTGTATGCATGGTTTTTCCTTTACTGTACAATGGCATCGAGCGCGATCGATTTATTATTGTTTTTCGATTTACTCTTTATGCGATGCAAGTAGATATGTTGGGGCATGGATTGAGAACAATTTTTTGTTGGTTGAGATGCGTTGAAAGAATTTATAGTTTATGTTATTGTATTTTATTTATTCAAGCGATTTTCTTTGGGGTAAGGATTGTAAAGTTTTGAATTCTAAACCGAATTGATTCGGAATTTAAATTTCGTTGAACAGGTTATGGGTTTGTATTTTAATTGAGTTTATGATTCAAATCATAGATTTTGTGCTAATTGTTTTTAATTGGTACAAATAGGAAAATAATAGCTTTTGACTAATATTTGTGTTCACGATTAACTTAAACCACTGCACAATACTGTGGGATTTTAAGCGGAATAGACGAATAAGCAATTAGTTATTATTTAATGTGATTTTGGAGGTGTTTCTGAGATTAGCTAAGTAATTATATTGTTAGTTTGTTAATTTGGAAATTGAACTTATTTGGTTTCGGGTCTTAGAAGATTTTAAATTCGAATCTTAGAATTGTATTGGGATTTTCAGAGTGAAGAAACCGTGATTTCTTTCTTTTTGATTATTTTTATCATTTAATTTTATACTCGTATTATTTAATTTAATTTAGTATGGCACTTTGGGCTGTTAGTATTTAATATGTTCCAGGTTAATTAAAACTATTTTGTAGTGTTCTTTAAGCAGAATAAAGTAACAGACAAAATTATTATTTAATTTTAATTTTAGTGATAATTCTGGAATTAGCTGATAGGGGGCGAGTAGCAGGGACAGCAGAGACGCAACGATTTCAACAACAACGTCAAGCAACACTACCTACAGTTAGTACAAATTTGGGTGACTGCATGGGGAACATAATGATGGAACGAAATCTCGCCCCCCCCTCTCACAACCAACCGCCGATGGAAAAAATGAAAAAATGGTGGAGGGGAATAATATTAGTTGTTTACAGCTTTTCAGAAAAAGAGTTTGCGGTACGAGGAAATTTGTGTTGTCATTGTTCATTGTGTCTTCTTACAGGTTGGAGCAGTAGAGAACTTTAAAATTGTTATTGTCTTGTGCTAAATAAATTACTAAAAAAATATATTACTAACAAATTTACTAACTATCAACTACTTAGGTGTCTGGAACCGGGTGTCTGGAACCGGGTTGAGTCTTTGTTGCTAACATTCCTTTCCCATCCCTCGATCTTGTTATATGTAAAAAGGTGTACGACGGCGGCCTGGCCAGGGGCGGATATCACAACTATTAGACTTATGTAGTTAGTTATCGATGTGGCGCCTTTCTTTACGGAGTTTGGCGTATGTGTGTCGTGTTGTGGTGTAACATGGGTAATAGTGGTGTGGTATTCGCATTTATAATACGGGAGACTTGCTTAATGCTTGATCGTACATCGCAATCAATCAATCAATCAATCAACAGTACTTAAATTTCTTAAGATTGCGTTAGACAATGGTTAGGTTTATCAACAGCACAAACCTACAGCAACTTGTGTAAATTTAAAACAAACAACTCTTTTTTATATGATTTAGATTCATGCCAGGAAACAAAAAATATCGTAGGTTTATTGCTGTTGCCGCATATTCTACCAACCACTTTCATTACCGGAAAGGTAAAGCCGAGTAAACTTGAAGTCCAGGAGAGCTTTCTGGATCATTTTCAGGTAGATATAAAATTAAATAATGGTTTCTATAGAGTTTATCACCGCCTTTCCTTTTTTCAGACTGAAGCAGAAGCTGATATAACCATTCCAAATTTTAAGCAGCCGAGAATCATATTAATAGGAGATATATGCCGTGCAAAAGTTTTTATTACCGTTGCTGATAAAAAAATTTATTTTGACGACCCAATTAAAGCATTGGAATATGGCTTTTATTATTTTTGTGGGCTTAATATTAAGTATCCCGAAAAATGTAAACACGTATGGGTTTTTATCGAATTTTTTTTTTTTTTAATTGAATATCACTCAAAACAAGTTTCCTTCAGTAGATTTATTGATTAAATCTTTAACTTAATTTTTTTTTAAATAAATTTGGATTGAATTTTCATATAAATTTTTAAATCATGATTTCGTGCCGGATATGTCAAGAAGAATTTCAAAGTACTTCTCTTTACATAAATCATTTGAATAAGCATAATCTAGATAGTTACTTGTGTAGTGTGTTAGATTGTGCAAGAAAGTTCAGTTACCTGGAATCTTATAAAAGCCATTTACTCAGACATCACTCAGAGATGTCGATTGTTTCAAGTTCAGAAACTTTAGACTTTGTTACAACCAATTTTTCAGTCACGGATTTATCAATATCAAACAGTTGCAATACTAATATTGAACATTCAGTAGAAAATACCGATGATTTTGAAAAAATTGTTAAAAACGACATTCTTAAACTTATAGTTAACGTGTATAACGAAAATTTTATATCAAGGAAAAAGATTTTAGAAATATTAAATCTCAATTTATCTACTTTCAAATCTCATATAAACTATATTTTTCTTAAAACAAATAGTTATAACTATGAAATTTCACAATATTTACAAATATTGCATGACAGTTGTACAATTGGTTCAGAATATGTTCTATTCAAAGAATTACATGACGCTGGTTACCTAACGTATCCTGTAACGCATGTAATAAAATCTAATATTCAATTGTCGCACAAAAATTGTGAAATAATCACCAAACATAAGAAAATCACCATAGAAATAATAGATCTAATCGATTTATTTGGCAAGCTTTTTAATAGCACAAATATGCTCAATGATATTATTAATAACATAGAAGAACTCAAAAGCACGACAGATAAATTTATTATTAATTACATACAAAGTAATAGTTGGAATACGAAATTAAAACAAATCAGTCCCGATGACAAAACTTTAGTTTTACCCCTTTTCCTCTATTTTGACGAATTTGAACCCAACAATCCTTTAGGATCAAGCAGTAATAAAAAAAAAAATTGGTGCTGTTTATGTTATGTTACCTTGTATGCCAGATTATTTGCAATCACAGCTTTGTCAAATTTATTTGGCAATGTTATTTTTTACTGCAGATAAAAAAAAGTTATACCCAAATTGTAACTGCAGAATTTTTACACCATTAATAAAACAATTAAATAATTTACAAGACGTAGGAATATTAATAAGTCATCCACAGTATAATAAAGTTTTAATAGTAACCGCTTTGATCCTTGGCGATAACTTAGGCCTCAATCAAATTTTAGGATTTGCAGAGAGTTTTAATTCTAATATTTACTGTAGATTTTGCAGATGCAATAAAAACACTACACGTGATATGCGTTTACAAAACGATGACTTTATCCGAAATAAAATAAATTATAATCAAGATGTTAATCTTTGTAATGTAAAAATGACAGGAATAAAAGAAGCATGTATATTCAATGATATAAAAAACTTTCATGTTACCGATAATTATAGTGTAGATATTATGCATGACATTTTGGAAGGGGTGGCCCACTATGATCTTATGAGAATTTTAAAACAATTTATTTACATTGATAAATTTTTCAATATAAATTTTTTGAATACCAGAATTAATTCTTTGGACCTTACAACTGCATCCAACAAACCACCCGCAATTAAAGAAGAAACATTGCTTTCTGGAACAAAATTAAGATACTCGGCTAATGAAATGAGCGTTTTGGTATTTCTTCTCAATTGTTTGATTGGAGATATGATACCACGAGCAAATAAACACTGGAATTTATATTTGATCCTAAGAGAAATTCTGTTAATCCTGGTTACAAGAAAAGCAGATAAAAGTACAAGTAAACTTTTAGAAAATATGATTTCAGATCACCATGATCAATTTATAAAGTTGTTTTCCGAAGATTTAAGACCGAAGTTCCATTTCACAGTACATTATCCATACATTATGAATAAAATTGGTCCTTTGCAAAATATTAGTTCAATGAGGTTTGAAGCCAAACATCAGCAATTCAAAGAAATTGGTAGATCGACAAAATCTAGGAAAAAATTGCTATACACACTTTGTCTCAAAAACCAACTCAAATTTAGTTATTTACTTTTCAATTACAATGAAATTAGTGATAAATACAGTAAGCCAATCGCAAAACCAACGAAGTTTGCAAATACTGATTCCAATTTTAAAGATAAATATAAACTGCCAGATAATTCTTTTAAAATTATTAGTAGTATGGAATTTAAAGGTGTAACTTACAAATGTGGATTAGTTATAACTAATCAGTATTATGAAGATGAGATTCCCTGTTTTTTGCTCATTGAATATATTGTCCAAATTGAAACAGAGTTTATTTTCTGTTGTCAAGCCCTTGATACCGTTACATATGACCCACATTTACAAATGTTTTTGGTGAGGAAAAGCAATGAATTTGAATCTTTGTTTTTCAAAGAACTTATAAATAAAAAAGTTTATAATTTAATTAATTTTAATAATAATTTATCTGTAAACAATATATAAAATAAAAATTGAGTTACGAAAATGAAAATTTTATTTTTATTCGAAAAATATTCAAAGCTTCTGTTAAATTTCATTATTGGCGCGCCTATCCGGAAAATTGTGTTGATTAGTATAAGAATTAATAGAAAGACCAGTAGGAATATGAATAATCCTTACTTACAGTCAGAAAAAAAATTGTAAGAGCAAGGTTTCTCGAAAGTGTTAGAATATTTTTTCTGATTGTAAAAGTATTGACTTTCCCACAGGTTTCCCAATTAATTCCACAAATAAATATCATTTTCCGAAACACGCACAGTTATTTGATATAAACATATGTTTTGTTTCTAAATAACACGTCAGTTGTTTGTAGTAAATAATTGAAAAATTTGAGTTAAACGATTCTTGTTTGGTCATACCATTATTATTATTTGGTTTAAACTGAAAATGCTTGATGCAAACAGATTTCGTGATTCGATCAAATAATCTCTTGTTTGTCAAAAACACATGCGATTTGGTACAAATATAAAAGTATTTGTTGCCAGTAAACAAATTGTTTATTCCAAATATATTTTAGAATTTCACCCAAACCCGATATGGAAGATTTAAGTGTTAGCTGTAAAAATTGTTTGTGGTAACGAAAAAATTTTTTTGAGTGCATTGACCATAAACTATATGAGATTAAAACAACAATAGCACCATGGGAAACATCATTAAGAGAATCACGTTATGAAAGTGTTATTGTATGTAGACTCAGAATTGGCCACACTCGATACACACATGATTATTTGATGAAAAAATGCAATCCACCTCAATGTGACATATGTCACTGTCCCATAACTATTCATCATATACTTATAAATTGCCCAAAGTATAATCACCAAAGAAGGAAAACAACAATCTCTCCAAACCTTAAAGAAGCCTTGGGGGATAGTGAGAAATTCTTACGATGCACTCTGAAATTTATCAAAGCTATAGGGTTTATCAGTCACATATAATTACTATAAAATAATATAAACAATAAACAAATAACTTAATTAATTATTAAATATCAGTATTATTCATACCAATAATCTTATTAATTTACTAAAACACTCTCTATTTTTACTATTAAATCTTAATTACGTAAACTTTTATATAAATAAAAATCTCAATAAATAAATATATATTAATATTTAACCATTAACCTTATTATATAAAACATTAACATTAAAATATACCAAATATATTATAACAAATAAATGAACAGTTATAAAATTATAAATTGATATCAGTATAAAAAATTGACTTGTATAAAAAAAATATTAATATTAAAATTCACAAATATGTTTCAAATAAAATGTGTAGATATAAAATTATTAACTTTATTTATATTAAATATTGATAATAATATATGTAAATATGTAACATACGTTGTATACCTATATTATCATAAAAAAAAAAAAAAAAAAAAAAAAATGTAAAATTAATAGGAGCTTAAAAACCTAAATTGTGTTAAAGCTCAAATAAATATTTAAAAAAAAAAAAAAAAAAACAATATTTTTTATGAAAGAAACCTTGAAACAAGTATATTTATGACCTCAATTTAATGTGCCATACCTAGATCGCATGTAAATATCAACCTTAACTTGAGGAATAAGTACTAAATTTTTGCTATCTGTGACATAAAATTTAAGGAAAATGATTTGAAATTCAATGAAAAGATCATTAATTATTGGAAAATTTTTCCTAATTTTAATGAATTATTTTATAATTTAAAATTAAATATATTCCAAAAATTTAAGTTTTTTTTTCTTAATTCATATATTTTAAAACATTAAACCAATACCCTATAACATAAAATTTAAACTCGATTCCTTAAAACAAGTTAGCATTGCCTTGAATTGTTATGAAGATTTTAACCTTCTGATTATGTCGGCATTTATTAAAATAAGGTTGTAAATACATAAGGTCCAGATCAAGGCATAAATTCCTTAATATTAATTACAAAAACATAAAATTTAGGCCAAATTTTTTTCAGTACACTATATTTTATTGTATGATCCACAGATTGTATTATTGTATAATAAATAAATAAAAAATTTAAATTAAATAATTAAAATTAGTTAATCAATTGTTTGTTTATTTACCTTTTACTAATTTATTATAACGAAAAACACGCCCGACGTCTCGATGTTGTTATTTCATCACTTTTACTATCGAAAAAATAAATAAATGGATAACTTTAAGTTAAAACTAAATATATACAATTTTTTAATAAACTTAAACGTAATTAAAAATAAAATATAAATTAATGAATTAGGTAATGTAACATGCATTTCAATTTATAAAATATATACGAACCTAGTTATTCAATGAAATTTCTAATTCGATAGTGGAACGGTAACATAATATACATATATATATATATATATATATATATATATATATATATATATATATATATATATATATATATATATATATATATATATATATATATATCTCCCATGTGCGTGTGTATGTGTTTGGGTGTGTGTGCATAAATATAGAACAAAAAGGGGTTAAAAATCCAATGTTTAGGAAAACAAAAAATATATTTTCCCATTTCATTCGGGTTCATTCGGAAGATAAATAAATAAGAATAGTACAGAGCAAATCTTCAGTTGTTATTTGGGGTTGGTGTACAGTAAGCGAAATAATTTTAATCTCAACACTAAATGAAACATATTACATTATATGTAACTAATATTTCCACTGTAAATTTAAATTTACCCAAGGGGATGAAAAATAAGAGCGAGAGTATAATATATTGTATACAGCTGTAAAAATATTTTCATCTTCCGAAAATTTCACAAAATTAGTTGAATCAAAACGATCAGAGTAGAAAGATTTTTGATTCTACTCGAAAGGGCGTAGCCTTGCTCTGTTGCTTTTTAAGCGATTTTTGTTGTTTTTAATTTTGTATAATTATATCAAAATTAGTTAATTTATTTAATTAATAATTTTAATTCTTTGTGCATGTGTTTGAATGTGTGTCAATTCTGGACCAAAAATGGTTCAATGCAATAAAAAGAAGGTTTCTTGTGAAAAAAATAAAAAAAGCTTTCCGATAAAAAGAAGAAAATATTCATGTGGTGGAAAATAAGTTCTTGCAAGGAAAATATACAAGTTTTTACCAACAAAAAAAAAAAAAAAAAAAAAAAAAAAAAAAAAAATTATATTTGCGAAATATACATCTATAAAGTGAGATTGTTAATAAATATTAAATTTTTTGTTGTTATTTAAATTCCACAAAAATTTTTTACTTTGGTAAAATTTTATTCCACGGAGTCATGTCATGGGAAAGTATCGCCAATCGAGATCTAATCAGGTAATAAAAAAATAAAATTTATTTGTGTCACAAGCGTTAACCCAAATTTTAAAAGCAAAACAAAACATAGAAAACATTTTAGTGGTCCTGCAAATGGGCATAAGCTGTCGGCGACACATCTCTTGGCATCTCCAAATGGATCAAGGCGCCCATTAAACGATTCAACGGGCCATGGTGGCTTAAGTTTCGATGGTAATTCAATATGGCCCCGGCACTCGTTTAAGCGGTCAAAAAGTTCGTTATTCAATTGTTTTTTTGCGTGCCAAAATAGTATTCGACAATATTTGGCTCGCCGTAAAATTAAACGTGGAATACGATTATATGAACAACACTATCAAAATGCGGCTGTTCGAACATGGTTGAGCGCTTTAAAGGCAACATCAAAGCGAGAGGATCGATTTACATTATTAGGATATTTGTATCAGGCCCACATGGACTGGGGCAAATATCGAGAAGCGCTGGAATATAGTCACGGTCAATTAGGAATTTCCGAGGAACTCGATTCACCGATTATGCGAGCTGAAGCATATTTAAATTTAGCTCGAGCCCATGAACGGCTCGGTGGATTGGAACGGTACTATCAAATTTGCATGTTCATTCACATCGATAAATAATAATTTTTGTTTGTTTTCTGTACATTTTAGTGCGCTTAGCTATGCACGACATTCTCTATACAATGAATGCGGTACACAATGTCGCACCGGTGGATTAGTTCATTTAACGGTAGCGGCTGTTTATTTAGAAATGGGTGGATTTTCTCGTGCTCTCGAGGGGCTACAAGGGGCTCATAAAATTGCTTTGGCAATAAATGATCCGGCCCTCGAATTGCAAGTTTATGTTACATTATCTGAATTATTTGCTCGCCTACAAGATAGTGACAAAAGTGCTCGATATGCGGCCAAGGCGTATGATCTGTCACGTTCATTACAATTAGGTGATTTAAATTCATGCCATCATCGTGCGGCATTATTGCGTATGGCGTCGGCATTACGGAAACAGGGTGAATTAGGTGATGCACAAGATTATTGTACTGAAGCTACGAGGCTGGCCTTAATATCGGGTGATCAAGCCACATATACACGAAGTATTAGAATAATGGGTGATATATTCCGTAAAAAAATGGATATCGATGTAATATATATATAAACATAGATAAGTTTGAATGGTAAATTTTACTAAATCAAATTATTTTTAAATAGAGAGCATTTCGACAATATGAATTAGCAATGGGAACAGCAGCAGCATTGGGTGATCGTATGTCACAAATGGAGGCAATGGACGGTGCCGCACGTTGCCTGGAAGCCCTACGATTACAACAAAGAATATGTAATTGTCGTCCATTAGAATTTAATACGCGATTATTAGAAGTAGCCAGCAGTGTTGGTGCTAAATTGCTTGTGCTTAAAATACGAAATCGACTCGCTCTAATATATCGTTCACTCGGCGACGAGGAACAATTTAAAACACATTCTCGCCTTGCGAAACAAGCAGAACAAGCGCTCGGGCTATTATGTGGTTTATGTGGAAAATCATTTGGGTCGGAAACGGATTCGCTTGAAGCGTTACCCTGTGCTCATATACTTCATGCTAGGTAAATTAATATTTTTTTTTGTATAAATAATTTGTATGTGCCCTTGTATACTCTAAAGTTAATCACTATTATATTTCCTTAAAGATGTGCTCACGAAATATTACGACGTCGGGACAAATCTTCATCGCGAACATGTCCCGCGTGCAATAAGCTACTTACATCACGCTTACATTTGTGCGGCGAAAATAGTAATATTGATGGTAGTAATATAAATACGGTTACAACATCTCCATCCCCCGGGCCATTACTATATCGTAGTAATTTATCGTTAGCATCTCTAAGTTTGAGGGCATCGAGTTTAACGATAAATAGTGATTGCCATGCAACATCATCTGTGTAATATTCAGAGAATGATAGGTTTAAAACACTTAGTTTTTAAAAAAACAAAAACAAATAAAATTATACTTTATTCGAAAAATTTAATGAAAAAGGTTGTTAAAGGTAACTAAAACTATAAATAATGATTATAATTGCACTAAAATGATTTTAAAAACTTTCTAACTCCAATTTGGATATAAATATATATAAAATCAATATAGATTTGCACATATTGTGACTTACAAAATATAATGGCACAAAAATATCACATATCAACCGACGAACAATTCCCATCCTGATTGAATTCAGAGGCCTTATTATGTATCTCGCTTCTGCTTTCAACTCGAAACGGACAAGCGTGCCGACTTCGTTTTGATTTCGTATTATACAATTTCTTTTAAATTTTATCGAGAACCTAATTGTTATAATAGTGTGAAAAACATTTCAAATCAATCACGACGATAGCAAATTCTCGATAATTTTTGAAAATTCTCCTATATACATAATTTAAATTTTGGAGGAACGATTGAAATATTTGTCGGATCGAGATACATAATAAGGTCCCAGCCCTTTTTAATCTTTGGTCCCAGATTTCGGCGGGTGGGTCATTTAGGCAAACCACTTTTGATTAAGATAAGGGAAAAATACAAATTGTTCAAATCCATTTACCAAGATTAAGAGAACAGAAACTTTCTGCTTGAACTTGTAAGACTAGTTCTAACTTACCAGTAATTTCAACTATTTATAGGCTGAAATTAATTATTTTAATCAGTCAAATAATTTATCAGTCTCAGGCTCAATAAAAAAGTCGCAAGCACTACTACTCATCCAACTTAACCTATTTTAGGGCAATATATTTAAAAAGATATGGGTCACAAGGATTATTTCGATAATACGTGGAATATGGCCATCTAAAGTGATTCTAGGCCAATGAAAGTGGACAACTTAAGTGCAAAGAAATATTTCAAATATAGTGAATTTCATCAAAAGCTAAGTTTTGTATTTCAAAGCTTTAGATAACATTAAAAGATTCAGTTTGCATCGAATTGATTGAGTACTGTTTTGTATTGTAATTGATGTTGCTTTGAAATTTGTTTTATGGACCGGAACCCCATGTTCAGGCATACATAAAAGTAGCTTTGACAGTTAAATAAATCTAAACCCTTCACACATGTTTGTCAACCCTGAAAATGGTTAACATTTTTCCCGTTTTTGTTAACGCTAAGAGACTATATATGTTACCACTTACATTGTTAAATTAGGTTAACCAAAAATTTTTCATTCATCCCATCTAAAACCATTTTTATTATAATCATTGTTCTCTTTCCACGACAAATTAACCAACATTAAGAGAATTATGATCACTCTTGAAATCTCATCGAACCAATAGATTCGTTACCTAGGAATATCTTAACAATAACAATTTAGTTAAAGAATATAAGATTTAGGTCCAAGTCCATATACCGGCAACTAAAGAACTATTCTTTCGCCCATTCTTCTAACCCAGTATTCCGTATTCGTCCCTGGTGTCCGTGTTGTTAAGTTAGTTAATGCAACAATTGCAAAGATTACCCAAAAGTCTTAATTGGCATTCAATTAAGAAAATTTTACCAACAGTAAAATTGTATCCGCAAAACAAAAGTACAAAATTCTAAAATTCCGTCAAATTTGTATGAGTAAATTTGAACAATAAAAGAATGAAATAAACAAATAAACTAGTAAAACAATGTGAGTGTACAACAATTTTTTTTTGTAGAAGGGTTGTGTGTGTGTAAAAATTACTACTTAACACTCACAGACACAACTTTTTTTGTAAGTAAAATTTTACTGAAAAATTTATTCTTACTCACGCTGCCAATGCATTTATAATTGTATCCTATTTTATTTTTATTCACAGTGAATGTTCCATACTGGAATACTGGCTTTATTCTGCTCTTAGCTATTGAGGTGGCAAATATATTTGAGAGCCTGATACTTTAAATAACCAAACTTGTTTGTGACTATTAAATAAGTTTCGATTATTTCCTAGACCTTTTTTCAAAAATGTAATAGGTTCAATGATTTTATTGGACTGATAAAAGAAACAAAAAGAACACGTTCTCAAGATGAACTGACTAATTAAATAAATTAATTTTTCACTATTTATTTAATGATTTATTTGTACTCGCCAATTGACCGGAAACCCAAGATTAACTACGATATCAACCTCTATATTCCTTCCCAAAATAGTAAAAATACCGTGTGTGTAATTTATGTGTAATTTATAAATTATATATTTTATAAAACTAATGAATTTTAAATCCAAATAAAATAATATGCAGCGATTCTATTGGAAAATTATTAACGATTGTCTTGACCCCTTTTGATTTTAACAAATATAGCTGAAAATGTTCTCTACATGAAATAACTCATCTCATATTTTGACGGTTTTTGTTCACGGTTTTATAAATTTTTCAGTTTTCTTAAAAGGTGAAATTTTTTAAGTGGTCGTTCTCAAAAACTACTTAACCGATTTTAATGATTGATGGCACATATGAAAAGGAATAGACTCTTCATTTATATAATAATTTAATTTTTAATTTTCATTTAATTTTTGTCAGAGAAAAAGTGCTTTCTTTTACATTTCGAGATTGGTGACCTTTAACAGAAGGGGTCACCACATTTTAAATTTTTTTTCCGAAGGGCTACTGACCTAAAAAACAAATAACAACCAAAACTTTTAACTAGTCTGCATTATTAGAAGAGTAATTACTATCACAATTATAGAAGGTTTTTTAAAATCTCCTTTTGATTTTGATAAATGTGATAAAGTGTATTAAAATGGAACAAAAATGTCAATATTAATATAAAAATGGGTTAACTGGGTCAAATTCTTATTATAAAACAGATGTCCTTTGAAACAAGGGTGGAACCTTTACAATTATTAGTAAATAACTCACAGGTATTATGGTTTACTATTATATCACCACGAATTACAAAACTGTTAGTCTAAATGTTTTATTGCGTAAAAAGCAGAAAGAGCAGCTATGTAAATATGGGTTCCAAAAGCTATATTTGCAGCATTTATTTTATTCGTTACTTTGAATTTAAACTGAAATTTAAAAACGTAAAAATAAAAGTGCCAAAAACATAAAAATTCATCGAACACTAATACAAAAGGCACTAGCTTAGGTAAGCTGGGCAAACAATTTGCATTTGTTGCTATTTCGACTTTAATAATGTTAAATCTATTGGTGATAATGAAGGATCAAATATAAGGACAAAATAATAATTTGGATCGAGTATGTTCAACTGTTTCTTCAAGAAGCAATACATTTATGCTGATATATTTCATTCAACGACCCTTTAAAATGAATTAACGTTTTTCCTATCGTACATAATAAAAATGAGATGAGACAGTTATAAAGAATAAAAATTTCAAGAGTTCCGGACATGATGATAATGACACTGTAAACAACATTATGGAATTTTTTTTAGTAAAACCTAGAAAAACATAAAAGTTCTACAACAACAAATGAAAAGTTTATGATTTGATCATAGCTATCAAAAAGTAAATAAGTCTTTAGAATTGAACAAAACGTCGGTGTGTCGTATTATATGGCAAATAGAACGTTTGAAACTGTTCAATTAGTACCTAAAACTCTTCAACATATTTAAGAATAAAAAACAAAGAAAAAGATTCAAAATAAAATTTTATGAAGTGAAAAATTTCATTAATTTCTTGATTTTTTTGTTTAAAATATTCCGATCCAGAATCAAAAATCGTATTTTATAAATGGAATATAACCCATTATTTTTTTTTTGTTTTGTTGATTGATTTTAAAGTAAATAAGCTTTCAGAAAAAACTTAAAAAAAAAGGTGGTGACCCCTTGTGTCAAAGGTCACCAAACATATATTATTCAGAAAAACACAATTTTTTCTTCAACAAAAATTTAATAAAACATATAAATTTACGGTCTATTCCTCTTCGTATGTGCCATCAACAATTAAAATCGATTAAGTAGGTTTGGAGAACGAGGACTTTAAAAATTTGAGTTTTTTTGTTTGAGTTTCGGAAAAATTTCCTAAGAACAGTACCGTAGATAGAACAAAAAAATTTCCGGTAGGAAATGTTTTTAGTGATTTTCGTCAAAATCAAAAAGGGTCAGGACAAAATGTTGACTTTTTCGTCGTTTTCGTATGGAAATGCTGTGTATAAATATATATATATATATATATATATATATATATATATATATATATATATATATATATATATATATATATATATATATATATATATATATATATAATTGTTAAAATTACAGAGAAACTTTAATAAATAAAAGATATATTTATAATTAAATTAAGGATAAAACTGGGATTAAAATAACCATTAATTTGCTTTTTTCTATACTTAGTTCTACACTTTAGTAAAATTAAATTTAGTTTACACTGTAAAAAATTATTGACTGAAAAGAAATAAAACCTGAACTAAAACATAAGCTGAAATTAGATTATTGACTTCTTTAACAATCTAATTTTAGTTTATATTTGGCAATAATTTTTACTTTTGACTATTTACAATTAAAGTTAAATTTCGACGCGAAATTTTATTCAATAATTTTATTCTTAATCAAAATCTTTCAAAATTATTACATGTGAGGAACACGAACTTTTCATTATAATAATATTGTAACCAGAAAGCGTTCATAAACTTTCATTGTAATTTTTTATGCTGCTAAATCCTTCCTTTCTGGATGTCACTGTTACAATATTGAGTTGAGTTTGGGAACGCATATTATGGAAATATTTTATTTAAAAATTTGATAATATTTAAACCTTCTAAACTTTATTTAAACCACTTTCCTAATTTAGTTCACCAACTCGGATATTCTCGGATAATGTTTGAGCGCAAGTTACAAAATTGCTACAAAATCTAAAATTGTAAAATAATTTTATTTTTTCATTACTACACAATGCGTTTTTCTTCCGTATACAACAAAACTAGATTTTGAATATGTTTAAATAGAACACTATAAATAACGATTTTGATTATATAAATTCGAATATTTCGCATTCGGTTCTTTCAATCCCTGTTTTAAAGTTTCAACCAAAATGTGATAAATAAATTAATTAAATTACAAAAAACAAAAACAAAGCAAAACAAACGCAGGTTGGTTAAATTCAGGTACCCAAATAGTACTGCTTTATCCGGTTTGCTCTGTCTCTGGTGAAATATAAATAACCGTTAAAAATATGTGAAATTTTGCTAACCATGCTTTACAATATATACAGTCAAATCAATTTAATGTCATAATATGTAAGTTCGCTATACCTATAACCGTAAAATTTCCGATTATTCCTAAAACGCTTTTCACCAAATATTTGTTAATATAACGCTAACTATCTTGATTTTGATCACCCAAAACTCGGCGCCGTGAGCAACATGATATTCCCGATATTCACTATTTATTAAAAAACAGAAAAAAAATCAGGTTTATTTAATTGTTCGTTTTCGAGCTTTTAACTAAAATTTATTTTTAGGTTGTGTTTGGAATTTTTCATAACTATTGCAACTAACCTTTTTTTGCAAAATTTAAGCGAAACCTCATGATACATTTAAATTGTTCAAATACTTAAAATTTTTTATCACATATGATAACACTGCGTAAGGGGAGAACTTTTTTTGCCAGGCAGTCGTTCTTTATACGTCCTCTACTAAATTCGAAATAAATACCTTGCAAGGTCAAGACAAATTTTTACTTTTTCTAAAAAAAAATGTTGTTATTATTTTATTCAAAATACGTAATGTCTAATTTTTATAAAGATTTTGATGTTAGAATTGTATCTCAATAGTTTTTCCATAGTACAAGCCTTTTTTTCTAAAATTTGTTTTTTCCTTAGTTTAAAATTATAAATAAAATTTGAAACAAGAATTGATTAAACTGTGGAAAACGGTGGTTTGGAGGTGGATTAAAAAAACGTTACATAAGTACAAATTAACTGTTTATGACGATTTATAAAAATAGTGCATTATATTAATTTGTCTACAGTGATAAGTTTTTTTTAGTGTTGTGAATATCTACATCAACGGGCCCGCTCAAAAAGAATGCTAAATAAGGCAATGAATCCATTATTTGTAAAAAACGACATAATCAAGGTAAATTTTAAAATTATTCTAAATGAAACTGTTTTACTAGACTGATTATTTCTTTACATTTCTCAGAGTCATACAAGGAACAATTTATTTATGTTAAACGTCACAGCGAAAAAAAATTTTAGGTGCAGAATTTTAGAACGCTCAAATTGGTTACCGTTACAGGATTATTTATTTTTTATAATTTTTACAGAAAACACCTTCTGCTTCTGTGAACCGCATTTTCTCTAATATATGCCAATGAAACAGATTATGAGAAATTCACCAGATATCGTCGCCAATGAGAAGATGATACACACTATGTGCTACCACACAAATCAGCCAGCGATCTGGATTCTGATCCAAATATTAAAGCACATGATAGACAATTAGAATTCATTTTAATGAGCAACAAGCAACATGCTGAATGTGATAGAAACGAAGAACATTTAGCATCATCTTCGAGAAAATCGATACAACGAAATTGAAATCTGGGAAATTCTTACAAGAGTCGGAAAGGGAAAGTAATACCACAGAGAAATATGCAAATTCAAACGAAAAAAAATCAATGCAATAACAAAATTTCACCTGCGGAGCAAAACTCATTTTTCAAACAACAATATTGGGAGCTTAGTAGTTGTAGTTTTAATTGGAGAGAAAACAAAACAAAACAAACTGCACTTCAAGTAAAAAGTATAAAATCCCCGGGAATTCGAGTTCATTCCTACAAGTATTTTCTGGCCGTCCATGGCATAAAATTTCAGGTGTGTCTAAAGCGCTACAGTTAAAAAAATCAAGCCATTATACCAGAAAAAATCAGCTCAAAAATTATTTCATTGTGACTTAAATTTATCCACTGACGTATACATTATACGCTGAAAAAATTGAAAATCCAGTTTCTTTGAGTAAATATTCTGAGATATTTAAAACTCAAAATATCAAATTTAAGCAACAAAAAAAAATGATGCAGAAATGATTTAGAAGAATTGGAAAATTAAAAAGGAGTGCAAAAATAGCATCACAATGATGCTGATTTGGCTTATTAGTCCAAGGAAAATGATTTAGCTAGGACGATAGAATCCACAGCAACCAAAATATGCGTGCGACCTAGAAAACCCAATTAAACATGTACAATTTGGACATTCATGATTGTACGGCTGGGCGCACCAACTTGTTTAATGTGCGATGAAGCAACCGCAAAATGAATGCTGTTGAATTTATTAAATAAAAATTCTCTGTTTGCTGCGATATTTGCGATTCTTGCCACCAATAACAACAACACCAAATTTAACGACCATACGTTTTTGGATCTTGTAGACGATTCCGTGATCGAGCGAAAGAAGAAGAAGAAAACTTCAATGAAAATAGACCACCAATACTATTGGTATCAATTTGTAAGAGAAGAAATCCATTTCTCGTATGTGAAATGACCCAAAATGATTTCATAGATTTTAGATTTTCAAATTAACTTCTAGTGAAATCGACAAGAATGGCGATAAAATTAATTGGCGTGAGATTAAATGTTTACAATAACCAAATAAATTTTAAAGAATGTATTCTAAAAATTCGTTGGTTGAGGAAGAACCTTACAAGATATGAAAATATGATATATGGTAGAAATAACATAAGTGAGGCAAAAAAATCGGACCTCAATAGGTCTTCTTGATATGATTGATTCGCAGTTCCTTAATTTTTATAAAAATGTGCGATAACGAAAATATTGAAGATACCGAAAATGAAGAATGATGGTTTTACAAAGAAAGAGATATCAAAAAAATGATTGTTAAAAATTTCCTTTTGTTTCGACTTGTGTTAAAAGTTTGAGTTTTCTAAACGTTTGTTTTGGTAAATTAATCTGGTACAATGGCTTGAATCACTTAAGTCTTATGTTTGAAATATTTTCCGTTTTGTAAAATTACTTAAATAAAATAAATTAAAATTGTCCAAAAGATACAAGTTGTTTTTTTGTGCAAATAGGTGGGTTTGAAAGAAAAATATTTTATTTCATTGCAGTCTAAATTTCATTAAAATATATATTCTATGGTTTTTTCTCACCGACAAAAGAATCTTTAAATCGTTGTCCTGAAAAATCAGAAAAACTGAAATAAGTCACTTTAGTGACACCAACATACCTAATCTCTTGAACAAGAACACCTAACATATAAACTAAATTTGCGGAAAAATGCATTTGATGTCATTTGCAGCTCTGACTATATTTTTTTAGTTTTGTGATGTTTGATTTAATCGGATCTGTGAGAAATATTGACAATACTTTCAACAAATCGAATATAAGGGAAATTATTTCTTAGCCAGTTCAAACAGCTACTTAATCTGGAAAGTGGAACAAATTCTGTTAATGTTGTTTATAGTCACAATATTAGTAGTGACGATTGTTCAGATTCCAGTATTTTGCCTGTTGTTAATGAAACTGCAAAAAAATTGTGACTTAAGTGATAAATTTATAATACCTTCTGTGTCTGAAGTCGTATAATATATGAGTACTTCTCATACTCGGGCACTATTCCAAAACTACTTAGGATACTGATGCTTGCAAAATTTTCAAATTTGTCCCTAAATATCGGAATACATATTGATTTGTTGAAGAATGTCTGCTATAAATTTGGCATTAATAAAGAATTGCGAACAAAGGCTTTAAATCCCGATACTTGGCCGACTGGTGGACTTGGAAGCGAATTTAATAATAAAAATGTTCAGTCACCGTTGTGACGCATATTCCAATAAATAAAGATTGCTCACTTAAATATTCATAGTTATGTGAAACATTTAAATGACATTACTATTATGTTACAGTAATACAAATTTCATTTTCGTCCTATGACTGAGACTTTTCTTATCATTATGTATAATCTAATACGTTTGATCGTATTAATAATACACGATAGAGCGGGGTTTGTATTTTTTTTCGGACTACTTCGGAGGTTTGGTAAGATTCTTGTTTTAGTTATTTATAACCCGCCCCATGCTTCTACTGAGGATATTAATAATTTACAAACAATTTTTTCACAATATTTGTCACACTATCAAAAACTTATTTGTTGTGCTGATTTTAGCTTTAACATGTTGATTAGCAATAAACTAAATGCTGATTGGATAATTTTGTATGACACTGATAAACATAATAATATTTCTTTTGGGGAGCTTGCTGTTCCTGCTATTTCTGATCATGACTTAATTTTTGCCTTGTTCCTGATTTTAAAACAATCAATCATGAGTATTTTATAAATTATTTCTTTTCGTTAGATTGTGGTTAGATTTTGATTACAAAAAATTTTAGAAATAATACCAACAAATGTTTCAATCAAGCAAGCAATATATGTATTTTATTTTCGGAATATTCACAATCCTAAAACCACGCGGAGTAATTTTCAAAAAAGTGGTGTTTCATGTACGTCAACTGAAGCAGTCATTGAATCTCCTGTTGTGATTGCAAACGATATGGTAAACTTTAAAGTAGCACATCACATTCATCATTAATCATTGTTGATTGAAGGTGGCTTCTTTTATTCTCATACCTAAAAAGATATAATTTCAAGTATTTGTAATATTCGTCCGCTTAGTATTTTGCCTGCTCTATTTAAGGTTCTGCTTCTCTACTACCTTAGATAAAGGTAATTAATGTGATATTTTAGTTCTATTAGATTTTTTAAACCATTTGATTGCGTTAACCATTGCCAGTTGCTTCAAAAGTTAAAATTGTATTATACATTTTCCAATTCTGCCTCCAATTTTATTGCTTTTGAGAATTTTAAATAATTCGTAAAGCTTGGTGATAATCTTTGTGGAATTTATGAAGTAACTTCAAACCAAAATGTATCTACGATTCGCCGATACACCAAAATGTATCTACGATTCGTTAACATCAATTTGAGTTGATCATATAGGTTTGTCGGATTAAATGACACCCTTTTTGCTTTAAAAGAAACATTCGACTTATAAAATTTTCAAAATAAATGAAAATCATTCCGAATTGAATGAAACCTTTTACGGTGTGAATGCAACCAATTTAGAGTGAAATGAAACTTTTTCCGAAATATTAATTATTAATTAATTTGCTTGTTTTATTGACATATATTTTGTACCCCAAGCTAGCACACCCTGTTTTGAGCTGTAGCTCATTTACCACAGATTGTGCAGCATGAGGTGAATTAACATAATAAATAATTTAAAAAAAAAAATAAAAATCTATAAAACTAATTGCTTCAAAATAGCAGCACTAATTCATATCCGTGGTGGTGTCTCATCTTTATTTCCATCCACGATTAACTTTTAGAATGATTCATCACGTCCCCGTGTTGGGCATTTTCTTATTATGGAATTTTGATAATATAAAATGCCAATTCCATGTGAACCCGTGATATCAAGTGGCCACTCAAGTGGTCTCAGGTCTTAGAACATTAGTTCTATGAGAAGCAGTTCCAACTTGATTTTTCAATTTAGAGCTTCGACACCAACTTTTTTGCGGCTGTAACGTTTCAAGCTAACCCGACCGCGGCCCACCCCTTCCACCATCGCTTCGCAAGCTGTCACTTCCTGCAGTAGCTCCAGAATTGGCCTGATGAGTAGTGCTGAAGGGGGGCCGAATCAAGTTAAATTCAAACTTAAAAAAGAAATTAAATAACAATTTTGAGGAAAAAAAAAATTACGACCGAAGACAAGAGCGTCTAAGGCTACTAGATGTAATACATCAGCAATAACAGCAACAGTGTCATTATCGTGACAGTGGTCAGTGTCATTATCGTGACTAAGATGATAATTGGCCAATCTATAGCTGTGACTGTTTCAAACTTATATTTTATCACGTTTACTAAATTCGGGTTTCCTAATAAATTTCTTGCCTGTTCTATCGAATTTATAGCTTTTGCAGATTGAAATAACCCTTTACCAATTTAAATTAAGATTTTGATGAATTGATTGAAATTAAAATTTGTTCAATCAAAATTAAACGAATACTAACTTGTTTTTTAGAAAACAGTTAAAATCAGTTGGACAAACTTAAATTACGGTTTAAAAAAGTTTATGATCGTCTTTTTGTATACTTTAATATAAATTGGTAAAGTGTTACACTATAATTTATAAAAATAGTTTAATTTATTTGTCGGAAGAAGTTAGCGCTTTTAAATTGGAAAAAATTAATTTAATCTTCAAAAGCAGACATTATGGAAGAAAAATGCTCACATGATTTTGTGCTACTTAGATAAACTCATTCACATGGACACTTATCTAGATTTCCGCCGCGAAACAATTTTTACACGATATCGTAGTCGATTGCGGAAAAATATCGCCACAGCAAAATATTGGCGGACCTTTTTTGAATTGTTTATTTTTACTTAAGTCGACTATTTGCAGTATTTACCTTAGTTTACCGAGCTGAAGGTAAATTGAAAAGATTGAATTTTTCTCTTAAAACTACCATTCGATTGCTACCTGAAAAGTATTTTCATTTTTATGAGTGGCAAAAAATTATAAAAATAAAACACTCAATTCAAAATTATATAGTTAAAAATAAAGCGGAAAATATTTAATTTCCCAATACAAAGTAAAATTATCATTCGAACCAAAACTAGCTTCAAAATAACCTCGTCCATACCGAAAAATACATAAATAAATAGAAATTGACGACAAGAGCATACCGGAATATTTTAAGATTCGCCGCGGAAATCATGAGGGCTTAGGCTATTGTTATGGTTCGGGTATAATCCGTTATAAAATTCTTTATGAGCTGCTGAATGAATACGCGAAATTTGTAGTGATTTAAGTATTTATTGGCTTTAAATATATTTATTTTAAGTTTTATTCAATTTGAAAATAGTTTCGCTTAATTCGAAAATGGGTTCGTTTATTACGAGAAGGGTTTCATTTAATCCAAAAACTCAAACCTCAAACCTTAAGTTGGTTTACAGATTAACCATCGTCAAATTCCAGATTCAGAACACAATCACAGGGAAAAAATCGAAATAAGGCACACATCATTAGAATCGTAAAATAGTCTTCAAACATCTGAACGTTAAGCGATGCAAAAGCAAAAAACGCATGTCTCCCAAAAATAACTAAAATTGATAAGTTATAGATATAAATAAAATTGAAGTGTCCCTCTATTATTTAGAGATAAAGGCCTCTTTTTAAACTTTATGCTTTACTTTTAGGATGCCCAAATATAAATAACCATTTTTAAAATTTTTGTCTGTACCTCTGCACTTCCGTAGAAGTAATCTGCACATCTCGATATTTTAAACGGTTTCTATGTTATATGATTATTTATATTAACATTTGTACAAGTAAAGCACAATGCGAAACCTCGAAGCCGATTTTTCATCGGTCTTTCATGATTTAAATATCTCCGGGAGGTTTTGAGCTCTAAAACTTTAAGATCGTTTGATCAGTTTAAGAGATTTAGTACCATTGGTAATAGCTTTTTATAGTTTTTGTAGTATAAAAAAATGGCCTAGCATGGTTAGAAGCATTAAGAAAATGACAACTAGACATATATTGCAGACAAAAAATAATTTTGTTTTATATTTATGTACAGAAAATTTTATATTCTTAAAGCTAGTTATTTTTACATATCAAGTATGTCCCCCTTACAAATAGTTGTTACTTGGGTTTTATATCGGTGGTCCTACATGGTTTAGTTTTTGTTTCCAATTTATTTTATTGTTGGCTGAACATAGTGTTTATGTCCCACTATTAATTTTAATTGCCATTGAAAATTTACAAAGAAGTAGAAATCAAAATACGGTTCGGTACTGATAAATATTCATCGCGAAGTCGATTCAATGATTTACATGTTAAAATGAACTTTAAATCGTTGGCGAAAACAATAAAGAGATATAATTTGTTATTTTCGGGATATTACAATAGTACGAATAAGTACGAGTAAGCGCATTGCCCTGTTAACACATAATATTGACCGGCACTACTGACATGTCATACCGAATTATTGATAAAATTGTTGTATTTGCTTGCAATATCAAAACATTTTAAAAAATACTTATCTGGGAACTATACAATTTACAATTAATTCAATTTTAGAGACAATTTTATTATTTATCGTATAAAGCTTAAGACCTCCTGTGCGAACCGTTTAAACCCGTATGAACCACTTTTGAAGTTTAAAAACGCTCGCTCTTTTTCCAAAGTCGAGCCCGATTTTTTTTGCCTTTGTAGCCATACTTTTTTGTTTTAATTTTGTGTTGTCAACGTGAAAAAATTGCAAATTTTGAATGAGAATTCTAATTTTCTCTCTTCTCCATCGAATTCTCCTGCATTGCACAGAGAGCCCCTTTAAGTATATAAAGCCAATTCTAGCCAAGAAGTTTGAACCCATGTACTGGATGGAACTAAACACTTCCGACACAGTTCTTACACAGTGAATTCAGTCAACATCGCTTTCAAGACAATTCAGAGTTGTAACATAAATATGAAACCTTGCATAATATACTCATCTTGGTAAATAGAAGCCTATTATGTATGGAAAACCTTGTTATATTGAATAAAAAATAAATGCGCATCACTTTTGTGCTAACCTTAAAACGTATCTAATACTTTTATCATTATCTAACTATAACCGGTATAATTATCATATTACATGGTGTCAGATAATTTATCAATATAATAAATTAATGCCGTTATAGTGCAACGAAAATTATATAAGTTAATTAGTCAACAACTGTCGAAAATATAGTATTGACTAAATTATAATTAATAATTCAAGTGAGGAAAATCCAGAACATTCCAACATGGCCACCAACTCGAATAGTGTATCGATGCGCAGCATACAGCCACTAATTTTTAACGAAAATATTGCTCGAGACTGGAAGAATTGGATACAAATATTTAAATGGTATTCAGTAGCTACGGGTTTAGAAACTAAAGCTGAGGAAATTCGAATAGCTACATTAATGGCGTCGATTGGTTGGATGCAGTAAATGTGTACAACACGTTTAACTTCACGGATGATGAAAGCAAATCGTATGACGCAATAGTCGATAAATTCGAGACATATTTTACACCTAAAAGGAATGTAATATATGAAAGATATTCATTTAATAGAATGCAACAACAAGATGGCGAAACGATAGATGAGTTTGTTACTAAAATCAAGGCTAAAGCAATACTTTGTGAGTATGATACGTTAGCTGATACTCTCGTCCGAGACAAAATTGTGATTGGGATTTTGTCAGATACGGTACGTGAAAAATTACTCTCCGAAGATGGACTCACTTTAGATAGAGCAATAAATATTTGCAAATCTAGTGAAATAGCCTCAAAACAGTTGAAGGACATTAAGGGTGAACATAACATCGATGGATTAGCTAGAAAAAACGTGCTAAAAAATCGACCGATAGCGACGAATTTGATTGTACCAGGTGTAACACGCGTCATGGGAAAAAATCCTTTCTAGCGTATGGTAAAAAGTGTGTAAAGTGCAATAAAAAAGGGCGTTTTGCAAAGTCATGTCAGGTTAAAATTGATAAAAGCAATTGTAAAAATAATACCAAGAACAATGCTCGTGCTGATACAGTAAAGTCTAATTCAGATGAGGAAATTGAAATGTTCGTGAATAGTGTGTCCAATGATGATAAAGACTGGACCGAGGTATTAAAAATTAACGACATAAATCTAAAAGTAAACTTAGATTCAGGTGCACAGTGTAATGTTTTAAGTAAAAATATTGCAGAAAAATTAAAAGCCAAAGTAAATCGATCAAACACAAAAAGGCTATTCGCATATAATGAGCAAAAAATAAAAGTTCTTGGCGAAATTACAGTAATATGTATAACGAAATATAATTCAACACCAAAAGAAGTAGTGTTTAAAATAATAAATGAAAATTTTATGTCAATATTGGGAAAAAAATCTTGTGAAGATTTAGGACTAATTTAACGAGTGCGTAGTGTGTCGAATGATGACGATGAAATTTTCAAAGGACTCGGATGTCTAAAAAATTATAAATATTACATTGATTTAATCGAGAATCCTAAATTCGAAATCAGACCAGCAAGAAGATTACCACATTCCATTAGGGACATTGTTAAACTGGAACTTGATAAAATGGAGAAAATGAAAGTTATCGTAAGGGTCAATGAACCAACACCAGCAGTAAGTCCAATAATTATAGTTCGTAAAAACTGATCAGAATCAGTATGGATCCGACTGATCTAAATCGCAATATTTTACGACGCCAGTATCCATTAAATACAATTGAAGAAATATCTGCCAGATTAGGTGAGTCAAAATATTTCACACTACTAGATTGTATGCGTGGTTTTTGTCAAATACAGGTTACTGACAGAATACCAAAATATTTAACGTGTGCTACACCTTGGGGACGTTATTCTTGCTTACGATTGCCATTTGGACTTTCATCAGCACCGGAAGTATTTAGCGAGGCGATGAATAATATACTGAAAAATATAAGCGGAGTAGAAATTTCTATGGATGACATACTTATCCATGCACCTACTAAAGAAAAGTTGGCACAGATTACGGAAGTAGTACTGAGGATATTGAGAGAAGCAGGACTGAAACTAAACAGAGATAAGTGTAAATTCCAAGTTCAAACACTTAAATTCTTGGGTCACGTTATATCACCTGCCGGTCTCTACCCAGATACTGAAAAAATCGAAGCAATTTATAAGTTAAAAATACCACAAAATGTGAAAGAACTTCAACGAATGTTGGGAATGGTGACCTACTTGAATAAATTTATACCAAATCTATCAAAAATTACCGAACCATTAAGAGAATTGTTGGTAAAGCAAAATGCATGGGTTTGGACGGAACAACATGACAAAGCGGTAGAAAATATTAATACAGTGTTGTCTACACCTCCAGTACTTCGGTTCTATGATGTCAATAAGGATATAAAGTTATCTGTGGACAGCAGTTCAAAATCACTAGGGTTTGTACTTATGCAGGATAATCAACCGATAGCATACGGAACCAAGGCATTAAGCAATTCTCAGAAAAACTATCCACAAATTGAAAAGGAAGCGTTGGCTATAAGAACCGCCTGTAAAAAATTTTATCAATTTATTTACGGTAAAAAGCTAACTATTGAGACGGATCACAAGCCTTTAGAAGTCACTTACAAGAGACCAATAGAAGAAGCTCCAGCCAGATTACAACGTATAGTGTTTGATACGCTCCAATATTCGCCTAAGGTGATATATATCAAAGGTCCTGATATTCCAATAGCGGATACGTTGAGCAGAGATTGTACACATGATAATGAAGAAATAGACGACGAAGAACTGGAAATTTAAATAATTTTGGCATTGTCCGACAAAGCTATATCCGAATTTGTAGCTGCTACTAGAGAAAATCGAGAGCTATAAACACTCATTACATTTATTCTCGGTGGATTTCCGGATGATAAAAAAACCTTCCAAATGAAGTAAAACCATATTTTAATTTTCGTCATTAGTTAAGTCATGAGAGGGGTATAGTGTTTAAAGGGAAAAAGGTTGTAGTTCCTCAAAAATTAATCAATAAAATGATTGAAGAGACACATACTGGTCATTGGGGAATAACGAATACAATGCGCAGGGCTTGACAATTGTTATTCTGGATTGGTCAAGCTAAAGATGTCCAAGCATACGTGGAGAAGTGTTCAGTTTGTCAAAAAACTCAACGTTGTAATGACAAAGAATGTATATTACCAAAAATAATACCATCTCTTCCCTTTCAAATAGTAAGTACAGATCTATTTATATTTAATGGAAAAGAGTACTTATTGATTGCAGACAACTATTCGGGTTATATGGATTTTAAAAAATTGGAAGTGACTACGAGCGACGAAATAATTAAAACATTAAAGAGTTGGTTTAGTGTTCATGGTATACCGCAGATATTGGAATCGGACAATGGTCCTCAATACAACTCAAAACAGTTTCGTGATTTTGCAACGATTTGGAAATTTGAGCACAGAACTTCTAGTCCAAAATTTCCGAGGTCTAATGGTTTAGCGGAACGAAACGTGCAAACAGCGAAGAATATGCTAAAAAAAAATGTTGTATAGACAAAACTGAAGTTGAACTGGCATTACTTAATTTTAGAAATATGCCAAGAAATGAATCGATTGGATCACCGAACGAGAGATTAATGAACCGAGTTACACGGTCAACTATTCCGTCTTCATTTGATCAACTAAAGCCTAGGGTAATTACAAATGTAGCTAAAGAGTTAGAACGTTTACGCCTGGCTCAAAAGCATTATGCGGATAAAAGAAATTCTTATACATTGCTGTGAAATTTAAGTGTAGTAAGGTTAAGAATTTGCTTATTGAAGAATTTCTGTTTTCTCAAAGTAATTTGTGTATATAATTGTTAAAAAATTAATTCGATTTATCGCATGCGTGCAAAATAAAACCATCAGCCGCCACTGGTTATTAACCAACATAAAGTATTCACAACATTTTCGACTAAGGAAATTGTTGTGAAACCACATTAGGCGTTATTTAACTGCAATTGCCCCTTCTTCTGTGAAACCGGGCATAAGATTTCACAAAAAAGAGGCAATCTCCAGTTAAATAATATTTCCTCTCTTTCTTTTACAAAATTGCGATTTGTTTCATAATACGAATTGTATTTCTTTTTTAAATAAATAGTTAAATATTTCGTTTCTTTTGTAAAAAATTTGAAGAAAAATTGAAAATTGGCTTGTATTGAATTTGTATTAAGGAGTAAATTGTAATTTCATTAAAAAAAGAAAGAGAGGAAATATTAAAAACTGGAGATTAGCTCTTTGTTTTGTGAAACTTGGCGCTAGTATTTTAAATATTCTTTCATTGCAAAATGAAATATTGGGAACCATACTATAATGTCATAGCCTTCTTTGATAACAAACCTCAACCGACCTCAAAAACGTATTCAATTTTATTGGTATTCCGTCCGTATTATGGCAATAGGTATAAAGATTAAAATTTTAATTTTTCACTTTATGTTCCAACTATCCTTTAGCGACGAAGATTCTTGAGCATTGAAGAATTTATCACGATTAATACGTTGAATTATGGATAAATTAAAAACCAGATTTCGGCCGAGTTATCGTTTAATCGATTGTAAAAATTTTAATTCATAATTTGCAGTTAATTTTAGTTTGTTGCCAACTATACAATACAAATCAAATAGTATACATATTTAAAAGCAAATCCTCTCTTTTCGAGAAAATCCTTTAGCTTCTAAGACCTAAACACCGTCTTTTTTACTTTAAATGATTTGACATGACCAGTTGACATCATTTGCTATGTATTCATGATCAAAGGCTACATCAACAAAGATAATTGCTAAATATGCCTTTGGGTGACACATTTACATTCGGAAGGCCTAACATTAATTAATGATTTCATTTTATTTTATTTATCAATCCTGAATAAAGCATTGCTCTTCTATCCTACACACATACTCGTGCATAATGAAAACAAAAAAATTTAAATGTATTCTTAACAAGTTAAAGCAATAAAGCTTTAAATCTAGTAAAAGTTTTAATACTTCTAATCTCGACCGGAACATGATTCCAACTTGTAAACAAAGTAGTAAATATTTGAACGGTTAACTGGCAGTATCATATTGGTACTTCCAGTTGAACGAATTTTTATTTTATTGTATAAATAAACAGGAACTTGATATTATAGAGGAGTAATAATGATCTATAATAAAAAAATTGAGTCATTGTACAATCAAATAATTGTCTAAACTTGGTATAGATATGATCATATTTTCTCAATTCGTTGACGTATCTGGCTATGTTGTTCAAAGTAACTTATAAAATTTTTCTCGAGTTACAATCACAGCTAGTGTAAAGAAATTCGAAGTACAGTAGATGGGGGACTACCAATATGTTTTAGCTAGCAAAATTCTAACGGTTTTAGGATAAATGTTCTGATAGAGTTTCAATCCATATAATGTGGAGTTGATTTTACTACATACATACATTGGTAATCTGGGAATCCCACTGGAAAATCCGGAAGAAGAACGACAACTGACTTGTTAGGTATGTTGGAAAAATAAAAATTTACTCCAGCAGGGTCAAAGTTATTTAAAACATCAAACCTACTTTTCCCTATGCCAATCGTATTAATATTTCCCCAAATTCTTGCTTATGATTCTAAATTAGCTTATGGTTATATGAAGGTAATAGTTTTGTTTAACGATTCTAATCAAATCAGTAACAAAATTTCTTTCGTTCTGATATATTTTGCGGTACTTCATACTATGCATATTGGCCATCCAGTGTTCGTTGTACCGGGGCACAGTTGTCATGAATAGAGCACTCATAAAATTAGTGAAACATACAATTCATATTATTGGTCGTATACATTTGAGCCCGATCAGTGCCCAAAAGGTAAAAAGAGATTGCTTTTTAGATTTGACTTTATAGGAGATGAGTAGAAAATCATGATCAGATATATGTGGCATGGCGTATTGTTTGCATCCCAAAATTCTAGCCTGCTTCGGATTAGAAACAATAAACTAATCTATAAGCATGATGAGCCACGAATTGGTAAGAAACGAACTGAGAAAAGGTTATTGGCTTTTTAGAGTTCATGGAGTGGCGTAATTAAGCTTAAAGTAGATCACCATTTCAAAGTTGCAAAACTGGACATTTCTATAGGAAATTTTGAACAAAACCCGGTGGTCTAGTTTTTGGAGAAAGATAACATCATTCCTGTTGCCATTAAATATTTTTTTAATTCCAATAATTTCTTCTCAGTTGGTGAAGGTTAATGTTAGAGTAATTACATGTAAGCTGACTCCATCGAAATGAAAACGGCTTTATGTTCTGACAGATATTTAGATTTAGAAAAAAATTTGCCAAACTTGTTTGAAATCAAAGCTTTCGACATTAAAAGATAAAGATTTTAGTGTTTGCTGTAATATACGTTTTGCCCTCCAAGTTTACCTCTTTTGCACTTCAAATTCAACCTTTTAAAAATCAAGCTTTGAGTAAAAGGTTGAGTTTGATTTGCTGATTTTTATAGTTTCTCGTTTACCGAATCTTTTATACTACCGGTAAACGGTAAATTAGAACTTAATTTACCGGTTTTATTTTGAACAACTATTTTAAATCCTGTTTCATATACCACTTTTTAAATTTTTTCGAGATTATTGGAGTATAGCATGGAAATGGGATGCGTGTTTGGTGCGAGATTTAATTGGTGATTCGGTGTTTTGAAGCTGTTAGGTTATTCGAGATTTTCAAGATGATTCGTCGAGTACATCTAAAATTGTCCGGTGTGTTTGATAGTTCGATGCTACTTGAGAATGTTAGAGCCTATTTGAAGAATATGATTGTTCGATATTTACGAAATTATCCGATCTATTTGAGGGTTATTATTCATAAAGTTGGTTGTTTGAACCTAGCCTTAACTTGCTTAGTACAGCATTTTGCTTAGTAATATTAGTAACATTCATTGACCAATAATTCGATATTTACACAAATTTTTGAAATATTTCGAAATTTTCGTGGGTTTTCTAGATTTTTTCAGGCTTTCCGAAATTATTCAATAATATCTAGATTTTTCGGTATTATTGAAATTGTTCGTGATCAGATTAGATTTCTTAAGTTTTTCGATATTTGTATGATATTCGAGATTTTTAAAGATTTTCAAATTTATTCGAATTGTGTAAGGCAATGTTCTGCGCTTAGCTTTGAATTGTGGGAACTTAACGCACACATAAATCTGAATCGCGATATTTATTAGATTTTTCGAGATTTCCATATTTCTCCAATTTCCTAGGTTATTTCAAATTATTCAAGAATGTAGAAATTATTTACATTTTATTAGCGAGAATAGGATTTCCTTTGGTTTTACGTACTTACGGATGATTCGATATTTGAAAACTTTGAAAGACTATCGTAATACAAAAAAAAGAAACTTTCTGGAAATCATCCATGTCAGTCAGTACACCAGGTGGGGAATTGTTATGGAAGGAAGTTTCATTTCAGCCTTTATAACTTCAATTTTAACATATGTACCTGAATGAATTCTCTTGAACTTACTTGATACACAGACCCCACCACCATTTTTCTGTGTTTTGTCGTACCGTAAAATATTATATCCATTTATGACAACAGATTGATAGTAAGCCAGGTTTCCGCCGCGCAAAAAACCTAAATTTTATTAAAATTAATAAAAATTCGAATTTGATCTATATGGAATAATAGACTGCGAGCATTCAGAAATCCAAAGTAAATATTGTGTTGTGAATACCGATAGAGGCCGGAGTGTGAAAACCTAAAATACAGATTTCTTTTGACGTCTTACATTAATAACCGGCTAAATACTGTACCATCAAAAGCCTTGTTGTATATTGTAGACTTCAACCAAATATTAAACGAGATAAAGTTTAGCAAACTTCTATCAGCATTTTGTTGAACAGGTTCGTGACATTCGATTTCAGCCACTGGTATACTCAGCTTATGACTAAAATATTATTTCTCGACTTCCGTCGACATTTCCAATCGGGTTAACAAATTTAAAAAGTCCATAATAAAAGTTTACTGTACATAAATTAATAAATATAAAGGCCTGAAGTATTCCCAATTAAAAAATAAGTAATATTTCATTAGTAATTTGTCTATCCCCAAAAATCTGTCAGTCGAAAGTCTAAGCTTCCTGTACCATTGAGCATTTGATATTAATAAGCTGCTATAGAAAACCAAAGCAATGCACCGTTTTGATTTCTGTGCGTTATCAGATTTGTATGTTTGTAATTTTTGTAATTTAATTAAAAACGATAAGCAAACTAATTTTTAATACCAAATATTTTTTGTTATGTTTATATATTTTCTAATTAAACTGTGTTTAAATGTTATGTACCTAAAACAAAAATCTATATTTTAATTGGAATGTTCCTTCTCTGGTCATGTGGTGATGATTTAAAAAAAAAAATAATTATTTAAATCAATGCGGAAGGCATTTCGAAATCATTAATAATGATCACACAAATAAAAAAAAATAAAAAAATAAAAAAAAATGTTGGTTTTGCCTTAAGACAATCTCTAAGATATGTAAAAAAAAAAAAAATAATAAAATAATGAAATTAAGTAAAAAAAATATTTATTTAATTTTTCAACACCATTTAATTGTAAATACATAGTTAAATAATTAATTAATAAAATAATAAATTAAATTTGATTTTGCCTACTCCAAATAAATTTCCAAATTTAAAACAGTCTAATTTCAAATAATTAAATTAATCGTTTAAATGTTTTTATTTTTAACACAAAAGTTTTGTATAAAAGCATTTAATTCAATTTGTCTAATTAGATCACTAAATAACTAGATAGGAAAATTATTTAATTATCAACAAAAAACTACGTCTAATTTTAATTTTTATAGTTGTATTTAGAAATGCTGAAAATTTGAGTTCAATTTGTTTGAGGATTAATTAAAAAACATTTAAATTGAGTTAGCATAAATCACCTCTTTGAAAATTAAAGTAATTAAAAATTATTAATAAAATGTTAATATTTTTATGTAATTTAATTAAAAATATTGATTCGAAAAAATTGAACTTCCACCCGACAATTTTTATTTTACTGTCCACTTGTTGTATACCATATCTTAGTGTGAACAACAGGTAAGATGAAGTATATTATTGTTTTTTGATGAAATTTAAAATTATTTCTTTAATTTTAGATTCTTTTTGTATGATCGGCCAACATGCTCTAATGTTTTGTTTAAAAATATCATTTCACAATTAGTAACTTTGATCTACATACATGCCGATTTTCGCAACAAGGACATTTTGCCTCCACCTACCTGCGTTTTTCATTTATAACATTTTCCCAATAGTGCTCCCATACAGAAGAATAATCATTGCTACAAAATTACACAGAAATCTTGAATATAGTATAGTTAGTTGCCTCTGTCAGGCAGGTTTCGATTTAAACTTGCAGAGGTTAATTAAATCAGAATATAGCATCTATTTAAGTTTTAATTTTTTCATATTGCACAAATAATTATGAGAACATTTAATTTTGTTAAAAACTAAATTTACTGTAATTTTTCAAAGAATTAAAATTAAAAAAAAAAATTGATTGAAATGTTATGCACAATAATTAAAATAAATATTTTAGAAAAGTTTATTATTTAAGTATACATATAATTTTTTAAATTATTTATGTTATACGCTGGATTCACCATCTACAAGGAATTTGGCTAAGGACTGTATCTTGTATGTAAATGGGTGGTTCACATGGTTCATTAATTAACTTGATATTTCCACAGGGTTAAATGAATATGATTGGGCTGAATTTCAGCCTTGATTTTGCACCGGTAGAAACTATAAATATGCATCATCTTTAGAGAACGGTGATTTCAGTATATAAGCACATCAGAATGAAAGACATGTATCGGTTTAACAATAACTAATGTCAAATAAGCAAGTCAACGGTCGGACTGCTGTAATGGAAGGGTTGGGTGGTTTGAAGTCAGACATGGGTTTGTGCGGGTAATCACAGTCGGCTGGGGGGTTTGTGACTTCCAACTTCCATTCAAATATTTACCATGTCTTAAATGTGGACCAGCTTCCCAATGACGAACAACATTCACAACTTCACATCATAAAAAAAATGACTTTAGTTAAGCATTACACTCTCGGCAATGCTTGAATAATATTTTAATTAATAAAAAAACTTACAATAGTAAAAAAAATAAACTAAATCATTAATTATTGATTTTCGACATATTACATAAGTTATCTTAAGAATATATCACCAAAAAAAAATTAGCTCAAAAATAATAGCGAATAATAAGAAATATGTTTGAAATTTATCAACGCCAAAAACACCAAAAATTAAATAATTAACAACGAAAATGAACTTATTTTAATTAAGAAATGCATCGATCATCATAAGAAAAAAAATTACTTATTTATTTGCAACTACGAAACTTCTTGATTAATTTTGTGTATGTATACGAGCAATATATTTAATTATTAAATTATTTAGTTATAAATAAAAACTTACGGTTCAGGTTACAATCCGCTAGAGCGCTCTGGTGGTCGCAGTGCCTAAATAAACTTTAAACAAAAAATTCGGCCCAAAGTTCAACCAAATATACATAATTAGATTATGCTTATATACACCACAATGATTCTAATAAAGAATTTAACACTTTAAAATTTTAATTTTAATTTTTTTTTCTTTTCCACGGATAACTAATTTTTTTTTTTTCCTTAATTTTCAATACAAGCTAATTTTTCTTTTTTTATATATGTATAAGTAATTTTAATTGAAATAATAATAATAAACTAAACACTAAGATACATAAATGCCACTTCAATTTTGATTTATCTTAAATTGACAGTATACTCGTAAGTTAACTGTATGGTTTACGCTTTTCTTGCTGTTATAGAACAGTTAGTATCCTGTTTGCAAATTATACATGAACGACTTGATGGTTGTCTCGTTGTATCGAATGACCAATTACTGTTTCCCACTTAAAAGTTTGTGTTATATACGGCAATTGCTGTGTGTGAAACTACACCTCACGATCTTTGTTTTAGTATATGGTATAATTTCGATCGACTAAACCCAAGCAGGCATGTATAAGCACTTGCGATGAATAAATTTTTATTTTTTTTATTTTACGGCTAAATAGATAACAGATATATCCACACGTATATCAAAACACAATTATTCGGCAATGGCCCACAATTTTAATTTCAAAACACAATATATTTTGTCTTGCTTTGGCCTGCCTATGTTGCACCTCCGAGTTCAAAATTGAAATCAACAAAATGCGTACTATACGACTAATTAATTGCGATTATTTTAGATAAAGTATCTCTCGCTCACCCATATACTAACCAAAAGAACCGGATAATTTTTCTCTCGTGTAACAAACAAATCATTCTATTTGATTTATAATTGAACAGTACATTGGTACTTTGATGTATTGATACCAAAATATTGGTACAGCTGACCAAACAAATTTATGCGATCGTTACAGGGCAGTTGCGTTTCCCATTTATTGAAGAAACGAAACTGAGTTTTATTTTTTTTCTGAATGGTTTATTATATAATAAAGACCTAAGTTAAACGCGATTTACAACTTAATGTCTTTAGCGTGGTAAGTTCCTATAATCTTCCCAGACTCATCCTTACAAATATAATTAACGTTTCCGACTTTTTTATGGATTACAGCTTTAGCAAATTGAGGAGAGAACTTTGAACAAAATCGTTTTCCTGCATTACTTTGGATATGCTGTTTTACAAACACCGTTTGGCCTATTTGATATTCCACTGGTCTAGTTCGCAAGTTGTAGTATCTTGCGTACTTATCATAAGCATCTCTGAGATTTTGAACGACTTTAGCATGAACTATGAAGCGTCGATCAGATATAGGCAGCGGTTCTACCTCTGGTTCTCCAACGGAATCTAGTTCTCGGAGTAATTTGAAGTTTTCACCGTTAGTAATCATGTGGTACCCAAAAAGGAGAAAGTATGGTGAGTAGCTTGTAGATTGATGTACTGCTGATCGCAAGGAGCACCCTATTTCTGCTAATTTACAATCCCAAGTTCGATGATCATCCTTAATAAACGCTCTTATAGCTGCTAATATTGATCTATTCACTCTTTCCGATGCGTTGGATTGAGGAGAATAGATGGCAGTTTTCGTATGTGATATACCAAATTCTTTCACGAGTTCGCCGAATTGGTTGCTGGTAAACTGGACTCCATTATCCGTATGTATGCACTCAGGGGTTCCAAATAAAAGAAACACATTTTGTTTCAGGTAAGATGTAATTTTTACAGTTGTGCTATTTGTTAGGGGTTTTAATAACACGAACTTTGTCAGCTGATCCAGTACAATCAGAATGTACATGTTTCCCTCTTTTGATTTGGGGTAAGGCCCCATAAGATCAACAAATAACTTTTGGAACGGTCTTTCTGAAAATGAAGTTTTTCCAAGAGCTGGTCTCTGTATTCTGTTACTACTTTTCGATGTCTTGCAAGTTGAACAATTAGTGACATATTCATACACCTGCTTGCGCATCCCTGGCCAATAATAATACCTGCGAAGACGCTCTAATGTTTTTTTAACCCCACCATGAGAAGCAACGGCTTCATCGTGTTCCTGAGTAATTAGTGGAAGTCGCAAATCACAAGGAATCCAGATTTTCCAAATGGGCAAATCACTCAACGCTTGATCTTTCGGTGGCTCGATTCTGATAAAGATGCGGTCGTTATGTACTTTAAACGTAGGATACAAAATAGGTGTACTCAAGATTTTTGTGCGAAATTTTACGTAATTTATATCCAGAAAATCGTCAGATTCGAGATTGATTGCGGAAACAACAAGAGGAAGGTTTGATTTGAACTCAAGAAGTGAATCGCAGTGCACTCGGGAAAGTGCATCTGGTACCACATTACTCGAGCCTTTTTGGTGAACTATTTCAAAATTGTACATCTGCAGTTTTAGACTCCATCGAGCTAAGCGTCCGCTTAAGTCCTTTTGCGACATTAGCCACTTTAGGCTAGCATGATCCGTTATAACTGTGAATTTAAAGCCTTCAATATATGGCCTAAATTTCTTTATACTTATAATGGCAGCCATGCATTCCAATTCTGAGACACTATAACCTTTTTGGCATTTATTTAGCTTTTTAGAAACGTACGCGATTGGGCGTTCAACATCATCTTCCGTTTTTTGAAACAGGACACCTCCGACACCGGAGGTGCTTGCGTCGCATCGTATAAAAAATGGCTTAGTGTAGTCCGGGTTAACTAAAACAGGAGCGGTTGATAAAAGAAGCTTCAATTTTTGAAATGCCGTTTCTGCTTCAGGAGTCCAACAAAATTTCGAAGTTTTCCTCAGAGTGTCAGTTATCGGTGCAGTAATATCAGCGTAATTCGGTATAAATCGTTGATACCAACCGGACATTCCCAGTAGTCTCCGGGTCTGTTTTACTGAAGTCGGTTTTGGGTAATCTTTTATAGCCTGCACTTTACCTGGGTCCATTCTCAAACCTCCTTCACCTACTATAAAGCCAAGGTATTTCAACTCTCTCATGATGAATTTACTCTTTTCGAGGTTTATGGTAAGATTAGCTTCTTTCAACCATTGCGCAACTAATTTAAGTAAATAAAAGTGTTCGTCCAATGTTTCAGATATTATTAGGAGGTCGTCTAAATAGACGAATATACGGTCATGGTAGGTATGTGGGATCACCTTATTCATAAGCCTGGACATCGTTTGAGGAGAGTTACAAAGACCAAACGGCATTACGCAAAACTGGTATAACGGTCTACCTGGGACAGTAAATGCCGTTTTGTCTCTGGAACTCTCCGCCAGCGGTATCTGCCAAAAGGCATCTTTGAGGTCTATTCCTGAGATGTAATTCGTTTGACTCAACCTACCTATAAGACCGTCTATAAGTGGGAGTGGGTAAGCATCCTTTTTTGTTAAAGCGTTAACTTTTCTCGAATCTAGACACAGTCTTACCTTACCATTTGGTTTACGGACCAACACTATAGGCGAACTCCAAGAACTAGCGCTTTCCTCTATAACGCCCATACTCAACATGCGATCTAATTCCTCATAAATAAGAAGTTGTACTGCAGGTGATACCGGGTAATGGCGTTGCTTGATAGGTGCACTATCCCCAACGTCAATTGAATGCGTTACCAGCGAAGTTCGACCTAGTCCTTGTTTATTAAAAGATGGGAAGGAAGATTTTATTTCATCAAGCTGTCTACTTTGCTCCTGACTAAGGTCGTGTTGTTCGTTTGGATATTCAGCAGGAGTTATCTGAGAAATTACAGCAGGGAAAAGATTAAATGCTTTCCAAAAGTTGATTCCCAGATACAGTTCTCCTTGTAGTGTTGGAGCCAAATAGAATCTAACTATATTTGTTTGACCGTCATAACTTACAGGGTAATCAATGTATCCTATTATTTCGTTTTTAGTGCCATCAGCAGTCTTAACGCAGGAAGTTATTTTATGATATGACAAACCGGCATTTGATAATAGATTTTCACAACCCTTACCTAGAATGCTAATTGAAGCTCCACTATCTAAGAGTCCGGAAATAGAGCCGTTAAACATGTTAAGCATGAGGTAAGGTCGTGGATCAGAAAGTTCTGGTAAAATTGTTGATTCGCATAACTTGTTGTGATTTTTCTTGTTTTTCCAGTAGGTAATTATTCTGAGAACACGTCTAGGTTTCTTATTATATGAGTTTTTGTTAAGATTGAAAATTGGAGTTGAATCTGACTCATTATGTGGCGATGTAGTATTCAGACTATCTAAGAAGCGGGGTGATCTTTGCGGTTCGTTGACGGTGAATTTGAATTTAAAATCGGGCGTTGAAGGATCTTCACCGGACGCGTCATTCCCGGGTTGAACACGGCCGGCATCGAGTTTCCCTGGCATTTCGACTGACAATTATTACATTGAGGTTTAATTATATTTGCCTTGCCACATCCGTAACAGAAAATTCCTTGTGGAGCTAAATTACAGTCTTGATACCTATGACCAATGTCATGACAGTTCCAACATATCAAATGTACTCTGTCAGATACTTGGTTCTGAGTATTTTGTTTGACGATGGCATCCAAATGGGAAACATTTGGTTCTTCTTCGGCCGGAGCATTTGAATACTGTTCATACAAATGTGGCACTTGTGCGGTTGGATCTACAAAACTAACATCGTTAATAGAGGTATTTCTACGTTGACGATTATCATGTAACAGCCGAGGGTCATAGCCCGATCGAGACCATAAACGCTCGTAACGTTGACAAATGACTCTTAATTCTTCCGTTGACTTGACTGAAATTGTCAAGGTAGCACTTTGTAGGGCTGGATCCATATTTTCCCGAATAATTTCTAACAGCTCTTGCTCTGAAAATCTATTTGTTAATCGTCCGTTCAAAGTTTCGATTTCCAGAGGATAATCATTAAATGAATCATTTTGTTTTTGTTTCCTTGTTTCAATAATCCGGCGTGTTTCTCGTTCAGACTCACTGCTGCTGAATCGCATCACCAATGCATTCTTTATTTGGAAATATACTGCCGTTGGATATTTCCTAGAAAATACCCAGAACCATTTTTCAGCGTCCTCGGACAACAATCCTGGTAGTACAGCGTCTAATTCATGAAGCGGAATATTGTCACGCTTGGCATATGATTCAAGACGAAACAAAAAATCATTAATATCTAAGTCCTTCGATTTTCCCGTAAATTTTAAATTCCACTTAACGTCATGCCTTTTGTGTGGATAATAAAATGGTAGATTCATATTAGGGACATAATATGGCTGCTGTGGAAAACAATGAATATTTTGCGGAAGACTGGTCTGTGAAGGTACATAACTGTTTACCGGTATGCTAGACGGATTTGAATAAGGTGTAAAATAATAAGTACTCGAGTCTTTCGTATAAGTCTGAGCACTTGTCGGAAATGGCTGACTAATAAATTGGTAACCAGGATTACTTGTTGGAATGTTTGACAAGACTTGAGCTAGTGCCTTAGTAGTAACTAGGTTGATCACTTCGGTATCACTTGAAATATTTCTTTTTGTAAGGGATTCTTCAACCTTGCTGATTGAGACGGGTGGTAATCCAAGTTCGGTCGGAACTTTATATAAATCTGTACTTTCTGACGACATTACCTTTGGGTGGATTGTTGAAAGTTTGGACTCGTTCGAATCCAAAATGTACTCGATTGATTTTTCAACCGATAGCCGCGTACGTCTCCAGTTATGCAGCACTTTATCGACCTCATTGTCTTGGTGAAATTTTCCTTTTAACCGTAATGTACGATTATTCCAATGACGTATTTTGTTTTCAAGTTGTTTAAGGCCCACCAAATCATTCTTGATGTTAATATCTTCGCTAGATTTGCTTATTACTTTACACTGTTCTCGACACTGCTTAAGTTCTTCCTCATAATTGCTAACATGCGTCTCCTTTGGCTTTAATGACGGATCGCGACGTTCTTCTTCAAAAGTGTCGCTTAGAGTTTGAGCCCAATTCTCATCCTGACCAACGTCTATATTTCTCAGTTTACATTCTACCTGTAACTCGATTTCTGTAAGGCCTTGAAATATACCTGATTTATCTTTAAAGTAATCCATGTCTAATAACCCTCTAATCTTAGAGTAGAACAATAACAAAAAAACTTTTCTGGGTTCTAACTTGAATTAATAACCCAAAAATTTTGAAAATTCTATTTAAACTATATTTAAACTAATTCTATTTAAGCGATATTGCCAAATTTGAAAATAACCAATAAACACACACAAATTAAATACTATTATTATTTATTAATAAAACTGTGAATATATATGATGTGAAGATATATGTGAACTGAACATCACTGAAGCCGGCACCACATTCCCGAATAATTACAGAATTGTATTTCTGTCAACAAATGTATTTCAAAAATCTGAGAGAACAATGAAATCTTCACGCTATCTATCCCAAAAGTGAAAAACCCGTTAACAGATATTAGAAGCTAGCCCTGCTTATGGGAAATTGGATTCTCCGAAAATCAACCATAAACAATAATCGTAACTTAGAATAAAATCAATTGTATCTATATGTTCCATGAGACATTAGAAGGAAATAATTAGAGAAACTGAAATCATCAATTAATCAATCCAATTAAAATCAATCCAAATTCCATCACTTCACAATATATTACTTTATGATTTTCAGCTCTGTAATTATGACAGAATTAAATCATAATAACTAAAATGTTCAACTATAATTTGCATGAATTAAACTCTATTAATGGCCTAAAGTAACTAACTTCAGGTCCCTGTTTCGGCGCCATTTTGTAATGGAAGGGTTGGGTGGTTTGAAGTCAGACATGGGTTTGTGCGGGTAATCACAGTCGGCTGGGGGGTTTGTGACTTCCAACTTCCATTCAAATATTTACCATGTCTTAAATGTGGACCAGCTTCCCAATGACGAACAACATTCACAACTTCACATCATAAAAAAATGACTTTAGTTAAGCATTACACTCTCGGCAATGCTTGAATAATATTTTAATTAATAAAAAAACTTACAATAGTAAAAAAAATAAACTAAATCATTAATTATTGATTTTCGACATATTACATAAGTTATCTTAAGAATATATCACCAAAAAAAAATTAGCTCAAAAATAATAGCGAATAATAAGAAATATGTTTGAAATTTATCAACGCCAAAAACACCAAAAATTAAATAATTAACAACGAAAATGAACTTATTTTAATTAAGAAATGCATCGATCATCATAAGAAAAAAAATTACTTATTTATTTGCAACTACGAAACTTCTTGATTAATTTTGTGTATGTATACGAGCAATATATTTAATTATTAAATTATTTAGTTATAAATAAAAACTTACGGTTCAGGTTACAATCCGCTAGAGCGCTCTGGTGGTCGCAGTGCCTAAATAAACTTTAAACAAAAAATTCGGCCCAAAGTTCAACCAAATATACATAATTAGATTATGCTTATATACACCACAATGATTCTAATAAAGAATTTAACACTTTAAAATTTTAATTTTAATTTTTTTTTCTTTTCCACGGATAACTAATTTTTTTTTTCCTTAATTTTCAATACAAGCTAATTTTTCTTTTTTTATATATGTATAAGTAATTTTAATTGAAATAATAATAATAAACTAAACACTAAGATACATAAATGCCACTTCAATTTTGATTTATCTTAAATTGACAGTATACTCGTAAGTTAACTGTATGGTTTACGCTTTTCTTGCTGTTATAGAACAGTTAGTATCCTGTTTGCAAATTATACATGAACGACTTGATGGTTGTCTCGTTGTATCGAATGACCAATTACTGTTTCCCACTTAAAAGTTTGTGTTATATACGGCAATTGCTGTGTGTGAAACTACACCTCACGATCTTTGTTTTAGTATATGGTATAATTTCGATCGACTAAACCCAAGCAGGCATGTATAAGCACTTGCGATGAATAAATTTTTATTTTTTTTATTTTACGGCTAAATAGATAACAGATATATCCACACGTATATCAAAACACAATTATTCGGCAATGGCCCACAATTTTAATTTCAAAACACAATATATTTTGTCTTGCTTTGGCCTGCCTATGTTGCACCTCCGAGTTCAAAATTGAAATCAACAAAATGCGTACTATACGACTAATTAATTGCGATTATTTTAGATAAAGTATCTCTCGCTCACCCATATACTAACCAAAAGAACCGGATAATTTTTCTCTCGTGTAACAAACAAATCATTCTATTTGATTTATAATTGAACAGTACATTGGTACTTTGATGTATTGATACCAAAATATTGGTACAGCTGACCAAACAAATTTATGCGATCGTTACACTGCAGCTAGGAAACTTGGTAAGTTAGGCGATTTAAAGTATATTTTAGAACATCGGATGTCTGATATCACAATAAAATATTTAGTTCATCAACAATTTTAAGGTCAAATTCTACATATAGGAAAGAGTCGGTTGGAACGCAATATATTGTATGATCCAAGAAGCTCGACGGCCTAATTGTAGAGACCAGTTTTCCAAAGCTTCTAAACCACAGATTGAGGTGAGTTATACAAGTTTTTTTGTTCGTTTTTTATTTTGCTACTTCCCTGCAACCCATTTTAGATTTCAAAGCAGTCCGAAACCAAATATGTAAGTTCCGCTTGAGCATCAGGTAAGACAACCTCTTGATAAGCCTATACGATAGATTTTTTATGTGATAATTTAATCAGATTTTATATTTGTTAAAATATTAAGGTTTGGTTTGAAATTATTATACTTTCTAATCATATTAATTAAATTTTCAAAATTGCCTTATAAAAATATAAATTTTCTAAATGAATCCTTAAAATATTTCAAACATTAAGTTATTGCGGAATTACCAGATTTTACTAAGAGGAGAAATTATTAAGAGTTCAGCCAATTCAGTTCCCAGAACTCTTGCAGTACCTTAACAATTTTTCCTCTTCGTAAAATGTTTATCTATTTGGAACTATATCATAATTTCATATCTATATGAAGTATATAGTATAAACTCCTTTATATGAAAGATACCGTATTATCATTTCTTTTCCCAAAAATTAGAAAAAAATTTATCATGGAAGATAAATTTCTTACTTTGTCAAATTTCATTTATTTCAGGAGTTTAATTTGAAGACAGAATGAAAAATTTGGTTGAAGATCAAAATACAGATAAAACATTAAATAGGGATCACCCACTTTCACTACAAAATTTAAACAATTACAAAAATAAAAATTCAAACATTATGTTATTTCAGAATTAATTAGCCAGGAGAAATTGTTAAGAGTTCTGCAATCATCTCATCAGGCTATAGCGATTGAACTGCTAATTTTTTAGACTGTTTTTTTCCTGTATATAGGAATCAATCATGCACTTGTAGTATTAGCGAATTTTACAATCCCCATTTAAAAACTTTTAGTCACTAGAGCCTGATGAGATGATTGAAAAGTGATTTGTTTTTCACAATCCTCATCAGATCGAAACTGAATTGCAGAACTCTTAACAATTTCTCCTCTTCGTAAAATTAAAAATTTATTTTTAGGTAATTATACTGACCTACATTTTGGTTGTACCTCAAATGTACGGGATTCCTAATATTTACAAACCGGTTCATATACTTGGGCTTATTGCGTCTTTCATAAGCAACCTTAGTTATAAACTGCAAAATATTCGATAATGATCGGAGGTACAACTGTACAAATTCATACGAATTAGTAAAGTTTATGAAACAACAGAATGTCCCAAATCGAAATGTGCTCATGAAATTATTTTCTTATTTTATCATGTTATAGTGAAATCAATTTGGTGTAGCGTGCTAATTCTAAAATTCAATAAAAAAAGACACAACCTATTAAAAAGGGCGTGCAAGTGTATAATATGAGAGATGAAGTCAAAATCATGCCCAATATGTTTACCTAGACAAAAATGATGTAGATTATATCTTAAAACCAAATACATATATCTTGATCTTGTGAAAATTGCAAAATACCACCAAAAAATTATCAAGTATAAAAAATTGATAGTCATCAGTTAAACCCGTATTTTCACCTTATAGGTATTAAAATCAGCTGTTATGAAGGCTAAAAGCATTAAGTAATAATATCGAAACAATAATAACGTTTAGTCTTCGGTCGCTTATTCACCCATTCACATAAATAATTATTTGACAAATGCGAGAAGAAATATGTTTCGGAAGGGGAATCTTCATGAAAAAAATCAGAGAAATTTTTGGTCGTTCGCATTAGTTTAATTAACGATCTAGACAAAATTGTTTGATATTTTCTTTAAATATTTTTAATTATGTCAAATCTTATAAAAGTACAAGATCAATTACCTAATGGCTCGTCCTTTAATATTATTTTAAATAATAATTCTAATGTTGATTTATTTGTGGGTCATACAAATTTTACAGTGCTTGTTCAAAACATAAGGTATGAGGAAAATATGCGTATCACTTGAATTCACTGATGTTACACTCCTTTATTAATATTTTTAACAGAAATTTGGATTAATTCTGAAGAAGCTACTCATTACAGTTCATACAGTTATATAAATTACATGTATACTACTTATATGTCGGAGGAGTTTTTATTCACGATTATATGAGGGATTAATAGGTTAGTAGGCTTCAATTTGAATCAGGTAATTGCTTGAACATTTAATTGACTTTGACAGCATTAGTTTTACAGTTTTATGTATATAAAGATTTCATTTACAGGAAGTACTTAAATCTTTTGAATAAAATCTTAATCTCTTTAGTGGGTGATAATATTTTAAATTTTTTAAATAAAAATTCGATAGTGCTAGAGTATTTACTATTAATGTCTTCTTTTGGTCTAAAATAATGCGTAATGATCCTAGAATAACAAATCAAGCAGTGCCGTGCATTGATCATGTTTTTAGTAGATTTTATAACCAGCATGTGGACCAAATTTCATTAAATAGAACCGAAATATATTATTGTGTGAATGGATTTCCATTTTTTCACTATTTTGTGTGCTTTTGTTACTTTGTAAAATTTTTTATATAAAAAAGAAAAATTCTTTATTATTATTTATTTTTATTATTTTAATATTTTTATCTTCCTTATAGTAACAATCTGTTTTATTTTTAAAAAAAAATCGATTTCGGATGCTTTCGCCTTCCTTTCTCAATTTTTAATTTAATATTATGGAGATGATGAATTGAGAAAGGAAGGCGAAAGCATCCGAAATCGATTTTTTTAAAAAATAAAACAGATTGTTACTATAAGGAAGATAAAATATTAAAATAATAAAAATAAATAATAATAAAGAATTTTTCGAAATATATTATCTTACCTTATAACCTAAGCAATTTCTTAGTTAAGAAAATAGGATTTAATATCGTGAAAATGTTATAATTTATTATTAATTTAAGTTTTTCTGAAGGCATATTACCAGAACTTTTATAATTGACATTACTACCATTACTACCATTACATAAAAGGGACAGTAATTTAGAAGTAAAGAATTATAAACCAATTTCATTCCTTTCCACGATATCAAACATTTTTGAGAAAATGATGAAATCTAGATTACTAAAATTTCTAATTGCATTATATTCGCAAATAGTTATTTTGTGTTTAGTTCAGCGCGTTCGACAGAAGATGCAGTTATTTGTTTTCTTATACCCATTTATAAATCAATCAATCTTGAGAAGAAACAGGCAGCTTTGTTTGTTGATATAACTTATGCTTATTGGTATTAAGACGACAAAGCCTGCTATGGTTTAAGTCGTATTTAGCAAATAAAACCCAAGTTGTAAAAATTTCAAATGTTTTAATATTGGTGTACCTCTAGGATCAATACTTGGATCTTTGTTGTTCTTGGTATATATATATATATATATATATATATATATAATATATATATATATATATATATATATACACACTCAGCGACAAAATAACCCTCGCATTAACAATTTCTTTAGAAACTCTTCGTAAAAGTTCAATTTCAAGAAAACTTTTGTATTTAATTAGTATATTTTATTTTAAATAATAAATAAATTGTAAATCGAAATTTAAACAAAAAACAAAAATAATTGAAAATTATGAGATAAATCTCAAGATTAATTCTCAATATTAAGATCAAGAAATTATTTAATTTTTTAATTTTTAAAATAAAATAACAGTTTTATTAATAGTAATTCATTCTATTGCTTTATTTTGCCTTTACTTCTTAAAAATTTTTGATAACTAGTAAAACCTCCTTTCTTTTTAATAACTTCGTTAATACGCCGCGGCATCGACTCTTATACATTTTCCAAACAATTTAAATCAATTTTGTTATGCCAAACCTCTTCAATAATCAATTTTAATTCTGAGACAGTTATGTGTAACAGTATATAATTGTGTTTTTTTAATTGGAAAGTAAAAATTTCTAGACAAAATTTTGTGCGAGGGTTTTTTTGTCGCTGAGTATATATATATATATATATATATATATATATATATATATATATATATATATATATATATATATATATATATATATATATATATATATATATATATATATATATATATATATATATATATATATATATATATATATATATATATATATATATATATATATATATATATATATATATATATATATATATATATATATATATATATATATATTATATATATATATATATATATAATATATATATATATATATATATATATATATATATATATATATATATATATATATATATATATATATATGTATATATATATATATATATATATATATATATATATATATATATATATATATATATATATATATATATATATATATATATATATATATATATATATATATATATATATATATATATATATATGTATATACACACCAAAAAATTTTCGGAAAAGAATTAAACATTTTGAGGAGTTTAGAAATTTAGAGTTGAGTTAATTCTTTTAAATAATCAACTGGCAATTCTTTTTAAGTGTTTAGTATTTTAACTCAATAAAAGAATTCATTGAATGAAAAAATTGTTGTAACCGCGTTTTATATTTGTAACTGAACATTTTATAATTGTTTTACAATTGCTTGTTATATATAACTACTTCAAAAAATATAATTTATCCAATCGAGGAATATAAATACAATTATCAAAATCTATTTATTCTTATATGAAATAAATTGAATTTTTCAAAAGAGTAAAAATAGCTATAAACACAAAAAGCAGTTATACTTTTTTTTAAATATATTTCAAATTTATTCTGATAAAAAATTAATATAATCCCAAAATGACTTTAAACTCAAAAACAACTCTTTTCAGGACTAATTTTAAATAATAAAAGAAATTGATATAATTTTGTAACCGTTATGATTTTATTGAGAAGAGAGTGCAGCTATAATTTTAAAGAATTTTTAGTTAGTATTGAAATATTTATGTGAACGGATGTGCAAGGCAGATTCCCGAGTATAGTGTGTATAGTTTCAAATACGCTAAATAACGTACTTATACATATAGTGTTCAGTTTTAGTTTATTGCGCGTTTAGTGCGTTGTACAATACTTACTTTTAAATAGTATTTGAATTTCACGATTAATTTTTTTTAAATAGAACGCTTTAAACATATATTGAAACATTATGGCTGAAAAGCTAACCTTTTTTGAATAGTGCATACTAAATTAATAAATCCAAATTCAAGTACCGTGTACAATTATCAGTGGAGTTTTAAGTGTATAGTTTTAGTTTAGTGTAATATGTATACATAATAATATATGCATCTAAAAGTAAAATAGTATAAGTACATTAATTACAGTGAGTGATACATTATGGCTGAAGTGCAAAATATTTATTTTAATGTGTTTTTCGAAAGCGAAGGGCAAGTTAAAACCGTGCTGCTAAGAAAATTTGTTAATTCAGATTATTTCCTGTTTCAAGACGTATTAATGTCAGGTATGTACACAATTTATCAATTCTGTAGTAATTTAACAAACTGACACAAGTCTAAGAGTCGCCATTAACAAGAAATTGATTTTAAAATTAAGACCAATCTAAAATCGTATGAATATTTCAAAATATCATTTTTGTAGAAGCGGTTATAGTTGTCGGATATTACAAAAAATTGATATTACATGAAATAGGTTATTATATTACAGAAAATGACCAACTGGTTGGGATTCTTTGTAATGGGGAGTTTTCAATAAACGACAATTGTACTAAAATTAGCAAAAAAAGCTTTGTTGAACTATCTATTTTTATATTCAAAATATGCAAATTTCTAAAATTATTTTGGTGTGCAAATTTAGGCAAAGTGCATGTGAGAACTACAGATATAAATAATGTTTTTTTTCCAGTGTATTATGAATCACAGTATATTAAGGTTCAAGATATAATAGGATTTTCAGATATGTTTTCTAATTTAATTCCAAATGACCAACTGGTTGAGTATCTTTGTAATGAGGATTTTTCAATAAACGACAATTATATTAAAATTTGCAAGAAAAGCTTTGCTGAAGTTAGCACACAGACTAATATTATTGAGACAGTTGTTGAAACAAGTACCCAAACTGAACCTTTTACAACAATTTCAAATGAATGTCAAAGTGAATCAATAGCCGGAACTTTGAAACGTAGTAACGCTGTATTGGGCTCTTTATTACTTGTTTCCAGCGAGGTTTGTTTGCTTTAACCTATAATAATTAGAATTTCATATGTATATATTTTTAGATAAAAAAGACTTAACTATTATTTATCCTTATTTGCATATTCTTAATACAAATATCTTATTCAATTTATTTTTTAACCCATAGGATTTTAAACAATATTTAGCACATCACAAGGGTCTTCATTTAGTCGATGAAATTAATTATTCGAACAACCTTACGGATCGATCAAGAAAATCAGTTATCGATTTTTTGGGCAGCTATACAGATTCTCTGTTTGGGTTATATCCAACTCGTGAAGAAAAGAGGTCTGTATGTCACGCATGCGTCAATTTATTCCCATCCCTAAAAAGCCAAAATAATGATTTGGAAAACATTGTAAGATGAACATATTCTTTAATTTAAATACCACCGAATAACGCTAATTCCTTTTTAATAGGACTTGATGTTTGACTTAAAAACAGGCGCAGGTTATTTAACAAATAAATTAAAAAATTTAAGGAAGTCCACGAAACGAAATAAATTTGAGCCAGCTGTAGCAAAGGGCGTTACATTGGAGGACGCCAATGATTTCGAAGGAAATACTCAAGATCACGTCAATTTCCTAAAAAGCGCCAAAATTCCCGAACAGCTGGATTCTATTAAAGAAAAATTGATCAAAACTTTTGAGACCAGACGTGCCATAATCAACAAAAAACAGTCGGATATTGATTTATTCAAGGAATTTCCCTACTTTTTTGCTGCTCCCGAACTTGTAAGTGTGTCATATTATATACAAAGCGCATATGCGATCATATTATAAATAAATATTTACCATATTTACTTTTAATACAGATATCGGTGGAATTTGAAGCCTGCCTTAAAAAAAAAGTATGTTTTTCGAGTAATTTTCACCAAATTGAAAAGTTCATTGAAACGGTTATTATTCAATCAGGAAAGGAAAAAGTTAGAACCGAGGCAAATTTATGTGATGAGTGGAACTCGTCCACTTTAAGTTTCCTTAATATACTTAGGTTAAATCCACCTCAGCCAATAGGTCGAAAATGTACTAAGTCAAGAGATACGGATATAAAAACAAGAAAAAAATTAATAATTTTAAAGAATGTATGTTATATTTATTGAATGTTTGAATGAATGTTATAATACAGCTTTGTTTTGTTTTTCAGATTAGTCTTACTGAAAAGGAGTATCAAGAAGAAACATCGAGTTCTCCACATATTATAGCGGTTGGGCCATCAAAGTCTGCAGTACACCAATATTTGATAGCAGTAGATGGCCATCTTATTCCTTTACAACCAAAAGCAACCATTATCGATGCAGTTGAATTGTTATTACAAATACATTATGTATTTAATTTAGAGTACGAACCAAATTTAAAACCGTTTTACTCATTTCTAGAATATTATTGTAACGCGTCTGATCTAATCGACTAATAAGGCTCTCAATTAACGGCAAAGGAAACGCTTCCTTTTGAGTGACACTGTTAAGACGTCGAGCATCTAAGCACAGCCGTATTTGACCATTTTTCTTGGGAACTGGTGCTATCGGTGAGCTCCACCCGCTGGTAGATTCCTCAATGACATCTAACTTTAGCATCCGCTCTATCTCTTCATTAATCTGTTTTTGTTTAATCGGCGATACAGGATAAAATCGCTGCTTTATGGGTTTATCTTCTGTAAGTTTTATTTGATGTTGAACCAAATGTGTTCTACCAAGACCAAGTTTCGTGAAAGAAGGAAATTTTTCAATAATTTGCTGTAATTTTTCCTGATCATTTGGAGACAATAAATGCTGTTCATAATTACTTGTCTTATCTTGATTTTCAGGAACGATTTCACAGAGATTTTGGGCAGATGGACTCGAATTAAACGAATGATCATACTGACTGTACATTTGAAAGGGTGCAATTTGAATACCGAATTTGTTCCAGAAATCTATTCCAAGATATAATGGCTGCTGTAATGTAGGGACAATAAATAAACGAATTAGATGTGACTGGTGATTGAATGTGATTTTCACATAGATAAATCCAAATACTCGCTGGGACTCACCACTAGCGGTAGAGACAGTAGTTGGTAAATGATGTATTTTAATTTTTGGGTCATTCAAAAACAATTCAGAACCCGCTCCCAAAATACTAACACTTGCTCCGCTATCTAATAACCCGTGATACAATCGACCGTTTATTAAAATATCAGCATATGGTCGCCCATCTACTGGATCGTTTGTAATAACTGATGCGCAAATGTTAGAGCGAAGATTTCTAATGTTGTTCCAATATTGACGAGTGCGTGCTCTTTGTTTCGATGATATAATGTTTTTGCGTATCTTATCTAATTTTATTGGATTCGAAATAATTTTGGAATTTAATAATATTTGGCTGGAAGGTTTATTGAAATCATCCGTTTGTGTACATACTGATTTAGTTACTATGGGACAATAACTGGTGGCGTTTTGGTTTGAAAATTGTAAATTGTTTGTAAGACTTGAAAAACTATTTGAATTTGGAAGAAATAATAAAAAATTTGATCTATTGAGATAAGAAAACCCGAAAGAATTGGTGGAATGAAATGAATCTTCAGAGTCTATGGATTCGACTTCCCATTGTTGCCATTCTGTTGATGGAGTTCCAATTCGGAATGACAAGTTTTGTTCGGATTCTGGGCACTTGTTACATTTCGCGGGATACTCAAATTCCCAGGGTACATCTGGTCCCGTTGAGCGTTTCCCGAACATTTTGGACAATCGGAGACCGTAACTCCCTTATAACCACACTTATAACAAAAACGACGACGTGGTAACTGACAATTTTGAAATGAATGACCAAAATCATCACAATTAAAACAAATCGCTAAAGAGTTTGGATTAATACCCTTAGAGGTTGATGGACGAGTTAAATTCAATTGCGCGACGTTTTGCTTATTATAATCCATTGACATTGACACATCTGCAGGAGCTGATTCGTGATATCCTTGAACTGGACTGGATGCATTTTCCAATCTCTGGTTTTCCATTTGTAGTTCATGAATTGATTTTCGCGTTGTGATACTGAAATCCGGACTGACCCCTAAACGTGACCATGTTGTTTCCCAGGCAGTTGCACTCTTAATTAAATCTTGCACATTTTCGAATGTCCGATCTGTTAAATTCAATTGCAAAGCAGGCTGCATATTTAATCTCAGCACATCGATAAGATCTTCTTCGGTATACGTCTTTTTACATTGTAACGTCAACCTCCAAACATCGTTATAAAAATTCAAAAATGATTCCTTGTTGTGTTGTTTGCGGGATTCGACTAACCGACGTAGTTCAAATTCTGTTCTTCGATCTTTAAATCGGTCAATTAAATCATTTCGGAATATACCCCACGTAGAATTTGGATTGGATCGTCGATATGTCCAATAGTATTGTAAAGCATTTCCTTTTAGCACAAAACATATTTCTGTAAACAATAACTCTTCTGATAAATTTAAGGACTGTGCTAATGTTTCAAGTTGAAATATAAACAATTCAATCGGAACTGAATTTGGAGAACCATCATATGATATCCCAGCTCGAGCCAAAGTTCGAGTATCCGACATATATTTTCTTAATGGATTTGGCTGCGGAGGAATAGCTGAACCTGCAGTTACTACTTCGGGTACAGATTTTGCTTCTGCTGCTGAACCTGAAGGTTTATCGTTAACAATATTGGGTTTGACAAACATATTTTGGGGTTCTACGTTATTAGTGCCTGGTAAATTTTGATTAATGCTGAGTTCAGATTGTTCTTGCGGATTGATGTTTGTAATAGGTGTACTATTAACATCATCATAATGTTTTAATTTGGAAATAGCAGAGTAAATAAAAACGGGAGGAACATCACCATCATCGGATTCCGAAAGCTCTTCTGGATCTCCCAATTGAATCTCTTTTACTTCGTTTAATGTCTGATCTAAATTTGTTTCATCCTGCATAACAGACTGCACCTTCAATAATAATTTTTGAGCAGTATCCAAAAGTTCCGTAGCTTCTTTGCGGTACGTAGGAGACGTTTGTGCTCTAGATAATCGATCTGTTAAATGTATAAATCTAGATTCTAGACGACGTAGTTGAACAGTGTTGACTTCTTGTGAATCCAAATTTTCAATCTCAAGTTTTAAATCCGCCAATTTGGACGAACATTTTTTTATTTCGTGTTTCGGTTTTTTTCGAGCAGCTAAATGCATTTTAAATGGACGCAATGATGCCATACCCTCTTCCAATTTTAAAGCATTTTCGAGCTGATTAATCACGTCTGTAGGATTTCCTTTTAAATGACGAATCCTACATTCGAGTTCCAATTCATCAGGCAACAACAAATGTAAATCCATAATGATTGAAAAAAATATTATAATAAGAAAAAAAAAATTCAAAATACCAACTACCAAATTATGAAAAATATGAATGGAACACAAAAAAAAAAAAAATCATATAATCGACACCAAAACAAAAAAAAATATAAAAAAAAAAATAAATGTTGAGATTTCCAAAAGAATATCAACTTATGTAATTAACACCAGAATAAAGAAAAGGCTGAACAGGGCGAAATTCGAAGCATAAATATATACGAGTAAAAAAAAAACACAGATTCAAAAGCTGTCTCAAATACCATACGTGTGATGAAAAACAAAAATTACTTTTATGCATTTGCAACGGAACAGTAGTTATATCACTGCACTCAAAATAATTGATCAGAGATCACCAACTGAAATCTACACTATAAAAATGGGAGCAGTGGTAATTCATAACATCAATATTCGGAGAGCAGGGAAATAAAAAAACTGATTTAGTATATTGAATTGCATGCTATCTCAAGACAATAAAAAAAACAGAACCCAGACTGTAGTCGACGCGAAATCGCGGGAGTAGAAGTAGGTCAATGTATCCACGTCCAGAGAATAGAAAGACTCAAATATACACTAAAACAATAATAAAAAAAAACCAATGAAGCCAAAACCATGAACCAATGTCTACACTAATAAAGTGGAAGCGGTAATGGTTAGTAACTTCAATGTTGCAAAAATGAAAATACTTAAACGCATGCACTCGTGTGAACTCAAACGGCCGGAATTGCCGGAAACAACTACGACTGCAAGTGTTAAGCTGAACTGAAACTAAAAAAAAACCAAAAAAAATTAAAAGTAGAAATTTAAATTATTAAATTTTAAATGTCAATTTTATACTTGGAGCGACTAGAATACGAGCCCCAACCACAATCAATACCGCACGGTAGAAATGATGGAATTCGTAACTCAAATCGTCCCAAGAATAGGAAAAAAAAATGAGAAAAACTGTAAAGAAAAGCCATAACGTAAGTTTGTTTAGATTCGTTGATTTCTTTGGGCGCCACTGTAACGACCCTCCAGTGTGCCTGGGTTGGTGGTAGCACGAAAGTTAGTCCGAAGTGATACCAACCATTTAACTCCAAGTCACATCAGAATGTTGTTAAAGAAATCTCCGAACAGAGGCTTCGAATCGCGGCATTAATAGCTGGCTAAAGCTCAGGGTATTGGGGTGGGGTTTATTCGAAGCTTGATCGGAGCTGGTATAACCGCGAACTTAGGAAAGACTAATAAAAAAAAATAATAATAAAAAAAAACTACCACACACACATGTCATCTTCTTTACAACTTTCTCAAATCTGTGAATAACTTCGAATTACATCCCTGTATCAGCCCTTCCCGATAATTCTATCTAGCCCTCCATTATTACAATCCTAAGAAATTAATAAAAAAAATTGTAATAAATTTGCAAATAAAGGAGGAAAAACAAAAAAATATAACAATACAATGAAAGTGGAGAAAATGAACAAGAAGAAATGCTGAAACAAATTATATAATATCCAAAATAAAATAATAATGATAAATAATGGAATCAATGAGAAATGCATGCAAATTGAAATTTAAATTGCAAAAAAAAAAAAAAAAATTTACCAAAAAAAAAATTAAAGTCTTGATAGCAAGTCAATAACTAACGCAAGTTTCACTATTAATACGTTATAATAACTAAAAGAAAACTTTAAGAAAATTTTGAATACATAAAGAAATCAAATTAGAAAATTGAAAGCAAAAAAAAATAAAATTGAAAGAAATGTACAAATTAATAAATTTAAGAAAAATATAAAAAAAAAATATAAACAAACGGTTTTTATTTAGTGATTTTCCTCCCAGCAGCATTACTGTTGACCTTCAACAGTATTCGCACCGTAACAGTGTTGTCCTCAATACTTTCCACTTTGTTCTATATCACCTTGGGTACAGATGATCAGGCCGTAAACTGCTACTTTTTATCTCATTCACCTTGACACGGTGTTAAGATTCCAAAAAAAATTCCAAAATGCTCACAAAATAATATAGACCGTTTGAATGTCCATATAAAAAAAAATCCACAGGTAGTAACTAATTGTCCGCTTAACCACACCAATGTACCGCAAACAGATTTTTAATATATTGTTTTTTTTTTCTTCAGCAGACTGAGTTTTACGATGAAAATACCGCAGACAGATCTTTATTATAGAAAACTATAAATTCCATAGCCAATTTGCACCGTAGTCCGCTCAGCGGTAACCAACACGTTCAAAGAAACATTAATAACCGGAACGAGACCAACGAGTTGCCCAATACTGCTTTAGGTTTTGTTATGCACCTATATTTATTTATTTTTATTGTTTTATGATTCTGGCCTGATCGAATTTACTAGAACCAAGCCTAAATACATAAATTCGCCAAAATAATTCACTCTTACACTGTACTTATTGTCTTAGTTTTGTTTTTTTGTTTGTAATAAATTTTCGTTATTCATTCAAGATACTTTTTTTTTTTTGACACACAAATTAAATTATACGAGTTAAGAAAAATAACAACAACATCTTTTCAATATTTCCGTTTGTTTTTTTTTTTTTAAATATAACATTATACTTTATTGCTCGTTTGTTCGTATTTATACAATAATATAAGTATCAGTAATTAATCTCAAAAAAAAAATATAACTTGATTAACTCAGTTAATTGATAAATCCAACAAAAAAAAAAACAAAATTAAAAAAAAATTTTACTTGGCATTATGTTATTGCAATGCACTTCAAACAAAATTCTCGCATTTTTTTTTTTTTCAATTTAATAAAAAAAAAATAATTAATTAATAAAACAAAATTTCGACCGAACTAAATTTATTGGTCTTATCTGACTCAAATCCAAAACTTGACTCCCCCAAAAATTAAAACGCTGACCGCTCGATTACCAAAAAAAAATTATCATCATCATTCCAGTTTCCCCTCTCTCTTCTTGTTCACTTCCACCACAACACACAAGACTGGAAGTACTACAATCACTGGAGGTAAGTGAACAGGGTAGTTACACCAATCTCCGGTGTTCCTTCGTTTACCGCGGGAACGACTCAACCAAAGTCGTTACATTATATACTGGAAATAAAAGATAAACAACCACTAACATCTGTCAAAAACGTAATTATAAAGTTTGACAATATTTGCAACTAATAGTTTTGAGTTTTAAATCATGGAAATTGAATATAATTTTTTAATTTTTTTTTTCTTGTCAAATAATTTATCAAATAAAATGAATTTTTTTTGCTACTTGTGTAATGATACATTTACATTATACTCTGATATACAAAACCATCTTCAACGAGTGCACAAATTAAACAAAAAATTTAATAATTTGAATTTAAAATGTGTTGTTAACAAATACTGTGAAAATTATTACTGCTCCTTTTAAAGTTTGAAACGGCATTCATTAAATTGTAAAAATATTTCAAATGAAATTATATCCCATATCGATATTGAAACCATAGATATTAATACAAATCTTATTGTAGAAAACATTGATCCATTAAGTACTATGACATCATCAGTTAATGATAATTTAATATCTTGTTTTGATAATATATCAGAAAAAAACGCCGATCAAATAATAAAATATTTCCGCATTGTAACTGAAAATATTTTTAAAGACATATCAAATTTAGTTTCGTCAGATAAATCTATAAGGAAAACGTTAGAAAATATTGATTCGCTAAAACGAAAATATCTGACTGATTTAGATAAGTTACGCACGAGCTACATACGTAAAAAGACACTAGATACTAGCCAGTATTTTGTAGCTCCAATAGTTCAGAGTATTGGTTTGTACTGGAAAGTTAATGAAAATATTTCAATTCAACAAAAGACTTTTCAGTATGTGCCGATTATAAAATCGATTCAAAGCTTGTTCCAAAATCCATCATTTTACGAGTTATATTTCAATAACAATCATTTTTGTAAAAAGGGATACTTTCAAAAATATTGTTGTGGGAGCAATTTTACAAATAATGCTCTGTATCAGAAGTATCCTGACGCATTGCAATTGCAAATATACTACGATGATTTTGAACTCTGTAACCCCTTAGGAAGCAAAAGAAAAATACATAAACTGGGTGGAATTTATTTGAATATTAAAAATTTAGCTACTGAAACATATTCAAATATAAACAATATGATTTTAGTAGCTTTGTTTAAAACAGTTGACCTCACGCAAAATGGTTTTTCAGACTCATTTCTAAGGCCTTTAATTGATGAACTAAAAATATTAGAAAGTGAAGGTATTTTAATTCCGGGCAATAGAAAAATGTTTGGAACCGTAACTTCTTTATCACACGATAATTTAGCTGCTAATCAGCTTTTAGGATTTGTCGGTTCCTTTAGGAGCACGTATTTTTGTAGGTTTTGCTTGGCGACTCGAACAAAAACCGAATCAATGGTGTTAGAAGATGAATCTCTATTACGAACTGTAGAAAACTACAAGCAGTCTCTAGATGAAGCAATTGAAAGTGAAACCCACATACATGGAATTAGGAATTCCAGTATTTTTAATGAGCTAAAATACTTTAACATAATCGAAAACTGTAGTGTAGATACTATGCATGATATTTTAGAAGGTGTAGGTCAATTTTTTATTAAAGAAATGTTTAAATACATGACTGCTGAGAAACATATATCTTTGACAGAAATAAATGATAGAATAACATCATTTAATTACGGTTATCTTTTTAAAAAAGTCAAACCGACTCCAATTAATTTATCATCAATCAGTTTGTCTGCATCTCAATCCTGGTGCCTGTTATTACACATTCCTTTTATATTTTCGGCTTAAACTTCCTTAATAAACAAATGGTTAGCATTAGAAAAACTTCTACATATTATGAATATTGTTTTTAGTGACAACATAAATTTAAATGACATCGAAACTTTGAAAATTTTAGTTACGGAACATTTATCTTTGATGCTTAGCGAGTTTAAAGTTAAATTAATTCCAAAACACCATTTTCTAATCCATTATCCAACTGTAATTTTGAAAATGGGTCCTCTGTATCATTTATGGACAATGAGGTATGAAAGCAAAAACTCTATTTTTAAACAAATTGCTCTTAGAACTAAGAATTTTAAAAATATTTTGCACACTCTGGCGTTTAAGCATCAAAGACAAATGGCATTAATTTGGAATCAAAATTTTTTACAGCATTCAATTAAATTTGGAAAATATACAAGAAAGCTAATTAAAACTGATTCAGTTGTTCTCGAATATGGCTTACATTGTGATTTAAATATAATAAAATATTATGAATCTGGATATCACTATCGCCCAGGACTTTTCATAGTTTCGATTTCATTCGATACACCAATATTTAATCGAATTGATCATGTCTCATCAAATATTGAAAATGATATCATTTTTTTATGTGAAGAGTTTAAGACGGTAGAATTTAATAAGTTTCATAATTCTTACCAAGTTTGTCGGGCAAATACAAAACGCAGCTTTTATTTGAAAAGTATCCAAAATAAATTATGCTTTGAAGGAGTTTTTTCCAGAGATAATAATATTTATATAATAACCAGTTCTAAGATTTGAATAAAAATTTAGTATTATTGTATTAATTATTTAATTTACTAATGTATTTTTTGAACGAATTTTCATTTTATCACTTGTATACTTATTCTTAATTTTCATTATAAGGAATCAATAAAATAGTTAAAATAAAAAAAAATAAAATAAGATTTTTATTAAATTAAATTGTTATATTAGTTCAATTATTAGTATTTTTTATGCAATAAAGAATTTATTTAAATATAAATTTGAATTGTTTTCATTCTCTCGAAGTAATTATGTTGTATTCTTCGCAAAGAGTTAATAATATTTATTCTATTAGAGGTTTCGTTTTAACACTAGTAAAGTTTAATTTTAAATAGTTAAAACGGAGTGAATTTCAATTTTTTTAGGAATTACTAGTACATAATTCTATAAAGGTATTAAACTACTTAACTCTTTAGTGGAATTCACTTTCTATTCTTCTCGTACGAATAAATAGTATTCTCAAAATCGACTTGCTGTATATAAATTCTTTTTTTTAGTTAATTTTATACTATTATTTTTTGGTGTGTATATATATACGACGTTTTTAGTTTAAGCAATGTTTGGTCATTTAAGACTTTTGCTGAGGATATCTCTCTATAGCGTATACTGGAGATACTGAATTAGAAGTAGTTAATTATATAAACGATGATTTAAAAATTTTAAGCGTATAAGGTTTACGTCACATTCATGGGTAATGATTACTAAGTCAAACTTAAGTTTTTAAATACTGTTTCTAACAGAGCAAACTACTCAATATTAGCGCATAGTATTAATTGTTAAAATTACTCTCACAGTTGTTTGTTCTCAGGGTGCCGCAAGTGGCCGTAGATAACTAAGTTTGAACTAAGTTTTTCGCGTTTCATTTCATGTACTAAAAATTTATTATGTTTTCGACAATGTTGTATTATATTTTAGTAATCCTGGGGGATATACAAGCAATTGGTTTTCCGGAATGCCATTTCTAACACTCCAAAGTCACGATCGTTTGGTAAAAATGAATGTCATGACAATAAAAATTTATGATTAATGATATTTATTTTATTGTCACTGGACTGAACAATTTTCATCCACATTAAGGCCAACTTAATGTTTCTATTTTGGCCAGTACACATGCCACTATAAGCTATAATGTGTTTTTGGGCTTTCACAGCCTGTAAGTGCTTCAAACAGGAAGATGCTATTTCGTGTGATCCTCGGGATGCTATAGTTTCATCCCAAACATATGTACATATTAATTTCATCATTATGAAAAATGTCGAAGCCTTGATTCAATACATACATATTCCGCTTATAATATGCAATTGATACTATTAACTCAGAATAAGATAGTGCCTTTTGTAAATCAAAGGAGAATGCAAAATATTTTTCCGATCGCCTAAATTTTTTTGCCGCTCCTTAGAAATTTCTTGGGCGCTTTCTTTTCGTAACTAGTTTGTGAGTACTTGCATGTAGAAATAAATTTTGTTTATTGAAATCTGCAAGGTTCCAAAATTCATTAAAATTTTGTTTCAGTTCCTCCTCACTAATAAGTTTTGCACATGCCTCTGAGCATAGTTCCTACAAAATTCACTTTCAGATGCATCAGAGTTGTAATTTCCGTTGTAATCGGTTTATACAATTTACAGTTCTTCAGAGTGTTGCCGTTTGTTATACAATTTAGTTTTTCAGAGTGTGTGAAGAAATAACAAATTGAAAAATATTTGTTTAGTGTTTAACTTTGCAGCTTTAAACAAAAAATAAATAAGATTTATAGATACTTTTTTGTTAAATTTACTTGTGAGCTAAATTTTGCAATATGATTAAGAATAATTTTAATCTAAAATGGACTTACACCACTTCCAAAATAAACATATTTAAAATACTGTTAAGAGCTAAACTTCCATCTCCCAAAATGTTAGGATTCTCAATTTTTTTGACTATAAATTGCTTATAGATAAAATGATCAGACTAAGTTTTATATCTGCATCCTTTTACATTTTTTAATTATATATATATATATATATATATATATATATATATATATATATATATATATATATATATTCATTAAAGTATATATATATATATATATATATATATATATATATATATATATATATATATATATATATATATATATATATATATATATATATATATATATATTATATATATATATATATATATATATATATATATATATATATATTATATATATATATATATTTATATATATATATATATATATATATATATATATATATATATATATATATATATATATATATATATATATATATATATATACTTTAATGAATATATATGTAGTCTCTCCAAAACAGTCTCATTCTTGAAAATGGACAGAGGAGGACTGCTACACAAGTTTAATACAGGGTGGCTGAGACCAAATGTTACTAACTTCACTCTGCTGTCATTTGTGTAGTTGTCATTTTCGCGCATTAATTTTTTGACAGATTGAAGTTTGGTTAGTTGTTTATATGTGGTCAATAAATAATTGTTCTAAATTAATATCTTAATAAAAAAATCGTAATGGAATTCAAACGTAATAGTGTAATTGCACTGTATTTGGGTGGAAATTCACAAACAGCAATAGTTCGTCAGCTCCAGCATTTGAATGTGAATAAAATGTTTGTGTATCGAACCATAACTCGATACAACGAAACTGGTAGCATCGCTAAACGCAACAGAGGCGGTCCTAAAAAGACAGCAACATCAAAAGAAATGATACGAAAGGTGAAGAAACGAGTCCAACGAAATCCTCGTCAAAGTGCCAATCAATTAGCCGCACGTCTACATGTTTCACGATACAGCATTCAAACCATATTGAAAAATGAACTACACTTGAAGCCCTACAAGATACAAAAAGTTCAAGATCTTACGGAGGCACAAAAAAAAGTTAGGCTTGAAAGAACACGAGCATTGAAGGCCTTGGCCGAACGTGATGAGATTCCAAAAATTGTCTTTTCTGATGAGAAAATTTTCACCATTCAACAGCATGTGAATAAACAAAATGATCGTGTTTGGTTAGAGGACAAGTCCAACGATAATTTGGACACAAGAGTTGCCATGCGCAAGCAATCACCAGCTTATGTTATGGTTTGGGCTGCAGTTACTGCAGATGGACGCACTCCTCTGGTTTTCATCGAACATGGAGTCAAGGTAAACCAAGAGATGTACCGCCAAAAGATCCTAAACGATGCTTTGCTACCTTGGGCACGTAAACACTTTGGTACGAACCGTTGGACATTCCAACAGGACTCGGCACCGTCACACAAAGCTCGAGCGACACAGCAATTTTTACAAAATTGCGTTCCGCGGCTGATTTCGTCGAAAGAATGGCCACCATATTCACCAGACTTGAATCCCATGGATTTCTCCATATGGTCCATTTTGGAGAGTAAGGTGTCCACTAAAAAATACGAAAGTGTTGATGCATTGAAGTCAGCTCTTGTTCGAGAATGGAATAAAATTCCGCAAGCCCACGTTCGGTCAGCATGCAATGCTTTCTATGGAAGACTGAATCAAATAATCAAAGCCAAAGGAGGTCATATCAAGCAGTAACATGTTTTTCATAAAATGTAATATGTTTTCAACATATTCCACGAAATTTCAATAAAAAATAATCAAAATTAAAAAAATTACAGCGTTTTCATTTGGTAACACTTGGTCTCAGCCACCCTGTAAATATTCTACATTTTAGCTACTATAAAAAGATAAAAGGCGTTGCTATATGTTAACCTTTACCAAAAATAGTGACTGGTATTTTAATGGAAGTTGCTAACTTGGGGGGGGGGGGGGCGGCCATTTTGAACATATTACTATATTGAGAACCAAAGGTTTGTGCGAAATTTGAGCATAATTGGACATTGAGAAGTGGGATAAATATTGATTATTAAATTTTGACCACACAAACAACAAGCAAACCAACAAACAGTTGAAGTGCGGCAAAAAATTGGTCCCGGTCGATATGGCATATTTCTTTATTTAATATGACAAACCGGAAAATTTCAAAGCGGCATATTTCAAAACGGCGTATGGGATACTACGGCATAAGGTACAATACGGCATATTTCAAAATGATATATTTTAAAACGGCATGCGGGATGTATAAAAACGGCATATTTTAAAATTGGCTGTTCCTTAACCGATTAAAATGAAATTCTATTGTTTTTTACGATTACTAAATTATGATGGCTCCAAATTTCTCTATTTAATACATAATTGAGTAATTTTACACGCTTCATTCAAAATTGAATAAACTTCAGAATCAAACGTAATTCTTTTTTATAAATTTATAAGATTTCCGTAAATGTTCGTTTATATTTGCCTAATTAATTCATTACAGCAAAGATGGAAAAGCCCAACATTAGAAATTCACGATTGTTTTTATTTGTAAAATAATACTGTGGTAATGAATAAGTTTTACTTTCAGGGGTCTTTCTGTTGTACTTCGACAGTTTTAACCACAAAACTGGAAAGCGGTTACTAGCTGAAAATATAAGTTTAATAAAACATCTGCTAAACAACAAAAATTAAAATTAAAATTTGGATTTCCTCACATATCGTCATAAAAAAATAACCCTTAAAGAAGGCCATAAAAACAATCACTACAAATTATCTAATTACCTTGCTAATTATCGAGGTTCGTAAATAATTTAATAGATAGATCTATAGTATTTGCAAATAATTTTATTTAATAAAAATCTCTAAACGTTACGACAGAACGAAAAAGCTAAAGGGCTAATTCAGGTTTGATTTCAGCATAATCGCTTAAGAAATAACCAAGTTCAAGATTTTTTTTTCTTTTTTTATTCATTATTATTTATTTATTTATTTGGTAATAGGAATTTGGAATTTTCACAAGTGGCATCCATTAAATCATAAGTACTCTATTTTGAGCACAGAAGCTCATTCATACTATAACTGTGTAAATGGAAGAGGTGGACAGCATAATTTTATTTCAAAAAAATGAAATATTTCATATATAAGAATGAAACATTTCAATATACTCCGTACTTTTATTTGTTGAGTGCACCCAGTTGAAGGATCTTGACCGGTTGAAAAATAGATTTAAATAAAAATTAAAAATTATATTGTAGATATCAGGCACTTCCTGATTATATTTTCATTACCAATATTTGTATGGAAATTGGGAGAATAAATTTAATTTCATTAAGTAAAGGCAAATTATATTAAGCGAAATAAAATTCCAATAGTTAAAGGGTAATTTTAGTAAGTATAGGGTAGCTTAATTAGTTAATAATTAAAACCATTTTAACCATTTTATAATCCTATTTCCATCGCACTTGTCGATTTTCATTATAATTTGTTAAGAAATAGCCGACTTCCATCCTTATTGGCCGTATTCGAGAACTTCATCCAAAACTAATTTTACAATAACGTTTCCATCACATTTGTCAAATTTCATCATAATCGGTTAAGAAATAGCCGAGTTCCATTAAGATCGGCCGCATTTCAGAACGTCATCTATACAACTCATTTAAGAATCCCACTTCCATCGCGACTGTCGAATTTTATCATCATCGGCTAAGAAATAGCCAAGTTACATCATTACTGTCGAATTTCATCATAATAAATAGCCTAGTTCATTAAAATTGGCCATATTCAAAAACATCATCAAAAATCCTGTTTAGAATCCCATTTCCATCGTATATTTCGAATTTCATCTTAATCGGTTAAGAAACAGCGAAGTTCCATAAAAATTGGTTATATGCCAGAACTTCATTAAAATCAGTCGTTTCCATTATATATGTTGAATTTCATCATATTCGGTTAATAAATAGCCAAGTTGCAACCTATTTGGCCATATTTCAGATCTTTGTTTAAAATCCATTTTAGTGTTCCATTTTCATTGCAATATGCCATATGGAAATATACCGTCATATGCCTTACTGAAATATGCCGGTTTTTAAATATTGCATAGCGTACCTTATGCCATAGTGCCTTATGCCGAATTGAAATATGCTATAGCGTACCTTAAGCCTTAATGTATCATATGCCGAATTGAAATTTGCCGCTTTCAAATATTCCGTTTTGAAATATGGCATGTTCAACGGATGCCGTACAAAAAAACGACAATAATTTATTGTTGTGACCTGATACTAAAATTGATTGTGTTCTTTCTAAGTTTAATAGTTATCATTTTGGTTTATAATTCACTTTAGAAATACAAAAAAGCGGATAACAAATTACCTTTTTTGGACACTTTATTAATTCGGAAGAATAATTGTAAAATTGATACTGTTCGGTATGCAAAAAATGTATCATCGGGTTGAATTCTTAAATTTAATAGGTTTCACCCTTTTAATCAGCTAATTAATACAACTTTGGTTAAATTAACCGAGATAAAAAATTAACTGTGAATATTATTTGCTTAATAATATTTACTCGAAATATTTGACCAATAAATTGAGTCACCAGTTTAATCTAACTTCAGTGGGCAAATCATGAACACCGTTTGTACGAATGTTTTGAACATCGCCAATCGTAATGATCAAAATTTAATAAATAAATCAGTTTATTATATTAAAAACCTTAGTGACGAAATTTCTAATAAATTGAAAAATTAAATTAAATTGTTCGAATGTAACAATTGTAATGTAAAATACATCACTACAAAACAACTTTTAGATAATCGACTTTCACAACATAAATCAGACAACCACCTATCTGCTATATTATGTCAGCATTTATCTGAGACTGGACGCAAATTTTAATTGATCAGGCACACATTTTGGACAGTGATTTTTTTATAAAAATTGCTTATTTTTGGAAATGGCTCACATTATCGGTAATCATGAAATTCTTGTTAACAGAAAGAGTGATACTGACGATCTCAACCAAATTTATTCTGGCTGTTGCCAGATAAAAATATAAATCGTTTGTAGATACTTGAAATTCCAAACTGGAAAATTTATTTAGCAAAATATTTTGATTATAGTCAACCCTTTAGAATGATTTTGTCTTTTATTAAATTTTTTTTCATTTTCAACCAGCATGGATACGAACATTATTACCTTTCAAATTTATGAATATTTTCAGCGGTAAGTTAGTGTTATGGATAGCATATGAATTGCTATATAATTTAACAAATCTTTTTTGTATGATTGTACATATGTAGTTGAGGCCATATTCTGGTAATTTCCGGCGAATAAAAATTTTATATTTTGTTGCAGTCTTATTCCTTTTCCCCAAAGTGTATTCTGGTGCTTGCTTGATTCCCAATTACAGTCGCTTTGACGTTTGTTCTTCTATACCTCCTATTTTAGGAAAGAATTTATGGGAACAGATTTTTTAACTAAAATGTTGGTCTATTTGTAGTTGATATTTAAAAAGATAGTTTAGTAATAAATAATAATTATTATAATAATATTGATATATTTATTTTTATGGTATTAAGATTTGGTATTTTTTCAATTATACATTTCCTTAAAAATATCTATTTTATTTAAAATGACTGCATCGATGTATCGTGAAAGAATAATACATAATTGAATAGAGTAGGAACCCAATTGAATTCTCTAAATGCACCCGCCTGGTTCCAAATTCCTTTTGAATTGTTTTTAATAGTTACGGTTCATGTACTTGTTATTAAAATAAGTGGCTATACACTTTAGAGCGACCAGCATATGTAAAGGTTTCAGTAAAAGAAATGACTTGCATATATGGTTCTTATATTTTTTTAAAATTAATACCGTTCTTGTGGTATTCTTTATAGTTTATTGAATCCATCTTTCCACAAATCGAAGGAAGGATCATTTTGAACACCGCCAAGGGTAGCCGATGAATCCAACAATTAATCTACGGCCATCATTATCATCATCAACATAATGAAGGGTTCTTCGCGGAATTTTACTCATATTATTGCGATTCCGTGGGGAACAGGTATAAATAAATATATTTCCCCTGTATATTTAATCTCCAATTGACAGAATGCACTTTTCGAAAATGGGGAATAAAAAATTGGAAAAATGTATCTGAGAATAACTGCTGTAAAAAAAAATATTCCTCATCCCCCGGAATTACCAGATTAGGGTCACTGAAGAAGATAATAAAACTATCGAAACGTCGTGAAAATATATAAAAAGAATTTTATTGGCTGCTAACCCTAAGAGTTGAAGAAGTAACAAATAAATTAAATTAATTGTTAAGTTATTGAGTTTAAATAAATAAAAAAATAGAAAAAGTTGTTATAAAAAATCGTATTAAAAATAAATACTTTTAATTTTTGACAGTTACCAACACAAAAAAAAAATCTTTAAATTGCATTGCCACGGACCGTAGGTATGTATGTACGTAAGCAAAATTTCATATCTCTAATGTCGTTTTCGATTGGCCAAAAAAAAAAATAAACTCAGTGCAGGAAAAACTAAACTCGATCATTTTTTACTAAGTTGAATTAATTTTTTTTTTGCACAGAGTTTAATTTTTTTGGTCAATCAATCGGGTAGTAGACCACAACAACTCGTCGCCAGTACAATTTTATATAAAATAATAAAATTAATTATAAATATCATAAAACAATTATTAGGTAAAACTAATTATATTAAAATTAATACTGTTTATTAATATTATTACTATTTAATTACTTACTGCAGCCCCACTCTAAAGGAAACCATACAGATTTTCCTAAATCTAGTGGAACAGGTAGTTAGGATTGAACATTTCAGAATTTGCTTCCACTATGGTTGTACATCGATTTTCCAAAATCTTCCAGATGTTCCTGAAAAGCACGCACTCTAACGGATACCTATTACGAGTTACTGCAGATTTACTCTAAAGAAAAACCATACAGATTTGTCGAAATATAGAGGTTCAGATAGTTTTGATTGAACATTTCTTAGTTTGCTTCCGCTATGGTTGTATATCGATGTTTCCAAAATGTACCTGCTGTTACTGAAAAGCGCTCATTCCAACGAAAACCTATTATGAGCTACTGTAGCCCTACTCTAAAGAAAAATAATGCAGATTTTCATTCTGACATTTCTGAGTTCGCTTCCGCCATGGTTGCTTATCGATATTTCCAAACCTTCTAGCTACTCCTGAAAAGATCGAATTCTAACAGAAACATATTATGAGTTTCAGTAGACCTAATCTTATGAAAACCAAACAGATTTTTTAAAATTTAGGGGAAGGTAAGCCGAAGGTAGTTAGGATTGAAAGTTTTTGAATTCGCTTCCGCTATGGTTGTAAATCGAATTTCCAAAATATTCCTGCTGTTACTGCAACGCGCATTCTAACGGATACCTATTATGAGTTACTGTTAACCTACTCGAAAGGAAAATCATACAAATTTGTCGAAATCTAGGGGAGCAGGTAGTTAGGTTTGAATATTTCTGAGTTCGCTTCCGCTATGGTTCAATATCGAAAATTCCAAAATTTTCCTGCTGTTGCTGAAAAGCACGCATCCTAACGGATACCTATTGTGAGTTACCGTAGATCTTCTCTAAAGGAAAATCATACCAATTTTTCAAAATCTAGGGAAACTGTTAGTTAGGTTTGAGCATTTCTGAATTCGCTTCCGATATATGATTGTACATACAACATGTTCCTTCTGTTCCTGAAATACGCGCATTCTGTTAGAAACTAATAATTAGGAGTTACTGTAGACCTACGCTAAAAGAAAACCATACAGATTTTCCGAAATCTATGCGAACACGTAGTTATGATTGAACCTTTCTAAATCCTGCTAAATTCGCTTCTACTTAGGTTGCGTTTATCGATATTTCCAAAATTTTCATACTGTTCCTGAGAAGCACGCATTTTAACGGATACTTATTCTTATTACAAATAACTATATACCTACTCTAAAGGAAAACCATACAGAATTTCATCTAGGGGAACATGTAGTTTTATTTGATTGTATATTTCTGAATTCGTTTCCACTATGGTTGTATATCGTTTCTGCAAAATTTTCCTGCTGTTCCTGAAATGCGCGCATTCTTTCGGAAACCTATTACGAGTTACTGTAGACCTACGCTAAGGAAAACGATACAGATTTTCCGAAGTCGTAAGAGAACAGGTTGTTAGAATTGAACATTTTTGAATTCGCTTCCATTATGGTTGTACATATACCGATTTTTCTAAAATTTTCCTGCTGTTCCTGAAATGCGCGGATTCTGTCGGAAATTTATGTTATTAAAATTGGTTGGAACCAACCGAGTTTCCGCACTTAATGAAAAAAATAGAATCATTTTTCTATTGGGACGTTGGACACTTGACATTTCTATCCAAATTTTTTCAAAGAAATCGTTGTCCACAATGGTAAATATTTCATATACGAGTATGTATCTCAAGAAATAAATGAAACCTTTACAAAACATTTCATTGGGTTTACCACAATCATCATACTGTTTTAGCCTAATTACCACCCTGTTATAAATTGACTTATAACTAAAAGAAACTTGTGAATCTTCGAAGCAAGTACTCTTTTATAATTCATAGATTTTCAAAACAGGGTCATTCATTTTTGTATGTTCTCCGTTCCTACAAAGTATCGCATTTAAGATTAGCCAAGATATACAACCCTAGTTGAAGCGAAATTTGAAATGTTCAATTCTAACTACTTATTCCCCTACATTTCGGAAAAAATGTTTGGTTTTCATTCGAATGCGCGCTTTTCAGTAACAGCAGGAAAATTTTTGAAATATCGGTGTACAACCATAGTGGAAGCGAATTCAGAAATGTTCAATCCTAACTACCTGTTTCTCTACATTTAGACAAATCTGTATGATTTTCCCTTAGAGTACAGTAACTCATAACTGGTTTTCATTAGAATACGCGCTTTTCAGGAACAGCAGGAAAATTTTGAAAAATCGATATACAACCATAGTGGAAGCGAACTAACTACCTGTTCCCCAAGATTTCAGATTTATAGTAATTAAAAATATATTTGTTGTAAATTAAGCACTCAATTTACAACAAAAATATTTTTAATTATTGTAAATCTGAAATCTTGAATAACTAACTATTGCCCTTAGGGAAAGCTGGAAACTATAAAATTTTAATGCCAAAATATTAAATAAGGATAATAAACGTATTAACAACAACAATTAAAATGATTATTGTATATTATACTCGCAAATTTTTAGGAAAAGGAAAAATTTCACCCTTCTGCTGAAATTCGTGAAAATTTTCCTAAAATGTGAACATTTTCAGATAATTTATTTATCAATTATTCTTAATAATATTAATTTGTGTTTGTATCACAAGCGTCGCATTGCATGAACAATAATTTAGATAAATTTTTATTTAAAAGTGTGTACGATGTCGTAGTTCGATTTATTTTCGTTAGATGTCACTGTAAATCATTTTAATAAAAGCACAACACTTTAGTTGTTGAATTTTTATACAGATTGCTCCGTAGGAAGGGGTTTGTTCCAAACTATCTAAAGTATTAATACAGCATGGAACATCCATATCCAAAACATATACTGAAATGACATAAAAAAATATCTGAAAAATTTGTCAGTAATTGAAATATTGAAATATATTTTGAATTCATCAGCAAAAATATGAAATTTTAAGTGAAGATTTTTGGTATTAACGATGAAATCAAAATATTTAAATTTCTCAAATTGTTGACAAATTTTTCAGAAATATTTGTATGTCATTTTACTGTTTATATTTTGGATATGAATGTTTCATGCTGTATTAATACTTGGGATAATTTGAAACAAACCCCTTCTTACAGAGCAATCTGTATAAAAATTCAAAAACTAAAATGTTGTGCTTTTATGAAAATGATTTATAGTGACATCTAAAGAAACTAAATCGAAGAACTATATCGTAATAAGTTTTCAAATTTTTGTAGAAATTATTGTTCATGCAATGTGGCACTTGTGTTACAAATACTAACTAATTCTGAGTTATGGTACGAACAAACAAATCTTTGCCCTAACATTCTCTATTAATAAGACTGAATAAATTATATATTATAGAGTTCCCCCTGTAAAATCTGTAATCTATTTTTATTTTCTCTCAAACGAGAAATAAGATGACAAAACTTTAAGTTCAAATCATACTATTTTTATTTTTTCACTCATTGGTCCCTCTATTCTCTCAAAACGGCAATGGTAAAATTCATTCATTCAAGTAATTTGAATTGATGAAATACAAAAAAAAAAAAAAAATGATGGAAAGAAAGGTCAAGATAAAACTTGTACTGACCTACCATAATATTTTTTTGATTTTTTTTTTAAAGATCGTTGTATTGTAAAATCTTATTTTTAGATTGTTTGTGTGGACGAAAAAATTTGTAGAAAAGTAAATGTGTGTTGTAATACGTACAGACATATGGGTATGCTAGACGACTGGTCAATTTCTTTATTCTTTATATTTCCAGGATTGATTGTTTGCTACTTTATCGTCACAATATCTCACTTATTAAATATGTGCTGCGATTTGAATATCATGTTAATCTTAATGTGGTATGCACTCCTCAAAAAATTTAAAGGGACCCCTAAATTGAAGTGAAAATTTCAGTAAATTTTATTTACTTTTTAATGATGAAATTGATTTTTTATAAATGAAATTTTTTAGTTATTTTTCAAACTATTTTGGTGCAATTGTTTGTGAAATGCAATTTTAAACTATCCATTGACACTACAACTTAACAAACACAACTATCCACAATATTAAAATTTTTTTCTTACAATTTTAACTGCTAAATACCAATGCAACTTTTTTATAAACTAACAATAAATTATATTTAACAATTCATAAATTTAAATATTTATGGTAGGTGACTAGAGTTAAGGGAAAAAACTAGGACTTCTACTGTTTAAAAGGCATTTAAATTATTTAGAATTGGACGGTTTTTGGAGGAGATATTCAACTTTCAAAATCAGATGTGATTTTACGGTATAGCTGACCACGCATAACCTGGTTGCAGTTGTTTTAATGATTACATTTGTTTAATTTATCAATTGAGTGCCGTGTATTTCAATTTTCTTGTGATCAAATTTTGTAATTTTTTATTAATTGTTTTGAACATATTTGTTAATTATTAATTATAGCAATTTCAGTTGAAATAACAGATATAATTATAAAAGTTTTCATTGCATAAAGTCGTCTATTACCCCGTTTTCACGATAATAAAATAATCGACACAATAGCCATTGAAAAATTGCATTTCACAAATAATTGCACTGCAAGCAATTTGTTCAGTGAAGTCTCCGGTCTTCACTGGTGAAAAATTATAAATATTTAAGATACATGATATTCTTTAAAACGAATTCATTTATTGATATATTACCCAATTACGTATCACATTGGTAAGTTATAATTATGTAAAAAATAAATGTAGACTAGCGTCATTAACGAACGTTTAAAGAATAAATATCACAATCTATAAACTTCAGTTATCTATGAAATACTATCGTCAAATATATACAGCTGTGGTTAAGAGAGTTGCTTCCACGGTACGGTTTTGGATTCCAGTTCTCGCCACAGAGCGAAAATTTAATTAATTAGTAACAACATCCTTCGAAACAATTCAAACGGTGGTATTCGGTAAGCGTTGATTTCGGGTCTTCCGGTTATGTGCTCATTTTACGTAGACCATATACACAATGCCGGTCATAAATTCTTAATCCAACAGAGGAGACCAAAAATATTCAAATCACTAATGATTATGCAGTAAAAATGTAAAATGACCTACAATATGAGGTACAACTGAGGTAAATTAATTGCACAAAGATTTTAGTGGTAACATCATAATAAAAGGAAACTTTCACATAATATCCAGATTAGCATAACTTTTAATTTGCTTTGTAAAATAATTATATTTCAATTATAAAATACTCGCATCTTCAAATATGTATATATAAAAAATTGAATTTTATTTGTAATATTTTCAACCAGTTATACAACTATTGAATGAAATTTCAATAAACGAAGAAGAAAAGTATTCTCTGTAATTTCCACTGGATGAGTCAAAGTACGTTCTGACAGTTCGAGCTTTGTCGCAAAAAGAATTCACAATAGTCACTCTGGCGTAGGTGTCAAAAGAGAAAGGATCAAATCCCTATACAATTCAAGGTCAAAAAGGCGTGTATGTAGCAAAATTATGAAGGACTTATCAACTGTTTTCGGGTATACACGGAATCGGGCCACAACCATGCTCAAAATTGAAAGCTTCCTAAAAATATCTTAAGGGGACCAATATTTTCGTTGAAAAGTCTACTTTCGAATGCCGAATGTCATTTTTAAAAGAAAAAAAAAAAAAAACAAGATGATGGATCAATATGCCGGCTAGAATCTATATAAACGTTGGAGCGTCTGTTAGTAATCGTGTAGCTTCTGAACGACTTGACCGATTGAGGTCATACTGAAACATTATACTTGTTTTGTCGAGAGAATCGTTTATAGCTATGCTAGGATCCGATAGGTGGCGCTGTATTCAAGTTGCCTTTTCACAATATATCTTGGTTTACTGCAAAAATAAATCATAAAATCTGAATCCGATAGGTGGCACTGTGGTCGAGTTATCATTCAATTTTATATTTATAAACTGAAATGATTCATATTTACACAACATGTTCGCGTGGCCAACGAGATTGTTTAGGTATATGCTGCCGCCCAATAGATGGTGCTATTTTTTTGATAGAATTGAATTTTGACGTTATGATCATTTGTCTGTGTACGTCGTTTGGGTTGTTGCAGCTTGAAACCGAAACAGTAAGATGTTTTGTTTTAGTACATTTTTTGAAGCTAGAGTAGCCGTTAATGCAATACAAATTTCTGTATACTCGATCATAATACTTTTGGTATTTTACGTAAATTATTGAAGTGAATCCGATCGTTTCTAAGATTTATAAAGGTTGGTACACAATTAAAACAAGTGCATTTAATAAGACAAGTTTCTATCATTGGGAATATTTGTAATTGATATCAATCAATTAAAATCTGGAACATTTAATTTGGTAAGTTCTTCTAGTTTTGCTAAATAACTCGTTCGATCTAACGATTATTCGAATATTGATTGTCCCTTTTTTTATTTATTTATAACAGCGATTATTTCGTCTAAACCGTTATCACGCTGCAAAACATTATTCGACTGTATTGTTTTGGTGTGGTTGAGGAAGGGATTCACCATAGAAGCGGGCAACTAATTAATTATTTAATATTATTTAATGCAGATTTACTGCTTATTTAATACGAATATCTACTTATTTTAGACGCTGTGTATACGATAGCAACAATATACGCTATATAGTTATATGTACTTACAGCCGGTGGATTCAACCATCAGCCAATTTAAATGCAGGATGATATATAAATACTAATCGTGAGATTAAATGTGTGTAATTGTGATTAACTATACTATACTTCACAGAATTAAGAATTTTTAATAATTTTATTGGTTAAAAGGATTTAGTCTGAAGACATTTTCTTTTCTCTGCATCATGCAAATCAAAATTGTAGACATTTCTGTGATCGGAGATCAAACAATTTTTAAACCAAATAAAATTACTGAAAATTCTAAATTCTGAGAAGTATAGTATAGTTCATCACAATTGAATAAGATTGACCACGTAGACTGGCATATGGTCAATTTATCCAAAAATATAGGCCAGACCTTGTGGACATCTCTGTGATCGGAAATACAATTATTTATAAAACAAATAAAATTATTAAAAATTCTAAATTCTGTGAAGTATAGTATAGTTCATAACAATTGAATAAGATTGACCACGTAGACTGGCATATGGTCAAGTTATCCAAAAATATAGGCCAGACCTTGTGGACATTTCTGTGATCGGAGATACAATTTTTAAAACAATAAAATTATTAAAAATTCTAAATTCTGTGAAGGATAGTATAGTTCATCACAATTGAATAAGATTGACCAAGTAGACTGGCATATGGTCAAGTTATCCAACAATATAGGCCAGCGCTTGTGGACATCTCTGTGATCGGAGATACAGTTATTTATAAAACCAATAAAATTATTAATTATTCTAAATTCTTTGAAGTATAGTATAGTTCATCACAATTGAATAAGATTGACCACGTAGACTGGCATATGGTCAAGTTATCCAAAAATATAGGCCAGACCTTGTGGACATCTCTGTGATCGGAGATACAATTTTTAAAACGATAAAATTATTAAAAATTCGAAATTCTCTGAAGTATAGTATAGTTCATCGCAATTGAATAAGATTGACCACGTCGACTGGCATATGGTCAAGTTATCTAAAAATATAGGCCAGACCTTGTGGACATCTCTGTGAACGGAGATACAATTTATGAAATCAATAAAATTATTAAAAATTCGAAATTCTGTGAAGTATAGTATAGTTCATCACAATTGAATAAGATTGACCATGTAGACTGGCATATGGTCAAGTTATCCAAAAATATAGGCCAGACCTTGTGGACATCTATGTGATCGGAGATACAATTTTTAAACCAATAAAATTATTAAAAATTCTAAATTCTGTGAAGTATAGTATAGTTCATTACAATTGGATAAGATTGACCGTGTAGACTGGCATATGATCAAGTTATCCCAAAATATAGGCCAGACCTTGTGGACATCTCTGTGATCGGAGATACAACAAATTTTAAATCACATAAAATTATTAAAAATTCGAAATTCTGTGAAGTACAGTATAGTTCATCACAATTGGATAAGATTAACCATGTAGACTGGCATATGGTCAAGTTATCCAAAAATATAGGCCAGACCTTGTGAACTTCTCTGTGATCGGAGAAACAATTATTAAAACATAAAATTATTAAAAATTCTAAATTCTGTGAAGTATAGTATAGTTCATCACAATTGCAAAAGGTTGACCACGTAGACTGGCACATGGCCAAGTTACCCGAAAATATGGGCAGGACCTTGTGGACATCTCTGCGGTCGGCGATATAAAACTTTTAAAATAATGGAAAATTATTAAAAATTCCAAAAACTGTGTTATATATTATATTTTATCATAATTGGATCGGCTTTGTGACATTGACCGCTATATGGCTTAGCTATTCTAAGAAATGTGCGGGGCCTTCGGGATATTTTCAGTATCGGCGCTAAATAATTATTTAAACCATCAAAATTCAGTCAACTTTTAAATTATCTGAAATATAGTAATGTTCAACATAATTGCATGCTTTTGGTTAACGATATAAACAGATGGTCCAGCTATCTGAAAAGGATGAAAAGAATCTGTTTGGTGGTAATAAAAATCCAAAATTATAAAAAATTTAATTTTTCATATAATTTAAATTCCAATAGGAAAATAGCTAATTTAACAATGTAATTTTTCGTTGTTTTGTTTAGCATAAACTTCACACTCATCGTTTATATCTCGTAAAAGATGACTCAAAGACAGAATCAAAATTGTTTTTGAAAAATATTCGAAAATTTAATTCTGTTTCAAATGACATCTTTTGGAGCACTAAACATAGTTCAAAATATGGCTCTTTAATCATGCCTGATGAAGACCCCAAATTGATACATATTTATTTTATGGGCGATGAAGAAGAACAAGTAAATATAAGATGTAACTATAATTGCAAGTGTCATATTTAAGAATATTGCTCCTGACTTTTTTGTCTACGTAACTGTGCCATCTGACTTCTAGTATTTTCATTGCCTTACTAGCGTTGTTCAGCCGATTTGCTTTCTCGTTCGAACCGTACATTTCGATTATGCCGTGTGCGTTGACCAATATTTGATCGTGTTCTTTCTTTTGGCATGTTTCTATAAATAATACAATTAATATAAGAAAGCAGTATTTCCTTTTTATGCCTTTAACTAATATATTGAACAAACTTACACATTGTTTATTAATCGGCAAACCGTTTTACACTTCAAAAAAAATTTTGAAAAATGTTTTAAATTTCACAAATGGATACTTTAATTATCTAAAATTGATTCGTTTTTGTTGTATTAAATGTTTGTTGATTGAGGTTAAATTGAAATTCCGGCATATATTGAACATATCATAGTGAAACTTTATATTATTCAAGATATTTATTTTAATTATTAACCTTTGATTTTGATTATAATATCATTTGTGTTTTTTTAATTTGTATTAAATTCTTTTTTTCTTTAACGCAATAACATAGACCAATGATGCTTGTATGTCGAAATCCAAAGAGAAATGATCTTCATATGTCAAAATTCAATTCTACCAGTAAAATAGCACCATCTATCGGACGGTAGCGTATACCATAATAATTTTGTTGATCATGCAAAGATGTTGCGTATACATATATGAATCATTTCGGTTTATAAATATAAAACTTATTAATAACCCGATCACAGAGCTACCTATCGGGTTCAGATTTTGTGATTTACACCATGGTCTCGACAAAACGAATATATTGTTTGAATATGACCACAATCTGTCAAGTCGTTCAGAAGCTACACGACCACTAACAGACGCACCAACGATTATATAGATTCTAGCCGACATATTGATCCACCACCTTGATTTTTTTCAAAAATTGCACTCGAAATTCGAAAGTAGAAATTACAGCGAAAATGTTGGTCTCCTTACGATATTTTAGGATGCTTTAAATTTTGAGCATGGAGGTGGCCCGTTTGACAGTACGGGTCATTTTACTTACATTACTATCGGACTCAGTATTTTCACGTTAAAATCAAGTTTATTAAATATTTTGATGTTTATAATAAAAGTTCAGCGTATAACAATTCATTTAAAAAATAAAAACAATTAAAAAATAATTTATTTGTACAGTTAATGCAATTCACGACTTTCGTCCTTTCTTCATTTGTCCAAGTTCAGGAAACATGTAGCACCCAGATCTTTTTGCGCTAGTAGCTACGTTTTTAAGTACAGGATCAATTTTCTGATTCGAACTAAGAAATAAGATGAAGGAATAGCTTACGGCGGTTATTGGGTTCGGTAATCTTCCATTTAAGATATACATTTATCTAAACCACCTTAGCTGCTACTCCAGCTATATCAATTCGTTAAATAAATTATATAATTGAGCTATGGGCCATCTTTTTGTTTTTCTTTTTACAGAGAGAAAACGACACATATTCGTTACAGTGCAAACTAATCTTCGATTTGCTACTATTACCATTATCGGTTTTATCATCAAAATGAATCGATGATAATAGAATCATGGCACGAACGTAGTTCACCAAGCTCATGATTTTTCGGAAATACAAACGTTCGATTATACACTTCACCGATGGTTTGAAAGGTAAATATTTGGAATGTATTAGGAAATGTTATGCCAGCTCCATGCTGGTAAGTAACCACAGTGGATCTTAGGTTTAGAGCTTTTTGTGGTCTTTCTTTACCCGAATATTGAATCCCCTTCAGAGAATAGCTTGTGAAGCTATCGCACATCCACAAAATCTTCATCCCGTATTTGCCCGACTTTGAGGGTATATATTGTCGAAAGGATACTCTGACTCGATAGGCTACCAATTGCTCATCGACTGTGAGGTTTTCTCCGGGGGAAGTAAGGTTTTATAAAATTGGCGTTTCTTACGTCCCAAATTCCCGAAAAAGAACAAATTTGTTACGGTTTCTTCTAGCCGTGCGAGTTTTTTTATTTTCCAACCGAATATACCTCCAAAACAACCTAAATTTGTGGCAAGATATGTTTGCTTTGAATAAAATGTTCCCAAATAGAGGATGCCAAAATTCCTGCTTGATCAACAATCCCATGACATAGCGAACCTCAACTTCGTGTGTTGCCTACAAGTTGGTATATAGCTTACGATAAGTTGAATAACTTGATCGCTTTTTATCCTGGTGGACATTTTTATACCGCTTCTAATCAGATTACAAGCGGGTGTCCTTCTTTGTGGAAATCTATTGTTTTTCATAGAACAATTTTTTTATCAATTTGCTGCTTATATTACAACAAATAACGCATTGGACTACGGATTTGTTTTTATTTTGTAAATGGTGTCCCAGGACCTTTATCGTTATGTGTATAAATTTGGGATTGAAATTTTTTAGAACACGAATAACATGTATTATAATACATTTAGCCCAATTTGTATGATTATAGTTTTACAGGTAGTTTTTTACAGATTTAACTTAAAATGAGTCTCCTTGACTGATCCCGTACTGTTTAGGGTTAAAAAAAAGTATCCTGCAGTTAGAATCTAAATAACCAAAAAAGTATTTCGTGGGGTATTGTGAGGAGAAAACAAAGAATTTTCTTCCAAAAGTTGGTGCCGTTTGGAGTAAGGCGACAAAAGTTACAGAGGTGTGTGTGAATATGATGTTTTCCGAAAAATTGGGTCTATTAAAATGCATGAATGCGTGATTATGAAAAGATGAACAAAATGAGCTAAGCTAGAAATATGTTAATTGAAATACATTAATTTGGAGACAATCTGAAAACATGCTGCTTTTTACGAAAAAATTCTAACATGTTATGGTATCGCATTTGCTAATATTAAATATTAAGCTCTGAAGCTGATTTTAAATAAAACTTCAATAAAATGCGAAGAGAAGGCCCATAGCATTTAAAATTTGGGTTTATACAGCCAATAGATGTTGATCTCATTGTCACTCTCTGCCTAGGCTCGTGTACCACGCCATGCCTAATCCTTAATGCAATATAGAATGCCTACATTTGGCAATGCACCGGAATGAACGACGCTAAAATGTATTCAGTTAAATTACCGCTAATGGTTAAATACCATTCAGTAGTTGAATGTACACTTTAAAACATTACGCACACAAAATGTTTACACATAGATCATTCTATTTCCACTAATTAGTGGCACACACTGATAAATACGACCAACATACCTTAGGGACGATCACCAAACATTCACGATTATGCACTTATTGTTTTTAATTATTGTTATTATTATCAGATTATTATTATTATACATTAATTGTAAGTTTTTATTTTCACTTTTATTATGTGTAGTTTTGTTATTATAGAATTCGAGTGCCCCACCATTATCTATAATAAATTTAGAAGAGATACATTTTTGAATCTTAACTCATCTAAAATGAATATTCGGCCATTTTATAACTACAAATACTTGGTACGCAACATGTCGGTACTTAATTTGCTGAATAACTTTAAAAAAATATTGTTGTTACTAGAGACAAAACTCTATCGAAATCAAATCGAAAGTGATGTTAAGGCATGTCATCCCAGTTAAGGTATTACTAACATAACTAAACCCAAAAAAAAAAATCCAAATTGGTAAAATAGCAACAAAATTTTCTGTCGAAACCTACATTAAATCAGAAAAACATAAATGAACCGATGAACGAATCCATTTTTCAAAGATTGTGGTTAAATCTTACTATTACCATCAGGCAGTTTACCTTTACTTGAAACTGTTTCTTGGCAATGTTTTTCTAAAAGCACCAAATGAAACAATTGCCATTCCTACCAAAGCATTAGGCAAGATATCCCGTATTTCGTGGACAGGCCCCACTGTAACCCGTTTACACAACAAAAACGAAGGACTGGATAGGTTAATTAGAAATGACATGAAAAAAAATTTATAAACCTATTAATTCTATTGTAGCTTAAAATTACAATTAAATAGCTTTCCCCTATTGTCAAAATCAAGAATTTTAATCAGATTTAGCTGTATATTCAAAAAAACAGAAATTATATACAACTTTATACTAATTACTAGCTAAAAAACTTAGTTAACAGCACACATCTCTTACTTCCCGTTCACACTCAGTTTCACCCACTATCCCTAAAATGAACAGAAGTTATTACATCCATTAGTTAATTTTTCCAGTACCTGCCTACTCTGCTTCAAGTCACTACCATTATAACCAATATTCCAGTGCTAAATCTATTCTAATGTAAATTTTTTTAAAGCAACTTAAGTGAAAACCATAATCACTTCTTAGACTTGTAACTATAAGAAAAGTAATTAATTACTACTTATACTTACACAACAAAATTGTTGCGGTCACTGTTTTTCAATAGTCGTCATTTGAGTGATTTCTTGGGTTATATTGAACTAATAAAACAGTCACACGAAATAATTCCACATGCTTGTCTAATGACAAATAAATTGATTTCGGCGTAGCCTTTAGGGAAAATTGTTAAACTTTGATTTTACAATGAACTATATGACTCTTATAGAGTATAAGGAACTACAGTTAGATTAAATTAAATTAAATTTAGAACACACACACACACACAATACCAAAACGACACACAATACAACACAAGGAAACGAGGTCGCTAACCAGGTTTAAACACCTTCACAATTGAAGCGTCTAATTAGCCTTTTTCTCTAATTTATAGAAATATTTTACTAAAGGCTAAATTAATTCATTTTTAAATTTCTAACTTTTCTAACCCTCAAATTCTAATCTGAAGTTACTTTGTCGGATTTTTCTTATTTAAAACCAAATTTTCCTACAAGTATCAATTTTATTAATTTTCAGAATATTACAATAAAATATTCGATTAATTAATAAAATTTGTAATCGAAATTTCACCAATATTTCCTAACTGGCTCTTGAAATTTTAAACTGAATTATGTAAACAACCCAATCACAAAATACCTAAGTTTTCAATAGCCAATTTTAAATTTTTCCTATTACTAATTCCTAAACATTTACTTAAAATTTATCTTCTAAAATTCCTGAATTCAAATCGCTGTTGGATTTTAAAATTTTAAATTATACTTTAATATTTGGATCAAAATTTTAGAATCGAATTCTTGTTTTAGAAATACAAAAAAACCGAAAAATTTCCCTAAGTCGAGAGAATTTTAAATTAATGACACAAAATTTTTCTAAAATTTGCAGTAACCTTCGATTAAATTGCCAAGATTATTCATAATGACGTGTAGCCCTACAGAAAATCATCATTAAACCGATGATCATTGTAGTTAACACTGGTTAGGAAAGCACTAAAATCGAAACAAGGAATGTACTGCATATAGCACCAATTCTTTGAGTTAGACTGTGTCCGAATCCTATGAAAAATATTTTTTAGTACTGTTTTTTGACATACATATGGTATATTTCAAAAAAACCGCACACACCCAAATTATCATAGTTAAGTCATATGATAATTTTTAACACCTCAAAGAAAAAAGTTTTACCCCAAAGCAAATGATTTTCCTCATTCGATGTTACGAAGATACATTTTTTTCAACTTGGACGTGGTTTAATTCTCTCGCTGTATTTTTTATTGTCAAAGTAAATTGCGTAATTAAGCATTAATGAGTGTTATTGTGTGTGTAAGACTGTCGTGAACATCCGATAAATATGAAGTTCAATTTGTGGTTTATTTTGGTCATGTACGAGCTTAGGCAAATTTCCTATTTCTGTGGATGTTTATTTCTCAATCTGCTTCTTCTATTCGCATGACATACAACTATTCTTACACACAGTTCAATTTTCAAAAAGATTATCTTTGTTTCGGAATACCTCTCTAGAGCCAGTATTTCTTTGTCGAATTTAATCGTTCACATTTATATAAACATAAACAGCCCTAATTGTTCTTTAAATATAGAACTACCTAGCCGCAATATAGAAGAGCCATGAAGTTTATTTTTGGGTAGACGTTAATGATCTAAACTTATTATTTTCAATCCAAAAATCCCCCTGTATACCCTACAAAATACAAAGTTACACCTATTGGAGCTAAGATCCAAGGAATTAAAATAAATAACGAAAATGTGGTTATAAAGTCACTGTAGTTATTATATCGAATCGTTTACATCGTCAAAAGCCAATGAATTGGCTTTAACACCGCCATCTTTATTTAATGATGGTACTCAAGGGAATCTCTCTACAAACCCTATATCACCAGGGTTAATACTCCAGAGATATGTTGTAGATGGAGGTGATCAAAAGAGGGGAACAATAGCCAACATTTCATCAAACATCGAACTAGAAAATAATATGGCGTGTGCTAAATTCTTTTGAGCTATTTCGCAGTTTGTGAGATTTTCGCACATCACCGAAGATATACAATTATTATTTTCAACCTTGATTGTATGTAGGCTTTGCTCAACACTTGGAGGTGGGATATTTTCTAAAATGCTAATATCAACCAAATCTACAATCCTGTAAGATTTTGTTTCTATTGGAATCATTTTGTAGTTTTGCGCAAACTTCCTGAACCTATATAAAACCAACAAATAAATTGTGTTTATTATTTTTAGAGTTTCTGAGAACTTGCACGTGATATCGTATATTTCGTTTCTTTCTTTTGTTAACTGCAAATCAGAAAAAAAAATCTATCTCCAATCCATTAAAGATATATCTTTGATTTCGGGCCTCCGTGCTGTATTTTAGATATCCTGGATTTAAGTTTGATTTGGGAACTTCAAATATGAGCGTAACCTTTTTTTAGGAACTAGATACTAAGTGAAAAACACCAACAAAAATAATATTTACATTGTCTACGAATTTCTACGAATTTTCTACATTGTCCACAGATAATCTACATTGTCTACGTTGAAAACTTATATCTATGCTATTGTCGACATTTTCGTGTAGAGTATCTCAAAATAAGCGTACATGCACAACACTGCAGGTATGGCACATACGAGACAATCGTTCAAACTCAACTGCATAATCCGTTAATGAGTCATTCACTGTTGGTTCCCGTTTATCTCAAACACCACTATTTTCGTGTTGCTTACTAATATGGTCAACACGCGATTTAGGTTGTTTCTACTATCGTACAATCAATGTCATTTTTTCCCATCAATGCAAAGCCCGACTAGCCTGTGCCCCACGACTATGGAAAAATTAATAAAACTATTTACAATCAACTTCTAATTATGCCTAATACTCACTCGTTTTCTCCTGTCTTCCCCGATTAGTTCAACTGCCATCGTAGGTTTGCCATAACATTCACGATCGCTTCATTCATCATTTTGAATAATTCCCTTTTTAAATACGCGGTTTAAACACAAATTGTTTAAATCTTCAACAGTTTTGTGGCATACAAGTAATACTGTATACTGTCGATTGTGATGAAATACAATCCAATTATTTAGTGAAAAGCTAGACAAATTTAGGGATATATATTCGAAACAATATGATTTCGAAAATTTAGATAGAAAGAAGAGACACAAAAAAAAATTATCTCGTTTCGTTATATACGTAAATATTCACATCCAAATCTAGAATAAAACAATGTAAATTAATTAATTAAATTAGGTAATATAAAATACTCAAGTGATTCTACTTTAAATTTAATGAATTAAATTAAATGATGTCAATTGATATGTGAGAAGAGATTAACAACAAAACGATCGAAAAAAGCAAACATAAAGCAGGAAGTCAAACCTATGATTTATATATACATAAATATATTAAGTCACAAAAGATATATGTGTACATACACAGCCACACACATCCAATAAATTAGATTTAATTAAAATGGATGTAAATTACATTTATTTAAAATGGATGTATTTTATGTTGGCGCGTTCGACTTTTATGCGCGCTCAATCGAATTTGTATGCAACAATATTTTTGATGTGAGTCAAAACAAACCAATATCAATTTATGAAATAATTCGATATTTACCTACAAAAAAAAACATAAAAACCAAGAATAAAACTGAATAAATGAGAAATACAAAACTAACCATACCTACTACGGTCGGTTTTGGATTATTTGAAAATTTCGGCAAAGAGGCGCGGATCATCAAAGGAAATCTCTTCTTCGAATTAATTTTGTGATTATTATTGTCATCATTATTATTGTTAAGGTTTTTTTTTTTTTTTTATATCCGTGAATTTATTTTTTTGTTTATTTTTTATTTACGGCTTATATCGTCTTGGATACAAAGTAGAGATTAGAACAAACTAGATAAAAAGATATAAGAGAGCGAACTCGCGAAAATCAAAAACACAAACAAACAAAAATTAGCAAAAACAGTTTTGAGAAGGTTAAACATTTTTATTTATAAGCGGTTCCAGATTGATTTTTATTTTTTTGTGACTACTATAATATATTCTTATGAGGTTAAAGCGTTTATCTGTTAGGTTGTTCTTTAGGTCTTTGCGTATTATTTAATACAAAAAAAAAAAAAAACAAAACAAATAACTTGTTAACACAAATTTGTATCCTATTATATATAGTAATTTCCAAAATAATTATTTTTAAATGTCTTTCTTTTATAAAGAAAATTTTAGGGCTAATTAAAGACCTTATTCACAATTCCAAATTAATTAAAAATTTATTTTAATTTTATTTAATAAAAAAATGTTTCTCCAAATTTTCGCTCAAAGAGTTTTTTTTTTTTTTACTAACATTAATTCTTTTCCATCATTGAAAATGTTACAAAGGAAGGAAAACAATTCGTTTGAAACTACCAACATAGTGTCAAACGAAGTACCTAACATTATGACCGAAATCAAATATTACAACTACTTCAGGAGACTAAAACGAATTGTGGCCTACCTCCTCAGGTTCAAACCAACGCCTAATTGCAAATTTAGCGAACCGTACAATAATTAGAATAATTAGCCCACAGTACAATAATTAGAATAATTCAAAAGGAATCATTATACTTCGAAACATCCCATCCTACTACATAACTCACATGAATTTACATTAACCTTGATCAATTTTTATCACAAGAAGCTGTTACACGCTGGTCCAAAGGCATTACTGGCTACTGTTCGTCAATACTATTGGCCTCTGTAAGGAATGACAGTCTGAAAAAAGGTGTTTCAAAAAAGCAGAGAGTGCTTTCGGGTTCGGGCAATTCCGTTGTCGCCTCACTGCCTTTTTATACAGTTGGGGTGGACTTCGCCGGGCCATTTTACGTACACTATCGCATCAGCGGTAAGCCACCAACGAAGAAATACATCTGAGTGTTTATCTGTTTCGACACGAAGACAATACACCTCGAATTGGCCTCTGATATCAGTACACAAGCGTTTATGGGATGTTTCAAGCGTTTTGTGAGCACCCGATGCCTTTGCAAATGAATATTTTCCGATACGGGTGTGAAGTTTTCAACAAATAACAAAAAATAACAAAACGTATACGTATACGAAATATGTTAAATTAACAAAAAAAATTACATGTATTAGTAAAACAGTCGGTAAAAGCAATTTTGTAAATTAAAATAACTTGCCAACTTTTAAACAAAGTTATTACTGAGAATTTTTTTGTTAAAATAGCAAGCCTGTTAAATCAGTCTTTGTTGAGTTACGTATACAAAATAAACTAATCATAATAACATTAGACTGAAAAATACCACAGAGCATTATCAGCTGTTATGGTTTTAATTAGTATATTTCGTACATGTGATTCGAATTTCACTGATCTAATAGGCTCGCTAGTTACTCGGCCAAGATATCGGCCTGTTATCAAGCAACGTGCTTTTGAAAAATCTAATAAAACCTTGTTATTGAGGTTGATAAATGGTAATTTTTGTATTTTTTATATGGATTTAAGTAGTTTACTGTATAGAGGATTGGCCAGCTCACAGAGTTTTCACCGGGATTCGGCTTATGTGATTAACATATTAAGGGGTGTTCTTTCAAATAAAATTAGCCCCATTCCGGTATGATGGATTATAGATCTTGTTATTGAGGTTGATAAATGGTAATTTTTGTATTTTTTATATGGATTTAAGTAGTTTACTGTATAGAGGATTGGCCAGCTCACAGAGTTTTCACCGGGATTCGGCTTATGTTTAACTCCATCTACAATTGTAGTTGATGTGTTTACCAAATTACCCAAAACATTGCCGGCAGCATCAAGTACTTGAGTGATTTCTCCGGTAGTTGCATTGATAGTTCCGTTAACAACATTTGTTGGTGTGGTAGTTCCAGTTGTAGTATTTTGGCCATACACAACCTGTGACATAATATGAAAAAATAAAATTTATTTTTATTTTTTTATTTTTTTTTACAAAATACTTACGCTAGCAACTCCTATGAGAACAACGAACAAAATATTGTACTGCATTTTAGTTTTAATCTATATTTACCGTCAAACTTGAAAGCTTGATATAAACTGAATGATTTTAGATGAAATTGTCGGAGTTTATATACCAAAATATTGTTATTGCTAATTGTTTACACAATTTGCAAATTAATACTGCAAAATAATTAAATTTTCGTATTTATTGTAAGCAAACAATTTTTCATTTAATTACGTTGTTTCCAATTTTATTAATAACCTCCGTAGACATTTGTAACAACAGAATTTTAAGACCAGTTTGACCAAATTACTTTCTAAGTAGAATCATTACAAAGATTTAACGGTCATCCAGAAAACTATCACAATGTCATTTTTTAGGTTAGGTACGCCAAAATTAACCTTGGTATATAGTATATGTGCGTAAATAGGTATAGATACAGTTGTTCAATTTGAATAAATAGATAACGCACAAAATTGTGAAAAACAAAAACTTATTTGTTTCTATTGGTTACTCAACTGGTAAATAAAAATTCGATGACGATCGCACCAACATTCGATTCGCTATACATCAATGTAGACACAACTTTGTGAATGTCCCTATTGATAAACCATTTTGTCAGCTTTGCTATCAGATGTTCCTAGATATAGTTCGATAACTTGCAAGAGAACGCAGACATGGTGACATAGTGTGTTTAGGTCCTTTTCAACGTTCATCCAAATATATCGGGTACCGATAGCAACCAAAGGTGATAACTATCCGAAGTTTGATCTTATATTTGGTTCTTGCATATTGAGCTATCTATTAAAAGCTAACACATAGATGCTAAGTTAGGACATGAAAAACGTACTCTTATTAATGCTGTCGTACTCCTAACCAAGATCTCTTCTGCAATATCACGTCCTTTGCTTCATCATAGAGTATATTCTCGTCGTTGCGAATAGCGATACTATGTATGTATGAAATTCCGTAGCTATATAGATCTTTCTTCCGAATGGCTACAAAACAATTATCGCCCAACGAAAGATTTTAATGGTCGGCATTGAGGAATCGGTTGCCGTCGTTTTGATGATTTCCCGCTGTACTTAAACATAGTCAGTAAGTATATCTTTTATTCTTCATGAAGCTGTGTTCTTTATTGATCTGAGTACAAAAGTTTTTTTTTCGCGATTCAATCTATTATAGATTAGGATATATTATAACACCTCAGATGTATAGAAAACCAGAATTGGCGGAACTAATTTTTTATTTATTGTATCGACCATAATGACAAAATTTCAAAATAAACGAAAGATGGTTTAATTTAAAAAGTATTGTGCAAAAATTGTTAGTCTTGTTATATTGGTGAACTTAGTAAAACAAAAACCCAACACAAGATCAAAAGAACACCCCTTAATATGTCAATCACATAAGCCGAATCCCGGTGAAAACTCTGTGAGCTGGCCAATCCTCTATACAGTAAACCACTTAAATCCATATAAAAAATACAAAAATTACCATTTATCAACCTCAATAACAAGGTCTATAATCCATCATATCGGAATGGGGCTAATTTTATTTGAAATAACACCCCTTAATATGTTAATCACATAAGCCGAATCCCGGTGAAAACTCTGTGAGCTGGCCAATCCTCTATACAGTAAACCACTTAAATCCATATAAAAAATTCAAAAATTACCATTTCTCAACCTCAATAACAAGATCTATAATCCATCATATCGGAATAGGTCTAATTTTATTTGAAAGAACACCCCTTAATATGTTAATCACATAAGCCGAATCCCGGTGAAAACTCTGTGAGCTGGCCAATCCTCTATACAGTAAACTACTTAAATCCATATAAAAAATACAAAAATTACCATTTATCAACCTCAATAACAAGGTCTATAATCCATCATATCGGAATGGGGCTAATTTTATTTGAAAGAACACCCCTTAATATGTTAATCCCATGAGCCGAATCCCGGTGAAAACTCTGTGAGCTGGCCAATCCTCTATACAGTAAACCACTTAAATCCATATAAAAAATACAAAAATTACCATTTATCAACCTCAATAACAAGGTCTATAATCCATCATATCGGAATGGGGCTAATTTTATTTGAAAGAACGCCCCTTAATATGTTAATCACATAAGCCGAATCCCGGTGAAATCTCTGTGAGCTGGCCAATCCTCTATAGAGTAAACCACTTAAATCCATATAAAAAATACAAAAATTACCATTTATCAACCTCAATAACAAGGTCTATAATCCATCATATCGGAATGGGGCTAATTTTATTTGAAAGAACATCCCTTAATATGTTAATCACATAAGCCGAATCCCGGTGAAAACTCTGTGAGCTGGCCAATCCTCTATACAGTAAACCACTTAAATCCATAAATCCATATAAAAAATACAAAAATTACCATATATCAACCTCAATAACAAGGTCTATAATCCATCATATCGGAATAGGGCTAATTTTATTTGAAAGAACACCCCTTAATATGTTAATCACATAAGCCGAATCCCGGTGAAAACTCTGTGAGCTGGCCAATCCTCTATACAGTAAACCACTTAAATCCATATAAAAAATACAAAAATTACCATTTATCAACCTCAATAACAAGGTCTATAATCCATCATATCGGAATGGGGCTAATTTTATTTGAAAGAACACCCCTTAATATGTTAATCACATAAGCCGAATCCCGGTGAAAACTCTGTGAGCTGGCCAATCCTCTATACAGTAAACCACTTAAATCCATATAAAAAATACAAAAATTACCATATATCAACCTCAATAACAAGGTCTATAATCCATCATATCGGAATGGGGCTAATTTTATTTGAAAGAACATCCCTTAATATGTTAATCACATAAGCCGAATCCCGGTGAAAACTCTGTGAGCTGGCCAATCCTCTATACAGTAAACCACTTAAATCCATATAAAAAATACAAAAATTACCATTTATCAACCTCAATAACAAGGTCTATAATCCATCATATCGGAATGGGGCTAATTTTATTTGAAAGAACACCCCTTAATATGTTACTCACATAATCCAAATCCCGGTGAAAACTCTGTGAGCTGGCCAATCCTCTATACAGTAAACCACTTAAATCCATATAAAAAATACAAAAATTACCATATATCAACCTCAATAACAAGGTCTATAATCCATCATATCGGAATAGGGCTAATTTTATTTGAAAGAACACCCCTTAATATGTTAATCACATAAGCCGAATCCCGGTGAAAACTCTGTGAGCTGGCCAATCCTCTATACAGTAAACCACTTAAATCCATATAAAAAATACAAAAATTACCATTTATCAACCTCAATAACAAGGTCTATAATCCATCATATCGGAATGGGGCTAATTTTATTTGAAAGAACACCCCTTAATATGTTAATCACATAAGCCGAATCCCGGTGAAAACTCTGTGAGCTGGCCAATCCTCTATACAGTAAACCACTTAAATCCATATAAAAAATACAAAAATTACCATTTATCAACCTCAATAACAAGGTCTATAATCCATCATATCGGAATGGGGCTAATTTTATTTGAAAGAACACCCCTTAATATGTTAATCACATAAGCCAAATCCCGGTGAAATCTCTGTGAGCTGGCCAATCCTCTATAGAGTAAACCACTTAAATCCATATAAAAAATACAAAAATTACCATTTATCAACCTCAATAACAAGGTCTATAATCCATCATATCGGAATGGGGCTAATTTTATTTGAAAGAACACCCCTTAATATGTTAATCACATAAGCCGAATCCCGGTGAAAACTCTGTGAGCTGGCCAATCCTCTATACAGTAAACCACTTAAATCCATATAAAAAATACAAAAATTACCATATATCAACCTCAATAACAAGGTCTATAATCCATCATATCGGAATAGGGCTAATTTTATTTGAAAGAACACCCCTTAATATGTTAATCACATAAGCCGAATCCCGGTGAAAACTCTGTGAGCTGGCCAATCCTCTATACAGTAAACCACTTAAATCCATATAAAAAATACAAAAATTACCATTTATCAACCTCAATAACAAGGTCTATAATCCATCATATCGGAATGGGGCTAATTTTATTTGAAAGAACACCCCTTAATATGTTAATCACATAAGCCGAATCCCGGTGAAAACTCTGTGAGCTGGCCAATCCTCTATACAGTAAACCACTTAAATCCATATAAAAAATACAAAAATTACCATATATCAACCTCAATAACAAGGTCTATAATCCATCATATCGGAATGGGGCTAATTTTATTTGAAAGAACATCCCTTAATATGTTAATCACATAAGCCGAATCCCGGTGAAAACTCTGTGAGCTGGCCAATCCTCTATACAGTAAACCACTTAAATCCATATAAAAAATACAAAAATTACCATTTATCAACCTCAATAACAAGGTCTATAATCCATCATATCGGAATGGGGCTAATTTTATTTGAAAGAACACCCCTTAATATGTTAATCACATAATCCAAATCCCGGTGAAAACTCTGTGAGCTGGCCAATCCTCTATACAGTAAACCACTTAAATCCATATAAAAAATACAAAAATTACCATATATCAACCTCAATAACAAGGTCTATAATCCATCATATCGGAATGGGGCTAATTTTATTTGAAAGAACATCCCTTAATATGTTAATCACATAAGCCGAATCCCGGTGAAAACTCTGTGAGCTGGCCAATCCTCTATACAGTAAACCACTTAAATCCATATAAAAAATACAAAAATTACCATTTATCAACCTCAATAACAAGGTCTATAATCCATCATATCGGAATGGGGCTAATTTTATTTGAAAGAACATCCCTTAATATGTTAATCACATAAGCCGAATCCCGGTGAAAACTCTGTGAGCTGGCCAATCCTCTATACAGTAAACCACTTAAATCCATATAAAAAATACAAAAATTACCATTTATCAACCTCAATAACAAGGTCTATAATCCATCATATCGGAATGGGGCTAATTTTATTTGAAAGAACACCCCTTAATATGTTAATCACATAATCCAAATCCCGGTGAAAACTCTGTGAGCTGGCCAATCCTCTATACAGTAAACCACTTAAATCCATATAAAAAATACAAAAATTACCATATATCAACCTCAATAACAAGGTCTATAATCCATCATATCGGAATGGGGCTAATTTTATTTGAAAGAACATCCCTTAATATGTTAATCACATAAGCCGAATCCCGGTGAAAACTCTGTGAGCTGGCCAATCCTCTATACAGTAAACCACTTAAATCCATATAAAAAATACAAAAATTACCATATATCAACCTCAATAACAAGGTCTATAATCCATCATATCGGAATGGGGCTAATTTTATTTGAAAGAACATCCCTTAATATGTTAATCACATAAGCCGAATCCCGGTGAAAACTCTGTGAGCTGGCCAATCCTCTATACAGTAAACCACTTAAATCCATATAAAAAATACAAAAATTACCATTTATCAACCTCAATAACAAGGTCTATAATCCATCATATCGGAATGGGGCTAATTTTATTTGAAAGAACACCCCTTAATATGTTAATCACATAATCCAAATCCCGGTGAAAACTCTGTGAGCTGGCCAATCCTCTATACAGTAAACCACTTAAATCCATATAAAAAATACAAAAATTACCATATATCAACCTCAATAACAAGGTCTATAATCCATCATATCGGAATGGGGCTAATTTTATTTGAAAGAACACCCCTTAATATGTCAATCACATAAGCCGAATCCCGGTGAAAACTCTGTGAGCTGGCCAATCCTCTATACAGTAAACCACTTAAATCCATATAAAAAATACAAAAATTACCATTTATCAACCTCAATAACAAGGTCTATAATCCATCATATCGGAATGGGGCTAATTTTATTTGAAAGAACACCCCTTAATATGTTAATCACATAAGCCGAATCCCGGTGAAAACTCTGTGAGCTGGCCAATCCTCTATACAGTAAACCACTTAAATCCATATAAAAAATACAAAAATTACCATATATCAACCTCAATAACAAGGTCTATAATCCATCATATCGGAATGGGGCTAATTTTATTTGAAAGAACACCCCTTAATATGTCAATCACATAAGCCGAATCCCGGTGAAAACTCTGTGAGCTGGCCAATCCTCTATACAGTAAACCACTTAAATCCATATAAAAAATACAAAAATTACCATTTATCAACCTCAATAACAAGGTCTATAATCCATCATATCGGAATGGGGCTAATTTTATTTGGAAGAACACCCCTTAATATGTTAATCACATAAGCCGAATCCCGGTGAAAACTCTGTGAGCTGGCCAATCCTCTATACAGTAAACCACTTAAATCCATATAAAAAATACAAAAATTACCATATATCAACCTCAATAACAAGGTCTATAATCCATCATATCGGAATGGGGCTAATTTTATTTGAAAGAACATCCCTTAATATGTTAATCACATAAGCCGAATCCCGGTGAAAACTCTGTGAGCTGGCCAATCCTCTATACAGTAAACCACTTAAATCCATATAAAAAATACAAAAATTACCATTTATCAACCTCAATAACAAGGTCTATAATCCATCATATCGGAATGGGGCTAATTTTATTTGAAAGAACACCCCTTAATATGTTAATCACATAATCCAAATCCCGGTGAAAACTCTGTGAGCTGGCCAATCCTCTATACAGTAAACCACTTAAATCCATATAAAAAATACAAAAATTACCATATATCAACCTCAATAACAAGGTCTATAATCCATCATATCGGAATGGGGCTAATTTTATTTGAAAGAACACCCCTTAATATGTCAATCACATAAGCCGAATCCCGGTGAAAACTCTGTGAGCTGGCCAATCCTCTATACAGTAAACCACTTAAATCCATATAAAAAATACAAAAATTACCATTTATCAACCTCAATAACAAGGTCTATAATCCATCATATCGGAATGGGGCTAATTTTATTTGAAAGAACACCCCTTAATATGTTAATCACATAAGCCGAATCCCGGTGAAAACTCTGTGAGCTGGCCAATCCTCTATACAGTAAACCACTTAAATCCATATAAAAAATACAAAAATTACCATATATCAACCTCAATAACAAGGTCTATAATCCATCATATCGGAATGGGGCTAATTTTATTTGAAAGAACACCCCTTAATATGTCAATCACATAAGCCGAATCCCGGTGAAAACTCTGTGAGCTGGCCAATCCTCTATACAGTAAACCACTTAAATCCATATAAAAAATACAAAAATTACCATTTATCAACCTCAATAACAAGGTCTATAATCCATCATATCGGAATGGGGCTAATTTTATTTGAAAGAACACCCCTTAATATGTTACTCACATAATCCAAATCCCGGTAAAAACTCTGTGAGCTGGATAATCCTCTATACAATGAACTTTACAAAAATTACCATTTAAATTTTAATCTTATTTCATTGAATTTATTGAAGTAAATTGAAAATATAAATTGAGGAACATACATATATATTTCTTTTAAATTGGGAAATTTATATTTTAATAATTTTATTTTTAGTAAATTTTCTCAAATATTTCGAAATAACAATTTATTTGCCTGCTGTTGCATTTATTCACTAATACATTTAAACATTTTGTTATTTGTTGAAAACTTCACACCCGTTTTCCGATAATGGTACTAATTTTATCGGAGACAATTCTGAATTACGAGAACTCTATGCACTCCTTTCTTTACAAGACATGAAGAACCAAATGCAGCCGACGTGTGAAGATGATCGCATAGAATGGAATTTCCCTCCACCGGCTTCACCAAACTTCGGTGGGCTTCATGAATCAGGTGTAAAAATAGCTAAATTTCACCTTCGCCTTACGATGGGCTCAGCCAAGCTTACTTATCAACAACTATTTACGCTGATAAAATAAGTAGAGGTAGTTTTAAATTCTCGGCCACTTGGGCCAATTTCCAGCAGTGTTGACGACATCGATTGTCTAACTCCTTGACATTTCCTGATTGAACGACCGCTTAGTTCACTATCAATGCCGGGTCTAGTTGACCGACTGCCACACGAAACCTGGAAGCAAGTCGATATTTACCATCGTACGTTTTGGAATCGCTGGTGAACCGAGTACCTGCGAGCCTTTCAGCAACGTCATATCTGGTGATAATTATGTTGGCGTTTTGTGGAAGTTGAACAAATTGGGAACATTAAGATAAAAATAAAATAATTTCATTTTTTCTCTTAACTGGCGCCGAAATAGGGATCTGGCGTAAAAAATAATAAAAAAGTGCAAGAAACAAGAAAGTGAAAAAATTAGTGAAGATCATTGAATAAACAAACCCCTGTTGAAAAAATATCTAATACTAAAAACGGCAAAATTTGGCAAACAAGAAAAGCTATAGACATAAGAACATAGCCAACGCTGTTCCACTGAAGTAGTGAAACTGAATAAACAAATTGTGATAAGGTTGTACCATTAGTAGGCGGGTTACAACTACCAACGCAACCTCGCCAAACGGGAGAAATATGGCTTATCCAGCAGTTAGTCAGAAGACATACGAAAGGGTTCCGAGTGTACGAAAACCGGCTGTGCACTATAAAGACCTTTGTGGCAAAAATAATCCACCAATAGGTCAAGAAAAGCCTCTTAATCTTAATGTGAGTCAAAAATTAATAACAAATTCAAAATAACTAGTGTTAATTAATAATTAAGTATAACCGTAATATATTAAGTATATAATAATGAAAGGTTATCATAATAATCAAAAATAATAACAAGTGAAACATCATAATGATGACACCAGTAGATTGAAAATTAGATCAAATCCAAGCTGCATTAACCAAAATAACCGGAACCCTAAATGCTCAAATTGAGTTCACAAAACAAATCGAGCGGTGACTCGAGGTATACTGGATAAACCTATAGTTCCAGCTGCAACAACAATATTCGCAGCCCCACAAAATGAACAGGACCTTAAAGACATAAGTAAGTTACCTGACTGCGTGGAGGAACTGCAACAATTCGACGGAAACCCTACTCAATATATCTCTTGAGTGCACAATGTCGAGAATATTACACGAGACTATAGTATTGTACGCAGCAAACCAATTTATAGAGCAATACTGCAAGACATACTGCAGAAGATTAGAGGAAACGCCGATGCGGCATTAATATTATAAAACATCTTCGACGAAGAGTGGGCATCTATAAAAAAATGCCTATCGCTCCACTACGCAGATAAGAGCGATCTTCGAACATTAGAACACCAATTAAATAACCTTGCACAAAGAAATATGACGATCGATGAATTCTACGCCAATGTGAATCATCAGTTCTCATTGATAGTAAATAGGATCAAAACAGAGGATGATTCGAGAGAAACCATCAGCGTTCTAGTCGAAAACAACAGGAATCGAGCTATGGAGATTTTTGTCAGACGGTTAAATCGAGAACTGTCAAAAATTCTAATCATCCAAAAACCGACCGCACTTCCGGAAGCATATTAATCCTGCCTTGAGATTTAAAACATGAATTTAAGAAATTTGACATTTTTTAAAATTAATGTTAATAACTCGGTAACAGCTCCAATCAAACAATTTTCGTATATCAACCCACAAAATCCAAGAATTAATAACTCTGTCAACCAAGTTTCGTATACCAATTCACAAAATCCACGAGTAATCTACAATTCAATACCACCGCAACGGAAAAATATGGAATACAATAATCAACACTATAACAACCAAACATCATACAATAATCAAAACCTGAATCAACAAATACCACCTAGGCCAATTTATCCGAAACCTGCAACACCAATGAAAATTGACCAGGCAATTCAAACCAAACGGGTAAATTACATGAATAGACCAACGGGTAAATTACATGAAAATAACCAACCACCAAAAGTAGAACGTCCCAGCTACAAGGAATCCCAAAGACAGCAAAGAATTTACCCTGTTAAAGTTAGCCATTAGTTTCCAGCCAAAAGTAAACAGTCGATAATGCAGATTATATTATTGACATTCCAGCTGAAAATAAATCAGCCTCTAGAGGGTTATGTTTGGAAATGGATTGCATTGATGTGAGTTATCAATAGCTATCGCAGGAAAAAAATTCAGTTCAAGTTTCCCGTGGGAAATCTCGGAAAACTCGATTTTCCAAATATTATTCGAAAATTTGTATAAAATCAGCCTCTAGAGTGTTATATCTGGAGATGGATTGCATTGATGTGACTTGTCAATAGCTATCGCAGGAAAAAATTCAGTTCAAGTTTCCCGTGGGAAATCTCGGAAAATTCGATTTTCCAAATATTATTCGAAAATTTGTATAAAATCAGCCTCTAGAGTGTTATATCTGGAGATGGATTGCATTGATGTGACTTGTCAATAGCTATCGCAGGAAAAAAATTCAGTTCAAGTTTCCCGTGGGAAATCTCGGAAAATTCGATTTTCCAAAAATTATTCGAGAATTTGTATAAAATCAGCCTCTAGAGTGTTATATCTGGAGATGGATTGCATTGATGTGATTTGTCAATAGCTATCGCAGGGAAAAAATCCAATACAAGTTTCCCGTGGGAAATCTCGGAAAATTCAATAAAGTTTCCAGCCGAAAGTAAGAAATGGATGAATAAAATCATTAATGAATTGCATTGCTATGACTTGTCAATAGCTATCGCAAAAAAAAAAATTCAAGTTTCCCGTGGGAAATCTCGGAAAATTCGATTTTCCAAAAATTATTAGAAAATTTGTATAAAATCAGCCTCTAGAGTGTTATGTCTGGAGATGGATTCCATTAATGTGACTTGTCAATAGCTATCGGAGGAAAAAAATTCAGTTCAAGTTTCCCGTGGGAAATCTCGGAAAATTCAAAAAAGTTTCAAGCCGTAGAGTAAGAAATAGATGAATAAAATCAACCTCTAGAGTTTTATGTCTGGAGATGGATTGCATAAATGTGATTTGTCAATAGCTATCGCAGGAAAAAAATTCAGTTCAAGTTTCCCGTCGGAAATCTCGGAAAATTCGATTTTCCAGAAATTATTAAAAAATTTGTATAAAATCAGCCTGTAACGTGTTATATCTGGAGATGGATTGCATTGATGTGACTTGTCAATAGCTATCGCAGAAAATAAATTCAGTTCAAGTTTCCCGTGGGAAATCTCGGAAAATTCAAAAAAGTTTTAAGCCGAAAGTAAGAAATGGATGAATAAAATCAGCCTCTAGAGTGTTATGCCTGGAGATGGATTGCATTGATGTGATTTGTCAATAGCTATCGCAGGAAAAAATTCAGTTCAAGTTTCCCGTGGGAAATCTCGGAAAATTCGATTTTCCAAAAATTATTAGAAAATTTGGATTTTATACAAATTTTCTAATAATTTTTGGAAAATCGAATTTTCCGAGATTTCCCACGGGAAACTTGAACTGAATTTTTTTCCTGCGATATCTATTGACAAATCACATCCATGCATTCCATCTCCAGACATAACACTCTAGAGACTGATTTTATACAAATTTTCTAATAATTTTTGGAAAATCGAATTTTCCGAGATGTCCCACGGGAAACTTGAACAGAATTTTTTCATTCGATAGCTATTGACACGCTATTGAAATCACATAAAAACGATTCTGATGCAGATATACACTCTAGAGGCTGATTTTATTTCAATTTTGTGGATTCTTCTGATTTTCCGATATTTTCTACGGATAGGTTAAGCAAAGGTTTTGCACCTAAAACTATTTACAAAAATGTTTATTTAAATCCAAGTATCCTATTTACTTTCGGCTGATAGCTACAAATTTTTTTATTTTCGGCTGGAATGTTAATATCAAAATCTGCATTATCGGCTTTTTACGACCGGCTGGGATTAGGCCATCTGCATTACCTTTTTTTACTTTCGGCTGAGCTATCACAATCTGCATTATTGACTTTTCACTTTCGGCTAACTTTAAAACAGTATAAAGAATTTATCATTTGGAGACACAGGAGGAAGAGAAATAAAATCAACTAATCATCGAAAATACGGATATCGAGACATTAGAATAAGTAAAGAGACATTAGAATAAGTAGTAAAAAAATATCCGGACAATTTTCCAAATGCATAGGAATCAACACATTAATAGAGTCCTCTGTACTACGGTTTAAAAATATTCGACAGAATAATCGGGGACGACACTCTAAAAAAACTTGAAGCAATTATCGGCCGAAAAAATATTATTTTGACCATAACTCCAAATATCAAAATTCCCCTCAAGGAAAAACACTCAGTTCAAGTAAACAACATTGAAGTTCGGGATGGTCACCTATCTTCAGAAGCCAGACAAGACCTACAAGAAATTGTTGCATAATTCAAAACAGTATTTAAACCAGTCAACAACATTGAAGCAATTGATACTAATGTAAATGCAGAAATAAAAACCACAACAGATGAGCCAATCTACGCGAAGTCCTATCCAGTCAGCATGAGACAAGAAGTGGAGAAGCAAATAAATCAATTTATAAATGATGGAATCATAAGGCCGTCTAAAAGCCCCTATAACCCACCAATTGAGGCCACAGTATCAGACCCATATCCAATACCGGATATATCAAACACGTTGGGAAATGTTTATATTGATGATAGTATCATCACGAGGAGAACTCAGCAGCTTAAAAAGAGAAAAGAGAAACCAAGATTTAAAGAAAGAAAAGAGAAACCTAGATTTCAGGAAGAAACTGGGGCCAAAGATAATCGAGTCACAATAACAACCACCTCCGCGAAACGAGTCCATAAAACTCAAATCAAAAAATTTAACGCATTTAAAATTTCTTTGACAAGCTTACCTATCATCTACAAATATACCACATCAATAGTAACTCTCAAACAAGCCACTGAACGAATCATCAATGTAAACTTCAAATTAATCCATGTCATCAACTTAATCGAGGAAATAATTAGCAGAATGGCAACTTCACTTGGCAAAATTGACCCGGAAAGAAGTCTTCGACCTCAATTGATTCACAAAACGAACCAAACCATGCAGTTAATATCAGAACTCAAAGGTCAAAAATCACGATCTAGCCGATCAATTAACTGGATCGGTTCCGCATGGAAGTGGATTGCAGGATCACCAGACGCCACAGACTGGGATCAAATAAATAAAAGTCAAAATCAAATCATCGATGATAACAATCAACAATATAAGATCAACAATGCCTTAATGATTACAACACAGCAGATTCTCAATGAATACAACAAAACTGCTGATCATTTACACGAAGACTCAGATGAAAAAATCCAACAAATTTTATTCAACCGAACCGCACAATTAGCAAACGGAAAAATAATAAATAAAAATTGATTACATAAAGAGGAAATCAGTCGGGTGGTTGCAGAAATCAAAACCCTTCCATATTCTAACGATATAGAAGCAATATAATACGCAGAACCTATGATGCTGGCTAAAGAATCAACAATACTATATGTTATATCAATACCAAAAATAAATAAACGGGAATACAATCACGTCATGGTAAGTTCAACGATTGAGAGCAACAAACAAATATATCTGGAATACAACGAATTTCTAGTAAACCAAGACGAAATGTTCGGGATCATTCGAAAATGCAAACTCTTTCGTGAAACAATACTTTGCGAGAGAAACAGTTTGGAAGAATCAAAAGCCAACCACTGCGTCAACCAGCTCATAAGGGGATTAGATGTCCAATGTAACTACCAATTCTACAAGAATGAGATAATCGACACCCTAAACGACAATACGATTTTTCTGAGCAACTTTAAAGGAGACATATTCTACAACAACACGGATAAACAACTCGAGGGAAACTTTCTAATACAATAAGAAAATGAAACAATTAAGGTCAACAATACAACTTTTACCAGCAGGGATATTAGGAAATCACAAGTACTACCAACAGTACTACAACCTAATATAACAGATAAACGTGTAAAAATCGACCCAGGATACCTTCATAACCTGCACCAAAATAATATCCATAATTTTCATCATATTACTCATCCTTTTATTAAGAACAAAACGCAAAAAATGGTCAATTCCAAAACCATGTCAAGAAGAAGTCATCATCAATCAATCCGGAGTCCAACCAATTAGCCTGAAGTTTTGGCTTGGGAAGAGTTGACACAACTAGAATTACAACACAACATAAATTGCAACCTAAAGACGCTAAATCAGCTTAAAAGGAAAACACATGTAAGAACACACGCAAACCTGTTCTAATTATTTGAGAATATTGTAATTTACTTATTAAGCTATTTTTAAGTGGATGCTAACGAAATACAAGCTGCTCTCGCTGAAAAAGGATTCCAATGCAGATCCAATGCAGACCAATATTTTTAATCTGAAGAAGGCACCTCAGCCATTGTTTCGTCTGGAATTAGAACCAGACAATAAAAAGGTCAAAGGCAAACATGCAATATTTGTCCTAAAATATCTATTGCACAGAATGGTTACCATCTATATCCAGAAAAAAAATGGGCCGGCACAGTGTGTAAAGTGCCAAGAATATGGACACACTAGAGCATATTGCACTTTGAACGATGTTTGTTTTATACTTATGTGGTGAACTCCATAATTCAAACGTTTGCAATAAAGCAAAATAAGAAGCATCAGTGAGAAAATGCAGCAACTGCGATGGAAATCACAGTGCTAATTATAGAGGGTGCCCAATTTATGTAGAATTGAAAGGAGAATCAATCCAAAGCAGCGAGCAGAACATTGAATCCTTAACCTTCATTCTTCGGCTAGAAAAGAAGCACAGTATTCAATTGTAAACGGCAGCGTGCACCAAAGGGTTTCATACGCAAGTGTTCTTAAAGGTACCGCTCCTAAAGTGCAAGCAAGTAAAGAGGGAAACATCTCAACAGTTTTAAACAAATTTACTAATATGATGCAAAGCTTCATGGCGATGATGGAGAGAACCATGGATCTTATGATGCAGAATATGAAAACGCTAATGCAGATAGTCTTGAAAAGCCAAAAATGACCATCATCAAAATAGCCATTTGGAATGCAAATGGCCTAGCACAACATAAAGCGGAGGTACATGCATTTCTCACTGAGCACAATATTGACATAATGTTAATATCTGAAACACGCTCCACCAAAAATAGCTCTTTCAAAATGAATGGGTAGCCTATTGATGACACCAAGCACTCAAATGGGAAAGCACATGGAGGCATTGCTGTATTGATTAAGAGAAGATTAAAAAACTATGAAACTATGTGATATCGGCAGTGTACTGTCCTCCTAAACATGCTATAAAAACACTCCAATCCTTGGATAATTTCAGCCAGCTGCGGATAATAAATTTCGTGCGGGAGGTGATTACAACGCTAAACATACTCATTGGGGTTCCAGATTAACATTGCAGAATGGTAAACAACTTTATGAAGCTATAGAGGATAGTCTCTCGGCAACCGAGAGGGTAGATTATTCTTTATGGACAACAAAAAATTTAAAAATGCCAACAAATTCGAATCCACCGATTAGACTGCCACCTGGGAATTGGGCAAGAAGTGATGAAGTGAATGCCACTGCTTTTGCTGTTCATCTAACAACAGTATTCGCACCACACGAAGAAGATAATTTTTTCGTGCTACCCCAGCAAATGGATGGTGCTTTATTCTATAAACCTATAAAGTATAATTGAAAGAATGTTAAGAATACATTTAAAAATTGCATAAGTCCGGGAAAGGCACCAGGACATGAACTTATTACTGGAAAAATGATAAGGTAATTGTCAGACAAATGCATAAAACTAATAACATTTGTATTCAACGCGAACCAGTTATATTCCTTAAAAATGGAATATATCTTTGATCACAATGATACATTAGCCAGGAAAAAATGAATCGCAATTCTCATAATATCGTGGAATTAGCATGCTACCCACAATCTCAAAGCTATTTGAAAAAATAGTACCAACGAAATTGAAACCAATATTAGAAAAACAGCGTGTTATTCCAGACCATCAATTTGGGTTCCGAAATCAACATGATACTACAGAGCAAGTACACAGAATTGTAAATGTAGTCAAAATCACCTTCGAGGAAAAGAAATATGGTTCTGCTGACTTTTTGGATATCGCACAAGCCTTTGATAAAGTTTGGCACGATGAATAAACAAAATTAACAAGCTTCTACCAAACAAATTTCACTCAGTTTTGGGAAACGTATAGCATATGGACATATGTTATTCAGTTATGGGGATACCACTAGCGCTTCAAACAGAGAACTCCTGCAACGAACCCAAGCGAAAATTCTTCGCAGTATTACCAATGATCCGTAGTACATTCGAAATAATAATATAGATGAAAACCTTGAGATTAATATCATTAAAGGAACAATTATAGAATTCAGTTCGAAATATTACTCAAAACTAGAAGCACATTCAAACGAATTGGCCAAGGATATACTAAAACAGCCGCGGTTTAGGCGACTGAGAAGAACAGATCCACTCCGACTGATGAACCTGTGAACCTGTAAATTTATTAAATGTTTAGATTATACATCGGGTATAATCTAAACTAATTAAATTGGTTAAGACTTTAAATATGTAATAACTTTAGCTTAAAATTTGATTACTTCCTGTGAATTTCTTCTGTAGAGAGATTCAAGAATAAAGCCATTTGCTGCATGTAAAAAAAAAAAAAAGCTATTTTTGCTAATGTCGGATTTGGTAACATTATTAGAAAATGGTGGGTTTCACCTAAGGAGGTTTTCTTCGAACGTCGGCTTCTAATATTTCTTTAGTGCTTGGTCTATCTTAGAATACTTTGCTTGATGAGTTCGAAATGAATTTTTTTAGATTTTCATACGATTTGTCCTAAAAGAAGCATTTTGTCAGTTATTCAACCTTTTGGGCTTGTGTTCTCTGATGACTTTAATCGCAAAAATTATAATGCATACAATATGGGCGTTAAGCAACATTGACGGGGATGACATCATAACACATCAAGTTCGTATTTAATAGATTGACTTTAAGAAAGAATTGATTCAAATAACCCTGCTTCGCATCAAATCTGAACCATCAAAATATGAGTCGTTCGTGGCACACAGAATTACCCAAATACAGAAGACCTTTTGGTGTAACACAATCCAGACCTTTTTCAATACTAGGGATAGATTTCTGTGGATCATTTTTTGCCAAGTTAAATTTAAGGTCCAAAACTAAACCTAAAATATATATTTGCTTATTCATTGTTTTGCAGTAAACGCAATTCAATTGGAAATCGTTTTGGACTTATCATCACAATCGCTCCTGGCTTATCTTCGTAGATTTGTTTCAAGACAAAGCTACTGTTCCAAAATTTATTCAGCTCGGTTTGAATTAAAGTAACATCGAACTTCGAATTTTCAGAATGGCTAACGGTTCCACCAGGATCTCCTCATTTTGGGGGGCTGGCCAAAAGTGCCAAGTGGCACATGAAATGGGTGATAGGGTTGCGCTCAATGACAATAGAAGAATATTATACCTTAATATGTTAAGTTGAAGCACGTCTAAATTCAAGGCCGTAGACAGCTTGTTCCAATAACCCAACAGATCTAACTGCTTTATCGGCTGGTCACTTTTTGGTGTGTAGTCCACTTTTAGCCCTTCCTGAACCTTTATTACTGAATCTGAGTATTAATAAGCTGTCTCGATATCAAATGATTTAAGTTATGCTACACGATTTTTGGAAGCGATGGAATATTGAATATTTAAGTGACCTTCACAAACGCTATAAATGGCAAATATCGTCAAATGATACTCATAAAATTGGGTCGTTAGTAATTTTGCATGAAGACAATACATCCTCAATCACTTGGTTGTTAGGCAGAATAATAGACATACTAGTACATACATCCTGGCCCGGATAAGCGAATTTTTGTAGTAACAGTTAAAACATCCACGTCTGTATTTAAAAGATCTGTTAAAGGTCAGTATTTTACCACTAGAACAAGAAGATTGAATATGTATTGATTAAATGTAAAAGGTAAACAATGAATCTTAAATTTTGAATAAATTACCTCAAGAGACGCACTGTAATAAATTTGAATTTTTTAGTGTATTGCATTGTACAGAAATGTATACCATACATAATCGATAGAGTATCGACACATGTTCTCAGAAAAAATTTGATTAAATCCAGAACTTTTTTAAAATTCGCAACATTTTCTAGTTTCCATATTAATATCTATGAACTGGCCTACCCATTCTGTCTGATACACAGAATGAAAAACAATTTGCACCCCAAAAAAAAAATCTCTTTAAATCTGGTGTCAAGTAAAATGGTAGCTATTAACTTAAATTGGGGGTAAGGGGCGCCGGTTTAGATGGTCTTAATATATAGTAGCCCAAATGTCAATCTCACCAGCCCGTGGTACTTCCTGCTAATTAACTAACGAGGCTCTGGCGACCAAGATCCGGCGGAATAACCGACCACCGAGAACATAGCAAATGATGTGCTCTTCAATGACCCACTACCAACTTGTACTGGTTAGGTTGGTAGTTGATACATAACCAGTTTTAAAGCAATGAATACAACACAAAAAGGAAATAATACCCTAGGTGGTAAACCAACTACCCAGTTGGCTAATCCACTCTCTTACGAGGCTGGCTCAATGGATCTGGGGTGAGCCAATCATTGATAAACCCATTCGAAAGAAGTTCAATGTTGTTAAGATCATCAAACAATCATACAAACTCTGCAAATTAGCAGAAAGACGAAAACGCTGAACTCTGTCGAAAACTCAGTGAAGTAGATGTACTTTTAACCCAACAAAGAAGCGATATTGAAAAACTAAAAAAAGAAAATGAAGAATTGAAGAAGCCCAAACTAATGGAGATTTCTAAAAACCCGCTAACTTGTTATAATGAAGCAAGTACTCACACCAGTTATAACAATGAGTTCCATACTGATGGAGAGGATCTCATGAGAGAAACAGATTGGGTACTGAAAAGGAAGAAAAGACCTACCAAAAAACGAAAAGCAGAATTCTCGCCTGAAGTTGGAGATCATTCGCACATCAGCTCACCAGCAACAGCAACAAAATCGGCAACAAAAGGTTGTACCGAAAGAAAAGGCTCCTCCGCCAATTAATGTATGCGGCATAACAGAATTTGGTAGTATACAATCTATAATGAAATCAGTGACAGGTAAGGAATATAGAGTAGTGTCACTAAACAATAACGTGTGGAAAATCAATACACCAGATTCCGATACATATAAAGCTCTAGCAACAAGGCTCAATGCGGAAGGTAAAGAATGGTTCACATACGAAAATAAAAACGAACGCGCAATTAAGGTTATGGCCAGAGGCCTTCATCCAACTGTAAGAAGGAGGACATAATTGAGGACCTACAGGCAAAAGATCTGCAAATTGAAGATGCAGTAAACATCCTAAAACGAGAGAGAGGTGAGAACAATCAAGTTAAAAAAAAGGGGCTTCCACTCTTCGTGCTTACTTTTAACAAAAAGGAGAAAGTTAACATCTTCAACATCAAAGCAATTCTTAATATGAGGGTTCAAATAGAACCGCTAAAGAAAAACACGAGGCTAATAACTCAATGCAAAAAATGCCAGGGTTTCAACAACACGCAAAAATATTGCAGACGGAAGCCAAGATGGGTAAAATGTGCTGGAAAACATAACGCGAAAGAGTGTACGGAAAGTATAAACACCCCTGCAAAATGTATAAACTGTAAAGGGCGTCATCCTGCAAATTACAGAGGCTGTGAAGTAGCCAAAGAACTTCAAAGGATAAGAAACAAAATGCATCAGTTTCCTCAAAACCCTAAGGTTACCAGAGAGAAACCAACTAAAACCCAAGGAGCCAAAACCACCAGTTATAGGTACAGAGCGGAAAAGTTATTCACAAATTGTACAGCAATCGTCTAATGCTATGAATGATAACCCCCTTGAAGGGATATGTCGAAGCATAGAAGCCATAAATATACGGCTAGCAAAGCAAGAACGTGGTCTACAAGCTTTATATAAGCGTCTAGAAATGCATCAAACCATGAACAAGGCAACAGCCCTCATATACTAAACTGAGCAGAACATTAAGAATTGTCACCTGGAACGCGAACGGACTAGCGCAGCATGTTCCAGAGTTAGAAATTTTCCTAGATTTAGAAAAAATAGATATATGCCTTATATCGGAGAGGCATTTGACAAAAACAGCATTTATTAAAATACGTGATTATGAATGTTACCATGCTGTTCACCCAAGAGGAAAACCCAGAGGAGGATCAACAGTAATAGTGATAAAGAATCTCAAACACTATGAAGAACCTAGTATAGAAGAAGAAAGTATGCAAGTTAAACCCATAAAAGTTAAAACTAACAATAATATTGAATACAGTATTTCCTCTATCTACTGCCCTCCACGCTATAATCTAAACAAAGAAGATTATAATAGACTCTTTAGATCACTAGGATCCAATTTTATTATTGGTGGTGACTTTAATGCAAAAAACACCTATTGGGGATCAAGACTTACAACCCATAAAGGAAAAGACTTATTCGAAGCCGGACGAATAAATAACTGCGAGTTCCACTATGGAGGTAAACTAACATACTGGCCTGCTGATATAAATAAAATACCAGATCTCATTGATTTCTATGTAACGAAAGGGATTTTCGAGGATTACATGTGCATCGAAAACAGCGAAGGGATATATTCCGATCATACACCTGTTAACATGACTCTCAGCACAATGATAATTAATAAGGATAACCTGCCTAAATTAACAAATAATAGAACTAACTGGGACCTATTCCAAGAACTAATTGAAATGCAAATAAATATACGAGTGCCGATTAAAACACCGGTACGGTACCCGGTAGAAGGAACCTGGGCCAAAAGCGACAAGCAAAAAGCTATTTTATTTGCGGCTCACTTGGAAGACACCTTTTAACCGTTACCTAGGCAAACAGCAGATGAAAACATAATAACAGTTAGCAAAATTGATGAATATAATATTCGATGTGTAACATTACAGGAATTAAAAGATGAGATCAAGTGTAATATGAACGCAAAAAAAGCTCCAGGATATGATTTAATTACTGGACAAGTAGTAAAAGCCATTTCCGAGAAGGGGCTACGAAAATTGGTTCAAATTATCAATGCTGTCTTCAGACTAAAATATGTCCCACGACAATGGAAGGTTGCTGAAGTAATTATGATCCCCAAACCAGGCAAACCAGCGAACGATAAAAAGTCGTACAGACCAATTTCCCTACTTCTTGTAATTTCAAAATTATTTGAAAAATTACTGCTTAAGAGACTCAAGCCCATAATAGAAGAGAGAAATGTGACTCCACCACACCAATTTGGATTTAGAGAGAATCACTCTACGATAGAACAAGTTCACAGAATAACGGACATAATCGAACACGCACTTGATAATAAGAAGATATGCTCCAGCGTCTTCTTGGATGTAGCACAAGCTTTCGACAAAGTTTGGCGCCAAGGACTTGAATTTAAATTGCATCGAGATCTACCTAAGTAGTTCTATCAAATTCTTAAATCTTATATCGCACACCGACATTTCCGTGTAAAATATAACGGAGAATACTCCGAACTAAAGAGAATATCAGCAGGCATACCACAGGGTAGCGTACTGGGTCCTATATTGTACATCCTGCACACCAGAGATATGCCAAATACAGAAGGTGCCACCATAGCAACATTTACAGACGATACAGCTATTCTGGCGACTGGAAAGTGTATATCAGAAGCAACGACCAAACTTCAAAAAGCAACCGACACAGTGAGTAGTTGGACAAAGAAATGGCACATTAGCCTAAACGAAGCAAAACCGGTTCACGTAAACTTCACAAACCAGAAAGTTAACTGGATTCCAGTGGAACTTAATTCAAGGCCGGTTCCAAATGCAAATACAGCCAAATACCTTGGCATGACTCTCGATTGCAAGCTTAGATGGAAAGAGCATGTTAAAAAGAAAAAAGAAGAATTGAACATCAAATATAGGAAAATGTATTGGCTAATAGGTAGAAACTCTGAGCTTACAATACATAACAAATTGCTATAATATACAAATTGCTAAATCATATGAGTTGAGTGTTCATCTAATTTGGTTTTGTCTCATCAAATTTATTTTTATTCAAATGTACAACCTTTTTTACGTGAAAATGCCTTAGTATATAATTTTTTTCGAAAAATTGTGTGGCGGTGCGTTTCCATGAAAAGTCGGTTTTTTAAAAAAAGAATTTGTGATTGCCATAGTTTTTGGTTGTTGTGTGAAGGAAACAATTTTCGAAAAATAAAATATTTCATTTTGCTTTTGAGAATGAATCCGAATAGGATTCGAAAGCTAAAGCTATAAAATAAATTTAAATAAAGAGCCCAAAACCAATAAAAAATTTGTTTAATTATTTAAATATTGGCTCAATAATCATAAATATAATTAAAAAATTCTCCTGGTTGAAAAATGGAGACTACAAATGGAAATCAGAATCAAAACTTTTTCCAGTTTATAAACAATGAATATGGCAGTCGCACAAAAAACAACATGAAATCCGTCATGAACGAATAATTTCATCTGGCAAAACTTATCAGCAAACAACATTTTTTACTGAAATGCACAAAGGAAAAAGTTTTCTCAAAATCTAGAAAATTAAAACATTCCTTCGGCATAAACAAGGACGTTTTCCAACGATTAGAAAGTACGTTTGTTTTTGGAGTAATAAATGAAGAAATTTCGGCTACTATCAGAAATATAAAAACTAAAAAAAATCAATCTAAATCTGCTAAACCAATTTCTTCAAGAGAATTTACCAAACAACATTTACGAAGAATTTTTTCAGCGAGCAGAATCAACATATGTCTATCATTTTAATCAGATAAAGGTAAGACAAAAGTCAAAATTTGATCAAATTATAAGAGAGAGTTTAAACGATACAACAAACGGTTTAATTTTAAATTGTGGAAAATGGTTAGTTAATGTTACCAATATCGATCTTCCATTTCACGTGAAATTCATTTTAAGTTTAGGGAATAAATTTTGTCCGCCAACGGTTGGTACCGCAATACCATTTTTCAAAATTATATCAGATGTGGAAAGTGCAATTTTTAATTTGAATGACAGTGATCGAGTAAACATTCGGAACAATTTTATAAATATTATAACAAATTACAAAAACAGTACGAATACAAGAAATTTAACACCTCATGAAAAAAGAATTACGTCATACCTAAAACAAACAAAGATTTTTTTGAAAGACAACCCAAATATTTTAGTCACAAGGGCAGACAAGGGAAATACAACAGTGTTAACTTTACGAACGGACTACAGTGACAAAATGTATAACCTTCTAAATGACAATTCTACTTACATACAGATTTTTAAGGACAAATCGACACCAATACAGACAAAAATTAATACTTTAGTGAGAGACTGGGAGAAATCAGGCAACATAGATTTAATGACAAAGAAAAAATTAACAAGTTACACACCAATGATTCCAAAATTATATGGCTTACCCAAAATTCATAAACTAAACATACCATTCAGACCAATTGTAAGTTCAATAGACAGTCCAACATACTCTTTATCATCATATTTAGGCAATATTATAAAACCTAGTGTCGGAAAAACAAGTTCCTTTATTCAAAATTCTGAAGATTTTAAAAATTAAATTAAGGATGTTACCATTCCACCAAATTTTCAAATAATCTCTCTAGATGTTACGTCGTTATTTACCAATGTCGACAGCCAAATTGTAATAAATATTGTCAGTCAAAATTGGAGAAATATAAAGAAAAATTCAAAATCAAAATTAACGAAAGTCCAGCTTCTTACCGCTTTAGATATCGTTTTAAACAATTCGGAATATTCTTTTGATAACAAAATTTATAAGCAAATTTTTGGCTCTCCTATGGGTTCTCCAATAAGTCCCATCATAGCAAATTTATTAATGAAAAATTTAGAAACTTCAGTTTTAAACTCTTTAGACTTCCAACCTTTGTTCTATTATAGATATGTCGATGATATAATTACAGCGGTACCAATAAACAAAATTAATTCATTTTTAGAAGCTTTTAATTCAAAGAACAACAGAATAAAATTTACTTTAGAAAAAGAAACCAATAACCAAATTTCATTTTTAGACATTTTGGTAATTCGTGAACCAAACGGCAAAATTTCCTGCGATTGGTACCACAAAGATACTTGGTCGGGCCGATATCTAAATATTCACTCTTGGCTTCACACATCTTACAAAATTAGCACCATACAAATTTTGACACAAAAAATTCTAAAATTTTCTGATACTAAATTTCACAATAAAAATCTTAAAATTTTAAAAGATACATTATTTTGCAATTAATATCCTGAAAAATTAATAAATAACATAATTTGGAAACAAAGACATTTTCACATAAATCCTGTTTCTCGACCAGAAAATGAAACCACAAATTATTTGGCCATTCCTTATGTTAAAAATCTTTACGAAAAAATAAAAAATCTTTTCAAAAATTATAACTTCAAAATTGTAGGACGGGCAAGCCACAAGTTTAAACAACAAATTGTTTTCTAAAATTTAAGAGAGCATACCTTTAAAGCAACAATCAAATGTTGTCTACCAGATAAATTTTGGTCGTCTCATGAGTCGGTGAGGCGAGAATTACCGGATCGCAATGGTATTAGTTATTGTGAGTGTGTTCGAATGCTCTTTTATTATTCATGCTCTTCATGCTCTTTTTAGTTTTTCGTATAGTTATTTTGTGTTCTTTGTTGAGATTAGGGTTTCGTATACGAATGAAATTTTTAAAGGGACGCGAAGATGACGATGTTTGAAAAAAAAAATCAATCGACTAAAATGCAAAATTGTGTATTAAAATTTTATTAATTTCAATTAAAATTGTGTATAACCTGCAATTCGATATATTTAATTTCAAATTATTTATATTTATAAACAAAAATTTTCTTTTAAATTGATAATAAAGACAATGTAAAATAATGCATTTGAAAATCCCATATGATTTTGTTTACGTTTACGTTCCATATGGCATTGGGAGAATGTATAAAATGCATGTAGTAGTTAGCAAGATAAACAGAAAATAAAGGAATAAGAAAATAGATTTTTAATAATAGGTACATATGTATGTTCAAAATATTATATTTTGTTGGTAAACAAGAGCAAATACATTTAAAAATTCAAATGTTTTACGTTATGTACTTATAATTGTTTCTACCTTTTTTTATCTTGGATATTAGCTATATTAAAAAAGAAAAAGATTTCGTAAAACATCATTATCAATTTCAAATACAGTTTGTAAAAAAAATTTGCGATTATTCTCCATTTGTTGAAATTTATAAAATTTTCAACAGAATTTTTTGATGGCTTAAATATTAAAATAAATTAAATCAATCAAATATTGTGAAATTACAGTTTACATTATGTATTTTGAATGTATTTGAGTGTAAGTATTTTTAATAACCTTTACATAATGTAAACTGTACTTACACAATATTTGATTGATTTAATTAAGTTTTTAATAAAAAATGAATCTGCTTTTGCAACACGAAACCTAAAAAATTAATAAACAAACATGTTAAGTTAAAACTAAAGAAATACATTTTTTTATTATACAATAATAGAACTTTACTAAAAGTAGAATATTCAAAAAATATTTACAACGAACAACACAGTATGTATTGTTAATTCTCCTGCTTCATAGCAAGTGAAATATTCTCACACGTGAGCATAAGCATCAAAAAATTTTCCCGATTTCAACCGATTGGCTTATTTTTGATACTTACCGTCACAAAACGATACACTAATACAAACAACGAAAATGACAGAACACAATAACCAAATGTATCTTATACTCCTTGTACATATACAAAATTCTCATGAGGCAGTGAGGAAATTTGGGACCAAAATTTATATACAGGACATAAATTTTGGTCGTCTCATGAGTCGGTGAGGCGAGAATTACCGGATCGTAATGGTATTAGTTATTGTGTGTGTATTCGAATGCTCTTTAACAATTCATGCTCGTCATGCTCTTTTTAGTTTTTCGTATAGTTATTTTGTGTTCTTTGTTGAGATTAGGGTTTCGTATACGAATGAAATTTTTAAAGGGACACGAAATGACGATGTTTGAAAAAAAAATCAATTCACTAAAATGCAAAATTGTGTATTAAAATTTTATTAAGTTCAATTAAAATTGTGTACAACCTGCAATTCGATATATTTAATTTCAAATTATTTATATTTATAAAAAAAAAAATTCGTTTAAATTGATAATAAAGACGATGTAAAATAATGAATTTTAAAATCCCATATGATTTTGTTTACGTTCCATATGGCATTGGAAAATGTATAAAATGCATGTAGTAGTTAGCAAGATAAACAGAAAATAAAGGAATAAGAAAAAAAGAGTTTTAATAATAGGTACATACATATGTATGTGACGCTGTACGTAAAAAAGGTTTCGAAAAACATCATTCTCAATTTCAAATACAGCTTGTTAAAACAAATTGCGATTACTCTCGATTTGTTTAAATTTATCAAATTTTCAACAGAATTTTTTGATGGCTTTGCTATTAAAATGAATTAAATCAATAAAATATTGTGAAAGTACAGTTTACATTATGTATTTTGAATGTATTTGAGTGTAAGTATTTCTAGTAACCTTTACATAATGTAAACTGTACTTACACAATATTTGATTGATTTAATTAAGTTTTTAATAAAAAATTAATCTGCTTTTGCAACACGAAAACTAAAAAATTAATAAACAAACATGTGTTAAAACTAAAGAAATACATTTTTTTTATTATACAATAATAGAACTTTACTAAAAGTAGAATATTCAAAAAATACTTACAACGAACAACACAGTATTGTTAATTCTCCTGCTTCATAGCAAGTGAAATATTCTCACACGTGAGCATAAGCATCAAAAAAATTTTCCGATTTCAACCGATTGGCTTATTTTTGATACTTACCGTCACAAAACGATACACTAATACAAACAACGAAATGACAGAACACAATAACAAAATGTATCTTATACTCCTAGTACGTATACAAAATTCTCATGAGGCAGTGAGGAAATTTGGGACCAAAATTTATATACAGGTCCAATGTAGTTGCAACGCTACTTATACAGGACAGACTAAACAATTTTTGGAGTCGGCTTTGACTTGCGAGTCAGCTAGTTGCATTTTTTTTCTGTAATTTAAATTAAATCAAATTTAACTTGGTTGTAATGTCAAAATGGCCCAACTGCACTGCAACGGTCATTGGATAAATCGGGTAATTATACCCAGTTTAGAAGAATATGATATTTTCCAAACAATTGGATTCCAGAGATGACCGAAGACGCTGTTTTTCATCTTTGTTGGAATTTTTTTTCGGTCTTGTATGTTGATGTACTCTATTGTGAATGAGCTTATGCTCAAAATAGTGTGGACAAATTATTGTAAATAAATAAATTAATTAATATTAATAAATTAATATTAAAAATTTTACCAACACAGAAGAGACGTCAATAAAGATCAAAATTCAGGCATTAGTGCACTTTCTTGACATTTAAAAGATTCAAACCACCAAATCAGTTTAGATAATATCAAAATTCTAGATAAACAAACCAATTTTAGAAAAAAATCAATTTTGGAAATGCTACACATTAAATCAAGTATAAATTCAATAAACATTGTAGAAGATTACGCCTATATCGGAAACTCATATGATTTGTTCATCTAATTTGGTTTTGTCTCATCAAATTTATTTTTATTCAAATGTACAACCTTTTTTACGTGAAAATGCCTTAGTATATAATTTTTTTCGAAAAATTGTGTGGCGTTGCGTTTTCATGAAAAGTCGGTTTTTTAAAAAAAAAAATTTGTGATTGCCATAGTTTTTGGTTGTTGTGTGAAGGAAACAATTTTTGAAAAATAAAATAATTCATTTTGCTTTTGAGAATAAATCCGAATAGGATTCGAAAGCTAAAGCTATAAAATAAATTTAAATAAAGAGCCCAAAACCAATAAAAAATTTGTTTAATTAATTAAAAATTTTGTTAAATATATTTTTAGAGCTTCGTGCCAACTGTTAAAACTAAAAGAAAACATTATTCTTTGCCCTTATTGTACTTCGGTCAAAATTTCATTCCTATATTCGAATAGGAAGAACATTTACCAAAGTAAGAGGCTAGCAACCACAAATAAAATGTACAACAGGAATAAATATCGAAGAGAGCCTAATTTTTTTTTTTTAATGTTTTGACATGGATTTCTATTTCATATTTTTATATATCTCTAGCAAAATTTAATACAATTTGATTTTCTTTGATTTCGTGCACCAACAAAATTAGTATGGTATATCAAAATCACAGTTCAATAATTCAAAATGGCATTTGAAACAAGTGAAAGAAGAATCACCCGTAGGATCATGCACATGTTTCTTGAAGTTCCTATTCTTGAAAAGCATCTTCTATTTCGTTTTAAAATATGAAAATTTCACTTATTCAATTTGCAACTGTTAATGTCCAAATCCCCTTTAATCCAATAATCGCACGTTCTGGTTTCTTCCTATTCTTAAAACAAAAAAACCATAAAATAATTAAGAAATATTTACAGGGTCACGTATTCACGCAACATTTGTACCACTTAAAAATTAATTATAATAAATTTACGGGCATATTTCCGAAATTGATTTTGTTATAATAAAAACAAAAATATATACGAGGGTGTGAAAATGCTCGTATATGGACATAATGCCTCAAAAAATGTTTAATTTACTGAACACACTTTTTTCATTAAATTATTATTACATTTATTTGAAAGAAATATGAATGAATGTAACTTTGGGTATCGATAGTCTTCTACGAGTAAAATAGGCCACAGACGATATGATTTATTTTATGTTAACACATTTGGCTTGAATAACTAGATTATTTTACAGGTATACATTTATTTGTAGTTTTTATTTATTTCTTATACGTGAAAGTATCTGTAACTTAACACATATTTACAATTTACATTTTACAATTCATTAATTAATAAAAATATCAAAGGTTAAGTTAGGAGTTAAAGTTGAGTTGGAGTTGAGTTGGGGTTGGATTAAGATATGGTGAGCAGTTGGCCAATTTTTTATATATGCTGGTTTGAGGATTGAATTGAAAGGTTACAGTTGGGTTGAGGGTTGAGTTGGGGCCGCTTGCGGGTTGAATTGTGGTTGAGTTTGGGTTGGATTAGTGTTTAGTGAGCAGTTGAGCAATCTATGTAAGTAAGTGTTTGTATGATATTTAAACAAATCCACACACCTTGACCGATTTGAACCAAACTGGTCTCAAATATTGTTTAAGACATAAGTAAGGTCACTGTTAATATTTCAAACCTCAAACTGAGCCTTTTACATTTCAAATTGAACATTTAGCAAACTATATAAATATTTAGCAAGCTATATGAAATGGGATTCTAAATTGATTTTTGGATGAAGTTCTGGAATATGGCAAAGTATGAGGGAACTTGTCTATTTCTCAACCGATTATGATAAAATTTGACATGATTTTAGGATGATGTTCTGGAACATGGTCAATTATGATGGAGCTTGCCTATTTCTCAACCACTTATGATGTATTTCACCATGTGCATTGGACATGAGATTCTAAAATGGTTTTTGGATGAAGTTCTGAAATATGGCCAAGTATGATGGAACTTACCTCTTTCTCAACCAATTATGAAGAAAATCGGTTTGTGCAATGGAAATTGGAGTCTTAAATGATTTTTCGATGAAGTTCTGGAATATGGCAAAGTACAAGGGAACTTGTCTATTTGTCAACCGATTATGATGAAATTTGACATGATTTTTGGATGATGTTCTGAAATATGGCCGAGTATGATGTAGCTTGCCAATTTCTCAGTCAGTTAAGATGAATTTCAGCGTGTGAAGTTCTGAAATATGGCCAAGTATGATGATATGGTAATATGGTTCTTATATGGCCAACTAAGATGACACTGGCCTATTTCTCAGCTAATTATAATGAAATTCGGCTTGTGCATTGGAAATAGGATATGACCAAGTATGGTGGAACTTGAATATTTCTCAACCAATTATGAAAAAAATTCGGTGTGTGCAATGGAAATTGGATTCTGAAATGATTTTTAGATGAAGCTCTGGAATATGGCCAAGTATGATGGAACTTGCCTAATTCTCAAACGCTTATGATGAAATTTGTCATGTACGTTGGAAATGGGATTCTAAAATGATTTTTGGACGAAGTTCTGGAATATGTCCAATTATGATGCAACTTGTCTATTTCTCTACAAATTATGGTGAAATTCGGAGAGATGCCTATTTCTCAACCGATTATAATGAAATTCGGCTTGTGCATTGGAAATTGGATTTTAAAATGATTTTTAGATGAAGTTCTGGAATATGGCGAATTATAATGAAACTTGCCTATTTCTCAACTGAATTTGAAGTGTGCATTTGAAATGAGAAAAAATTACCTTTGGATAAAGTTCCGGAATATTGACAATTAGGGCGTAACTTGCCTAATTCTCATACTATTATGATGAAATTCGACGTGAGCTTTGGAAATGAGATTCTAAAATTATTTTTGGATGAAGTTTTGAAATATGGCCAAGTATGGTGGAACTTGCCTGATTCTTAACCAATTATAATGAAATTCGGTTTTTGCATTGGAATATGGTGAATATGTATATACTCGTATATATCGGTTATGATGAAATTTGACATGTGAATTGGAAATAGGATTCTAAAATGTTTTTTGGACGAAGTTCTTGAATATGGCCAAGTAGGATGGAACTGGCCTATTTCTCAACCAATTATTATGAAATTCGGCTTATGCATTGGAAATGGAATTCTAAAATGATTTTTGGATGAAGTTCCGGAATATGGCCAAGTATGATAGAAATTGACTATTTCTCAACAAATTATAATGAAATTCGACATGTACCTACATACGTTGGAAATGTGATTTTAAAATTATTTTTGGATGAAGTTCTGGAATATGGAATAGTATGATGAAACTTTCCTATTTCTCAACCAGTTATGATGACATTTGACATGTACGTTTTTGAAACGTGATGCTAAAATGATTTTTTGGTGAAGTTGTGTAATATGGCGAAGTATGAGGGAACTTGCCTATTTCTCAATCGATTATCATAAAATTTGACAAGTGCATTTATATTTAGATGAAATTTTGGAATATGGCAGTTATGATAGAACTAGCCCTTTTTTCGAATTTTAATGGAATTTTACATTTGTGATGGAAATGGGATATAAAAATGATTTATAGTTAAAGTTTTTGAATATAGCCAAGTAGGATGGAACTTTTCTATGCATTAACCGATTATAATGAAATTCGACGAGGGTAAAGAGGGTAAAGTGGCATGGTAATACGATGGTTTGATAGTATGATAGTATTATGGTGATGGTATGATACTGATGGTATGATGTTATGATTGTATGCCGATATGATGGTATGATGGTACGATGTTATCATGATATTATGGTATGGAGGTATGAATTTGTGGCGGATTGATGGTAAGATATACATCATGTGGTGATGGTGGGATGGTTCGACGTCACTATGGTTGTATGATGGTTTAATGGTATAGTTTTCTGATCGTATGACGATATAATGGAATAATGATACGAGGGAATGATTGTTTAAGATTATATTGGTACGACGGTACGTATACCGGTATGATCATTCGTTGCTATTATTTTATAATCGTAAGTAGCGTTTAGTTAAAATTGAGTTGGATTTGAGTGGATTTGACTTAAGAGGTTTATTTCATTGTATGCAATGACTATGAAAAACTTAATTTTTCATATAAATATAATGGTATTTCCGATTTAATAATTCCAAAAATAAAAATAGAAGTTCTTTAACAGTAAAATTCAAACTAGTCATATCCAGAGATTGAATCCTTATATTTTGAGATATAAAAAACTTTTTAAGATCATAAACATATCGAATATAGGTAATTATTAAACGTAACCCCAAGTAAATTTTTTGAGGAACTATCACAATTATTAAATTTCACTTCACAACTGGTGAACATTGGTATAACCAAACTTTTAACAAGATGTATGCGTAAGTTAACTAGACCAATTATTTTTTAATAACCTAAGTGAGTATAACCTATAATTAACACGCTGGCAAAGGAAGCTTATGTGCAATATAGTGAGAATAATTCTTTACTTTTGACTGAATTATTACGGCAAAGTAAATTATTTTTGGCGCATGAAGAAATATTTCTAAAATCTGCAATAAAAATTTTGTCTAATTTTGATAAGACACCACCGATATACTCGTAGTTGCAAATAATCAGCATTAAGATGAAATTGACACTATAGAATATGCCAAGGTAAATCACTAATATAAATTATAAAAGCAAAGGGCCTAAAATAGACCCTTGAAGCACTCCAGCAATTACTTCATAAATGCCAGAAAGATCCTCACCATGCTTTACGAATTGTTTTCGATTATCCGAATATGAACCAAGCAATAGAATTGCAGAATTGGAAAATGTAGAATACACTTGTAACTTTTGAAACCCTCTTTGAGGTATGGTGAGAAACATCTAACAGTACTAAAGTAGAAATTGAATTGCATTTATCTAAGATAGCAGATAGATATATGGAGTTCACATTTAATTTATTTATTTACTAGCCAAAGTTACAAAGCCAGAAGAAATTTTTTTTTATTAAACTTGTAAAAGATTTGAAAAATTACTAAATCATTTTGATCGTGTCTGAATTTTAAAGCAATAATAATTTCCAGAATTTTTCAGTTCAATATTTAAATGAAAATCTATGTACGTTCTCATTATATAAAACAAAATTTAATTTTCTTTCACGACTTTTGCAACATGTGGCCGAGCGTTGCCGTGCTGAAAGATCACTTTGGCATGCCTTTGACATATTGTTTTTTTTTAAGCTTCAACGCTCTGCTTAATTGCACCAATTGTTGTTGATAACGTTCTCAAGTAATGGTTTCGCTAGGCTGGAGTAGATCATAGTAGATCACTCAAAACTGATCCCACCAGATGCACAGCATTAGCTTCTGGTTATGGATATTTGGTTTGGACATTGAAGTTGATGCATGGTTGGGCTTACACCACGATTTTATGCACTTTCGGTTGTCGTATTGGATGACTTTTCGTCCCCCGTTACTATTTGATGCAAAAACCCCTGCCGATTTTGTCTTTGGAGCAGTTGTTCACTCATTAAAAAACTGCGTTCGATGTCTCTTGGTTCATACGGAACACAATTTCCTTGTTTTTGAACCATACCTATGGCCTTTAGATGGTTTTGAATAACTTTTTGAGTCACTCCCAAAGTTTCAGCAAGCTTCTCTTAAATTTGACATGAATTTTGGTCCAATAATGCCCCCAACTCAGAGTCTTCAAACTTTGCAAGCCTCTTTTTTGCAGTTTTTGTCACTGGTTTCAAAATCGCCATTTTTAAAACGGAAATTGCTGAAAAATTTATCCTCAAAAAAAAATTAAATAAGTTAATCAACAATTTATCAATCTCAATTAAACATAAGATTTTTAGACACTATTTTAATAAATTCAATATGATATTATTGGAAAAACTTGTTTTTCCAAGAACTAGGCGGGTTAAAAGTATCACGAACATAGATATTAGGATTTTGGACAGACTGCAACATCGATTCATTCAAGGAACAATTACCCAGGAAATTGCTGGTACATTTATACTCATCAAAAAATTAAATAGATTTATCAATAGCTTATTTATCTCAATTAAACACAAGATTTCTAGATAGTATTTCTATAATATCAATAAGACATTATTGGAAAAAATTGTTTTTCCAAGAAATAGACGGTTATAAAATACAACCCACATAGCTAGATATTAAGATTTTCAACAGAGTATAACATCATTTCATTCAAGGAATAATTACCAATTAAAAAACAAGAAATAGACAGTTAAAAAATACCAAGAACATGGATATTAAGATTTTTAACACACTACAACATAGTTTCATCCAAAGAAGCAGTACCCAAGAAATTGCTGAAAAATTTATCCTCAAAAAAAAATTAAATAAGTTAATCAACAATTTATCAATCTCAATTAAACATAAGATTTTTAGACACTATTTTAATAAATTCAATATGATATTATTGGAAAAACTTGTTTTTCCAAGAACTAGGCGGGTTAAAAGTATCACGAACATAGATATTAGGATTTTGGACAGACTGCAACATCGATTCATTCAAGGAACAATTACCCAGGAAATTGCTGGTACATTTATACTCATCAAAAAATTAAATAGATTTATCAATAGTTTATTTATCTCAATTAAACACAAGATTTTTAGATAGTATTTGAATAATTTCCATAAGACATTATTGGAAAAACTTGTTTTTCCAAGAAAGAGACGATTAAAAAATACAACCCACATAGCTAGATATTAAGATTTTCAACAGAGAATAACATCATTTCATTCAAGGAGTAATTACCAATTAAAAAACAAGATACAGACAGTTAAAAAATACTAAGAACATGGATATTAAGATTTTTAACACACTACAACATAGTTTCATCCAAGGAACAAGTACCCAGGAAATTGCTGAACAATTTATCTTCAAAAAAAAAAATTAAATAAGTTAATCAACAATTTATTAATCTCACTTAAACATAAGATTTCTAGACACTATTTTAATAAGTTCAATATGATATTATTGGCAAAATTGTTTTTTCAAGAACTAGGTGGGTTAAAAATATCACGAACATAGTTTTTTGAATTTTGGGCAGACTGCAATATCGTTCCATTCAAGGAACAATTACCCAGGAAATTGCTGGTACATTTACACTCATCAAAAAATTAAATAGATTTATCAATAGTTTATTTATCTCAATTAAACACAAGATTTCTAGATAGTATTTCAGTAAGACATTATTGGAAAAACTTGTTTTTCCAAGAAATAGACGGTTAAAAAATACAACCCACGTAGCTAGATATTAAAATTTTCAACAGAGTATAACATCATTTCATTCAAGGAATAATTACCAATTAAAAAACAAGAAACAGACAGTTAAAAAATACTAAGAACATGGATATTAAGATTTTTAACACACTACAACATAGTTTCATCCAAGGAACAAGTACCCAGGAAATTGCTGAACAATTTATCCTCAAAAAAAAAAATTAAATAAGTTAATCAACAATTTATTAATCTCAATTAAACATAAGATTTCTAGACACTATTTTAATAAGTTCAATATGATATTATTGGAAAAACTTGTTTTTCCAAGAACTAGGTGGGTTAAAAATATCACGAACATAGATATTTGAATTTTGGGCAGACTGCAATATCGTTCCAATCAAGGAACAATTACCCAGGAAATTGCTGGTACATTTATACTCATCAAAAAATTAAATAGATTTATCAATAGTTTATTTATCTCAATTAAATACAAAATTTCTAGATAGTATTTCAATAAGACATTATTGGAAAAACTTGTTTTTCCAAGAAATAGACGGTTAAAAAATACAACCCACATAGCTAGATATTAAGATTTTCAACAGAAAATAACATCATTTCATTCAAGGAATAATTACCAATTAAAAAACAAGAAACAGACAGTTAAAAAATACTAAGAACATGGATATTAAGATTTTTAACACACTACAACATAGTTTCATCCAAGGAACAAGTACCCAGGAAATTGCTGAACAATTTATCCTCAAAAAAAAAATTAAATAAGTTAATCAACAATTTATTAATCTCAATTAAACATAAGATTTCTAGACACTATTGTCTAGACTAATAAGTTCAATATGATATTATTGGATAAACTTGTTTTTCCAAGAACTAGGTGGGTTAAAAATATCACGAACATAAATATTTGAATTTTGGGCAGACTGCAATATCGTTCCATTCAAGGAACAATTACCCAGGAAATTGCTGGTACATTTATACTCATCAAAAAATTAAATAGATTTATCAATAGTTTATTTATCTCAATTAAATACAAAATTTCTAGATAGTATTTCAATAAGACATTATTGGAAAAACTTGTTTTTCCAAGAAATAGACTGTTAAAAAATACAACCCACATAGCTAGATATTAAGATTTTCAACAGAAAATAACATCATTTCATTCAAGGAATAATTACCAATTAAAAAACAAGAAACAGACAGTTAAAAAATACTAAGAACATGGATATTAAGATTTTTAACACACTACAACATAGTTTCATCCAAGGAACAAGTACCCAGGAAATTGCTGAACAATTTATCCTCAAAAAAAAAAATTAAATAAGTTAATCAACAATTTATTAATCTCAATTAAACATAAGATTTCTAGACACTATTTTAATAAGTTCAATATGATATTATTGGAAAAACTTGTTTTTCCAAGAACTAGGTGGGTTAAAAATATCACGAACATAGATATTTGAATTTTGGGCAGACTGCAATATCGTTCCAATCAAGGAACAATTACCCAGGAAATTGCTGGTACATTTATACTCATCAAAAAATTAAATAGATTTATCAATAGTTTATTTATCTCAATTAAATACAAAATTTCTAGATAGTATTTCAATAAGACATTATTGGAAAAACTTGTTTTTCCAAGAAATAGACGGTTAAAAAATACAACCCACATAGCTAGATATTAAGATTTTCAACAGAAAATAACATCATTTCATTCAAGGAATAATTACCAATTAAAAAACAAGAAACAGACAGTTAAAAAATACTAAGAACATGGATATTAAGATTTTTAACACACTACAACATAGTTTCATCCAAGGAACAAGTACCCAGGAAATTGCTGAACAATTTATCCTCAAAAAAAAAATTAAATAAGTTAATCAACAATTTATTAATCTCAATTAAACATAAGATTTCTAGACACTATTGTCTAGACTAATAAGTTCAATATGATATTATTGGATAAACTTGTTTTTCCAAGAACTAGGTGGGTTAAAAATATCACGAACATAAATATTTGAATTTTGGGCAGACTGCAATATCGTTCCATTCAAGGAACAATTACCCAGGAAATTGCTGGTACATTTATACTCATCAAAAAATTAAATAGATTTATCAATAGTTTATTTATCTCAATTAAATACAAAATTTCTAGATAGTATTTCAATAAGACATTATTGGAAAAACTTGTTTTTCCAAGAAATAGACTGTTAAAAAATACAACCCACATAGCTAGATATTAAGATTTTCAACAGAAAATAACATCATTTCATTCAAGGAATAATTACCAATTAAAAAACAAGAAACAGACAGTTAAAAAATACCAAGAACATGGATATTAAGATTTTTAACACACCACAACATAGTTTCATCCAAGGAAAAATTACCCAGGACATTGCTGAAAAATTTATCCTCAAAAAAAAATTAAATAAGTTAATCAACAGTTTATCAATCTCAACTAAACACATGATTTCTAGACATTATTTTAATAAGTTCAATATGATATTATTGGAAAAACTTGTTTTTCCAAGAACTAGGCGGGTTAAAAATATCACGAACATACATATTAGGATTTTGAACAGACTGCAACATCGATCCATTCAAGGAACAATTACCCAGGAAATTGCTGGTACATTTATACTCATCAAAAAATTAAATAGATTTATCAATAGTTTATTTATCTCAATTAAACACAAGATTTCTAGATAGTATTTCAATAAGACATTATTGGAAAAACTTGTTTTTCCAAGAAATAGACGGTTAAAAAATACAACTCGCCTAGCCAGATATTAAAATTTTCAACAGAGAATAACATCATTTCATTCAAGGAATAATTACCAATTAAAAGACAAGAAATAAACAGTTAAAAAATACTAAGAACATGGATATTAAGATTTTTAACACACTACAACATAGTTTCATCCAAGGAAGCAGTACCAGGAAATTGCTAAAAAATTTATCCTCAAAAAAAAATTAAATAAGTTAATCATCAATTATCAATCTCAATTAAACATAAGATTTCTAGACACTATTTTAATAAGTTCAATATGATATTATTGGAAAAACTTGTTTTTCCAAGAACTAGGCGGGTTAAAAATATCACGAACATAGATATTAGGATTTTGGGCAGACTGCAACATCGTTCCATTCAAGGAACAATTACCCAGGAAATTGCTGGTACATTTATACTCATCAAAAAATTAAATAGATTTATCAATAGTTTATTTATCTCAATTAAACACAAGATTTCTAGATAGTATTTCAATAAGACATTATTGGAAAAACTTGTTTTTCCAAGAAATAGACTGTTAAAAAATACAACTCGCCTAGCCAGATATTAAAATTTTCAACAGAGAATAACATCATTTCATTCAAGGAATAATTACCAATTAAAAGACAAGAAATAAACAGTTAAAAAATACTAAGAACATGGATATTAAGATTTTTAACACACTACAACATAGTTTCATCCAAGGAAGCAGTACCAGGAAATTGCTAAAAAATTTATCCTCAAAAAAAAATTAAATAAGTTAATCATCAATTATCAATCTCAAATAAACATAAGATTTCTAGACACTATTTTAATAAGTTCAATATGATATTATTAGAAGAACTTGTTTTTCCAAGAACTAGGCGGTTTAAAAATATCACGAACATAGATATTAGGATTTTGGGCAGACTGCAACATCGTTCCATTCAAGGAACAATTACCCAGGAAATTCCTGGTACATTTATACTCATCAAAAAATTAAATAGATTTATCAATAGTTTATTTATCTCAATTAAACACAAGATTTCTAGATAGTATTTCAGTAAGACATTATTGGAAAAACTTGTTTTTCCAAGAAATAGACGGTTATAAAATACAACCCACATAGCTAGATATTAAGATTTTCAACAGAGAATAACATCATTTCATTCAAGGAATAATTACCAATTAAAAAACAAGAAATAGACAGTTAAAAAATACCAAAAACATGGATATTAAGATTTTTAACACACTACAACATAGTTTCATCCAAGGAAGCAGTACCAGGAAATTGCTAAAAAATTTATCCTCAAAAAAAAATTAAATAAGTTAATCATCAATTATCAATCTCAATTAAACATAAGATTTCTAGACACTATTTTAATAAGTTCAATATGATATTATTGGAAAAACTTGTTTTTCCAAGAACTAGGCGGGTTAAAAATATCACGAACATAGATATTAGGATTTTGGGCAGACTGCAACATCGTTCCATTCAAAGAACAATTACCCAGGAAATTGCTGGTACATTTATACTCATCAAAAAATTAAATAGATTTATCAATAGTTTATTTATCTCAATTAAACACAAGATTTCTAGATAGTATTTCTATAATATCAATAAGACATTATTGGAAAAACTTGTTTTTCCAAGAAATAGACTGTTAAAAAATACAACCCACATAGCTAGATATTAAGATTTTCAAAACAGAGTATAATATCATTTCATTCAAGGAATAATTACCGATTAAAAAACAAGAAATAGACAGTTAAAAAATACCAAGAACATGGATATTAAGATTTTTAACACACTACAACATAGTTTCATCCAAGGAAGCAGTACCCAGGAAATTGCTGAAAAATTTATCCTCAAAAAAAAAATTAAATAAGTTAATCAACAGTTTATCAATCTCAACTAAACACATGATTTCTAGACATTATTTTAATAAGTTCAATATGATATTATTGGAAAAACTTGTTTTTCCAAGAACTAGGCGGGTTAAAAATATCACAAACATACATATTAGGATTTTGAACAGACTGCAACATCGTTCCATTCAAGGAACAATTACCCAGGAAATTGCTGGTACATTTACACTCATCAAAAAATTAAATAGATTTATCAATAGTTTATTTATCTCAATTAAACACAAGATTTCTAGATAGTATTTCAGTAAGACATTATTGGAAAAACTTGTTTTTCCAAGAAATAGACGCTTAAAAAATACAACTCGCCTAGCCAGATATTAAAATTTTCAACAGAGAATAACATCATTTCATTCAAGGAATAATTACCAATTAAAAGACAAGAAATAGACAGTTAAAAAATACCAAGAACATGGATATTAAGATTTTTAACGCACTATAACATAGTTCATCCAAGGAACAAGTACCCAGGAAATTGCTGAAAAATTTATCCTCAAAAAAAATTAAATAAGTTAATCAACAATTTATCAATCTCAATTAAACATTAGATTTCTAGACACTATTTTAATAAACAAAATAAAAACAATAAAATGTCTATAAGGTCTTAAAAGCTCACGTCTAAACGAATCTCTAGTCAAATTAAAATCAAAAACATCGTATGAATAATTGAAAAGTTTAGTAGGATGTTAGATTGAGTTGAGTTCATAGATGAATGTAGCTTTCGAATCAAGCTTATTTTGGTATTGAATTGGCCATTAAGTGTGGACTTGATTCGAGCTAGGTTGAATTAAAGTTGAGTTAGGGTTTCGTAAGTTTACATTTTTCTAAGATGAGTTATTGGGATGAGGAATTATTTTTGAGTTGTTTTGGTTTTAGCTTAAGGGTTGATTTGATGGTTGAGTTGTGGGTTCAGTTGGCGTTAAATTTGGTGACTGCGTTTACGATTATGTTGCGATTGAGTTGGAGGTTGCATTGTGAATTGAGTTGAGGTTGAGCAGAAGATTGAATAAAGAGGATCAGTTTGGGATTGATTTTGAAGTTGAATTAATTTTCAGAAATTTATTCAACTCCAAAACCGTGGAAATGGAAAATCGGATTTTATATGGAAAATTATGTAAATGGCAAAATTAATTACGGTTGTTTTCAACGTAAAATATATTCAATAAATTAGTAATATCAAAAAATATAATATAAAAAATCACATAGTACTATTAGTAATATTAAAATACTATATTTGAAAAAAATCATTTTAATGATTAAAAATGTTTAAATAAATGTTTAATAAATTTTTTTCTTTTTTCAAATTGTGTAAAAAAGTACCGTGTAAATGGGGGGATGGGTGTACTTATAAAATAAATTATTTAAAAAGTGTGTATCTGTTAAACCTGTTAACTGTCAAATTGCTAAATTTTTTAAACATACAACATGAAAAGTTGAATATCTTATACAAATAAAATTGGAATAAATCCTTAAAATTATAATCCAGACTAATAAGTAAATGTTACTCATACATTATATACTAAATATTTAAACAAAGTTTTATCTTTATTTTAATAAATTTTCTAAAAATCAATTAAAGATTTCAGAGTATCTAACGCTTTTCTACATTTAGCATCAATCCCATGATGGGTATCTCATAGGTTTATAATAAGGACTACAAAATTGCCATACCATTTAAAAAGCTAATGGCTTTCACATATTTAAAATTACAAATTTTTGTACAGACATATTAGAATTTTCCTAAGAAACTCAATATTTTAAGATTTTCAATAAATAGAAAGAACACCACTATGATTTTTGGATAGACCTATAATTGGACTACAAAACCGCCAAACCATTTAAAAGGCTAATGACTTTCACATATTTAAAATTACAAATTTCTGTACAGATATGTTAGAATTCTCTTAAGAAACTCATTATCTTACGATTTTCAATATTTAGTAAGTACCCTAGTATGGTTTTTCGATAGGCCTATAATAGGACTACAAAACTGCCAAATCATTTAAAAAGCTAATGGCTTTCACATATTTAAAATTAAAAACTTCTGTACAGACAAATTAGAATTTTCGTAAGAAAGTCAATATCTTAAGATTTTCAATAAATAATAAGAACCTCAATATGATATTTTGATAGGCCTATAATAGGACGACGAACTTGCTAATCGATTTAAAAAGCTGATGGCTTTCACATATTTAAAATTACAAATTTCTGTACAGATATGTTAGAATTTTCTTAAGAAACTCAATATCTTAAGATTTTCATTATTTAGCAAGAACCGGACTATGGTATTTTGATAGACCTTTAATAGGACTACGAAACCGCCAAGCCATTTTAAAAGCTAATGGCTTTCACATACTTAAAAATTGCAAATCTCAGTGAAGAATCAGTGAGATTAGAATTTTCTTAAGATTTTCAATATTTAGCAAGAATCCCATTATAGTTTTTTGATAGGCCTATAATAGAAGTACAATACTGCCAAACGACTTAGGGTAATCAACTGGTTTGGCAGTTTTGTAGTCCTATTATTGGCCTATCAAAAAACGATAGTGGGGTTCTTGCTAAATATTTAAAATCTTAAGATATTGAGTTTCTTAAGAAAATTCTAATATGTCTGAACAGAAATTTGTAATTTTAAATATGTGAAAGAAATAAGCTTTTTAAATTGTTTGGCAGTTTTGTAACCATAGTAGGTAGGGTACGTTCTAAATATTGCAAATCTTCAGATAATGAGTTTCTTAAGAGAATTCTAACATATCTGTACAGAAATTTATAATTTTAAATATGTGAAAGTCATTAGCCTTTTAAATGGTTTGGCGGTTTTGTAGTCCAATTATAGGTCTATCCAAAAATCATAGTGGTGTTCTTTCTATTTATTGAAAATCTTAAAATATTGAGTTTCTTAGGAAAATTCTAATATGTATGTACAGAAATTTGTAATTTGAAATATGTAAAAGCCATTAGCTTTTTAAATGGTTGGGCAGTTTTGTAGTCCTATTATAGGCCTTTCAACATACCACAGTGGGTTTCTTGATAAATATTGAAAATCTTAAAATACTGAGTTTCTTAAGAAATTCGAATATGTCTATGCAGAAATTTGTAATTTTAAATGAAAGCCATTAGCCTTTTAAATGGTTTAACCGTTTTGTAGTCCTATTATAGGGCCTATCAAAATATCAAAGAGCCCCTATGGGGTTCTTGCTAAATATTGTAAATCTAAAGATATTGAGTTTCTTAAGAAAATTCTAATATGTCTGTACAGAAATTTGTAATTTTCAATATATGTATGTATGAAATATTTCCAAATTTTACTCTGGCTTAAGCGATCTGTTAATTTTATTTACACGAATTTTTAGATTAACATAAAAATATTTATTTAAACACCTTTCAGTAATCCTTCATTTTTTATAATGGCATCTTTTATCCTGATATAAATGATAAATTTAATAAGCGATAATGTGATAAATTAAATTAAAGTCATTATTAAATAATCATCGACTAACTATAATGCACTATTTTGACTAATAACATATATGACGTGTGGAGTTTGTTCTAAGTTGACACTAAATTTTTTTTTATTTCTAATTTAGTTAACTTCAGACGCATGAAGTTCCAGCCTTCTATATTATTTACTTATTTTTATTAAATTAATTGATATATTTATGTGTTCGGGAATGTTACAGTAACAGAATTTTAGACGAATTGGAAATCTTGGAAACCAAACACTCTTAATGTGGAATTATAATATTTAACGAAAAATTGAAGGCAAAATAACACTTCATCGTTCATTAACAAACAATAATTCGCAAATGTAGTCCGTTAAGATTTCTTTGGTGTTTTTGTTTTGATGCTGAGCATCAGATACATAGGCAATACGCTACAAGTATTACATCACGTCTTAATATTATCCCTCTAACCTTTTCAATAAAACGGTTTCTAAAATTTTCACGTGTTCTATAATCCAATCAATTTTTACAAAATGAATTTGAATTAACTTATAAATTATTTCGTTGTCAAAATATGGACTAAAAAGCCGTGTTTTCCATGATAACAGTACAAGAACTCGATAAACTTTAAATTCGTTTTACTTTTATTTTGCGTTACGTCAAAAGATTAAAATCATCTGTATAAAAGTTACTATAACATTTGATTGGCATATAAATGATGGCAACGAGTTAATTTGAACTATTTCTTTACAAATAAAGAATAAAATATTTCGACTGAAAACCTATGCTAATTTATAATTAATAATTAAAAGGGCTTTATTTTAAAGTTTCTGACTATCTTATTTTAAGCTCCAACAGTTTTGCGCAAAATCCATAGGCGCAAATCTTTTAAATTCAATAAAAAATTTTGTGTTGTTAAGAACAATTTTTCTCAGTGTAATAAAAACAATTAAAGCTCGACTTCAAATAAAAAAAGAAAAAAGGAAACAACTGTGTGAAAGTAAAATATTGAAATTTCATGAGAGAAACGAAAGCTCTGTAACAGGAGAGGATTAAGAGCAAGATCATATGTTCATTTAGAATATTTTAAAAATTAATATTATCGTGTTAGCATAACACACTATCTGCTATAACTTTAGCTGAGTAATTAAAAGAAACATTATAAGGGAATTAACCAGAACAAGCAGAAAATACCAGCAATACGCTTAAATCATTTTTTTTTCAATTACAAATAAGTTATCAATGGCAAAAGAACATGTTTCATCTTTTTTGAGATGCAAGTTTGAGGGAAATTTACCTGTGCCACCAATTTATAACTATTGGGCGATGTTATCAAAAAGTCGGAATATAAAGCAGTCATGTAAAATAAAGCTTATATTAATGAATTATAATCAAGAATGCAATTGTGGCATTTTTGGTTTCATAAAGTTAACATGATAGCAGAAAACGAAATAAATGAATAAAAAAAAAAAAATTTAATAAGTGCAAAAGGAGGAATCAAACAAAATGGCGTTTGTGAAAAATATTGACATTCTTATTCCAATTTTTAAATTATTAAAAATTATACAGTATAAAAAGTGTAAAGAGGTTGTGGTACGAGAAAAATGTAATACTCAGTGGGAAGAAATGGATATTCAGGCTACAAATTATATTTATAGCGCCATTAATAATAAATAACTCGAATATATAAGCGAGTTCGATTCGGCTTTCAAGATGTCCAAATTTGATGAGTATTTAACAAAATCCACCGCATTACAAATTTTGCCTCGAAATAACCTCGAAAGAATTAAATTAAAAAACTATACGGATGTTAACCTACCTTTCGATGCTTCGAAGTGAGTAAATGAAACAAGCCGGTGCAATTATAGTTGAGCAAGAGAAATTAAACTACATGTTAAAAGCATTGCCATCAAACTATAGTTATATTGGAGATTTAATTGATGTGTTGACAGAACTGTTGATTTTTTGAAGAGCCAACTTGAAATGAAATCGCTTGAAGAAAAACCTGAAAAATCAAATAAGGTACCAATTGTTTCATAATACGGTTACATGTGTTAGATGTGGAAAACCTGGCCACATAAAGAAAAATTATCAGATTGGAAATGTAAGTCATGGCGGTCGTCGAATTTTTCAACAACGACCAATTAGTGAACAAGTGTCCACTTGATAGTGGATGTACAGATCATATTATAAACAATAACGTAAAAGTTAAAGCTGGGGTGGAAGAATATTAGAAGCTAAAGATTGATGAAATTATAGTCTACTTTCTGGTCTATGGAAAAAAAATCTAAAGTGACCAAAATGTATTTTATGTGAAAGTGATGAATGCAAATTTATTGAGTTTGTTACGGGTTGGCCAGATTGTGATGGATGACAATGATAACTCATTGCTCTTCAGAGCATCTGCCGTAACCGAAATTTGTATGTATTTGTCCCGAACCTCCAAATGTGGTTTTCTAATCGTGGCTAAAGCTCAGGGCTTGGGTGGATGATCTTAGAGGAGGCACAAACTTTATTACTACTAATACTTGTTGTTTTAAATGATGAACCGCGTTGTTGAAAGTTGATCTGCCATGTTGATTGCAGAAATATGATTTTATCTTTGCTAAGCCGTTTCACTATTTTAAGATAATTTTCCAATGGCTTAACTTTTAGTAGCAGTGGGCGATGTCGCGCACTAAAATCACGCACTGTTTTTTTCATATGTTTTGCGTATTACCATTTAATTTTATATTTTTGTTCATTCAATTTCACTTACACAGATTATGATTTTTATTCAGGAACTAGAATACTTTCACTTGAAACACAGTATATCATCTGTTTTAATGTTTTCCTTTTTTTTTTTTTTTGTACAGTCAGGTTTCAATAGTAATTTTGATTTTTTGTTCTATTAGAACTTTGCACTACGTATTAACACTGGATTTTTCACCGTTTATACAGCACTAATTGTTAATTAATATTACGCACGTTTATTTCAGTTTTTTTTTCCAAAATTAGCATACACTTTCAAATATTATTACTTAGTTGTTATTATTATTGATTTTATGGATATACTTATGTATTTATGGTCCTACTAGCCACAATGGAGGTAAATCAATTTTTAATTTTTTTCTTCGTTTGGTTTTACATTCGAGACTTATTACTATACATGATTTTATACATCTTTATATTCTTAATATTAAATCCCGTTATTCATGGATTTATATTTTAGGTACTTAATAAAAAAAGTAACTTTAACGTGATTTTTAAGGGCCGAATTCAAGCCAACAACAATTAAACAATTTTTTTTCACTGCCTTTGGTGTATGGTTTCACAGAACAACCAAACCGCAAAATAAATAAACTGTCTGATTCAAAATAACAAATAACTTCTTAATATAATTTATAATAATTCACTGACCGGCTTAACTTTCCGACTTAAAATTACAAAACGGAACGACTTAAACTGACTGACCAAATATCACTCAATACCGAGTTAATACTAAATAGTATGTAAACTCTCATAAAACTAAAAAAATAATGACCACGAGCAGCCGGAATTTGCCGCTTTTATACCTTGATATGATACTTGACGTCTCTCTCCACTCTCCCAACCGGAATCAGCGTATTGCATAACACAACAAAAAAAAGTATTACTACCGCCCAAATTGCAAAACTGACGTGCTAAACGCAACGGTCGGACATTTGAGATAAATGAATGTGTTGGAAGAAAGAAAACCACCTGCGACAAATCTACGAATGTATGGCAGTAAAGTAAATGTCAGAATACCAGAAGAGAAACGACAATCAAAATGGGATAAAACGGCTGAATTAGGTACTTTACTCGATTATACGGAGGTTGAAGAAGGCGTGAAGTGTATTGGTTTTGTAGATGAACATACAGAGAAAAATGAGGAATAACAAAGACGTAACAAAAATGAAAATAGTCAATCCGAGGAAGAAATACAAAACGGGGAAGAAAAGCAAAATAAAATAAGTCATGCGAGTTGATATCAAGGGATGCAATGAGTGACACCATTAAAAACGAAATAGCCATTGGGGAAAGAACACCTAAGAGAAAAATTAAACCTCCAGTTCAATTTGATGAAGATTTTGGTTTGCTATTGTATATGTCCTTGCTAATTACTGTGATACTGTGATTCCGGAAACTTTTCAGGAGGCGAAAATGAGCCAGGAGATAATGAATTGAGAAATGAATAGTCCTCTCTAGACAGTGTTGTGCATTCCCAGAACAATACATTAAGCGTAGAAACTCACACCCATAATCCCATTCTAAACTAAGTCGAGACGACCTCCACTGGGAAAATTGTTTTTATTCGACAAAACACCTAACACAAAAAAAAATGCAAAGTGAAAGGATCAATCACAAGAACACGCAAACACCAGTCGAAGTATCGGGAAAAAACAATAAACCAGTAACAGAATTAGAACAAGAAACAACCCAAGAGGAAGTATTTAAAAAACATCAAAAGTACCGCATTCACCAGTAAAACAACAATCCGGCAGTCAAGAAATACCGCAAGTTCATCATACCTACAACAGAACTAAATCCACAACATAAGACGAAAAACATATAACAAAAACAACTGAAAACCTACCATGACCTACCAAATATTCCAACAAGACCTAATAAACCAAAACCGACAGTAAAACCCACCGACGAAAGAAATGTAGAAATAGAAACCACCAGATCAGGAACAAAAACAAATACACAAACAGCAACAGAAGTAGAAAACACTGACACGCAAACCACGGCAACCCAAACAGAAACCCAAGCGGACAACCACTAAAAGAAGAAATAAAAGGCACAAAACAGCCTAGAGACATGAACGCCCAGCAAATACATCCCAGAATCTAGAACGGTGAAAGCCCAGCACAAAGTCAAAATGAGTTGAGCAGATTCAAAAACTCCGCAGACAATATATAAAGCAACCTAGAAACAAATGAACACAAAGAAATATTCAACAGATGCGTAAAACTACGACTAGCAGGCAAAGCCTATGCAAGAATAAACAAAAGGCAAATAAACGACAATGGAACACTCAAAAAATTATTGGCGGAAAAGTACACAAAAGTAAATAACCTAAAAGTGCTACAGAAGAACTTCTTTGAAACAAAACAGAGATACGGGGAAACAATCCGATGTTTCGGATACAGACACTGGACCAATACAAGAAAGGGTACATGAACAAATACAAACGGAAAGATATAGATAACACCTACGCTGAATACCTAAATGAAACAGCAATCCAAATATTACAAAGAGGTCTAAATAACACAATACTTAAAGAAATAGCAACACACAGAGCAAAAACGGTGGAAGAAATCCTAGACGAAACAGAAGCGATAGAATAAATGTTACTGTTAACAATAAACGTACAGCCACAATCACAACAAATAACACCGAACCTCCAAACAAAAATAAACTACCCAACGAACTACAAAAAAACACCACCAGTAGTGTGCTACTATTGCCAAAGCCCGAACCACACATTCAGGGAATGCCGAACTAGATTAGGAGATGAAAAAAGGAAACAAATGTCAAGATACCAACAACAAACCAACTTTCCAACACAACAGATACCAAACTATCAGAGATATGAGACAAACAGGAACAGATACCAAAACAACACAAGACCAATGCTGAATCAAACGTACTTCCCTTCACAAGCACAACAAAACTACACAGGATTTACACATCCACAACGGAATACGGCGAGCAACGCAAACTTCATGGAGAACATACACCAAAACAAATTTACAAACAAACCACCAAAATACTGTTCATTCTACAAAACAACGAAGGGACACACATTCGACGAATGTAGTAGTAAATTCCAAGGAAATTGGAACCAAAGGAACAATAATCAGCCAAACAAAACCGAGGACGAAGAACTAGAAAACAGATTTAGCAACATGAGAATCAACACGATAGTTACACAACCACCCGACCGACGAATATCAAATAAACGGGGCACTAAAGCAATTCCAACATCAGGAAAACTCCAACGGATCCAACCAGCAGTAGGAGAGCCGCCGCAGTTGGATCCTACAAATTATAATGAACTACGAATAAATCAACACGGACACGGTTACACTCTCCCCATGGGTACCATTCCCGAAATATACCTGAAACCAATAAAAGCTCCAAACATACAAGCCGTCACCAGCCTGATGCACACAAACAACCCAGAAATAGAAAATAAGCACAAACAAGCCGTCACCAACCTGACGCTAAGCCAAATACAAACCGTTGCCAGACCAACGCTGGAACTACCTAAAATTGTCGCTACATTACCGAAGTAGAACTACCTAAATACAACAACAGACAAAATTGATGATACTTATTCACCTGTTGCCAAAATGCAAACTGTTAAATTTTTATTATTATATTGTTGTCAGAATAGTTTAGAAATTCATCAGATAGATGTTGAGACTGTTTTTTTTAATGGTAGATTATTGTCTGAATTTTATGTAAATCAGCCACTTGATTATCGCGATAACACTGACCGAGTTTATAAATTAAACAAATCTTTATATGGTTTAAAGGAGAGTCCCCATGCTTGGATATGAATGTTTTAACGGGTTTGCAACAATATTCGGTTTTCGCAGAAATTTATTGTCTCTATGTAAAAGTCGAAAATAACTTAACTGTATATATGTTACCGTTTGTCGACGATTTGCTAATTTGCTGTAAAAATAAACAAAAAATTACTAAAGTGAAAAATAATTTATGTGATAAATTTAAAATGAAGGATTTTTGGTAAAATTAAGAACTATATTGGAATTAATATTGAGTATGATTATGCGAAGAGCAACACATTGGCTTTGAGTCAAGAAACTTATACATAGAATCTTTAGCTAAACGATATAAAGTTGAAAATGCAAAACTGTATAACACACCAATTGAAATTAATCTGGAACTGGAAACAATCTGATGTGAATGAGGATATAAAATATAGAAATTTAATTGGAGCACTTTTCTTTTGTGTATTAGTACTGTTACAAGGCCAGACATATCTGTCAGTGTCAGTTACTTGCGCAGAGTTCAAAATTGTTATAACGAAACACATTTCAAATATGCTTTGCGTATTTTAAAATATTTGTATTTAAAAAAAGATTTATATTTAACATTTACTATTCGGTTCATTTACATGCATTCATACAGCTAGCAATGTTTCATAGATTAAGGAAATTTACCTATGTTTGGTAACACCGTATTGGGCGAGATTATCAGAAAGTTGGAATACAAGAAGTCATGTAAAATAAAGCTTATATTATTGAATTATAATAAATATATATTTGAAGAGTAATTGTGGCATTTTTGGTTTCATAAAGTTAACAACAATAGCGATTATAATGGGTAAACATTTTTTTATTTATACCCGAAATTTATCTGGACCTGATCGATACCACAACTATGTTAAAACCTGGAAACGAGAAAACCACCAACGATTATTAAACCTGCATTGCTTAATTTGGATTCCGAAAATATCTCAAAGATTATGTACAAAATTACAACCGAGTTCCTAGGCTATACACAGCCCTCTACTATAAGAAAAATACGTAGATAACTTCCTGCTTATCATACATAAAAAGTTTATTGTTGAATAATGTTTGTATTGTTTGGCATTCATAGACATAATACTAACAAGGTCTAACCAAAGTGGTACTGCAAATCAATGAAATTTAATAAAATGCAAACTACTATTCATCGTATCTCTATAATATGCAAATCATGATGCAGAATTCACACAACAGAATGATATAAAATGCACAACAAAAATAAAAGTAATATAACTCACCATCGCTCAGCTCTATGCAAACACTCCACAGAATACAACAGACAGTTTAATTTTACAGAAGTATCAATACTGCCCCTAGACATAAAAAAACGAAAACGGACATCTAAAGAGATGTGCACATCACAAAAAAAATTGAACGCGATTAACTATAAAACAGACTGTAGGAATTCCAAAATAACTACTAAGTTTGATATGCCAAGTTGCGCCATAAAAATTCTCACAATCGGTTTACAAACTGTTATTATCCAATTTATAACAAAGTACACTATTAATTTTTGGCTCAAATTTTTCACTGTTTTCACTTTATAGTGGTTACTATTTTGTCTCTTGACTCTTCTTACTTAAATAAGAATCAAATACTATGATACACAATAAAAATATTCCACAGCCTAACAAGTACTGGGTTACTTAATGACATTGCAAAGTGTAGTATCAATTTTTGATTCATATTAAGAATTATTTAGTTTATTCACTTTATGATTAATATAATATTGATCGTTAACTCGAGTAAGAATCAAATATTATGATTTATGACATACACTAATGAGACATTTAAAAAAAAAAAAAAAAATTTATAAATAAACAAAATAATGTTTGCTTTTGATTTTTCGTGTTATGACGAGTTGACTGAAAGTAAGTGTTTGACCTACACCATGAAATATTTTAAATCACCATATGATCCCGCTTTTATTCCTCTTTTATTACAGTTACATTACTCTCTCAGTTTCTCTCATGCAATTTCTATATTTCACATTGACACAGTTGTTTCCTTTTTTTTTTCTTTTTCTATTTCAAGTCTAGCTTTAATTGCTTTTAAATATATACAGTTTTGGTTATGCTGTCTGTTTCTCTCAATTTTCATGTTTTCCCTGTCGATCGTTTTATATACAAAAGTACGATTTAATATTATCGAGAAAGGGAGATCGTTGTATATAATTTCCTTATGTAAAGCTATACAACCAAGATTTTGGCATTTATAAGGTTTTGCATTTAAATCACACACTCATAATATTAGTGTGTAGTTGCAAAATTATTATTGTTTTAGAATTCAGACAATGATTTATTAATTTTCCAAATTTTGTACAAGTTTAATAAAAAAAATTGGCGTTATTTTACTTTACGTATACATTATGGTTTCTCAAACGGGACCCCGATCGGGAAATCCCGGATATTCCCGGAAATTTAATTTATTTAGTGTTAGTAGTATTTTACCTAAAATCCGCTTGGGAAATTAAGGGATTCTCAAACGGAATTCTGGGATCTCGTTTTCTGTATCAAAAGTGTGACCGGGAAATCCCGGGATTTCCCGATTTTCGTTTGTTTTAATATAGACTCGTTTAAATATAACGGCATAGGAATAATTTACCATATTACAGCAAAACCAAGGTTTAAGAGTGCAATTGTGTATTGTCTATCCCTTATAGAAGTTTATCCATCAATAGCATTTTTAAATCAAATTCAGGCTGATTCTTGGTTATTTATTAACCGATTATGATGAAATACGGTTGGTACGATGCAAATGGGATACCAAACTGAGTTGTAGATGTTCTGGAATATGGCCAATTAGGAAGGAACTTGACCGTTTCTTAACCTTTTATAATGAAATTTAGCATGCACGACGGAAATGGGATTTTCAAATAATTTTTATATAAAGTTCAGCTATATGGGAAATAAGGAAGGAACTCGATGATTTCTTATCCGATTAAGATGAAATCGAGGATGCATGTTGGAAATGGGATTCTAAAATGAGTTTTAGATTGGTGTCTGGAATATGGCCAGTTAGAAACGAATTTAGTCGTTTGTTAACCGATTTTGATGAAATTCAGAATAAATGACGGAAATATGAGATTCTAAAATAATTTTTTGTGGAAGTTCTGGAATATATATGGCCAATTAGGAAGGAACTTGACCGTTTATTAACCTTTTAAGATGAAACACTGGAAAATCCCCAATTATGAAAGAACTTGGTGATTTCTTAACCGATTAAGATGAAATTCAGGATGCATTATGAAAATGTGATTCTAAATTGAGTTTTAGATGAAGTTCTGGAATATGGGTAATTATAAAGGAACTTAGCCGGTCCTTTACCTTAAATTTCGAAATAGGATTCTAACATGAGTTTTGGATGAAGTTCTGGAATATGGCTAACTAGGAAGGAAGGTGGCTGTTTTTAACCGATTATGATATATTTCGATTTGTACGATGGAAATAGGGTTCTAAATTGTTATTTAGGGGAAGTGGTGGAATATGGTCGATTAAGAAGGAACTTTGCTCTTTATTAATCGATTTTGATGAAATTCAGAATAAATGACGGAAATATGCAATTCTAAAATAATTGTTTGTGGAAGTTCTGGAATATATATGGCCAATTAGGAAGGAACTTGACCGTTTCTTAACCTTTTAAGATGAAACACTGGAAAATGCCCGTTTATGACAGAACTCCGTGATTTTTTAACCGATTATGATGAAATTCAGGATGCATTATGAAAATGTGATTCTTAAATGAGTTTTAGATGAATTAGGAAGGAACTTTGCTCTTTATTGGCCGATTTTGATGAAACCCGATTTGTACCTTGAAAATTGGACTGCAATATGATATTTAGAAAAACTTCTGAAATATGGCCAATTTTGAAGAAACTCGGTTATTTCTAAACCGATTATGATGTAATTCGATAAATATGACATGAAATCAGTAAAGAAACAACTTAATTTCTTCCTAAATGACCTTATTTCAACACTTTATCTTAAACCTTATTTTAGAATTCCATTTTCATCATGCATAATAAATTTCATCGGTAAAGAAATCACCAAGTTCCTTCATAATTTCCCAGAGCTTTGAGTAAAAATCATTTTAGATCTTTTAAGAAACGGTCAAGTTCCTTCCTAATTGACCACATTCCAGAATATCCTCTGGCCGACGTGCTTGCTGAATTTCATCATAAAAGGTTAAGAAACGGCAAGTTCCTTCCCAATTGGCCATATCCCAGAATTTTATACAATACAATTTCATCATAATAGATTAAAATCCCATTTCCATTAAGCATACTGAATTTCATCATAATTTGTTAATAAATAAACAAGTTCATTGCTAATCGGCCTGAGTTTGACTTGAAAATGCTATTAATGGATAAACGAATGGAAATTTTTAACTTTTTACATTTGGACCTAAGAGATAATCGAAAATCAGAAGCAGGCTGTAATATATTATTCCTATGCCGTTATATAGTTAAACGAGTAGCTACATAAAAAAATCGAAAACCGGGATTTCCCGGTCACATGTTTGAGACAAGAACCATTGTATGCATCTAGAAAATCAGGTAAGGAGTATATATTTTGAAAATTGTTGAATGTAGGATTTTTTATTAACAATTTTTAGAAGGTGGAAGCCAAAATTCCCAGGAAAATTGCCTCATTTTCCGAAACAAATTTCACTTTTTTTATTCATTTAATATTATTTTTTTTTTTTTTCAAAATGAGGTAAGCTGTAAATTTTTTGATAATTTCTGATTTGAAATATTATAAATAAAATATGTTACTTTAGGTCAATAAATTGAAATTTGTAAACTAAACATATTTTATTGTTGTTTAAAATTCTCCTTAAAATTGTACCGACAATATAAAATATATTGACTAAATAAAAATTGATTGAAGAGTAGTATATAGGAAAATTTAGTGATGGAGAGTCGATAAAGATGTGAAAAAAATAAAAAAGATAGAAAATTGGCGTTTAAAATAAGAAACGAACATTACATGGCGATCATGCCTACAAAAAAATAGTGAAAGTGAATAAGTAATTAAATAGAAGCAACTAAAATAATAAAATGTACAGTAGTAAAGTGTTGTGCATGACATGGTGCTAATGTCCGCATTATTCATGATACGACCAAGATGACAGTGGGCCCACCACCTAAAATTTTGGGAATTTTAACAAATGAAACAAGAGAAGAAACAAGTATGACTAGATATATGGATAACCAACAATAACAATGTGAACGAGAAAATTGAAATTATAGAAGAAGCAGCAAAAATTGGGTACCTTGAGGTAGTAATAATGTTAGTAATTAGAGAAGCATATTGTAGGCACAAAAAACATTTATTAGAATAATTAACGAAAGCTGCGATACAAGTTTCTAAATTATATAAAAAACAATTTTAAAGTTGAAGTTAAGTACAAATATTTAGGAAAATTTTTTTCTCAATAGCAATTTCACATATATGTAGTGAAAATAATATAAAGTTTACTACGGAAATATGGAGTTGTAAATATTACTGTCTTGTGTTACAAATATTTGTTATTTACATCAGTGAAAGATTTTGTTTTGTTGTGCATATTTTGTGATTTTCCAGCTTAATAATGTTACATGGATCAGTTTAAATTTTAAATTTCATTTGTAAATAAGCTTAAAAGTCGTAATTCCCCCGTTTAAAAGAAAGATCGATCTAAATAATTGTGATGCTATTAAAATCCTCCCTATAGTTAATGGATCACATAACGACTAAAGAAATTTTCTTAATATAGCCCAGTTACTTCATGACCCATGAAAACAAGCTGAATAGCAAAAATTGGTCACTTTAATACTTTCAGTTAAAATTACTGATACAGTTTAAGATCTAAATTAGCTTTAGAAAATAAATTAATAACTCTTGATCAATTAAAAAACTGCTTCAATGGGATTTTTGTATCAAAAAGATTTGCACGGAAAATACAGTCGGAAATTTGTAGGATCAAGCAGACAGGCAGAATTGAGGGTTATATTACTAAAATAGAAAGTTTAGTTAATGAATTGTAAAACAACCTGTAAAATATCCGATCAAATAGATAAGTTAAAAGCTACTGTAATAGCCAGTAAACCGAAAACGTTGAGTGAAGCTATAGAAATTGCTCACGAATATTGTTTCGCGTCTGAGGAATTTTAATAATTAGCAGGTGCAAGTTAACAATGGAAACTTTAGATTAAGGGGCAATTTAGGGACCTTTATAATAATTTTAGAAAGTATAATGGAAGAAATTATAGTAATAATAATAATTATGGTGGATTTTTAGATATTCCAATGCCCGTGGCAATTTCAATAATAATGTTAAACAACAAAATAGATATAATCCAAGAAATCATAATATTAGAGTATTACAAGATTTGGGAAACGAGATGCCTCCTTCTATAATAGCACAAGAGGAAGTTGTATTGCAAATGAAAGAATTGTCAATTCATTAATATTTCATATAAATAAAGATGCAGGGAACCTGATTGTATTAAAATGGAGACGTCCTGACATATCTGGTTGATACGGGATCGGTAATCTCTGTAATTAAATAAAATAAGATAATTAGGAATTTAGAAATTAATGAGAAGGAATGGTGTAGAATTACAGGGGTAACAAACTCCGAAAATTATTCGTTAGGGACTGTGTTTGCAAATTTTAAAACAGATAGACAAAGTATAAAATAGAAAATGCATATTGTAGGTCAAGATTTTACCATTATCACCGATGGTATAATAGGTAGACATTTTTTCAGTCAAAACCAGTGCATAATTGACTCTGAAATCTTCACAATTTTGATGAAATTTCAAGAAGAAAAAATTGTCTTACCAATGGAAACAAGTTGGCCCAAGCAAAACATTTTTAAAATACCCGCTAGAACAGACATTTTACAAGCATTAAATATAAAGCGAAATCGTGATAGTATAGTGTTAAGGGAAGAAATAAAAAAAGGAGTATTTATTTGCAACACATTAATTCTGAAAGCACTATTTCCGTAGACAGCTCGATTTTGTTTTCAGTGCCGTGTGTACCGCCGACGGTGCACATTCAATTTCATGCGATGCAATTTCAAAGCAAAATTTCTCGCTCTGTACTGTACCTAAACAATAAACAAAGGTATAATTGCACCTAGGAAATGGTGGTTTTGGAAATACTTTTGGAATTGTCCGATTAACTTTTATTTTCCATTGTTGAAACTTCTTTCAGATCATACTTCGTACTTAGCATGAGTACATCGCGCTTTTTTCTCCATTTCGCCACTACAACCCCCGATTACTCTTGACCAATGATTTAATTTCTCTTCAGTTTTGTGGTAACCACTTCTTTGGGATTATCTACTCTATTCGCTCTTAGCGTTCCTACTAGATCACTATGGCGATTCATCAATGCATTTGCTAGCGCAATGGACATATGTACATATATAAATTATCCGTTACTACTGTTCTGCCTTTGTTCAGATACTGCTCAGCAAGATCCAATACAATTTGAGTACTGTGGGAAACTCCAGGTGCTGGTCGTCCTCTGCTCTCCGGATCGTTAGTTCTTCCACAATATATGGAGCTAGTATATGTGTATCCAAGTGGGTTACAAAGTTTATATAATTTTACACCGTACTTATGTGATTTCCCAGGGTTATATTGCCTGAATTGTAGTCTGCCACGCCACGGTATCATGGTTTCATCTACCACCAACTTTTCATCAGGTATTTTGGCTGCAACAAAATTTGTCTCAAGCGTTTGTAGTAAGTTGGAAACTTTTCCCAGGCGCTTATTTTGTGTATCAGCTTGTTATGTAGTAACGTTTTATTCCATCATCATTCCGAATTCCGCTTTGAAGAGTGGGTAGTTTTTGGAGATTTTGATACCGTTGAAATTTTGGGTTATTTCTGGAAAATTAGCTGGTAAATTTTGAATTTGTGCGTTTAAAGCCGCCATGTTAATGAATGAAAGTGCTAAATTCCTTTGTCTCAAAGGAAGAATCTGGTCAAAACGCGATATTTCAAAACGCGGTATGAGGGAACGAGATAAAGTATAAAACGCGATATTTAAAAACACGATATGGTACAAAACGCTATATGGTACAAAACGCGATATTTCAAAACGCAATATGGTACAAAACGCGATATGGTACATACTGCGATATTTCAAAACGGAATATTTCAAAACGCGATGCGGTACAAAACGCGATTTTGATAATATTTTGGAATATAGACTTTCCTTTAAACCGTCACTTAACAGAATTTTCCTCCAATTAGCAGAATTATCATCAATTTACTTACATTTTCCTTCAAGTGTTGGAATTTTTTTTCGCTTAACAGAATTTCCCTGCACTTTAAAAATTTCATTTATTATTCTAATGGAAACACATTTGTATGTAAATCTAATTTTAACTAAATCTAATTTTAATAAAATCTATCTTTTATTAAATAAATTTATTTGCTAATAGATAGCACAAATTTTCTATGAACATCAATAATTAGCAAGATAATTAGCTAATTTGAATATAATATTAAGCGTCAATTTTTTATTTTGTTTTGTAATGATTGTTTTTATGGCCTTAATTAACGAATTAAAGTGTGTTTCTTTAATAGCGAATTCATATCCCAACTGGTTATAGTCCAGAACATAGTCAAAAAATCATTTTAAAATGCCATTTCCACCGCACATGTCAACTTTTTTCATAATCGGTTAAGAAATAATCAAATTTCATCCGAATCGGCCAAATTCCAGAAATTTATCAAAAAAAAATTTAAAAAATTATCGCGTTTTGAAATATCGCGATTTGTAACATATCTCGTTTTGTACCACATCGCGTTTTGAAATGTCGAGTTTTGAATTATCGAGTTTTGAACCATATCGCGTTTTGAAATAGGCGTGTTCCATTGGCGTTAGTAAAATATGTATTTATTTTAAACATTCATAGTATTTATTTAAAACATAAATACTATTTATTTTAAACATTCATAGTATTTATTATAAACATCCACAGTATTTATTTTAAACATACATAGTATTTAATTCAAACATTCATAGTATTTATTTTCAACATCCATAGTATTTAATTTAAACATAGATAGCATTTATTTTAAACTTTCATAGAATTTAATTTAAGCATTCATTTATTTATGTTAAACATTGCTAGTATTTAATTTAAAGATCCATAGCATACTATTTAATTTAAACATACATAGTATGCTACCCATGTTTAAATTAAACATCCATAGTATACTATGAATGTTTAAATTAAACATCCATAGTATTTAATTTAAACATCCATAGTATTTAATTTAAACATGTATAGTATTTTAAATTTAATACAATCGATGTTTCAATTAAATACTATGGATGGTTAAATTAAATACTATGAATGTTTAAGATAAGTAGTATGAATGTTAAAATTAAATACTATGAATGTTTAAATTAAACACTATGGATGTTTAATTTAAACATTCATATTATTTAATTTAAACGTCCATAGTGTATAATTTAAACAACCATATTTTTTTTAATTAAACACTATGAATGTTTAAAATAAATAGAATGAATGTTTCAATTAAATGAAATCCATAGTATAGTATACTATGGATGTTAAAATTAAATACTATGAGTTTTTAAAATAAATAGTATGGATGTTTAAATTAAATACTATGAATGTTTAAATTAAACATTCATATTGTTTAATTTAAACATCCATAGTATTTAAATTTAAACATCCATAGTATTTAATTTAAACATCCATAGTATTTAATTTAAACATCCATAGCGTTTATTTTAAACATTCATGAAGTTTAATGGATGTTTAATTTAAACATTCATTGTATTTAATTTAAACATCAACGGTATTTAATTTAAACATCCATAGTATTTAATTTGAACATCCATTGTGTTTTTTTTTAAACACTAATAATATTTAATTTAAAATATTATGGACGTTTATATTAAAAACTATGGATGTTTAAATTTAACAATATGAATGTTTAAATTAAATACTATGAATGTTTAAATTTAATACTATGGATGTTTAAATTATATGCTTAAAATAAACACAATGAATGTTTAAATTAAATAATATGGATGTTTAAATTAAATAATATGGATGTTTAATTTAAACATTCATATTGTTTAATTTAAACATTCAAAGCCTTTATTTTAAATATCCATAGTATTTAAATTAAACATCAGATGAATGTTTAAATTAAATACTATTGATGTTTAATTTAAATACTATGAATGTTTTAATTAAACATTCATAGTATTTAATTTCAACATCGATAGTATTTAATTTAAACTTTCATAGTATTTAATTTAAACATCCATAGTATTTAATTTAAGCAGCCATGGTGTTTATTTCAAACAATCACAGTATTTAATTTAAAATACTATTGATGTTTATATTAGATACTATGGATGTTAAAATTAAACAATATGATTGTTTAAATTAAACAACCATAGTAATTAACATCCATAGTATTTAATTTAAACATCAATAATGTTTATTTTAAGTATTTAAATTAAACATCCATAGTATTTAATTCAAATATTCATATTGTTTAATTTAAACATCCAAAGTATTTAATATAAACGTCCATAGTATTTTAAATTAAATACTATAAATGTTTAAAATAAACACAATGGATGAATAAATTAAATACTATGGATGTTTAAATTAAATACTATTGATGTTTAAATTAAATACTATGAATGTTTAAATTACACATCCATTAAACATCATGAATGTTTAAAATAAACACTACGGATGTTTAAATTAAGTTCTATGGGTGTTTAAATTAAATACTATGGATGTTTAAATTAAATTAAACATTCATAGTATTAAATACTATGGATATTTAAATTAAACAATATGAATGTTTAATTTAAACATTCACAGTATTTAATTTAAACATCCATAGTATACTATGTTTAAATTAAACATTCATATTGTTTAATTTAAACATCCATTTCATTAAATTGAAACATTCATTCTATTTATTTTAAACATTCATAGTATTTAATTAAAAAAAAAATATGGATGTTTAAATTATACACTATGGATGGTTAAATTAAATACTATTAATGTTTAAATTAAATAATATGAATGTTCAAATTAAATACTATGGATGTTTAATATGTAATACAAACATCCATAGTATTTATTTTAAACGTTTATAGTATTTAATTTAAGCAACCATAGTAGTTTAATTAAACATTGATAGTATTAAATTTAAACTTCCATAGTATTTAATTTAAACATCCATATTATTTAATTTAAACATCCAAAGTATTTTAAATTAAATACCATGAATGTTAAAATAAACAATATGGATGTTTAAATTAAATACTATGGACGTTTAAAATATACAATATGAAGTTTTAAATTAAATACTATGGATGTTTAAATTAAATACTACGGATATTTAATTTAAATAGTATGGAAGTTTAAATTAAATACTATGAATGTTTAATTTAAATACTATTTATGTTTAAATTAAACTTTCATTTAAACATTCATAGTATTTAATTTAAACATCCATAGTATATAATTTAAACATTCATAGTATTTAATTTAAACATCCAATATATTTTAAATTAAATACTATAAATGTTGAAAATAAACACTATGAATGTTTGAATTAAATGCTCTGAATGTTTAAATTAAATACTAGGGATGTTTAATTTACATACTATGAATGTTTAAATTAAACATTTATAGTATTTAATTTAAACATCCATAGTAATTAATTTAAACATCCCTAGTATTTAATTTTAACATCCGTAGTATTTAATTTAAACATCCATAGTGTTTATTTTAAACATTCATATTATTTAATTTAAAATACTATGGATGTTTAATTTAAATACTAATTTAAATTTAAAATTTAATTTAAACATCCATAGTGTTCATTTCATTTTAATTTAATTACTATGAATGTTTAAATTAAACACTATGGATGTTTAATTTAAATACTATGGATGTTCAAAATAAATACTATGTATGTTTAAATTAAAAACTATGGATGTTTAAAGTAAATACTATGGATGTTTAATTTTAACATTCACATTGTTTTATTTAAACATTCATTTTGTTTAATTTAAACATCCATTGTATTTAATATAAACATCCCTAGTATTGGGTGTGTGAATATGACTCCGCCCTTACTCAATTGGTGTCGTTATTTTTACTATTTACGTAAACTATAAATGCGCAATTCTTGTATTCTATAGTACTTGATGTCAGCTATCAAACGCAGTATACGACAGTTGGTTGAAGTGTAAACAAATAATATTTTAACTCTTTCAAAATATCGAATTTTATTCCTAACAAACATCATTTGCGGGAAGTTTTATTACATTATTTTATTGCAAAGAAAAATGCAGCGGAAACTTATCGTTTCCTTGTGAAAATGTACGGTTATCATGCTCCATCGAATACAACGTGCAAAGAATGGTTTCGACGATTTAAAAATGATGATTTTCCCGTTGAAGATGTAGAGCATGGAAAACCACCCAGAAAATTTAAAGATGCTGAATGACTGAAGATTCCCCTCAAACACAATTAGAATTTGCTGTAGCAATAAATGTTGATCGACCAACTATTGCAAAACGTTTACAAACAATCGAAATGGTTTCAAAGGCTAACAACTGGGTTCCATTCAACAACAACAAAGAAAAGGTTTTCTGCATCGGATATTTACTGGAGATGGAAAATGGATTTATTATGAGAATCTCAAATGCCAATAATCTTGGGTGAAGCTTGGTGAAACTGGTCCATCGCAACCAAAGCGAGATATCCATTGCAAAAAGGTTATGCTCTGTATCTGGTGGGATCAGAAAGGTGTGGTATATTATGAACTACTGGAATCAGGTGAAACTATCAATGGCGATGTGTACCGATGACAACTAATACGTTTGAAGCGAGCTATAGAGGAAACACGATCAGAATGGATGAATAGACACAGCTAATTAATTTTTCAGCATGACAATGCAAAACTACAGTTACAAACGTTGTGAAAAATTATTTACAAGGACAGGTCTGAGAAGTTCTATCCCACCCGCAGTATTCACTAGACATAGCTCCTTCAGATTACTACTTATTCCGGTCGATGCAGTCGTCTCTTTCTGAACAGCGGTTCAGTTCTCGCGCAGAGATCAAAAACTTGCTTAATGATTAGATCGCCTCCAAAGACCAAGAATTTTTCAGAGAGGGAATCCGTAAACTGCCTGAAAAATGAGGGAAAGTTGTAGCTGCAAATGGAGCATACTTTCAATAAATAATTCTTTCATTTTCTAAACAAGCAAATGTGTTTTATTTTAACAAAAAAGGGCAGAGTCTTATTCACACACCCAATATTTTAAATTAAACACTTTGAATGTTTAGAATAAACACTATGGATGTTTAAATTAAATACTATGGATGTTTAAATTAAATACTATGAATGTTTAAATTAAATAATATAGATGTTTAAATTAAATACTATGAATGTTTAAATTAAATACTATGGATGTTTAAATTAAATACTATGGATGTTTAAATTAAATACTATGAATGTTTAAATTAAACATCCATTAAACATCATGAATGTTTAAAATAAACACTATGGATGTTTAAATTAAATACTATTGATGTTTAAATGGTATATATATATATATATATATATATATATATATATATATATATATATATATATATATATATATATATATTATATATATATATATATATATATATATATATATATATATATATATATATATATATATATATATATATATATATATATATATATATATGTATATATATATCCATATATATTTTGCAACGAGTAAGTCCCTACACAATGAGCTAAAAATATTCTTAAATCAAAGAATAAGTCTTACAATATATTGTTCTCTAACTCTTTATTTACACGTAAAAGAACGAAGTTATAGAAGAAGTAAAAATAAAATTATTGGACGATTGAGAGTGAGAGTAGCACTTTAACTCTGATTAAGACAAAAGAAATTTACGTAGATTATTTAGTGGGGCATTTTTAAAAAATCCTTTAAATTAACGACGCTCGTTCTTTGAATCAATATCCCATTATAAATTTGAATGAAATCTTTATTAAGATTTAATAACTAAATTGTCTGAAATGAATTAACCCATTATTGTTAAGAGTTTTTCTTTAAATGGGTCCAATACTTTTCCATTAATATTAAAGCAATTTCCTTAAACAGGCATCTTAGAAACATCAACGTCTGCAAATTTTTTGAATAAGTAAATAGCTGCTTTATAATTATTCCTAATGTGTTAACATTAAAGACTAGTAGTCTTTAGCAGTAGGAAATTAACATTATCACTTGGTTTACGGACATTTCTTATATACCTATCTCTAGTAACACGCGTCAATTTGACGCATGAGCGAATACATATATTTAACGGAAAAACAACCACTTATAAAGCAATATAATTATACCCAATAAGTAAAAAATGAAAATATGAGATATATATTTAATATAGAAAGTTTTTATTATTCAATAATATTTTAGTCTATTACTTTAATATTCTACGTCAGGGTTTCGAACCAGCAAAATTTTGGGTTCGGGTTCGGGTTCAGGTTCAAAGCAAGAAAATAATTGGGTTCGGGTTCAGGTTCAGGTTCGGGTTCGGGTTAACAAAAAAATAAAACTTCACAGATATTTAAAACAATCTATATATCGTCACCTCAGTATTCAAGCGCCACAAACGCATTCTGATTATTTTGAAGTTAGGTTTGCCATTATCTAATGTGACGGTCCTAACTGCAAATTGACTAAAACTCATCTGTGTCACTCAAACACTGGACTGACGAAGTGGTATAATAACTACATTGGAAACTGATTTGACGATACAGTCTACATTTTTACGTAAAATGGCAGTATCACTTAAATACTGAGATGACGATATTTATTTATTTCATTGAAAACATTTCGTTTAGTTTGACGAATAGAATATATCTTAATGATTCTTCTTGAAGATGTACCCTTTGTGGTGCTAAAATAAACTTTAAAGCCGAAAATGCCGATGCCACACTGACTTTCGTTGCAGGAATCGCTAACAAAACTTTTTCAGCTTCGTATAAAAGTGGAATTTCAATTTTATGGTTTTCCCATTATTCCATAATATTTTTCTCCTTGTGTACCCGTGAAAATGATTCATAAACAGTAAACTCCTGCTATACGTTTAGTTCAAAGTTAGTCCAGCTGTCTAAATTGTTGGATTATGATAAATAATATGCATATATAACATGCGATTTTTTTTTTGTCAACCCGGAACCCGGTTGAATCGAACCCGCGAAATGTTGGGTTCGGGTTCAGGTTCAGGTTCGAAAAAATTACTAAAAATCTTTGAACCGGAGCGGGTTCGAGGTTCGGGTTCGGGTTCGGTTCGAAACCCTGTTCTACGTTCATTCTGTGCATCTTTTACATAAATAGTCAATTTTGTTTGTACACTTTTCGCAAACAACCTTTTCACATTTTTTACATAAGTTATTGCTCCTGTTTCTTTTACAAAATCAAATTTGGTAAGTCTTGCGTTCTTGCGAAGTACTAGGTGACGGTTGATTATAATCTAAGTTTTTGTGCTCTTTCTTTTCTTTGTCTGCAAGTTCTTTGGCCAACTGAAATAGAAAATCCTTTCTGGATAATTTTGATCCAGTACACTCTTAGTACAAGATCCATGCGTTTATTGCCGCTAAATCTAAAATGTTGAAGAACACCTGGAGAGGCCATCGAAAAGATGCTGCTTTAGAGGTGTACGTTGACTCCAAACTTTACCTGATTGTAATAAGTTATTGTTTCTGGAGTATGTTTGTTATTGTCTTTTAATTTTATAAACGTATGCTTAGTACTTAGTAACAGTGTCTTTAGATTTGGTTTACTTTTATATATAGTGAGTATGCATTTTCCTGATTTATAATGTTCTGAAGAATACAGCTTCATTTTATCTTTCTTAATTTGTGCTGGCTTTGGAAGATCTCGCTTGTTGGCTCGAATAGCTCCAACTAAACTGGTTCTTTTTGCAACCAATTTTTCAGCTAGAGGAATGCTGGTGAAAAAATTATCCGTTGTTATAATTCTGCCTTGATAAAGATATGATTCGGCTAACATTAAAACTTCAAATGGTGTTGAAGTTCGCGTTTCATCCTTACCTAAGTAAGGGAACCAATTTATAATGTATTTAGATTGAACATCTACTGCTAACCAAACCTTTATGCCAAATTTATACGACGTTTTTGGTATATATTGTGTGAATTTGCAACGGGCTTTAGTAGAGAACAGTTGCTCGTCAATTGAAATATTCTTGTGAGGTTTATAACAGCATTGGCTATTGTGGATAAATTGATTCCATATTTTGGATATCATTGCAAATTTGTCGCTACGTAAACGTTTAGATCGTTCCGTTTTTTTATCAAACCGAATAAATCGAAGAATTTGCATGAATTCATCTCTGGGCATTGTATTAGAAAAAAAGGCGGGTACGCTTGCCTTGGACCACAAATAAAAAGAAAGCATTTAGAGAATTTGCTTCATACGCTCCCCGAGCGAACAAAATCCCAATAAACGTAAGTAACCTGCTGGTTGAAATGTTCCAATCCCCTTTCAAAACACGATGTGCTTCTTCTTCGGTACAACATTTTAAATGTTCTATCATGTTTTTGGCTATAATAAAATGAAAAGCACTGCTTAGGTGATCGACCACTAGATCCACCCACTTCCAATTTTATCCAAATTGTTCCATCGACCGCTATTTCTGGTCCACAGAATGCATCCGAATTTTGGGACGATCTTGGAATACTTGTCTCATTTCCAGACTCGGAATCGGATAGGATATGCATCCTTTTTCTGCGATGACCTAAATTCTGTTGATTTTCTTTTTCACAGTCTGAGGATTCCCCTGCTTGCATACTTTCATCAGATTCTAAATTCTCAATTTCATCCTCGTTTTGAATCACTTCGTTTTCATCCTCTTCAGAACCAGAAAAATCCTCACTAACACTGACTATATTTTTCAATATTTTATTTCCTCTTCTATATATATATATAGATGATAAAGAAGGGCTTTTTGTCAAAATAGTATAAAATTGAGTTTCACAATAATATTACTAATTCAAAAAATACTATAGTATTTTATTTTTCAATACTCCAATTAATAGCAACTAAAAGTTTCAAAATGTCTTTGCACACTGACTGCAATTCACATTTCACATTCCATTTTCATTTATTGTTCTTCTAATTTTTGCATAGGTAAAACTAATTTACTAAATTTTGTTTTTTACATTACGATCGCGTCAAATTGATGCATATCCGTGTAGCGATAGGTATACCACATAGAGAATTTCAATATTTCAAAACTTTTGAAGAAAATAGGCTTCAATATATATTTTCCTCGTCCAACGGATAAAAGTCAGCACAAGAGATAAAATAAAAATGCGAACGGTTTTTGTAATTTTCCTAATAAAAATCGAAATGCGTCAAAATGACGCGTCCAGTAAACCTACTGTTATTCTCCCCCATCGGCTCGAAATCAAGACATACTTTTTTAAAATATACTCCATTTTTGCTTAAATTTTACTAAAATTAAAAAATTACAAATTTCCAGATTATGAACACAAAATGACCAAAAATGTTGTTCTACGATAAAATCATTGAGTTGTGTCACTTTTCGAATGCATGTGCAATCTGTTAAGCAGTATCAGTCTACAAATAATTTACAATCTTTACCTACTTACATTTATTTAAAAGGTAATCAGCGATTAGAAAACAGTTTTGGCCTACCCTGTCTGTACACGTGGACAATTTTTATGTACATACATATTGTTTTATGCCAATGACTTTGTAACGGTTCTATAATTTCGATAAATATTCATTCGCACTATTTTATAAAATATATAAAACTATTAATGCTCTGCTGCTGTTCTCTAACATCAATAAATTAAATAAACTACATACAGAAAAACCTTTTATCATCATTAAAAAATAATGTCACTAATTTAATTAATTGATTGCGCTCATTTGATTTTAAACAAAACTACAAACAACAAACATTAAAAACTAAAAAAAAAAAAAACTATTTTTATGAAATTTAGAGGGGCGTGTAATTTCCGTTTAATTCTTCAGACACAATTATAGCTTTTATCAGTTAAAGTAATCTAATATTAATTTTTATTTATTTTTTGGACAATTGGCTACTTTTGTGTATAAGAGAAACGTTTATAGGAAGGGAACTCTAAAAAAAAGACAAGGGTTCGCATTCGTATTGTGTAAATACAACAAGAAAATATTTGTTAGGTTTATATTCTGTTTTCTTTGATTTTCATTCCAGTTTCTTTTGTTTTATATAAAACGATATACAAAAAGATTTTTTATATAAAAAAAAACAATCTTACCACAATGGATAAAAACTTTTTTTTTTTGTGTTTTGTTATCCAAAAATATTGTAAATTAAAAAAAAAATCGATGAAAGATCAATGATTTATAACTACACTGAAAAACAATGACAGAATCGAGAAAAAAATCAATAAAAAAAATAAAAAATCAAAGACTCAGACGATGTAAATAAAAAATCTAATATTTATGAAAATATAGACACAGAATATCGTACAAGTTATCCAAAACTCTGGGCTTGAAATTATATTAGTCGGGCACACGTTGGACACAGGGTGTTATATTCCTTTTTTTTAATTAAGCTAAAAGTCAAATAATTGTTTTATTAAAATAAAAAAGCTTACAAAACAATTTGATCATATATTCGTGTGCCCTCAGTATGTATCTACGCAAAACTGAAATTTTTCTTAAAACATCTTCTAATATCCATTAAAAATCCGTTAATCGTTTGTATTTGCGATGTTCGATAGTAAAGTGCTGATTTTTTTTCCAAGAATTTTCCAACATAACTATTTGTTTGAATTTTAAAATTTTTAATAGGTAAATTTGTTTATTACTGAATACGCAATTCCTTTATAGTTCCAATCAACTTTATGAATATAAATTAAAATGCTCGTTTGGGATAGAATATATATTAGGAATTCGGAATTTATTATTTTTTTTTTAACAAGTTTTTATCTGGCGCTAAACCGCGCTTTATTATTTGTAAAAAATCGTCATTGAATATGTACTTAAATCTAAATTTAATTAAGTATTCAACGATTATTTTATTAAAACACGAATGACACCAAAAAGCTACCAAATCAATTTTAATTCAAATTTTACCATAAGATTGATGATCAACCTTTTTATGTTTTTCTAGAAATCACTAGACGATGAGCTGTTGATGTCCTTATAAGCTTTTGATGAGCACGAGTGAAAGCAGTTCCATTACCGCTGTAGACATCTCTAGGTATATCGCTTCGTGAAATAAATCGATTTAACTTTGCCTCAAGATGTGTTGCTTTAATAATCATGCATACGAATACTGATATGTAACCTTTGGTCAATTTTGGTCCTGGGGGTCAATTCTCGTTCTATGAAAAAATTAAATGAAAAAAAATCTTTTTTCTCCGATCGTAGGAAAAAATATATCTCTCCGTTGTTTTTTCGAAACGAAAAGCTCATGATTCCAGTATGTTGTATTTGTTGCTAAGCAACAAATAATAATAGTACGAGAATATTGTTTCTGGCCTAGGCCGGGAATACAGTGGTTTGCATTCGTTTATACGCACTTTAGTATTTCTCTTAAAAGTGAAATTTTTCCATTGAAATTCCAACTATGAATACTTGTGATACATATATTCAAATGTTATAGTAGTGAGAGAAATAACAGGATAAATTTCGTTTATTTAGATCTATTGTTTTAGTTGTGAAGTATTGTTTTTAGTGAGAGTGTCGATTTTAGGTGTTGCATACCTTTATACGCAGTTACAAAAAAAAAAAAAAAAATCATATAGACTCATTTGTTTTGGTAATATTTAATTTTTGCAATCTCTTAGTAAGTTTTTACTTTCAAACTAACACAGATTGAATATAACATTAGACGCTTTGTCAGAGATGGGTAAGGGAAAACGTTTGAATAAAGAAGAAATAGCCAAAATTGAAATATTGAAAAAAGTAGGCTACTCTAATCGTCTCGTTGCCAAGGAAATCAAACGATCTGAGGGATTGATAAGAAATTATTTAAGAAATCCAAAAACGTATGGAATCAAGAAGCCCACACGAGGAAATTCAAAGCTCACTACACGCCAAAAGTGGCAAATTAAACACGAAGCGACCAAAAATAAACTATTTTGTAGCCAAATAATTGCAAAACTTGGTTTGCCGGTAGTCAAATCAACTGTAGCTCCGGTTCTGAAGACAACAAAAACCATTAAATGGATCAAACCTAAATCGAAACCCCGTCTAACTACCGCACATAAGGAACGCCGTTTGAAGTTTGCGCAGCAGTACATGCATTGGACAAAAGAATGGGGCCGAGTGATTTTTTCTGATGAAAAAAAATTTAATTTGGACGGCCCAGACTGCTACAGTTGTTATTGGCATGATCTACGCAATCACACTGTCGTTCGGTGAAAGAGAAATTTTGGTGGTGGGACTGTAATGGTTTGGGGAGCGTTCTCAGGAAATTTTAAGACACCCATTTGTTGGATAACTACCAGAATGGATTCAAAAAAATATTGTGAGCTGCTGGAAGATGTTTTGATTCCATTTATTGATGATCATATTGATGGTGAGTTCGTATTTAAACAGGACAACGCTGCGATCCACGTTTCACAGGTATCTAAGGATTGGTTTGAGTCAAGAAATATTCCATTACTAGAGCGTCCAGCATGTAGTCCAGACTGCAACCCCATTGAGAATCTCTGGGGTATACTGGCTGCAAAGGTGTATGCAAATGGACGTCAATTTTCGTCAGTAAATGATCTGAAGCAGTGCATCAAGCAATGCTGGGATGAAATCACTCCCAATGTGCTCCAAAATCTTTGGCAGTCAAGGCCAAAACGACTTTTTGAAGTTATTAAGAATAAGGGAGGTGGGACGAAGTATTAATATTTCATTCCTTGATACGCTTTACAATTTTTCGGCGAAAATATGCAAATGCGCATAAACGAATGCATCAGGTTTCTTTGCAATTTTGTAAAAAATTTGAATTTAATAAATAAAAATGTATGAAATCCACTGCAATTCATAAATATTTTTTTTTTTTATTTTTTAAATTAAACAATAATAGTTTTTAGAAATACATAAAATGTTAAATTTTGGTTTACTTTTGAAAAAATATGGTGCGTATAAACGAACGCAAACCACTGTATATTCCCGTATGGATTTTTAATTGTTTAGAAGAAATAAAAGTACACTTTTTTAAGGTCAAACGCATTTGAAAAAGATTTAAAAAAAAAAAAAAAAAAAAAAAATGTATTTATGTCTTATGATGCCTTGGTTAACTAAGCAATAATTTTATGTTATTTTCGATTTTTTACTTTGTTTTGATTTCTTAATATGATAATTAATGAATAATATTAAAAATTATTTTGGGTTTATATTCGTTTTAAAGTCCGATCGGAGAAAAAATAGTATGTACAATTCGGAGGAAAAGTGCATTCCCGGACTCCCGTGGTTGCCACCACGCAGCGTTGCTGCCTCCAATGCAAGAAAAGGCATCATACAATGCTTCATTTACCAGAGAGTACTACACCCACAGCAACTCAAAATTCACCACCAGAAAAGACAGAGGAGCTGGCGGCTCTTTGCTCACAAAACAACCTAGCGCATTCCATACTGCCTACCGCATTAATCGACGTACTAAGCTCTACCGGAAATACATTAACGTGTCGGCTCTATTGGATTCTGGCTCACAAGCCAGCTTCATTACCGAAGCTTCCGCACAACGACTCGGTCTAAAGAAACGAAATTCAAGATTTTCAGTTGTCGGGCTAGGAGGTTCTAGTGCCGGTTGTACCAAGGGTTCAGTTACACTCACCATTCGATCAAAGCATCACCCAGAGTTATCGATAGAAGCATTCGTCCTATCAAAAATAATGACCGCGTTACCACACCAAACCATCGAAAATATCCCACCAACGTTACGTTCCAAATTCCAGCTAGCTGATCCACACTTCCACAAATCGGCTACCATAGATGTTCTGATTGGGGCGGATTACTTCTTCCATTTATTGGAATCGGATAGAATTCGACTCAGTTGAGATGGACCGACATTATACAAAACAATATTAGGTTGGGTTGTCGCCGGAAAAATCAATAATTCACTGAGCGATGACATAGTGTCCCTGGTTGCAACAAATAAATATGAGGATCTCGATTTGGACCGCGCGCTTACCAGATTTTGGGAATTAGATTCGATTCCAAATTCCGAAGTAAAGATGTCTCCCGAAGAAATCTTCTGTGTGAAAGAGTTTTCCGAAAAAACTAAATTGTCCACTGAAGGACGCTTTATCGTCAGGTTACCGTTTAAAATATCCCCGCAAAACTTAGGTAACTCAATGAATGCTGCTATTTAACGGTTGAGAAGCATGGAACGTAAATTCGTTCGTGAACCAGATTTTCAACGGCTTTACCAGGATTTCATGTCAGAATATAGAGAACTCAACCATATGATAGAAATTCCTCCAGCAGAAATCCATAACACAGGATATTACCTGCCGCATCACGGCGTTCTCAAACGTTCAAGCTCCACTACAAAGCTAAGAGTGGTTTCCATCGGGTAGCTCGATGATATTTTTTAATTCACATTGATGTACAGTCGTTTTAGGTTCTAATTTCTTGAATTCTTAAAATCGACTTAATTCCTATATTTCCAAAATAGTCCTTTTAAGCCTTAATTTTAAAATTTTAAAATTTAATTCTAAATTCAAGCACCTAGTTTCTACTCCTATTTTAAAAATCGGTAAATTTAGAATATACTATTAAATCTAGGGTTTCAAAATTATGTCAGATTACAAATAGTTTTTCGAAACAACTGCATTTAAAAATTTGAATTTCGGTGTAGTAAATAAAATTTAAGAGTTTCAATGCTTCCACAATAGCGCTTAGACTATGATCGGTATTTGAATATTCTTCAGATTCTAGACATTTCAAAATAAAGAAAATTCCTTATCTATCTGGCTAATTCCAGAATAACTTATTGTTTCAAATAGAATCACGTTAAAAACAATAAAATTGAAATTTGTTAAAAGTTTTTAAGGAGAATTGTAAAATTCGCTAATAGTACAAGTGCATGGTTGATTCGTATATATAGGAAAAAATCAGTGTAATACATACATTCTGTCAAAAAGTACCGGCAATTGTTAATTTAAAATGCCCGCACTGGAGGGATTTAAAATTTTTGTTTCCTTTATTGGTACGACTGTCTTACATTATGATGCCACCTTTGAGCGCGATCTGTCAACCAGTTTGTTAAGCCATTCGACCTCGTTAGTGCACTGCGATTTTTACGATGAATGAAATAAGTGAACAAAGAGTTTGCCTTAAATTTTGTGTTTCAAACGTAATTTCTTGTGCTGATGCGAAAAAAAATTATGATTACGATATAGCACCATCGCACACCGAGCTACGATGATGAACGAGTATAAGCCCAACAACTCAATAAATACCATCGATGAAGCACCGCATTCGCCTGATTTAGCACCAAGTGACTTTTTCCTGTTTCCTCGATTGAGGAATACTTTGAGGATAACTTAAAATTTGTGTTTTATTGAACAATTCCCGGTACTTTCTTCACAGAATGTAAATCAGCAGTTCAGTCTCTATAGCCTAATGAGATGATTGAATTGAAAGACGATTTATTTTTCACAATCCTCATCAAATCGAAACTGTATTGCAGAACTCTTTACAATATCTACTCTTCGTAATTTAAATATGTGCAAAATATTGCCATTTTGTACCAATAATTGGTTTCTTCTTCGGTATTAACTATATTGCCACAATTTTATCAGTTTTTTTTCTGCTTCTTTCATTTCTGTTCTCGTTGGAGCATGATTTGCCGTAGCTATTAATCGCATTTTTCTGGTAAATCGCAATACGTAACTTAATACCCTAATAAATTTATTAAAATATCGTCAGCATTGTTTACTTGTAGGCTCCATATTTTAATTTTCTTTCTTTACCATTATTGTCTCTATTAAACCGATACTTAGCTTTAATTATGGGCCAGGTGCCTCGATATGTTGCTAAGATTTCAGATCCCGTCCAACATTGTTTCAATTCAATAAGCGGTCTTGCAGAGGAAGTTTTCAGTGCCACAAACGTCTTCCAATTTGTTGGATAATTGGGCAACCATTTAAGCACAATAGTGGAAGCCACTAAATCTACATTAAGATTCCATTCTTGGAATCGAAACCTGTTTAATTGGAGTTACCTTAGATTTCGTCATAATTAAATTCACCTTGGCTACTTTATCATCTCGCATAGACTTGCTGTGTATGACAGCAGCGTAATCACGTTTGTTAACATCACAAAATTCGTGATATACAATTCGGGATCTAAAGTTTATCCTCTTTCTTGAACTGCAATTTTATGTTTCGGTAGTACACTGAAAGTTCTTATGGTAAGGCCTCGTCCCAACCAACCTTCAACATCAATAATTTCTGTAAAAGAATTTTGAATGAAACAATTGAGGGAGATACCTGGGGTTAAAAACCTATTTAAAAACTTGGCTTCATTTTTAAAATCAAAATTTTTTGAATTAGATTCCAAATTTTCTAATAAATCAGGATATTTCAATTCCATTTCCGTAAGTAAATAACACGGATTTTGATACATTCCTGACTTTTTCTTTTAACATCAAAATCATTAAGTAATGTTGAACGAGTAACTCCTTGCTAAAACTGGAGAGCTTGTAAAATCGGAAGTTACTGGGGTAGGTTAGGTTAGGTTAGGTTGGAGTGGCTGCTTATGCATACTTAGACCGATGACGGTCCATTGTGATACCACAGAATATATCCCCTTTACCCCTATTGGAACCATTTCGAGCTACTTATGTAGTGTAAGACGTTCCGCACTTTCATGTTTTCGAGATCCGAGAGGCAGTCCATCCTGAACTTACCCAAGTGTTTGTGCCTTCTGAGTGCCAATGCTGGACACAAGCAAAGGAAGTGGACCAACGTCTCTTCCTCCTCCTCGTCGAAGCAGCTTCTGCAGAGGTGATTTGCCTCCGGTCCCAGCCTTCATGCATGTTCTCCAAAAAGGCAGTGTCCCGTGAGAATTCCTGCGACCGTTCTTAATTCACGCCTGCGTAGGGATATTAATGCCTAGTGCGCCCCAAGTCCAGCTTTGCCCAAACTTGTCTTGCAACTCTACAGGTGAGGATGTTAGACCACCTTTCCCTCGCTGAGGATAGCGCCTGCTTCCCAAGTGCTTGTCTCAGCGCTGTGAAAGGCCTCCCCAGACTTGCCCTTTGCGGTTGCAGCTGGAAAGTCGTACCATGCCTAGCAAGTTCATCCGCCTTGCAGTTCCCCATGACGCCCGAGCGACCTGAGACCCAGATTACCTGGATAATGAAATGCTCATATATTTCATTTAGAGTTGAGTGACAACTCAACGCCACCCGTGACGCCAAAGACACCGAATCTAACGACTGGATCGCCGCTTGACTGTCCACATAGATTGCGATATCATCTAAGGATACCACCCAGTAAAAGCAAGTCTCGGGCTATTTAAGGTAGGAGGGACAACTACTGGGGTTTTGTATTTCTTAGTGAAGAGTACCAGTTCTTATCTTGGACGGGTTAATACCAAGTCCACATTTGCCAGCCCATTTCGTAACGATGGTAAGCGCATTCTGCATTACGTCTACAATCGTGCCCAGGAATTTTCCGATAACAGGTGAAGCTACGTTTTCTGCGTAAGCGATAACTTCAAAACCTTCTCTCTCCAATTCTAGTAGTAACCTGTTTACCACTATGTTCCAGAGAAGAGCAGACAGAACCCCCGCTACGGGGTTCCCATAGTTACTCGCCTCTTGATGGTGGAGTCCCTCAACTTCGAGCTAACAATCCTGCTTCCCAGCATATACGGAACGTCCACCTCCAAAAATGACAATCCCTCCTTGATTGCCTCCGCTTTCACATTATTAAAGGCGCCCTCTATATCCAGGAGAGCCACCAAACAGAATTCCTTCGAATTAATCGATTTCTCAATCGTACACACCAAGGCGTGCAGAGCAGTGTCCACAGATCTACCTTTTGTGTACGCATGCTGAGACGGTGACCACTTCATCCAGCAGCCTTTCCAAGGTTTTCAAAAGAAAGGATGATAGAGTCATTGGTCTTAGGTGCTTAGGATAGACATGTGAGCTTTTCCTCGCTTTCGGTATAAACACCACATTGACCTCCGTCCAGTACCTAGGAATATAGTCCAGCTTCAAATACCCTTTGAATATAGCTTCCAGGTAAGGAAGAATAATTACTGAGTTGTTTTTAAGTTCCGCTGGTATAATTTGATCCGGACCAGCCGATTTAAATGGTTTAAAACCCCTCAGTGCCCATAGGATCCGTTTCCTGGTAACGATATCCTCTGTGAACACTGAAAGTGATTCCTGATGATTGCTGTGCACCAACAGGTTTTCAAAGCTCTCTGGGAAGTGTGTCTCGAAGAGAAGCTCCAGAGATTCTCCACTAGAAGCTGTCCAATATCCGTCCGGTTTTATCAAAAAACTAGGACTAGATGTACTTTTGGAAAGAATCTTCCTAAGGCGGGAGGTTTCGGATACCTCTTCCATTTTATCACAGAATATTCTCCAAGACCCCCTTTGTGCCTTTCTTAATTCTTTCTTATAATTTTCGAGTTGCTCCTTATAGGAGTCCCAATCCTGAGCCTCCCTTGTATATTCGGCTCTATTAAAGGCTGCCCTACAAGCCTTACGAAAGGTTCCCAGTTCCCTGGACCACCATACTGGTTTTTGCCTACCCCTAGGCTTAGCCAGTGGGCAGGCAGCCACCGTTTTGGTATTAATTAAAACTCGCCTATACATTTTATTAATATATGCTGTTAACGCAATTCTGTGTTGTCTAAATCTCGGAAGAATTTACCAAAATACATTCAATTGTACAAATTTCTAATTGTCATTGAATGATAGATTTTATGTTCACTATTGCCTGCCGCGATATCGAGGATCACCACCATTCATATTTATTCATATTGCCTTTCATTCCACCATTATTTCCGTTTCCAAGATGTGGATGGAAAAATGTTTATATAAATGTTTATATAAGGTGTATTTAAACGAACCATAAGTCGGCAATTGTCAGTATTTTCGGCTAACAAATCCATATAAATTTTTAACATTTTTAAATGTGTCAACACAATTGGATGTTTTCAAGTTATTAATGCCGTTTTTGCAGCGGCTGTATCCTCCTGTATTAGTAAAACTACTGCTAAATTGTACGTCATAATCGATTGGGCGGCTTCTAGTGAATGTATGTGGCAAACAGGAGATCCACTAGTTTCAAAATCGTTTTCTTCGGTTATGATTTTCGGTTCTAAATACGCAATAGCTTCCTGGACCCGATCCATCATCCACACTCAATTCACACGAATAGTTTTTTTGAGCTATTATGATTCCGTTCAGGTTAATCACTCGGCCATTTTCTAAGATGTTAAAAAATTTGCCGACTCCGGTGAGGATGTCAATTCTTCCTGGACTGAGGTATTCAGTATCTGCCATTTGAAAATTTTCAAACAATCCAGAATCTTTCATATTCATAATAGCCAGTTTTGAAGGATTAAGGCATCAATATCTTGATCAATGGCTTGATACCCAAAAAACTTAAATTTGCGAACCCTTACTCGTAACGGTATAGATATGGCTATAGACCTGTGATTACAATGTTGACGTTTTGTCGTGAAAATGCTACCACGTAATTCGCCTCAGTTATGGTTATTTTGCGGGCAAGAGCTGCCGCCTCGTCAATTAATAATTCCTTCAAAAATTAAAGGTACAGAACCTTAGAATTTTTTTTAATCTTGTTGATTGATGCTTCGAATAAATCACGAAACGGTTGAATATTAATTTACGCTAAGCGTATCTCTTAGTCGCTTGAATATATTGCCTAAAAAAAATTGTTGATTCACTACCAAGTCTTTCATTGTAATATTTAGAGATGCGCTGCTTTAAGAAATGTTGCGTTCCATTTCTGCTTGGGCGAGACTAAAATATATACCATCTATGGATTCTAGATATTCTAGATTTTTCTCAGTTTATGTTACTTCGTTTTCTATTGCCTCGTGATCGTTCCACTCGGCACTCAATAATTTCAAAATTATTTAAACAACAAATTGGAAATGCTTATCAAAGAAATCAAGATCAAATCTGTTAGCGAATACCTAGCTGACCTTTCTGGCAACAAGGACACTAATTAATCCCTTTGAAAAGCAACTAAATGTCTTAAAAGTACTAAAGTTCGTCTGGTTTGGACGTATGGTGTACAGCCATGGGGCTATACCAAGAAAACTAACGTAAAAGTAATACAAACATTTAAAAATAAAGTCTTGCGTAGTTACATAAGGAATGATAACCTTCATAAGAATCAAAACGTGAATTCGTCAATAAAGAAATTAAGAAATATTCGAGGAAAGAGGTACAGCACCTTAGTCAACATGAAAATGCAGATTTGCGTCGTACGCTGATCAACCCAAACCCAACAAGACGGCTTCGACGAACGAAGCCCTTAGAACTAGGGCAGCTAATTTAACAAAGTAACCAACTTGGAGCTAACCAAAAAAAAAAAAAAAACTTAAATCTTAATATTACTGATCATTGTATGACCAGTATTCAATCTGGTCCGTCTAATCTAAAGAGGCTGAAAGTCAGAAACATTAACTACTCAGTTCTAATCGTAGACCTGAATGTAGAATGTGAACTTTCTATTTATTCTGCAACAAATGCGTCGGATGCTAATGATCGTTTTATCTTGATTTTAAAATCTCATTTTGATAGAAATACTTCATGGGTTAAAATTAAAGCAGAAGCTAGAACTATACAAGCCCTAGACAACGATGTACCTTCTTAACAAAATTCAATCTCGTATGACGCGAATTTAACGTTAAAAATTTGAATTATTTCTTGCATTATACAAACCAATTTAATACTGTGACTGGTAAAACTAAAACAATCAAACAATTAAACAAAGCTGGGTATTAGTTGATAAGACATTAAATAAGGAGAGAAGAACAGAGACAATCGAGGAAATTGTTATGGATGATGAGAATACGATAGCGGGCCGTGCGAACTAACCGAGTTATTTAATAACTTCTCTGTAAATTCGGTTGTAAAAGCCAAAGCAGTCCATTTACTTTGCTGATCTTATCTTCAACAATACCATTGTCTTAGATTCTTCGCCATACGAACTTTTAAATATTACATCGGATTTTAAACTGACACATTCGGCTGGAAATTATGACTTAAGCATCTATTTTTTGAAAAATAGTCAATATTCTGTCATAATCAAAAAATGTAGTTTCTGTTGTTGTTTTATTCTTCTAAACTGAAAGAAACTGTGGTAATTCCTGTTTTTAAAATAGGGAAAGCTTTTCGTGTTTTAAAAATATGGAGCTTTCGCTTTTCAGTAAGGTTTTTGAGAAAAAAGTACACACGAGAGTATGTAAAACAATCAGTTTGGCTTCAGGAAGTCAAAACATACAGAAAAAGCTTAACTTAAATTCAGTAATTATTTGGGCAAAGATCTGGATAGTAGAAACTCTGCTGCTGCTATTTTTGTGGATTTCACAAAAGCATTTGACACAGTTAATTATACTGTGCTGCTTAAAGACCATTCCCATGCTAGATTTCCAGTAGTAACATTAAAGTAGTTCTGCTTATGCCTTTTCGAGAGATCACAAGAAGTTAGGATTGATAATATTATGAATCAAGCTGGGTTGTCAGGAATCAATATTCTGCTCCCAATAATGAATCTTAAATTATTAGATAACTAGCTCATGTGATTTAATTCTTTTAAGGCACCTTAGTTCTTGCATTAGGTTAAGAAGTTGCATTGCTTCAATGTTGGTATATTGCAGTAATCTTATTTCATGTTTGATGACAAATTCCTGGATCACTTCATCAATCCATTAAACATTTAGGTTGTCACGTAATTCCTCGTTGATTACGTCGCGGTAAGCGTTCGTTAGTGTACGTAGATATTTGTTTTGTAAACGTTGAACAACTAATCTAGATATGATTCGAGCAGTTGCCAATAATTTTGTGGCACTAATTTACTTATCTTGTAAATGAGACCCTCGTGCCATACTCTGTCAAAAGCCTGTATATATACATATATATATATATATATATATATATATATATATATATATATATATATATATATATATATATATATATACTAGGGATACTAGGATCACAATCATTGGCTCAAATGACTGTCAAAATTGATTTCAAATCTGGCACAATTTCTTTGAACAATGACCTTCTTAAATATTACAGATATTACCCTAATGAACATTTTTACAACCACATAGTGACCTTTAATACTGTAAATAATGGTGACTGGGTAACAACAGAATAAAGAAAATTAAATGACAATATTGTTATACAACCAGGATTATACAAATCCAAAAACTTTCAATCAACTATAAAAGTCTTAACAAATGATCCAGACCCGCCAAAAAATTTACCAAAACTAGACTTCAATATAAATATTTTTGAAGTCATTAAACCTATTAAAGCTTATGGGAATATGCCCATAGATAAACAAACAATTGAAAGCCTAATCATGACAAACCACTTATGTGAGAATGAAAAACAAATTCTCATAAGTACAATTTATAATCACCAAACCGTATTGTTGAAGCAGAATGAAAAACTCTCTGCAACAACGGTGATTAAACATAAAATTATTACAAACGACGAAACTCCCGTTTACACCAAAATGTACAGGTATCCCTATCATTTTAAACGTGACGTGGAGGAACACATACAAGAGATGTTGAACAGTGGAATCATTAAAAATTCCAGCAGTCCCTGTTATTAGAGAACACGAAAGAGCTCATAGGGGAATTAATGAAGTAGAGGGCCAGATTAAACGTTCATATTTCTTCCCCAATATCCCAAAAAAAGTTAAAAGTTATTCAAATTCCTGCACCACTTGCAACACTTACAAATGGAAACCATAAAACATCAAAGTATCACCAAGGCCTAACACTAACAAGCCATTGGAGAGGGTGCACATAGTATCGACAAAGCAAACTTCCTGTCAATAATTGACTCATTCTCAAAACACATTCAAATGGTACGGCTCGAATCAGAAAACTTAATAGACATTAAGAACGCAATAACAAAATATTTCACCTCCTTTGGAATACCTAACTACTTAGTTTCGGACCACGAAACAACTTTTAAATCAATTCAATTTCAAGAATTCTCGAGTAAACTAAACATCAGAATAGAATACGCATCATCGTCAGAGTCGAATGGGCAAGTTGAAAGAGCCCACAGTACAATAATAGAAATATTTAACCTAAATAAAAATAAATTCCCAGATACTCCTACCCCAGAAATTATAGAAATGTCAGTAGCTCTATATAATAATTCTATCCATTCCGCAACCGGCTATACTCCAAATGAAGTCATTTTTAATCAAAACAATACCACAAACCCAAAAGAAATTGGAGAAAAAGCAAACATGATATTTATGAATATTAACAAAAACTTGGAAAATTCAAAAAACCAAATGTTAAAAGGAAATATGACTAAAGAAGAACCCCCAGATTTAAAAGAAAATCAAGTAGAATTTGTGAAATCCAATATAAGAACCAAAACACAATCCACGGGAATCAAAACAAATGCAAAAGAAATACCATTTCGAACATTTAAGATGAATAGAGATATAAAAAGGAATAAAAGTAAAATTAAAAGATTAAAAAAATAATAATTACAAATGTTTTTTTTTCCTTATTTCAGAAATGTTAAAATTTAAAGTAACAAATTTAATAATTTTTAGTATATTGAATTATTTTAGTATAAACGCACAAAAATTAGAAATAAAAAACCTTCTTGAAGACCCATTATTGTTAATAAAAATAAATGATTGTAAAATTCAAACAGGGTCTATTAAAATCTTACATCCAATAAATTTAACTAGTTTAGAATATACAATAGAATTAGTTACCAAAAATGTAGTAGATAAAATAGATAAAAACATGATAGAACTTTACACTATAGTTAGACAAAAATGTAAAAATCTTTATAACAATTTATACCAAATAAAACCACCGAAAAGCCTCAGACACAAAAGATGGGACACAATTAGAACCGCTTGGAAATGGCTAGCGGGAAACCCAAATGCTGAAGACTTACGAGTAATCAATACAACGATGAATGCACTTATATTCGAAAATAATCAGCAATACCAGGTGAACGAGCAGATCAATAAAAGAATACAACTTTTAACATATACAATAAACGAAGTCATAACTAGCACAGCGACAGTAAACAGAATTGCTTTGAACGAACTAGAAATAATGACATCGATTATGCACATGGACACTATCAACACAATTCTAGAAGATATCCAAGATGCTATCGTGAGGACAAAAGTAGCACTACCAAGCAACAAAATTCTATCATTGAAGGAAATTATGTCAATGAGGAACATACTTGTAGATCAAGGGATAAATATAACGTTACCAGACGAAACACTGAAATTTATCACTTCAAAGGTTGCAGTAAATGAAGAAACACTCCTTTACATACCAGAAGTACCGAAATTGGAAAACCATACATCAATAATAACGAGAATTATTCCGCTTATCGTCAACAACAGCATTATAGAAGATTACCCGCAATACCTTATTATGAACAAACGAAGGTCATTTACAACAACAGACCACACAAACTACGCCCAAAAGCACTCAGAAATAAAAGAATTTAAGGACAACTGTGTAAAACCATTAATCTTCAGACGTCAGGGCAAATGTAATGTAACATTAGAAACCAATACGACAATACGAGTACAACTAATTTCAGAAAACAGAATACTGATCAACAACGGGAGAGAAGTTCAATTATCTACAGACTGCGGACCTGACATTAGAAATATAACAGGAAATTTTTTAATAACAATTTATAACTGTTCAGTTACAATTAACAACGAAATATTTCAATCCTACGAATTGGAAATTGTAGACGAAATAATACAGGGAGCTCTTCATAACATCCAAATTATTCGACAATTAAAGACAAATCAAAATATAACTGCGATTACCCATGAAACAATAATGAACAGGAAACAACTACAGCAAGTCTTCTTAAAAAAATTCAAACATCAAAATTGGATTTGGGCCCTTTCAGGAGGATTGTCACTTTCAACAGTATGTGCAATTATACTAGTTTCATACGCGTGCGCTAATAAATTCTGTAAGTTAAAAATAATACAAAGCTCTAGATCCGTGAAAGTAACAGATAATAACCTTAAGCCAAAATCATATAATGAATTACTTAAACCAGTTGGTATAGCATCCAAAGTCGAGGACGACCATTTCTCACCCCCGGGAGGAGTTATGGTCCCACATAATAAATCGTCAGATAATATTCCCACACAAAAGGTGTAAGCTAATCACATTGTAGACAACAAAGTCGTTAACAGCAAAGAATGAAAAACTAAACCATCAATTTGGAAAGGTAATTATCTCCTTTATTCACCACAATTTTGATTTAGGCTGAGAAAATTTTTAAAATAATTTTTATGCTCGTTTGAAATTGAAAAATTTAAAAAAATACCGGTTTTATCGAACTTCGCGCTCAAGTCGCGACCTCTAAACCATCTTCGATTGACCCAATAATTTTTCTGTTTAAGTTTTTAGCAGTTTTATATATATATATATATATATATATATATATATATATATATATATATATATATATATATATATATATATATATATATATATATATATATATATATATATATATATATATATATATATATATATATATATATATATATATATACCATATATATATATATATATATATATATATATATATATATATATATATATATACCGTATATATATATATATATATATATATATATATATATATATATATATATATATATATATATATATATATATATGTATATATATATATATATATATATATATATATATATATATATATATATATATATATATATATATATATATATATATATATATATATATATATGTAACATTTGCTCGTTACAAGTTATTATTTTGTAAAAAGAACGTTGACAAATGGGTTTGACTACACAGCGCAACATTTGGGCATTAAAAGTGGTGGTAATTGTGGTCAAAATTTAAAATGATTTATTGTTGTTGCTTGGTCACGACAAGAGCGGGAGAAAATATAATTGACGCGGTAATAATTGTGATGTTGATGATGATGGTAGATTTGTGTATGTGTGAGGTGCAAATACTTTGTATTAGCATAAAATTATTTTGAACTTCAGTTGATCGCTGGACATCAAACAGTAATTAAAAGAAAAAAAAAAAAAAAGATATTATAGATAAAACTGTAATAAAAAAATATTTAATACAGAAATTACAAGTGCAACGTGTAGTGATCTAGAACTATTAAATTAAATTGTAAGGCATACATATTATGATTTGTTGCACTTGCATCTTTGCTTAAAATTTGTGCGTAAGTTAGTGACGTATTCCGTAAAATCGGGTTGGCTGTTGCAAGCACTCACTACACGATCCGTGCTGTTATATTAGTTTTATTTTATCATCAAGTCCAGGATCAACTTTCTTTCATTTTGGGAATATTTGAGTTTATTCCATAAACCTCAGCCATTTTGCATTTAAACAAGAACGCGCATAACGTGAAGGTCGATCAGCATCATCAATGTCCAATGAGGGACTAATAATAGAGCTAAGTGGCCAAACTAACCGTAAATTATATTACTAACCTTTAATTACATTTATAATATTATTATTAGTTATTTTGTTTATACTTAAAACCATAAGTCACCAATAAATTTAATTTTAAGAATTTAGAAAGAAAAAAAGAAAAATCAAACCGGTTTCTTGATTTCAGATATTAAGAAAAATTTCTATAATGTACGATATTATGTAAAATTAAATTGCTTTACTGTAAATTATGTTTTCTAACTTTCCGAATTTTTCACTTTTCACCACAATTGCCAATGATTTGTGTTAGATTTTTTTCAGTCGTGATGTGTGAATAGTGTTAATAATTAAAGTGATTTAGTGTTGTTTTATACAGGGAACGTTAAATAAATATCGTGTACTAACGTTCATGGGAGGAAGGGAAAACGCGAGTGGTCTCTACCATCTCAGACCACTATAATATAAACTATGGCTGTGACATTGCTTTTGAGTTAAATTTCTAGTGTTTTGTTTTATTCTGAATATTAAAGTAGTTCTTGTGTTAAATAATGTTTTTTTTTATTTCGAAATTCTAATTCAATTTCTCATCTACATTCAATATATGTCGAATATAGCAGCACTAGCAAGCTCTGAGTTGTTGATAGCACAACCACGCCCGACCCTGTCACCTAGCCGGCAAATGTGCTGCAGCTGTCCACAAACGGCTCAGAGATTTTCTGTTAACGCTACGGGGCATTCTAGTAGTACGTTGTAAGGTCGTGCAGCTGGAGTGGTGGCGTAGCGTTACATATATATATATATATATATATATATACCATATATATATATATATATATATATATATATATATATATATATATATATATATATATATATATATATATATATATATATATATATATATATATATATATATATATATATATATATATATATATATATATATATATATATATATATATATATATATATATATATATATATATATATATATATATATATATATATATATATATATATATATATATATATATATATATATATATATATATATATATATATATATATATATATATATATATATATAGTATATATTAACATAATGACGGCTCTCTTTTATAACTTTTTAAATAGCCTACATGTCTGTAGACTGGTTTAGGGTCAACCTTAGATTGTATATCGTGTGATTGAAATACTGAGTCCAGATGTTGTGCAAACAGTTTAGCTTTTTTTTGTTTTGTCGCACCTATTCTCCATTTATGTTCCTTATGGGTGTTACTTGGATTATTGGCCTCTTGTATCCTCTAGTAGCTTTCCAAAGAGAATATTTTTTGTCAGCTTGAGGACTTAGTCCTTTCAGATAATTTTCAGTACAAGCTGCTTTATGCTCTTTAATTAATCGGTCAAATTTATTACTTACCCGATTAAATTCTCGCCTTTTTCTACGACTTTCTTTTATCAGTGCACGAATCTCTAGGGGATAGTTGACCTCTTTACAACTTTCTCACAAAATACGGGTGTGACCTCTATGGCTGCTTCATGCATAGAGTTAATAAAATATCCAGCATCTATTTTAAGTTTTTTTTTAGTTTTAAGACAAACACTTAACTAAACTAAATTGTCCAGTTTCTCTCTAAATAATTCTCAATCAGTATATTTATTGATAAGATTAAGTATCGTTATCTTTTTAATTACTAATGCACTCAGTATCATTAAGACTGGTGTGTGGTCGGAAGTAAGGTCTTCAATACCTTCGTCTTCAATGTAATTTGAGGCTATTCTATTCGAAATAAAAATCTCAATCAAATGAGCCATTTCGTTAAAGTCTATAGGTCAATAGGTTGGTTTACGCGATCAGTGATATTCACACCCTGACATTTCTATTGCAGTTAGTAGTTCTTTTCCTTTTCCTGGTGTTATAAGTCGAGATCCCGAAGTAGTATGTTTCACTTTGTAATCACCACCTATAATAAATATTGGTTCAAGTTTATGAAAAATGTTGACATATTGATTTCTTACGATATTATGTCTTGGTGGGCCGTGGCTCGCCCTTAAACTTAGTTCAGCACCACCATGGTTCATCGTTATTATGGTAGGTTGCATAAATGGCTCTTTAATTTCCTCTTGTTGGAAATAAAGGATATTTTTTTTTATTAAGATTGCTGTCAGTGTTGTGCAATTACGCGTAAATATAATTTTTTACATACATTACGTAAAAAATTGTAAAATACGGTAAAAATTGTAATAAATGTAAAATATTGTAATAAATGTAAAAAATATTAAAAGTGATGCCATCTAAAAGAATTAAGAAATACTAGTACCACTCACATACTCAAACCACTCTAAAAATTTTCAATAGATTTTAACGAAAATTAATCAAAATAAAATAACATTGCAAAATTTATAATTATTAATTAATTAAATTATCATAATGAATATTGCATATGTTCAACAAACCAACATGAATAATCAGTCGAATTGATTAAACTAATTTCACCACTGTTGGGCATATTCGTTTACAATTTCATTTTTATCATTTTTCAAATCAAAAATAAGATTCCTTTAATAGAAATATGCCCATAAAATCATTGGTAATGATTTGATTAGTTAATTATACTTTACCAGATAATAATTTTTGTAGTAGGTAGGTATAAATTCACGCTAGAATTTACCGCAATGCCATCTGTGGTTAGTTTTAGCAAATAAATCAAAAAATATTTTTAAGAGTGCAATTGCTGTTTACTAAACCCGCCGCAATTTTTATGTATATTGACAGAAATTCGCCCGCTTCTGCTCAAAAGTATTTCTGATAATGTAAATTATTTCACAGAAATACGGGCATTATATTATATTGGCCGCATGACATAACGATGTTGTGCAATTGTACGATTGCAATTGTTTCGTGCATTTTTGCTTGATTTGGCCCACTGATATAAAGTACCTGGATATAGCATCAGAAAATTTGAATACCAAGTCAAGCAATATGAAATTGTTGTTGTAGAAGAAACGTTTATTTTCTAATACTATACACTATGGGAATATATATCCAGCCGTATAATCGGAACGGGATACGATATAATATTGAAATTCAGTACACTCTATTTGTGGGCCAATATAAACTTGCATATTAAATTTCATTTCAATCAGTTAAGAAACACGGGAAGTTGTAGAAGAAACGTTTATTTTCTCATATTAAACACTACAAGAATATACAGACAGCCGTATAATCGGAACGGGATACGTTATAATATTGAAATTCAGCACACGCTATTTGTGGGCCAATATCATATTGCTTACTAAATTTCACTTCAATCGGTTAAGAAACACGGGAAGTTGTAGAAGAAACGTTTATTTTCTCATACTAAACACTACGAGAATATATAGCCAGCCGTATAATCGGAACGGGATACGTTCTAATATTGAAATTCGGTACACGCTATTTGTGACCGAATTAATTTGTGCGATTGCTTTCAAAGAACCGTACCAAAAACCAACTGGTTACCACAGTTATGATTGCATTTCGCTGCCCCTGCCATGATATTATTGTAACAAAGTTGAGCCTTGATAAAGAATGATGCGTGATCCAATTAAATTACTTATCGTTTTCGAGAACGTAGCTGTTAGAATACCAATTGCAAAATGGTGGCCATATATTTACAGGCATTAGGAATCGATTACTTCTGGCAAGCTCGCTTGGACTTGAAGTAGTTGCCGTAATTAATACCAACTGTGAATGCTATAGTATAAATAGATAGTTTTAATATTTTACAAAATAAATTTTTTTGACAATCTAACATAAATGCGGTGGTGAAAGTTAAAAGTAAAACATACACATTCAAATTTTATAAATCAAATAGTATGATACCTACGTGTGAGATGGCGCAGAATAAATTATAATTATTTCAACCATATATGTAAATAGAGAAATTATTTTTTTAATAACATTTTCGAATAGATCCAATTTTAATACATAAAAAACAGAATAAATTATTCCGTTTTTTGTTAAATAAAATGCGTTTGGTCAGCATATTTTAAACATTTTATTTAAAACACATTGTACAATCTACATTCAAATTAATTTCAATAGATAGAGCTGTGAAATGGTTGTAATATAGACATAAAATTTTTTAGTTCTGCTCTTTTCATTTAAATGTCACATTTCGCACAGATGTCGCTAATTATTTACAATTTTTTACTTTGTAACGTAAAAAATTTCAGGTAAAAAATACAATTATTTACACGTAAATAATAGTGTAAATTACGCGATGTAATTTACGTGTACAACACTGATTGCTGTTCCTCCTCGAGCGAAATCCCTGAAATGCAATGGACAATGGACCTACATATATGCCATAATTTTGATAAAATGATTTTTCTCTGATAAGAGTGTTTCTGATATTAAAGCTACGTCCATATTGTTGGTTATTAAAAATATATCTATTCCTTGGGCTCTTGCATTAAGCCTGTTGGCGCTTCAGGCAAATTTATAATGTATAGTCACGAATAAGGATTTTCAAATCCACGGATAAATGAATTAAAAATAAAGATTCTCCCTACGCCATTTACCTGAATTGTAAAAACTAACAAATTTAACAATAATTGTGGAAAAGATTAAGTTCGTTCTAAAGGAAACAAATTATGTACCTCTGGTAATGGAGTTATTCGCATTAATCCCAAAAATTCTTTAATTCCTAATTGTGCAATTCATTTCCAATTTTGCAAGTGTAGTACAGTGCGATGCGGTTCTGTCAGCATTGGTACCGTACTTTTCCAAATGTTTGAAGAAAATTAGGAACACCCTGTAGTCTGTTAGTCGCACAAACTTAACTAAACACAACGGAAAATGTAGTGTGACGGAATTAGCGTTCTTGGCTGCTGTTTTAACATACCGTTTATTGATGACTACATGTTCACTATTATAACAAGCGTTTGGTGGTTGAAGAATGAACGAAAAAAGCTTGCTTTTTCCAAACAGCACCACATTATTGTTGGTCCACTGTAGCTCGTGGCGTCAAACAGCAACAGTTGGTTTAAACAAAAAGCTTTCCAGAAATTTTAAGTATCTATTATGAAATTAAAGTTTATAAATTGTATTATCTAGTGCTAACTATTTTATCAGAAATAGTTCTAATAAAATATACTAAATATAAACAGCTTAGGTGACTGGAATCAGTTTAATTTCTATAACTTTTAACATACCATTCCTATCCTTTGGTTTTGTTTTGCGTAAAGAGTGTAAGGAAAGCCCGTTGTCACCCAGAAGTCTGGCTTATGCTTAGACATACATTCTAATCAACAATCAATTTCCTTGGGTTGAATATAGAAAACTAACAGTTGTTGAGTGTTGGAACTGGAAGCTGAAACAAATAAAACAAATACAAAGAATCTTTGAAATTATTAATTTAAATTATATATTTATCTGAAGGCATCACTGCTGATTCGTAGAGCCAGTTTTCTTCGCATTTCCATTTAAATTATTAGTATTTCTAATTATCTTATCTAAAAATATATTTTTTGTAATTTAATTATTTATAATTATATATTGCAAAAATTGCGTTAAATTATAAATAATTAAATTACAAAAAATATATTTTTAGATAAGATAATTAGAAATACTAATAATTTAAACGGAAATGCGAAGAAAACTGGCTATACGAATCAGCAGTGATGCCTTCAGATAAGTATATAATTTAAATTAATAATTTCAAAGATTCTTTGTATTTGTTTTATTTGTTTCAGCTTCCAGTTGTAACATACTCCGCCTCGTTAACGAATTCATCGTTAACCTATGGGTAGCTTACATAATTTGATGACTGGACGTTGTAATTTCGTAGAAGCCGTTTTTAGTGTCACAGCTCTTACCAGCATCTTTACGCGGATGTATTTTAATGATTTGACCAAGGGGCCACTTGCATGTTGACCCGTTGTATTCCTTGATTAAAACTACGTCTCCGACTTTCATATTGTGTTTGGTATGCGCCCACTTATTACGTTGCTGCATGTTGTTTAAATATTCGATGTGATATCTCTTCCAGAATGTTTGTATACGGTTCTGGATTGTCTGCCATCTACATAACCGGTTTTCCGAAACGCTAATATATTGTTCTGGTATTGACCCAGTAAAAGTGCCAATCAAGAAATGTGCTGGTGTCAATACTTCATAATTGTCTTCTGTTGAAGAGGTACATAACGGCCTTGAATTTAAGATATTCTCAATCTGGCAAAGCAAAGTGCTGATCTCTTCAAACGTGAGGTTGATGTTATGCGTGGCTTTTTTCTATGTGTAATGCTTTGACTGACAAACAGACGAATATGCATATATAGCCCTTGATCGTTTTGTTGTTTACCCTGCCTCTCTTTGGAACAAGATACACCGGACCTACGAAGTCTATGCCACAATTTTCAAAAAGGCCTCGTCGGTGTCACTCTCGTACTCGGCAAACTCCCCATCATTTGCGTGGTGGTTTTTGCTGCATATCTCTTGCAAATGACGCATCCCTTTAGAATGTTTCTCATATGACTTCGCCCATTAATCACCCAATAATTTTGACGTATAAGATGTGATGTAAGAGTTGGACCAGCATAAAGATTGGATACATGAACGTCCCATATCATTCTTGTAGTGAATATATGCTTTTGTGGAAGTATGATAGGGTGTTTACTCCCATAGTCGCAGTCTGAATTTTGTAGTCGACCGCCCACTCTTAATATACCATCTCCATCAACAAATGGAGCCATCGATAAAAGTCTTGATCGATTGTGCACGCTCTTATCTCTCAGTATGTGTCGGACGTGTTCTTCAAACGCTTCACTTTGCATCCACATGATGCAGAATCTTCTCGCAACTTCCAATTCTGATGATGACAAGTGCTTATCTCGTCTCTCTTTAATGTTTCTTCTTGGCTCAATAAATTTCCGATTGACATATCTAAAGACATAGGCCACTACTCGGATTAGTTTTGATAGTTTGAATTCCTCTCGAATAATTCTTGCATCCATGAATTCGGCCTACTATTGGATTTGCTGTGTAATGCAACGATTGATACCCAACCCACGCCAGAATCAGGACAAGCGAACAACATTTTAGATACAATTTAGAACATAAAAAAAAACGTTCATACACCTTGGTATTGGACCAGGACGGCGACACTTGCATTCGTGCAAAGGATCGAACCGGGGGTATTGGCAAACATTGGTCCTTCGAGCCGGATATGTTACGTAAGAGATATACAGTTATTAAAACAGTGAGTAAATACAGTTTTTACATTCATCTTAAGGTAATTTGATATAAATATTCTTTGGTGAATTAAATTACGTGAATATTGAGGTTAGATAAATCGAAAATTATCAATATGATCTCAATAAGGGCTTTAAAACGTATTGCAAAGAATTTGGAGTGATGTTTGGCAATTTTATTCGATGAGTGGAAAGATTTTCAAGCTATTGAAGATGCAGTTAACGATGAATTTACTGACGCTCAAGTTGAAATTGTCGAAAAGATAGAAGCTTTGTATGTAGAAACCAAACAAAAGCTATATCACTGTGAAAAAAGGATTGAATCAGCGCGATGCTACAGATTTTAATGATCTATTAGCTAATCAATCTCAATTCATAACTGAGATTTCGCGACTGAATAAACAAGAAAGTGAAGTGCGGTTGCCTCGGGTGAATATCCCACCTTTTGCGGGAAATTACTCAGAATTCCCCTCATTCAAGGATTTATTTGAGGCATCGATAGATTAAAAGGAAAATATATTGAATGTGCATAAATTGCAATATCTGAAAGGTTCATTGAAGGATGAAGCTTACGCGTTAACAAATCACGTAACGGTAACTGATGCTGATTACACACAAGCATGGGATAAAATCAAGGACATATATAATATATTTATATTTATATTTATATATTTATTTGCTTACAAAAAAATTTGAATCAAACACCAACTCCATACTTAACACAATCTATTTTGAGCTAGATGCTCATTCGTAACAAATTGTGAAAAGATAAGGTGTGGATTTACATAAAAATAGATTTTTAACAAACGGTTCACAGTCTGGCCCTTCAAACCTATCCTGTAAAGCGGTAAGTCTGCTTGAAAATTTATTCCACCCAGGGGCGCCAACTTCAGCAGATCGTTTGGAGAGCAAAAACAACGATTATTTTAGCACAAACTTACAAACCGGACACTTCCTCGATACAAATACTTGTTGTAAAAAAATATATTTATCAATTTTTATTGATTTTTATTGCTTGTGTGTTGCTCGCCTTAAAAAAATGGAATAATAAAAAAAAGTAATTTTATGACAAAAGCTACAATACAATATTTAACCCCGCCATCTATAAACAAATATTATAAATTTACCTAAGTGGTTTACATGTATACAAAATTTTATGTAAGTCTACTTTAGTACACAAAAATTTAGGTAAGTGTAATTTAATTCTAATTTGACAGTACTCATTTTGACAGATCAAAATGTTTTCAAGAACAAAAAAATAAAAATAAAAACAAATAACTTTCATCTAATCTAGAGCAGTGGACTGTAAAGCTAAGTATTTTGAGATTATATAATTCAACAATTATTAATTTAATAATAAATATAATTCTTATATTTTCAGGTATGTAGATAAGGAACATCATCCAATTACGAAGGTCGTTTTTAACATTCTCCCGGCCTTGAATCCATTGATTCAACTGGTAGTTTGCACAGCTTATGAATGGGTTTTTTTAGCACTCCTGATTTTGTTTGAATATTAGTGATCCTGACCAGACCATCCTTACCACGTATTAATTCAATGACCTTGCCCATAAGCCATTTAGTAGGAGGTAAATTATTATCGATGATCAGCACGACATCATTAATTTGTATGTTTTTCTTTATAGTTTGCCATTTATATCTTGTTTGCAACGCAGTCAAATATTCTAATGACCACCTATTCCAGAAATGCTGCTTACATTGCTGAATCAACTGCCATCTATCCAATTTGTTCATCGGACATTTTCGAAGATCATATTCAGGAACCAATACCATCGAATGCCCCAGTAAAAAATGAGCTGGCGTTAAAATGTCATATTCGTCATTGGGTAAACCGCACAAGGGTCGGGAATTCATGATAGCTTCAATTTCAACAGCAAGGGTCATCATCTCGTCCATTGTCATAATTGTAGTTCCGACTACTCTTTTAAAGTGGAATTTAAACGACTTAACGGCTGCCTCTCAGAGGCCGCCGAAATGTGGAGCATTTGGAGGCATAAAATGCCATTTGATGTTATCCTTTAATAAAGCATAATAAATTTCGTTAGTGTTATTTTTAATAAATGTAAATAATTTTTGCAATTCCTTGTTCGCCCCAATTAAGTCAGTTCCACAATCCGAGAAGACATCTGTGCTTAGTCCCCTGCGACCCACAAATCTACGGAAAGCCGCCGAGAATGCGCCTGTCGTCAAATCCGACACTAATTCAATATGAACTGCTTTGGTACTTTCGCAAACGAATAGGCAAATATAAATATTGATTGATTTTTGCCCTCGTCCTCGTTTGAGATACCCCATAATAGGCCCGGCGAAATCTACACCAACCCTTATAAATGGACGTAGATGCTCGACTCTGTATGCAGGTATATTGCCCATTTGTTGACCCATTGAAACCGGATTCACCTTGAAACAAGTAACGCATTCTCGTATAACCATTCTGACAAGGTCCTTGCCTTGAATGAGCCAGTACCTTTGCCTCAATAATCCAAGAAGCAACTGTGAACCAGCATGATGATATTTTGAATGAAAATATTCTACCAAACGTTTTGCTAATTTTGTTTTTGCTGGTACAATGATAGGGTGTTTAACACTTTCGGCAACGTTAGCGTTCTGTAGACGACCGCCAACTCGAACAACACCATCTTTGTCATTAAATGGATTCAAAAATTTTAGGTTTGATTTTATTGGTAGTGACCTCGTTAGATTTGCAATGTCTTCCTTCAATAATCGTGTCTGCAGATGTTTCCAACAAACCAATTCAGCTTCAACCAGTTCTTCACGTTGTATGGGACCCATGAGTTTGTTATTTCTATTGCTCGTCATTGCATTTCTAAGTAATCGTTTTAGTCGCAATACTATTTTAACAGTAGTATGGAAGGATGAAACTCGTGAAGATAAATTTTCTAGCCAATCTTCGTTTTCTTGTATCTTAGCAAAACATGACGTCGTTTTTGTTTCAAATGACCGTTGTTGTTTTGGCCATTCTTCTTTATTCATCAGCCATGCTGGACCATTCCACCATAAATTGTTGTTAATTAATTCTCCCGGCCATAAACCTCTTGAGGTACAGTCAGCAGCGTTACTCTTTGTTGGAACATGAAACCAATTTTCTCTTCGTGTATCTTCTAATATCTTTGATGTTCTGTTTGCCACGAAAACCTCCCAGCGAATTGGCACATCTGACAGCCAGTCCAGCACGATTGTGGAATCTGTCCAATAATATTTATTGTGTATGGTTGTACATAATGACTCTTCTACTGATTTCATCAGTTCGACCAAAAGTAGTGCGGCGCATAGTTCCAAACGTGCAATTGTCAACGTTTTAATAGGCGCGACTCTGGATTTAGCAGCAATTAATTTAATGCACCACTCGCCCTGCAGGTTTTGATGTTTTGCATATACTACGCCGGGATAAGCACTTTTACTAGCGTCACAAAATCCGTGCAATTCAGTGCCGCTTGTTGTTTGTAGCCATCTCGGAATCTTCACCAATCTTAACTCTGGTAACTTACTTCTAATTGCGAGCCAATCTGACTCAACTACTCCTGGTAATGGATCATCCCAGCTAATTGCCTTCAACCAAAGTTGTTGGAAAATTATTTTAATTCGTATGACCACTGGTGTCAACCAACCAATTGGATCGAAAATACGGCTACTTTCTGATAACAGCCCTCGTTTTGTCGGAATATATTCACCAAGATCAATTTTTTAACTAAAAACATCCTCTTCTGGGTTCCATTGTAAACACAGATCCTTCGTTGTAACTAACTCATCTTCAAATTGCTTCGTTAGGATTTCTCTGTCGCACTCGGGAATCACCTCCAATAATTCTGTTGAGTTGGACACCCATTTTCTCAACCTCATACCGGCACTAGCTAGCACCTTTATTAAATTCTGTCTCTTCTCCATGGCTTCAGTTAGTGAACTCGCACCAGTCATAACATCATCTATGTACGTATGTTTTCGTAATATACTTGAAATCTCAGGGTATTTATTCTCATTCAAGCATGCCAATTCCTCCAGTACCCGTGTTGCAAGGTATAATGCTGGTTTCAATCCATAAGTCAGTGTAACCAGTTCAAAATATTTCATAGGTTCCGTTGTTGTTGCTCTCCAAACGATCTGCTGAAGTTTGCGGTCATCCTGATGTACCAAAATTTGACGGTACATTTTTTCTACATCACATACCATAGCGATTTTATACTCTCTGAATCGCAACAATATTTGGTATAATGAAGCCTGTCGAATGGGACCAGCCATCAATGACTCGTTCAGTGACATTCCACTTGCAGTTCTAGCCGAGCCATCGAACACAACGCGGAGTTTCGTGGTTGTGATAGATTCCTTTATTACTCCGTGATGAGGTAAATAATTTTTAGAATCGTCACTATTACTTTGAACCATGTGACTTAAATCAACGTATTTCTTTATGAAATCTTTATATGCACTGGCAAATTGTTGATTTCGATCAAACCTTCTTTCTAATGATGCTTGCCTGCTTAATGCTAAATTTAGCGAAATACCCAATTCATTAATATTCTGCTTGACCGGTAATCTTATAACAAAACGTCCATCTCGATTCCTGCTGGTGGTTGTTCGGAATATTTCTTCACAAGAAACTTCATCTGCAGTCAATTTCTTACATTCAGGTACTGTTTCCACCTGCCAGAATTTTTGCAATAACTCATCTATTCTATCAATTGAGTTATTATTTACTTCAGCTACATGTACCTGAATCTCGTGCCCATGTGTCCTATCTCCGCCAAGTACCCATCCATTAATCGTTTCCACAGCCGTTATATCATCGTTAATTTTCAATCTACCATTCAACAATGACACAAACACCAGTTGCACCCCAAGGATCATGTCAATACGACCACCCTTGCTAAATTCAGGATCGGCCAGAAATACCGAGCAACTTATGTTATTAAATTTAATTGAATGACTGGGTAATCGACTGCACAATTTACCTAAGACTAATGCTGCGACCGAAACTTCCTTTGTCGGATGATACAACGATCTCAATTTAACTTGCACTTCGCCACACGATACCTGTGATGATGAACCACCAATGCCGGACACCATTGTACGATTATGTCTTCTTACAAGACCCAACTGATTGCAACATTTCTCGCTTATAAATGACGATATGGAACCTGTATCTAATAAAATTCTACATGTGTGTTCCAAGCCATGTATATCTTCAATTTTTACTAAGGCAGTTGGCAAAATACTGGAATTTAACGAATTCGCACTTTGATAACTAGACGTTCCCCTTGGATCTAGAGATGATGAATCGCTCTTGGACTCGATTATGGTTTTGTTAACTAAAGTTGTCATTGGACTACCTGAAGGCATGGTCTTAGAAGATTGTTGATCATCATCATCCATATGTAACACCGTACTATGCTTTCGATTACAGATTGCACATCTAATCTTCACCTTACATTTAAATACTGCATGGTTCGTTCTTAAACAATTAAAGCAGCATCCCTTCGACTTTACACATTCACGGCGTTCACGTACCGACATCTGTTTAAATTTATTGCAGTCACATAAATTGTGCTCACCAGAACATAATAAGCATTTTACTGTATTCGTTGCGACGAATGATTTTGTTGATTTGATGGAACTATAGTCCTTTGATGAAGCACATTTCATAGCTTCCAAGGCATCAGAGCGATTTAGCAAAAATTTAAAAAACTGCTCTACGGATGGATTGTCTATCTCACACGAATTTTGCGCCCACAGAAGTTTGCTTTCTGGATCCAATTTGGCCTCCATTAAAAAAGCAGCCAAACGTCTCTTGACTCAGCTTGCTCTCCGAGTGATTTTAAACCACGGATAGTTTCGTCTGAAACATCCAACAATTTCCTAATATGACTTGATGTAGCAATTTTTATAATTGGTTGATCCAAAAAACTCCGTATGAAAGCATTGATGGTATGCTTTTTTCTTCCGTATCGATCAACCAGCTTCTTAAAAGCTTCAAAATAGTTTGCTTCGGTCACTGGAAAATGTTTAATAAGATTTGCAGCTTCATCACGCAGATAACCCTTCAAATATGTGAATTTTTGCACTGCCGTCAGATTACTGTTATGAATCGTCTTCAAGTACAAGTCATAGAACGGTTGCCATTGGGTATAATTACCCGCAAATGGTTCAATAGTTATCTTTGGCAACCTAATGTCCATATGAGTATTTGGCATTGACAATGATGTCGACATAGTGTCATTTGTCTTGGTTCCATCGGCTTCCCGTTGTTCATTCCATCGTCTTATAAATTTGCTAAGCTTCGAATCAACGTTGTAAAACAATTCGCTGAATTTGACAGCCGTTGATTGCACAGTAGGATCCACTTGAAACATTTGACCTTCCACATACGAAAAATTTTTCATGAGGTCAGCAGCACGTATCTTACGTGTTTGTAGCGCATCAATATCCTTCCCGTCGGTTTTCTTGTCGACATACTGTTCTAAATTCTCCATTTGTGCTTGTAAGGAATTCCGCGTGGCTTCATGAATCGCCATTTGTTGTTCGGGACTCATTGTCACTATAATTTCACTACACTGCCACAAACTATTGCACTAAATAGATTGTCTCACACTTCTTTTTGGAAAACTACGTGTTACTAACTCACAAACAATTTGTGGACAAGAAATTTCCAAAATGGCTGTTAAAACACGTGTACAATTTCTAGTAGTGTTTTTTTTTTTTTTTTTTTTTTTTTTTTTTTTTCAAAATGGTACCCAATAAAATTTTTCAATTGCACTAAACAATACTTAATTACCTTCCGGATAGCTTGTATTTATCCGGCTCGAAGGACCATGAAAATTTATTGTGCTTCCGCAACGATTATTTTAGCACAAACTTACAAACCGGACACTTCCTCGATACAAATACTTGTTGTAAAAAAATATATTTATCAATTTTTATTGATTTTTATTGCTTGTGTGTTGCTCGCCTTAAAAAAATGGAATAATAAAAAAAAGTAATTTTATGACAAAAGCTACAATACAATATTTAACTCCGCCATCTATAAACAAATATTATAAATTTACCTAAGTGGTTTACATGTATACAAAATTTTATGTAAGTCTACTTTAACACAAAAATTTAGGTAAGTGTAATTTAATTCTAATTTGACAGTATTCATTTTGACAGATCAAAATGTTTTCAAGAACAAAAAAATAAAAATAAAAACAAATAACTTTCATCTAATCTAGAGCAGTGGACTGTAAAGCTAAGTATTTTGAGTTTATATAATTCAACAATTATTAATTTAATAATAAATATAATTCTTATATTTTCAGGTATGTAGATACGGAACATCATTAAATTACGAAGGTCGTTTTTAACACTGCTGCTTCGAATTTTTTTTTATTTTGTAGGTTGGCTGAATTATCGATGTATTACATCCTTAGCAGAAACGAGTTTTAACCATTTCCTTATTCTTGAATCGTTCCAATTAATCTGATCATGAGTATTTGTTTCCGCTGAATCGAATGTCACAATATCGATATTGGGAACCATTATTAGGAAACATGTTACAAATCCTTCCACGAGTTTTAACACGTTCAAAGCTACTCCACTAAGAGGATTTTATGCGATTTTCTGCATTATATGCTAACGCAATTTAAAATTACAAAAAAAAAAAAAAGTAAAATAAATATTTTTGTAAGAAAAAATAATTACGTTCGGCTGACTCGAAAGTCAAAGCCAGCCCCCATGATAAACCAAAACACGTGGTTTTTACATTAATACATTACGTGCTTGGTACAAATGCTGAGGCACGAAATCCGTGGGTTATCTACATTTTGGCCAGTAAACTAGATACAGAATCCAAAGAAGCTTGGGCCCATGATTCTGCTGAAAATAATTTTCCATCACTTAAACAATTTCTTCAATTTTTGAATAAAAAAAGTGACGCTCTTGAGTATTTGGTTTCGTCTCAAAAAACTAAAGCGATTATGCCTAGGATAATAGGAGTAATGTCATCTCAAGTAGAAACTAAGAATTATTGTGTATTATAAAACAAAATCATTTCAGGGTGTACTACCAACAGCCATTGTTCTAGTGGAGGATAATTACGGACAAATACAGAAATGTCGAGCCTTATTAGATTCTGGGTCACAATCTTCATTTATTTCTGAAAGGTGTGCCCAGCGATTGCTTTTGCGACGCGAAAAAACCAACATAACCGTGACAGGTTTAACATCAGGAAATATTACTGTGATGGAGAAGTCAACGATCATATTGCGATCAATGTATAACAGGAGCGTCAAAACTAAATTAGAAGCTCTAATAATCAAATACCTACCAACACATTTGCCAAATACAGCGATTTGCGGGAAAGATGATACGCTTAGGGAGAGATTAGATTTAGCTGACCCACATTATGATGAACCGTCACCAGTTGATATACTAATAGGTGCAGATAAATTTTTTGAGATATTGGAGAGAGGGCAAAAGCGATTAAGCAAGTTATGGGATGGGTAGTGTCAGGTAAATCCCTACTAGTGAATAATGGGAACACGGAGACTTTCACGTTACAAACCAGAGAAGAGTTGAACATAGAAGGTACTCTACGAAAATTTTGGGAAATCGAGGACCTCCCAATTTCCGGTAAATAAACACCATCTTCTGCAGAAGAGGCCGAATGCGAAAATATTTTTATGAACACCCACCACCCACGTTGGAACGCAAATTATTGTCGAATCCCAAATTGCGAGAAGATTACATCATGCAAATGCGAGAATACATCAGTTTGGGCCACATGAGTGAAATTCCAGGCTCAATCCAACGGAAAGGCATCGACGCCAACAGCTATTATTTACCTTATCATTCTGTGACGAAGGAATCAAGTGTAACTACAAAGGTACGGGTAGTGTTCGACGGATCAAGTAAAACCAGTAGTGGAATCTCTTTGTAGGATAAAAAACAAACTATCAATTTTAATTTGTAAGTAAAGAATTATTATTATTTTTTATAATCAAATTGAATTTATTATATAAAAATTTAGGTTTTTTTATTAACTCCATTTATTTGGTTCAAGGTACTACTTTTCTATGATGTACTACTTGTCTTATAGCTCGGTATGGAATGAAAAATGAAAAAGCAATACCAAAACGAAATAACCAAAATATCTCGATAACAATCGATTTAGTTTATGGTTCGTTCAGTGGCTATAATAATTAGGGTTGATTTCAATAATTTACAATTTTGGACATTCGATTGTCAATAATTATAACAATGTAGCAAATTATTGAAGTACATAATTTAGAGGTAAGTTATTTTGTTTAAACTTTTAAATTTTCGAAATACCATATATAATAATTTTAACTAAATAGTTTTAATTTTTCAGATTAATTGGATTTTTTCTAGTACTGAATTGTGCAATCTAATTCAAACCAATTTCTTTCTCGTTTTAGGCATTACTTGAGAGGAAATCCATTTCTAACATAGTCTCCCCTGTTAAGACAATTGCATATGAGATGTAATTTTCTTAACAAACTATTCAAAATACAATTAAATAATAAATTATTCTAAATTTAACAATGTATATATATATATATATACGAGTATATAAAAGTGAGTTTTTTTTTTTGTTTCAGGTATGGTTTGGTGTGATTTCAACTTCTCTGGAACTGTCGTCTAATGAAATTTGTGCTGAATTCGAATTAGGTTGTGTTGATACAGGTAGTTTTATAAGTTTAACAACCGGTCGAATTAGCTCAGTTGTATTTGTCTTCAATTTTACAACTCGGATGATACCATCTTGGCCGGGATAGACTTTCAATATGCGGCCTAATGCCCATTTGGTTGGTGGCAAGTTAGTATCTTTAATTATGACGATATCATTAATTTGGATCGGCGTCGAATCCTTTTGCCATTTCACAAGCTGAGTAAGTGAAGACAGGTAATCTAGATACCATCTAGCCCAGAAACCTTGTACCCGTTTCTAGAGATTTTGATATATGTTCAATTTCCTGTCCGGAATATTTTTCAAATCGGGTTCGGGTATGGCAACCAACGGTTCTCCTATTATGAAATGTCCCGGAGTCAGCACTTTTAGGTCATCAATATTATCGTATATTCGACATAGCGGGCGAGAATTCAGGATGGCTTCGATCTGCGTTAACATAGTGGTCATTTCTTCGTATGTAAAATTTGATGATTGGGCCACTCTTCTTAGGTGAAATTTTACGGATTTAACAGTGGCCTCCCACAATCCTTCAAAATGTGGGGTACTTGGTGGATTAAAATGAAATTCAATTTGCTTCTGTAAACAAAAATTGAAAAATTCGTTATTATCTTGTTGTTCAATTATTTGCTGACGTAATCGTTTTAGTTCAGCATTGGCTCCGATAAAATTGGAACCGTTGTCACACCAAATGTGGGAAGGACAACCTCGTCTAGCCACAAAACGTCGTAAGTCGGCTATAAATGATTCGGTGTCAAGGCTGCTTACTAACTCGAGATGTACACATTTCACTGAAATGCAGACGAATAGGGCGATATAGGCTTTGGAATAAGGTGCTTTTCGTAATTTGCTTGTCTTAATTTGTATTGGACCAGCGTAATCCAACCCACAAACTGAGAATGGACGATGTTGTGTGACGCGTTCACTCGGCAGATCCCCCATCTTTGGATTATAATTCGTTTACCTATGTCTTATACATACAATACAATTGCGAATAAATTGTTTCACACATTTGCGCGCATCCATTATCCAGAATCGCTGTCTAATCGTGTTAAGTACTAATTGAATACCTCCATGTAATAGTTGATGGCGAATTTAATTGATGGTTCTTTGGTAATACGATTGGAAATTGCACCGAATACTTTAATTGTGAATTGCGCAAGCGACCTCCAACTCGTAAAATGCCTTGATCGTCTATAAACGGATCCAAGGATATTAATTTTGATTTATGATGTATTCCGGTTACTGAACGGATATTTTCTAGTTCCATTTGAAAATGTTGATGTTGTACTAGGCGGATTATCATTAGCTCCGCGTTTGTTAATTCTTCAATCGTCACGTTGCCTGATATGGTATTCTCAGTTTTTATTGACATTTTGCAAAATCGGAGTATATACACCATGCACTTCTTTATTTAGAAATACGAAGAACACGATATTAATAACCTATCGATCACTGACGGAATGTCACTTGGCACGGTTAACAAAACGTTAGTTCGTCGTTCGAGTACAATTTCAAGAAGTTTTGCTGAAGAGACGCAAATTGAGGGCCAACTTTGTTCAGCCTGTTGTAGCCATGTTGGACCTTTGAACCATAACTCACATTATGCTAGTTTTGAAGGGTGGATTCCTCTTGTTAATAAATCGGCAGGGTTCGATTTGGTCGGTACATATCTCCAATGGTGGCGTGGTAAAACATCTAAAATATAAGCGGTGCGATTGGCAATAAACGTCTTCCATCGTCTTGGTATATCGGACAGCCACTTGAGAACTACGGTGGAATCACACCAAGCTATTATCTCAATTTGGTCATTGACAACTAACTCGGTTTTTATGTTTTTTATCAGTTTGGCCAGTAGGAATGCTCCACATAATTCCATTCTTGGCACGCAAATCTGCTTTAACGGGGCAACCTTTCCTTTTGCACACACCAGATTGGTAATGATGTCTCCTTGAGAACTTACGGCACGGATATAAATGACACATCCGTAAGATTTCTCTGATGCATCACAGAACGCATGAATTTGGAGCATTGGATTGACAAATGGAGTTATCCTCCGCGGAATTTCAATTTTGTGTAAGTGACTCAGTTGTTGGTAGATTGAATTAAATTCCGTGTTTACGGCTGTCGGAAGACTGTTGTCCCAGTCAAGCTCTAATAGCCATAGTCGTTGAATCATTATCTTGAACAGTATAACAACAGGTTATAACCACCCAAGTGGATCGTAGATTTTGGAAATTTCGGAAAGAATTTTCCTTTTGGTCCAATTCGTATTGTGGTTTGTTAACGCAACATTGAAACTGAACGTATCGTTATTCGAGTTCCAAGTGACCCCTAGAGTTTTAGCATTCTCGTTGTCCTCTATGAGTTTAGGAGTTGTATCAATTTCTGGTCGAGAGAATGAATCTAAAAATATTTTGGAGTTTGAGCGCCATTTCCTTAGTTGAATTCCATTTTGATGTAAAATCTGTACAATTTGTTCTATCAATTTCATAGCTGCATCTTCTGTATCGGCGCCAGATAACAGATCGTCAATGTAAAAATCCTTTGAGAGGATTTCGGCTGCGTCAGGATAAACACTATCGTAGTCTAAGGCAATCTGATGTAGTGTTCTAATTGCTAAATATGGAGAGCACAATAAGCCGTATGTAACCGTTTGCAGTTTGTACACTCGTACTTCTTCGGTAGGTGCATCACGCCACAAAATCAATTGGTAATTTCTATCAGCAGGGTGGACTAATATCTGACGGTACATCTTTTCGATGTCCGCCACAAACACGATTCGATGTCGTCAGAATTTCAACAGAACATTGAATAAATCTGGTTGTAATTTTGGACCTATGTGCAAGATGTCGTTTAATGAAACCGAAGTTGTTGACCGACATGAGGCGTCAAAGACGACACGAAGTTTTGTCGTGGTGCTGCTTAATTTGTATACTCCATGATGTGGTAAATAAAATTTGTGATCATCATCTTGTGGTAAGTCAAATGGTGGTACTAATATCATATGTTTCGTTTGAATATAATCATGTATAAAATCGCGATATTGACTATAGTAGTTGGTATCTTTGGCAAATCTACGTTCCATCGATAAAAGTCGAGCTCTTGCACTTAAGTACGAATTTCCCAATTTTTTGCGAGGCTCTTTAAATGGTAAACGTACTATCCAGCGACCGTTCTCATTTTTGGTTGACGTAGATGCAAATAACTCTTGGCAGTAAACGTCGGATGGATAGGCAATAGTGCATTACATGATGGTTCTTCTATGGTCCAAAACTTTTTTAATATCTCGTTGAAATCTTCATGATCAACGTAAGGCTGGTCTTGCATTAAGCCGATATGGCACATTGCAGAAACATCACTTCTCGTACACCCAGCTGCCAACCATCCAAGAGTAGACTTTTAAAGTGGTGGTAATCCTTGTATGAACAGTTGCTCATGTTCGATAAAGCTAAAGAAATGATCGATCCCAATTAAAATATTAATCGCACGGGGTTGATGAAAGTATGGATCGGCCAATTCTACACCATTCAACCGGTCAGTGGATGGCAGTGGTATAATATTCTCAGGTATGTTTGTTGAAATCGTTTTAACAATCTGAGCCGTAATAGTGATGTTATATCTTGAAAGGATTCGAGATTGAATCGTTAAAGTTGTCTTCCCGCGAGTATAACCCGCCAATGTTCCTGCTAAGCCGTAAATTTTTGTATGTGATTTTCTTCTTGATAGGCTTAGGTTTTGTACTAAAGATTCGGTCACGAATGTGCATTGTGATCCGGAATCTAAGAGTACTCGAGCTAGTTTGGTCTCTCCGCTGCGTGACTGAACATTAACGATAGCAGTGGGTAGTAGAGTATAAGTAGGTGGTAAATGTAGTCCTTAGATTTTTTTTTTCTGGTAACGTGGTTGAATATGTTTGAGTTGGCGTGTTATCTGGATCTCTTGCATGGTTTTGTAAATTAGTTGACTGACTGGTTGTGGATACATCATCTGTGTTGATTACTGACTCATGTTTGATATTTGCAGAATGTGATGTAATATGTTGCTCAGCATGTAAAAGAGTGTGGTGTTTTCTCTTACAAATCAGGCAGCTGGTTTTGAATGTGCATTGTGATGAAAAATGCCCCTTTCGCAAACAGTTGTGGCATAATAAGCGGTCTTTTACAAGTGCGTAGCGACCGTTCAAATCTTTATTTTTAAAGACTGGACACTTGGAGAGCAAATGGTCATCATTACATTCGAAGCAATTGTATTTTACTGACGTTGGATTGGTTTCCGATAAAAATGATTTGAGTTGCTTATTCGGAAGTGTTCTCCTCGACTGTATGATACACGATTCAAGGGCATCGCATCGACTATTCAGAAATTCCATGAACTTGGAAAACGTAGGATGTTGTTCATCAACCGATGTTCTATAGCCCATAATTGTTTTGTGTCATCGTCAACCTTCCCAAGTAACAAGTGAATGAGCCATGGATCTCGGGTCTCAACTTTAGGCCCAATGCTGCGCAGTGCTCGTATAATTTCGTCTGAATAATCAAACAGTTTTCGTAGGTCCTTGTAATTTGCAACATTACATGTTTTTTGATCCAGAAATGATTGAATTAGTGTTGCGACAATAGGTTTTGGTTTTTCATATCGTCGGTTTAATTTCGTCCAGGCTTCTTCATAGTTTTGGTCTGTTGTAGTGATGTGTCGGATCAGAGCTGCTGCTTCACCACGCAACAGACTTTTCAGTTGTTGTAATTTTTGAACTCCTTTCAAATGTGGATGATTATGTATGGCGTTGACAAAAAGATCTTTAAATGATGGCCACAATTTATAATCTCCCGTGAACGGTTCAATATTAATCTTGGGTAATTTCATAGTTTGCGTTGAATTGACATTCTCATAAAAAGGTTTTCTGCTGAGTAACGAAATGTTCGAGTGTTTGATTTAAATCTTCCGACTTAGCTTGATGTTGGTCTTGCTTCAGATTCATGATGGCGTTTTCCAATGATGCTTTTGCGTTGTAATAATCTTCGTCGACTTTATCACTGATTGATACGTGATCATCAAATTCATCTAATTGTTCTTCAGTGCTCTATAATGATTTATGGTAGTCAATTAGATGTGAAAGACGCACCTCGAGAGAATTTAGAGATGTGTGCTCATCAATGTCATTTGAAAAAGTTACGATTATCGCCATTCTTCTTACAATTCGATCACGTTGTCGAATTAATTTGTCCATTTTCAATTTCAATATAAAACACTGCACGTCCCACCAAATATTAAAATACACAAAATTGGTTACTTTGAAATATTTGCTTCGCAAATTTTGTTTTAAAATTAATTAAGTTCAGCTATGAATCGCGACACAATCGTATTCACTTTGCAAAAAGTTTTTTTTTGTATTAATTTTATGCGTCTAATGGCGGACGTTGATTCAGCGATTTTGATGATTCACTGCCACATGGTTCACAAACACCTTTTTAATTATTATTAATTTTAGGCACTAAAAATGTTCACTATTTTGATATTAGCGGATAGTAAATGATACTGTCTGAGTTATTTCGATTATGTAAAGCTTTCTTTACATGAAAATCACACACAAATAATTTCGAAATTTAGTAATTGGGACCCAGTACCGGGTTTCGGCAACAAAAATATGTGTAAACCAACATTGTGTTGAATTCCGGACTAATAAAATCGCAATGATTGCTGACATAGAGGAAATGTAACTTCAGGTGATCGTATCCGAGGAACATATGGCATACCAGAGAGTGTTGTGGCGAGAGAATCCAGACGAGAAGATACGACATTCTCAACTATATAGAGTTACATTTGATCTTGCTTGCTCAGCATATCTCGCCCTTAAGTCAATGCAACAACTTGCTCTAGAAACTAATAATCAAACAGTCAAAAAATGTCTACTGAATGATTTTTACGTAGACGATCTTTTGTTAGGCCTGATGTAAACCATGCGATCATATTAAAAGAAGAATTAATGAATGTACTAGCGAAGGGTGGATTTACACTGAGAAAGTGGAAATTAAATGTGTCATATTTAGGTGAACTTCCAAACGATAATTCTGCTAAGTATAGTATATGTGTAGCGACAAGACGGCGACAACGAAAGCGCTTGGTCTAGAGTGGAGTCCGAAACAAGACATATTTGCATTCGAAGTACATGATGAGAAAGATGGTATTGTGAACAAACGAAATATAATTTCTGAGTCCTCCCGGTTGTTGTCTCCATCCATAATCCTTCTTAAGATACAATTTCAGAGACTATGGCTCATGAAGGTGGACTGGGATACCGCTCTGCCTCATGAATGTGAAGATGAATATCATCGAGTTAGAAGCCAATTTCGGCATTTCGCAAGGCTAAAAATTCCGAGATTCACCAACCTCAATGATGAGGTACAACTCCATGGGTTTGCAGATGCAAGCGAGAACGTTTACTATGCGGTTATCTACCACATAACGGTCACGAAAGATGGACAAATCATCAGTCATTTGTTAACCTCCAGGACAAAAGTGGCTCCACTAAAGAAGCTCTCCTTACCACATTTAGAACTTTGCGCGAGTCACCTTCTGGCTAGATTGATGTATGCAGTGAAAGAGTCTCTTCGAATTGAGGCAGAGTATTTCGCGTGGACAGACTCGAAGATTGTTTGGCCTGGCTTTCAACATATCCCGCAAAATGGAAAATATTTATTGCCAATCGCACCGCCCAGATATTGGAATAGTTGAGATATTGTCATTTAATTTACAATTAAAAAAAAGCATTTTAATCGGAGAGATTTCCAAAGACTAAATATTATTATTACTCATACCTAGTGTTGTAGAGCAAACGCAATCTGATTAGAGAGTTATCTTTACTATTTGCTAGAAAATCCGGACCATTCCACCACAATTGATTTTTTACTAATTCAGCAGAATTTAGACCACGAGTTGCCAGATCGGCCGGATTTTGTTTAGACGGAATGTGTAGCCAATGTTTTCTAGGAATATATTCAAGAATTTCTGACGTGCGATTGGCTACGAAATTCTTCCACCTACGGGGATGATCATCTAGCCAAGCTAAAACAATTGATGAATCGGAATAGGCGTGAATTGAAGCGACTTCGATCCCTAAGTATTGAGTGATATACTTTACTAGACGACACAATAGTAACGCTGCGCACAACTCCAGTCTCGGCAAAGATATTTGCTTGATAGGCGCGACCTTTGTTTTTGCTGCTAGTAGGCGAATGTGCACAATGTCATTTTTATCCTTGACTCTCGAATAGACCACTGCTCCATAAGCTAGTTCCGAAGCATCTGAGAATGCGTGTAATTCCAAATTATTCGAGTTTGTGGATATCATCAGGTATCGTGGAATTTCAATGGATTCGATATCTTTCATGCCGGTTTGTATTTTTTCCCACTTTTGTGCAATTTTTACAGGTAGTTCATCATCCTATGCTAATCCTTGTAACCATAGCCTTTGAAACATTATTTTAATCGGGATGGTAAGTGGAGAAAGCCATCCCAATGGATCAAAAATTCTAGGTGCCTGCGACAACAACGTTCGCTTGGTGATTTTTTCAATAGCAGGCAAATTAACGCGAAAGGAAAACATGTCAGGAAGCGGATTCCAGTGGCGGCCCAGTGTTTTTATGGTAGAATTAAGTTCTTGCTCTAACATCGATGGTTCATGGTCTTCTTGTGGGATTTTCTTTAAGAATTCCTGATCGTTTGAAATCCATTTTCTGATTTTAAATCCACCTTCAGCCAATAGAGCGGACATGCTTTTATAAATGTTGACTGCTTGTTGAGTGCTTTCACAGCCTGTCAGCATATCGTCTACATAAAAATCTTCCAAGAGAATAGAGGCAGCTTGCGGGTAACTTGACTGGTAGTCCATGGCTATTTGGTGTAGTGTTCTAACGGCTAGAAACGCTGCGCTTGAAGTTCCGTAGGTTACGGTATTTAGTTTAAAATGCTGTATTTCTTCGGCGACATTAGTTCTCCACACAATTCGCTGAAAATCGCAATCGTCAGGATGTACTCTCACCTGACGATACATTTTTTCTATGTCAGCAGACCCTGCCACTGCACGAGTTCTGTAACGAAGAAGGATTGCCATTAAATCATTTTGTATTGTTGGTCCTATAAGTAATGTGTCATTTAGTGACACACCGGACGTGCTTTTACAGGACCCATCAAATACGACTCAGAGTTTAGTCGTGGAGCTAGATTCTTTTAACACGGCGTGATGTGGCAGATAGAAATGATTTTGACCTGATACGGATCTTATGTCAGCAATCGCAGTCATGTGATTCAGTGAATTGTATTCTTCCATGAACTTGATATAATTTTCTCTTAGGTAACAGTTTTTATCAAATCGTCTTTCCATCGCGAGTTGTCGTTTTACTGCCATGTTAATTGATTTGCCAAGTGCTGTTGTTCCTGTGGCATCTTTGAAAGGAAGGCGAACGACATATCGTCCATTCTCGTCCCGTGTTGTGGTTTGTTTGTAATGGGTTTCACAGTAGTCTTCTTCGGCCGAGTATTTGTGTTCCGATTTTAACTCCTGTAATTCCCAGAACCGTTGTAGTATGTTAAGTTCGACATCGTTGTTGATGATACTAGTGTGGAACATTGATAATTATGAAATTTGTGGAGAATAGTTGTATTTACCTCCAACCACCCAGCCGAAAGTAGTTTGATGGGCAAACAGACCTTCTTCAATTTTCAGCTGTTTCGGTAGGATTATTTCGAAGAATACGTCGTTTCCCAAAATTAGGTCTACTTCACCTATTGTATTGAATGATGGATCTGCCAATTGCAAATTCTTTAGTTTAGTCCAGTGTGTGACATCTATATTGTGTAATGGCAATTGCGACGTCAGTTGCGCTAGAATGAAAGCATTTACGAAAACACATACGCTTTTATTATGTCTTGAGCGTAACTCGAGTTCGACCAAGCCTCTTGTAGCTCCAGCTTTCTAAGACCCAAGTCCATTAACAGTAAAGCGAGCATGCTTTCGAGGAATTCCAATTCTTTGAACGCATCTTTCACTGATGAATGTGGACTGCGACCCAGAATCGAGCAGGGCTCTAATAGTGTGAAGCTTACCGAAGGAATCGGAGATGTTGACTAAAATGGTGGACAATATCGTTTTTTGCAAATTCACTAAATTAGATGAACTAGCGGAATTTATATGATTTTTATTGTTTCGGAAATGTGGTTGTAAATTAAAATTTTGCAATAAGGAAACCGTTGCATTTGATTTATCTTCTCTGTTGATTGCAGACATTTCAGTTTTAGCTGAATCAGAGTTACTGTTGATTGAAGATACGTAATTCTTGTTGATTGAAGAGTCGTTACTCTTGTTGATTGAGGATTCGTCATTCTTGTTGATTGATGATTCGTTATCCATGGATGATCGAGGAGGTTGCAATGCATTTGTGCCAGGTGCATTGACTATATTATTAGATGTTTTGGATTCGTTGTTTACCTCTGTGCCTTTATGATGTATAAGTGTATGATGTTTTTTATGACTAATAAAACATCTTTTGTTATTTTGACATGCTTTTATATCGTGACCTGGCTGCAGACAATTAATACACAGCTTATTTTCTTCTAAAAATTGCAATCGATCTGTAATTTTTAAGCGTTTAAAATTAAAACACTGATAGAGCAAATGATCCTTTTTGCACATTGAACATCCAACGCGATCCACGGTAGCGCTGTGTGCTTTTGATTCTGCATTCTGGCGGATATAGGTATTTGGCTTTGCCGATGAGCAAGACTCCAAAGCATCACATTTGTCGGTCAAGAAATCCAGCAATTGATTGATATTTGGAGCATCGATATCATTTATGTGCTGTGCCCATAATTGTTGGGTTTCCAAATCTAGCTTCTTCACGATAATGTGATCTAACCAAGGATCACGGCGTTCCCATTCGGCTCCTAAAGCTGCTAAGCCTCTTAGCACTTCGTCGGAAGTATCACATATTGTTCGTAATTGTTTCTGTGAACTCTGCTGCATTGCTGATTGCCCTAGGAATAAATCGATTAGATCCTTCACGATCGGTTTTTTCTTGTCGTATCGCTTCTGCAATTTTTCCCACGCCTGTTCATAATTGGCATCGGTAATTGGCAAATGGCGAATTAGATTGGCAGCATCACCTCTCAACAATCCTTTCAGGTATTTTAACTTGTGGATTTTGCTAAGCGATTCGTTTTCATGTATGGTTCTAAATTGATCTGAAAATGATGGCCACTTCGTGTAATCTCCGCTAAATGATTCGATCGAAACACGCGGCAAGCGTATTTCGTTCGCTTGTTGGAATGAACGATCTGCGAAAATACTTGTATTTTTATCACCGGAAATATTATTTTGATTAGGTGTGATGCTTGGATTTTTTATGTTAAAAATACGTCTGAGGATTGATTTCGTCTCGAAGTATTTTTCTTCAAATTCTTCTGCTTCTGATGTTTGACCAGGGATAAGGAGTATTTGATTTTCGATGTCATGGAATTCGTTCCATGCTTCATTAAGTTTTTCTGCACGTGTTTCGAGCTGTTCACGGTTTATGGCTTGACCAGTTTCTAATTCACTATTGATTTTATCCACAAATTTTTTTATATTGGTCACCGTTGATTTAATTATGCCGCGCCGCTTTACCAATGATGCTAACTCAGCCATTTTGATTTATTCGTATCCAGTAAACTTGTTAGTGAAGTGTAAGAAATAAAAGCACTTTGTTAATGAATTCACTGAATTTAACGCACTGATTGAATGCACAAGCCTTGATTGCTACGCGTTAATGCAAAGCACGGAACACGAGATTAGAGTAGATATCTAGTTGATATACAACGTGAGAACAAAAAATGATTAGAAATCGACACGTTTTTATTTTGCGGTGAAAGAATAAACAAAACGCACGATTCCCGGGTTTCGGCACCATAAAATGTTGTGTAGAGCAAACGCAAGGGTAAGAAAACAAAATATGATCACCAATTTGCACGACACTTTTTTTAATAAATTGAGAAGATGAATAAAGTTCTCGGTAAAATCACTTTCACTTAAAACAAATTAGATTTTTTTATTTTAAACAAGTAAATTTATATTTATTGATAATTAAAAGAAAATGTTTTTTATTTTAATTAAGAAAATAATTAAAGTTATGAATATAAATGATTAAATAGAGTATATAATTATTGTAATAAATTAGATTTTACCAAAAAATTATGTTTCCAAAATTGTTGTTATCCATTCGGCTGTCTCGATCAGAAGAGAGATTTTATTTCTTGATTACCATGCAAATTAATTCAACAAAGTCATTACTCAGAAAAATATAATTCCTAACGCGCGAAATTCAAAATAGTGGTGAATAAACAAAACATCGAATGCATATTTCTACGAAATTCAACGTGATAATTCCCTGACGTCGATAATGTAGATCGATATGCATTTGACAAACAAATAATAACAATATAGCGGATTTATTGATGATGTACGTATACGATTGTTGTACACAATATTTTGGTAAAATTATTTAATTTATATTTCCTTTCTTTTTAGATATTTCAGCATTTTAAGCGTAAACACCTAGTGTAAGCCAAAACATTTAATGGTATCAAAAAAAAATTACAGAATAAAATTTAAACTTCTAAATTTAGGTATATTTTCTTGTTACCCTTTTACGCGACATAGAAAACATCGAGCAAGATCATTAGGTAAATTATAGCTTTTAATTATCGTTCCAAATTTCACTTTCGTTCAAAACGTTTAGTTAATATTATTTTGAACTTGCTACAAATGAAATGGTTTGCTCTGAATTTTCTAATGAAGCTTCATCGTGAACACATGGTAGTTTAAGTTTTTTGAAATAACAAATTCTAATAGTTCAAATACATTAGTTATTAGAATTCCTTATTCTAAAAAAAAATATTAAATTGGTTAATAATATTAAAACGTTGTTTACAAATCGAAAAAAGGTTAAAGTAAAACCGTGGAAGTTTTAATGTGAACTATTTCGATGTATAAAACGTGTGGGAGTAGAATAATTGTTTTGGATAAAACTAATTTCCTATTTTTTATCATAATTATCAATCACGCACTCATTGAAATAAAATTAATTGAATTTTGTGTGTGAGATCATTTGTTAAATCATTAAATTAAAATTTTTTTCAAGAATTTTTTTAACATAAATTAACGTTTCGATCATTAATTAATTATTGTTACGTAACCATCAACCAAACATATCATAGTCTCCATATATACTATAAATTAAACGTACATTTGATTGATTGATATTAGTTTCAATAAACTACAAAAAAAAAAAAAACGTATATACATAGGTGCGGTATTTAATATACAGTTAACCTAATAGTGAGCAGTTAAATTTTTTCATGAAGTCTTCTGAATTCAAGCCACCGATAGGGATAACCAACTAAATAAAATAAAGTGTGTAACAAGTGATAATCAACGAATAAATAAATAGAGAAACAAAATTAAATTAAATTAATTGTATTATATAATTTTATAGTCATCTAAAAGTCGAACCGACGTACTATACATTTATGAACAATACAAAGATCTCTGTTTTTAATGTGAGGAGGGGACGAGGTTTATTTACAGGTTGAGCTAAAAGTAAACACATTATATAAATAGACTTAAAGCAATAGGGCCAAAATTCGTAAGGTTACCGTGTTAAAAAAAAAAAAAAAAATATTCGCTAACTCGGACGCCTATTGAAATTGTAAAGAACGCACAATGCTTCAAGGCTACGTGAGCAAATTTTACAATTATGCTGGCTGCAACGACGTTGATGTCTATAAGTATGGACAGTTCGAAGATGTGACAAACTTATATTTTTATGTGGATCCCAATAACAATAGCGGGACGGTTTTTCAAAACAGTATTAAATTTTACCATGAGCATGCAACCATGAGAAATTGAAGTTAAAAATTACTCTTTTAGCAGATTTTCATTGCAAAAATTAAGCTTGCAATTCTAATAGGCTAGTGCAATAAAGCAACTGTACGCAACCAAATCAAATATATAATTTGACAAGCAGAGTTACGTTTACTAAAAATTAATAATAACATTTATGTTTTATATTTTAGGATTCACTACGTTAAATAGCTGATGGAGTATCTTATTTAGCTGCATTGATCATTTGTTTTAAGCTAAGCTTTAATTTACTAGAAAGAAGCTAACAAATATAATTAATTTTTTATTTTAGGTTTTTCCGCATTTATCTTTAAATATATCGTCAGCCTTGCTTGAATTATCCGAATCAACAGGTAGGATGAAAATTTTGTTGATTGGCCGCTTTAATTCTCCGTATTTTGTTTTTCATGCTACAACCCTTACAATAGTATCGTTTTCTGGATGAACAGATACAATCTTTCCTAATTTATAGTGGGCAGTGTTGTGCAATTACGCGTAAAAAATAATTGTTTACATACATTACATAAAAAATTGTAAAATACGGTAAAAATTGTAATTAATGTAAAATATTGTAATAAATGTAAAAAAGATTAAAGGTGATGCCATCTAAAAGAAATAAGAAATACTAGTACCACTCACATACTCAAACCTCTCTAAAAATTTTCAATCGATTTTAACGAAAATTATAATCAAACTAAAATATCATTGCAAAATTTATAATTATTAATTAATTAAATTATCATAATGGATATTGCATATGTTTAACAAACCAACATGAATAATCAGTCATATTGATTAAACTAATACCACTGTTGGGCATATTCGTTTACAATTTCATTTTTATCATTTTTCAAATCAAAAATAAGATTCCTTTAATATAAATATGCACATAAAGTCATTGATTAATGATTTGATTAGTTAATTATGCTTTACCAGATAGTAATTTTTGTAGTAGGTAGGCATATATTCACGCTAGAATTTATCGCAATGCCATCAGTGGTTAGTTTTAGCAAATAAATCAAAAAATAGTTTTAAGAGTGCAATTGCTGTTTACTAAACCCACCGCAATTTTTGTGTATATTGACAGAAATTCGCCCGCTTCTGCTCAAATGTATTTCGGATAATGTAAATTATTTCACAGAAATACGGGAATTATAGTATGTTGGCTGCATGACATAACGATCTTGTGCAATTGTACGATTGCAATTGTTTCGTGCATGTTTGCTTGATTTGACCGGATACATGATTTCCTAGAATCATTAAACTGCATAAAATACATAATCATTATTACTGACACTCTGACAGTGACAGTAAATAAGAAACGATGTAGCAGTGATAATATGGATAGAAGTGATTGTGATTGGAATTGGAATTACCTATTGTACATGAATCAAAATATTGTACCGAAAGAGAAGAATTTAAATCGGAACGATCATTCTCCCAAAAAGAATCCACAAACAGCGTGTACCGAATTTCAATAATATAACGTATCCCGTTGTAAAAGAAAATTTGTAGAAGAAACGTTTATTTTCTCATACTAAACACTACGGGAATATATAGCTAGCCGTATAATCGGAACGGAATACGTTATAATATTGAAATTCGGTACACGTTATTTGTTGGCCAATATAAACTTACATACTAAATTTCTCTTCAATCGGTTAAGAAACACGGGAAGTTGTAGAAGAAACGTTTATTTTCTCATACTAAACACTACGGGAATATGTATATACGTTATAATATTGAAATTCGGTACACGCTGTGCGATTGCTTTTAAAGAACCGTACCAAAAACCAACTGGTTACCACAGTTATGATTGCATTTCGCAGTCCCTGCCATGATATTATTGTAACAAAGTTGAGCATTGATAAGGAATGATGCATGATCCAAATCGCTTATCGTTTTCGAGAACGTAGCTGTTAGAATACCAATTGCAAAATGGTGGCTATATATTTATAGGCATTAGGAATCGCTTACTTCTGGCAAGCTCGCTTGGACTTGGAGTAGTTGCCGTAATTAATACCAACTGTAAATGCTATAGATAGATAGTTTTAATATTTTACAAAATACATTTTTTTGACAATCTAACATAATTGCGGTGGTGAAAGTTAAAAGTAAAACATGCACAGTCAAATTTTATAAATCAAATAGTATGGTGTGTAAGGTCTACGTGTAAGATGGCGCAGAATAAATTATAATTATTTGAACAATGTATGTAAATAGAGAAATTATTTTTTTAATAACATTTTCGAATAGATACATTTTTAATACATAAAAAACAGAATAAATTATTCCGTTTTTTTTTGTTAAATAAAATGCGTTTGGTAAGCATATTTTAAACATTTTATTTAAAACACATAGTACAATCTACATTCAAATTAATTTCAATAGATAGAGCTGTGAAATGGTTGTAATATCGACATAAAATTTCTTGATTCTGCTCTTTTCATTTAAATGTCACATTTCGCACAGATGTCGCTAATTATTTACAATTTTTTACTTTGTAACGTAAAATATTTCAGGTAAAAAATACAGTTATTTACAGGTAAATAATAGTGTAAATTACGCAATGTAATTTACGTGCACAACACTGATAGTGGGTTTACGGTACGTCATCTTTCTTGCCATCGCTTGTGAAATTTGTGGGCTATTCGCCGCATATTTTGTTATCTTTTGTTGAGGTTTGGTTGCATACCGGACACTAAGTTATCTGAATCGCAAGAAATGCGATGGTGTTAGAACTTCCAAGTCATCTGAAGGTAAGTCGCATAATAGTCTTGAGTTCATTATGGCCTTAATTTCTGTTAACATCGTTGTCATCTCCTCCATAGAAAGCATGCTGGCTCCAATGTTACCCTTTAAGTAAAATTTCATTGATTTAATTGCATGTTCCCAAATTCCACCAAAGCTAGGAGTGTTTGGAGGATTAACATGCCACGTAATGAATTGACTTGAAAGAAAATGAGAACATTCATTGGATTGATTAATAATTTTGGAAATTAGTTGTGTCAATATATTCTTGGCACCAACAAAATTTGTGAGTACAAATCAGTACAAATCTCCCTTCTTGAAACAAATCGCTTTAACGCAGCGACACATCTGGATATAATCTTATGGAGTATTCGCTTGACTCTTAGAATCCAAAAAAATGCCTCAAATTCGCTAGCAAAAATGAAGCGCCTGTCTCTTTATAGTGCTTGTTCAACTATTCGCGTGGATAATATGGATTGATATGGCGATGTCATGGGATGTTTGGATTAATAACTTGCATTTGAGTATGATATCCTTCCACCTACCCGTAACACACCCATTTTATCAATAGGGCTTCTTCTCTCCTTCAGTTGTTGTAATTCGTCATTAAAGTATTTTAGTTGAATAGTGTTTATTGAGGACGCCTTTGCTTCAAACAGTTCATCCCGGCTAAACGTGGTGGTAGTTTGTCTAATTTGCTTTCCCGTCTTGCAACTTTTGGCAAATCTATGAATGTAAGAAATTATTCTGAGTAATTTGTTGTATGAGGAATGATTCTCAGCAAGTTCTTCGATGAGATGCATGTTCTCATTTGTTGTTAAACTAAACACTTGATGGCGTAATTCTACTGGTGGTGCTTGACGACTTAATTCTTGTGGCTGCCATTTCTCCTTTTCCAAATTCAACCAATTTTGGCCCCTCCACCAAAGATGGAAGCTTTTCAAAATATTTGGACATAATATTTGGACCACGAGAGGCACAATCTACTGGATTGTCAATAGAGCGAATATACTTGCATTTATCGCGAGGTAATTCTTCTATAATTTCGGATGTTCGGTTTCCAATAAAGGTGTTCCAGCGTCGCGGCTGTGAATGATGAATTTTGTACAACAAACTTAATTAAGCATGGACCACACAATTCAAGATGTTGTATAGATATATGTCTAATTGGCGACACCCTAGTTTTACTAATAAATAGATTAACGAAACTGATCCATTATTTAATTTGATTCTAAAGTATACAACCGCTCCATATGACCATTTACTTGCATCGCAGAAACCATGCAGCTCAATACCTGAAATATTAATATTCCCTATGAAACGAGATACTCTTAATTTCTGAACATCTTTCAAATTTTGGTACATAGTAGCCCAGCGAACTATTCGGTGGCAACAATCGCAAAGGATCAAATATTTTGCTCGCATTTGACAACACTTTTCTTTTAGTAATTGCCACGGTATCTTTGATATTAACTTGGAAGTGACAATTATCTTCCGTTGGGTTCCAATGTAATCCCAACAATTTCTTAATATCGATATCAATTGATTTGTATTACATCCTTACCAAATTTGAGGTCTACTACTGCAGAGCAGTATCAATTGATTGCTTTAACTCCATGGCTTTGTCAACTGTATCCGCACCACACAGTAGATCATTAACGTATAAGTCGTTGAGTATTGCGTTTTCCACATTTGGACCGCTATTAACATGTTGTTGACCAATATCTCTGAGAACTCTAGTAACCAGAAATGGAGCTGTTGATGTCCCATATGTAGCAGTAAATAGTTTGTAGTGGCTAATTGTTTCGGAAGGGTGACTTCTCCGTACTATTCGTTGATAATTGGTTTCATTACTGTTTATCCAAATTTGCCGGTACATTTTTAATACGTCGGCTGCAAAGGCTTAACAAAATTTCTGTCAATGGCGATTGTACATTCAGCCCATAGCAAGACAATCATTTAGCGATACACCAGTGCTGGTCTTTGATGAAGTCAAATACGACACGCAGCTTACTGGTGGTACTAGATTGTTTCACTACTCCATTATGAGGTAGGTACACTCCAAACTCGATTTTCTCTGTGCTTTTAGTTCTTTCATGTGGTCCAATCTTTCATATTCCTGCATTCAACTTTAGTATTCCTCATACAACCTGCTATCCACTTGAAATCGAACCGTTCCATGCTCTGCAACCGTCGAACCGCATAATTTCTGTGTTTAGTAAAATGATTTTCGCAAAATCCTTCTTCGTTGGTAAAAATGTTTTTTGATTTAATTTCTATAATCACCCAAAATCTCTGCAGTTTTCTGCAGTTTCATTTATAACACTGGAACAGTATGCTTAAAGATCAGGAACGTCATTTGGCCTTGAAGTTTCTGTAGAATAACATTGCCCATTTTGTAATATTTGGAAGAAATATTCGGCCCAATGAGTATGTCTATTTTATTTGATTTGTAATACTCGGGATCAGCAAGCGTTATGTCAGGAAGATTAAATTCTTCGACTTCGTTTCTATAAATAGTTAATGCCAGTAGATTTGATGTTATCTTCGGTAGAACTAGTGCCTGAAGAATTATTTGTTGTGGCTCACTAGTTTTGGTTTGTAATCTTAATTCCACCTTTCCCCTGGTAATTTCAGCCGCCGAATTGCCTAATTTTGATACTGAAATTCGCGTATTTGCTCGTTTCACGTTTAACCTTTGTATGCACGTTTCAGTAATAAACGAAGCTTGCGACCCAGAATCCAGTAGCGCTTGACACGAAAAACTCTTACAATGATCGGTGACTACATTCACTATGGCCGGAGAAAGTAACGTATACACGACATGGTTATAGGCATGCCCACAGGTGGCATTTTCAATGCCATCTGATTCTGCTTCGCCGTCGTTGACCGCTACAAGCCCTTTTACAGTTTGTGTCGCCTGATCAGAGTGCAATAATGTGTAATGTTTTTTTTTTTTTTCAAACTGTACATCTCCATTTTGATCTTCACTTGAATACTCCATCATCACCACTCAAACAATTAAAGTAGCGATTGCACTCCTTTTCCCTTTCCCTGATATGTCATGTGGTCTGTGTCGTTCCAAACACAACAGTACCAATTACATGAAACTAGATGTCCCTTTAAAGGATATCAAGGTATCTCCTCTGCACAAGAAAAATTCATATAGTTCTTAGATCGTAGGAGAATCCTTTTCTGCCGTACGCTGTGCCCATTGCGCCTTGCTTTGTTGTTGCTCCAATTTGTACACTAGAATATAAATGAGCCATATATCCTTTAAATCACCATCCACGGCTTTCAACCTTCTTAATACCTCATCAGATGTATCAAGTAACTGTTTGATGTTGGCACTGGTTGCTGTGCTGATTGTTGGATGTTCGATATTCATCCGAATGAAAGAAGTAATCGTGTGTCTCTTACGATCATACCGTTATCTTAATTTTTGCAACGCATTAATGTAATTGGCCTCAGCAATTGTCAGATGCTTCAACAAGCTAGCAGTTTCACCTCAAAGCAAGCTTTTCAAGTACCGGAATTTCCGTATCCAAGATAAGAAGGTGAATCGTGTATGGTTGCGCAATATAAGTCGTAGAATGATTGCCACTACGTATAATTCCCGGAAAAGGATGATACATTCAGTTTTGGCAAAAGAACTTCTACGTTTCCTGATTGAGTGAGATTTACATTATTGTTGACACTTGCATTAGACTTTAAAGAAATTAATCCCAATTTTCTTATTAAAACGGACAGTTCTGTTATTGCTTGATGTGAACTCTTCAAAAATAACTTCTCTGCACGTGTCATTTACGCTCTGCATTCCTCTAATGAGATTTCGTTAGGATTCTTCTTAATACTGTTCAATATGAAGGTCAACTTGCCCTTATTGACCGATCTCTGTTTCTTAATTCAAGCAGCAACATTTGCAAATTCCGATTAATTAATCTCAACACGCACAACACTATAATCACTTAATCATTATGCTTAACTTCCACAATTATTATGGACCGGGCTTTAACGTACAGTTTCTCTGGCCTACACATTAAACTTCCTTCGGGAACAAAACGTTTGGATTTTGTTACCAAGGACGAATACAATTTCTAAAATATGAAAAAGAAGTGACGATGTCATTTTACAATCCCACCGATCAGGTAATATAGAAATAAAGGGGCATCATAATTTTACATAACAAATGTTCGCTAATTAATATTCAAAGTGAGTACAAAACAGAAAGTAAAGCAAATACATACGATTGATTTAAATTTAGGCTGCTTTTCCAAATTCGACTAAGAAACAACTCGTTTAGTATTGGGTAGATTGCATTGTTGTTTTTAATGCGGTGATTGCTAATGCCTGTTAGTCGCTAGACAGACGCTAAATATTTTGTGCTTCAACATCTCACAAGTACTATATAATGTTGATATTTTTAAATTAAGATTTACGTTTTTTTTTTTTTTTTTTTCTTGTCAACAAAACCAACTTATAAACATTTGTGTTTTTAATTAAGATAAGATTTTTAACCGACACAACTCAAAGTAACCATGAAAGGTACATGTAAATCACCTGTGGTAAGCAAAAAAAAACGAACCGAGTATATGACAAAGGTTAACATTTGAACCATCACATACATAACAAAAAGCTACATATATCCAAATAAAACAAAATAAAAAATTTACAATTAAATTTTTACATTTTTTTATTGTTTAAAAAACTAAAGTATAATGTAAGTTGCCGACATTTTCTAATTAAAAATTCAAGATATTTTTTCTTAACTTGATGATTATGATTATTATTATTATCCTTTCTTATATTGTTATGAGTTGAATGAATAAAACACTCCCGCATGTTGAAACACATTTCTTAGTTTTTTTTTTATTTTTATTTTACTTATTCCTACAATCTTGGTTTGCTTTTTTTTTTTTTTTTTTTGTCGGCAAACGATTGTAAGATACTCACATAAAATTTTATCAGAGTTCTTTTATTTCTCTCTGTGTTTTATTATTATAAATTTGAAACTGGATTTCTTTTTGGTTTTGTTTTCTTTATAAGTAATAAGAACGCGATTTTTTTTCGTTTTTAATTTATTTAATTTTCGAAACAAAATTAAAATTAATATTTTGATTTCACCATTAGACGATTTACAACAAACATCTTTGATCTAGTAACACGTATACCAAATAATTTTTTGAAATAGCTACTGAAGGTCCTTGTTATTTAATACTTAAAACATGAATCGTAATTGATACTTGATTTGACCCATCAAAACTTTTTCATTTCATAAATTAATTTACAAGGCGTAACATTTCAAAATTACAAATAATCAAATTTTAAAAAATTTGATATATAATCTTCCTATAAATTACTCGTATATTAACATTTTTGTTAATTAATTAATTCGTGGAAGTTATTTTACAAACAGCACACCGAATTATATGAGAATTTATGAATAATTATTCAACGGCCCAATAACAGACAGGTTTATAGGTTTTTAATTTTTTAATTATATAATTAAAATATTTTTCGAACTAACTAACTGTTAGAGAATTAATTCAGTTTCGAATTTGTGAGCCAATGATTATGAAAAATAAATATATGTACTATTTTAAATACTATTAATACTACTAAGTCAAAAGTTTTTAGCCGAAAGTAAAAATATCGGTAATGCAGATAGTGTCTTAGCTATCTCAGCCGAAAGTTACCAGCCCACATATTTCAGCCGAAACAAATTTTAAATAAAATGAAAAATTAACAATCTGGTATATTCATTAAGTGATTTTATGGCTGCATGCATATAGGCTCATTTTGATTTGTCACTGCTTACCATACGAATTAAACATTTTGTTTAATAACAAAAGCCCAATATAAAACTAAAAATTTGTATAAATTCAACCCTTAAAGTGTCATGTTTGGAAATTGGATCAATATTAGTGCATAGCCACCCGTGGCGTACTGCAGCTATCGGGGAGGGGGGGGGGCACAGGTGGTGGATAGTAGACGACCTATCGATAGGTAGGTTAGCGGTGAATTAAATAAGCCGCCCCCAACCGCAGTCCAGCTGGTGGGAGAGTCTCAGGGAACTGGGGAGTGGTTAACCTCAGTTCATTAAATTCTGAGTGCCTATGATGCCCAGCATGGAAATGCGAACAGATCACGCCAGCAAACCATCGACCAATAACCACATCGGACTGGGCGTCACGTCCTCTCTGCACCTCCGGAGTCTTTGCGGGTGATGAGTGGGGGTACCCTATAAACGGATGACCCGGTGAATGGAATGGATCCCATTGGATTGGGCTCCCCATGTGAATAGGTGAATGGGGGAGAGAATGTGGGCGGAGGGAAGGGGGTGCAGGGAGGCCGCGGTGCTAGCGAGCCGAATGGGCTGGATTAAGGTGTTAAGAGACCGGTGCTGATGGTCTACTAGGCTGGGGGCCCATTTTACAAAGCCCAGTCGCGAACGGAGCCCTCTGGATACCTGGTGACCTCCAGTTGTAATTAGCCTTACCTGCGTATACGGATCTCTGCGCAGGCGGACCTTTATTTCTCCCTTACTCGTGGGAATCCAATGGAAAGATCGAACATAAAAACATAGGGCACCGGCTCTCCTCAAAAGCTAGTATCAGCGGAGGAAGGTACCTCGAACCAGACGGGTGGGGCCTCTAGGGTTGCAAAGGTGGTTGACTCTAGGGCACAAGTCCCGGGAGTTAGCGGTACCAACGCAGCACAGGGGAGTGGGACGAGAGACATTCCTCCGGCGAAAAGGCGATACAGGAATCGCCGCTCGGCATTGCGAATTCTCGAGAAGTGGGCTGCGACCCCTGAGGGGCAGCTTACGGAAGAGCAAAGAACATCAGTAGCTTGGGCAAGGAGCACTGTGGGCTGCAAAAGCTCGGAAAGGGACCATATGTCGAAAAGACAGCTGCCCCAGGACGAGGTGGAAGTAGTCAACAGCAAGCGGGCCAAGTTGGTGACTGAAAAGAAGCCGAGCTCCAACTCAGGGACAAAGCTGTTCAGCGATGTCCTGAGGGAGCATGTGTTGATGCTAGCCGTCATTGACTAAAGTCAAGAAGATGGGAGCATCACGGCGGAAAAATGGAGGTTGGTGTATAATGCACTCAACCTCGTCTTTTTAAAGGTCCTGGGTGAAAATCCGGGACCACCTCCATCCTGCAGAGATGCGGAATGGTATCAAGGGCGTGTGAAGATGACTGCATGCTCGGACTCTAGATCTGTGGATTTTTACAAAAAGGCTATAGCCAAAGTAGGGGAGGTGTGGCCAGGTGCAAAGCTTGCGGCAGTTAGCCGGGAGGAAATTCCCAGCAGGCCGAGGGCACATGTCTGGCTGCCATCAAAACCGGCTAGCCCTAACGAGGCTTTGAAAATCATTCAGGCCAGTAACCCGGATCTTCCGACCGGAAATTGGAAGATCGTCAAGCAGGAGGAGGCGAAGGGGCTGTTATCGGGAAAGCTGTTATCGGGAAATTCCTGGGCACGATTGTAGACGTATTGCAGAATGCGCTTACCATCGTTACGAAATGGGCTGGCAAATGTGGACTTGGTATTAACCCGTCCAAGACAGAGCTGGTACTCTTCACTAAGAAATACAAAATCCCAGTAGTTGTCCCTCCTACCTTAAATGGCACGAGACTTGCTTTTACTGACAGAGCTAGATATCTGGGCATTATCTTGGACAGTAAGTTTAGTTGGAAGCCCAACATGTTGGAGAGAATAAACAAAGCTACTATTGCTTTGTACTCCTGTAGGAACGCCATTGGTCATAGATGGGGTCTGAAGCCGGAGCTGGTACACTGGCTCTACACCGCTGTAGTGAGATCTGTACTCATGTACGGGGTGGGTGTTTGGTGGCCAGCTCTGGACAAGGTAACTTATAAAAGTAAGATTGAGAGAGTACAAAGAACAGCCTGTATGCTTGTTAGCGGGGCATTGAGGTCGACACCGACAAGTGCCTTAGAGGTTATGTTGCACCTTCTTCCGGTCGACATTTTTGGCAAACAGATGGCGGCAAATACGGCTGTACGACTTGCAGCCGTCTCTCAGTGGAGGTGTCTTAGTATAGGATACTCCACTATTGTTTGATCGTTGAAGGATGAGCTGGCGAATCTTGACTACATTAAACCTACTCTACGCTTCAAAAAACGATTTCGGACCTCCTTCCCTTCAAGGGAATCCTGGAGGGATAGACCGTTATCGGAAACCAAAGCGTTGCAATTCTTCACAGATGGCTCAAAGCTAGACGACAAAGTAGGAGCTGGAGTATTCTGTGACAAATTAAATGTAACATTTCTATTCGTCTCCCTGATTACTGCAGCGTGTACCAAGCTGAAGCCGTAGCGATTGAGGAGGTCATGATGTGGACACAATCTATGTGGACAGTCAAGCGGCGATCCGGTGGTTAGAATCGGTGTCGTTGGCGTCACGGGTGGCGTTAAGTTGTCACTCATCTCTAAATGAGATGGGTGAGCATTTCAATATCCAGGTAGTCTGGGTCCCAGGTCACTCGGGCGTCATGGGGGAACTGCAGGGCATATGAACTTGCTAGGCATTATACGACTCTCCAGCTGCAACCGGAAAGGGCAAGTCTGGGGAGGCCTATTACAGCGCTGAGACAAGCAATTGGGAAGCAGGCGCTATCCTCAGCGGGGGAAAGGTGGTCTAGCACCCTCACCTGTAGAGTTGCAAGACAAGTTTGGGCAAAGCTGGACTTGGGGGCGCACTAGGGCATTAGTATCCTTACGCAGACGTGAATTAAGAACGGTCGTAGGAATTCTCACGGGACACTGCCTTTTTGGAGAACATGCAAGAAGGCTGGGTCTGGAGGCTAATGACTTCTGCAGAAGCTGCTTGGATGAAGAGGAGGAAGAGACGTTGGTCCACTCCTTTGCTCGTGTCCAGCATTGGCACTCAGAAGGCACAAACACTTTGGTAAGTTCAGGATGGACTGCCTCTCGGATCTCGAAAACATTAAAGTGCGGGACGTCTTACGCTACATAAGTAGCTCGAAATGGTTCCAATAGGGGTAAAAGGGGATACATCCTGTGGTATCACAATGGACCGTCACCGGTCTAAGTGTGCATAAGCAGCCACTCCAACCTAACCTTACCTAACCTAGTGCATAGCCAATAGTTATTTTTTGAAAAATATTCAGGTCAAGCTTCTTGTGACGAGCCGGGGAAAATTCGTTTGATTGGAAGGCCTACAAAAAATTAAAAAAATTTTATTAAAATTTACCTTTAAAGTATCATGTGTGGAAAGTATTTCATTTAGTGTGAACAGCCAACAGTCATCGTTAGAAAAATTATCAGGTCAATGTTTCATGCGGGGAGTCCTGAAAAATTAATTTTAATGAAAAGAACATATTTAAAAATTTGTATAAATTCTGCTCAATTTAATTTTACCCTACTGTTTCGTTTACAATGGAACGAACGACAAGAAATTTAAGCCGCGATGAATGTTTAACAGAGATTATTCTTGTTGAGAAATGATGATCAAACTGTATTGTTGTGTGTAAATATTTCACAAACAGCAATTTTTAGTAATTAAAACTTACAAAAAAACACATGACCATTAAAAATGCCCTAGGAGAGGGGGGCATCGAGTCGCAATTGTCACTTAGGTTCGTTTTATAAAAATGATTATATCAACACAATTTTCAAGAAAGCTCTGATACAATGAGAAGATACCTTTGCATAAACCAATTTGCATCCTATGATACAAGCAACAGCGTTAACAGTACAACGTCGAGAAGAGCGAATTGGGATTTATTACAGAGCATGCGAATTGGACTCTCGATAATTGGGAAGGCGTTCTGTTCACGTACGAGTCGAAATTCTCACTGTATTCTTCAAATCGAGGACTAAAACTCTTCCGACGGCCTAATGAGCGCTATGTGTATTGCAATAATCGTGAAACAATTTTATCTGGTAACGGATCTGTAATAGGACGGGGTGAAATTTTATAGATCTCTTCCTTCTTTTCTCATGCATACAAATGCAAGCCTTACACTGTAGAACTGTTGTGAGGCAATATTTAGAGGAGGTTCATATTCTAGCTCTGACCTGGCCATCCCGTAGCCCGAACCTGAATCTAATTCAAACAAACCATTTGATCCCCACCAACCGCCCTTAAACAGTTTAATCAACATTGGATTCAAATCAGGATCAAAATTAATCAAAATCAAATTAGAAGTCTAGTCCCAAGCCGTCGCTTGAAACAAGTTCATGGGATGGGCTCCCCACACTTGAAATAGCCCTAATAATTTTTCTAGGGTTTGTTCTATTGGCTTGGCGTACTAATTGAAATACTTTCCACTATAAAGGTTGAACTTATACAAATTTTTAAATTTGCTACGGGACTTTCATTCAAACATGGTGATCTAGGTGTAGGGTTCTCTGGGGGAACCAACTTGATACTAGTTATCGCTCCGTATCTTGCAGCTTCCACAGGTGTTCGTTTTACCTCCCCGCGGCGACCACCGGGCAACTAGCTCATCAGTGTCTTTGACTGGATGAGTTAGGCTAAAACAAGGCACTAAGCAACTGGGCTGGGTTAAGATGTCAATCGTACCGTGCTGAGAACCAACCTGGCTGGGGTCCAGTCTAAAAACTAGCTCAGTCGCCTTTCGGGTTATTTAGCCTTATCTGTGCATCGCGGATCTCTGCACATATGGACATTTTCTTTTCTCCGCTACTCGTGGAATTCTTATGAAAAATCTACACAGAAATTCAGCGGCCAGGACTCTTAAAAACCAGGAAACTTCGGCTGGAAGGACATCGGCTTCCCCCCAGTTATGAATCGGGACATAAGCAAAAATATTGCTGGTCTCTCTATTACCACAACTGCTGGGGGAGCGTTGACCTATAGGTCTGGTTCACAAATAGCAGTAATTAAGAAGGACATTGGCTCGCATTAAGCTAGTTCCTCTAACACTACTTTGGGAAAGGACCAAAGTTGTAGCAAAACTGATCACGGAGTAACAAATTCCAACATCCTTGGGGACGCTATGTGGACTTAGGAGGACTTGGTATCAGACTCCTTTGGGCGAGGAATTCCGACACGACGGTGGTGGGAACGATATTGTTGATTGATGCTGAGGCTATAAAATGATGTTTGCAAAGAAGGAAGGTAAGATTCATTCGTGCATTCTCGCTAAAACAAATCTAAACTTGTTTGTGCTGTTTAATTACAGCAACTCAGATGTGGTGGCGGCTGGCATTGAGATTGGCAATTTAAATCTCTGGCTTATTTCATCCTTTCTACCATATAAAGGTGATGATATATCACCTACAATTCTTACAGATGTTTTATTGTAAGCTCAAAGGCGGAAAGTTGGAGTCATCCTAGGCAGTGATGTGAACGCACACCACACAATATGGGGAAGTACGGTTGGTGGATAGGACAGTTTGGTGAATTGGAAAGTGTCTGATGACCACTCTTTTTCTGATCACTGCTATCTTCATTATGAACTGGTTACAGAATCCACAAATAGGGCTATGTTTAGAAACAGGAGAAAAACGGACTGGGATATTATTAACCGGAGGGCCATGTGGGCGATAAGCCACCTCGCACCGCGACCTAAAAGATCTATTGTGCTGGACCCTACTTAATTATCCGTCCAGTCAATATTCAGGCTCTTAATGAATCTGACAATACTACTGGCCGGTACAAGATACATACTATCCGGGCTCATTGTTCTCCCTCCTAGATGTTGCAGTCTTTGCTGGAAAATGGCTGGGCAATGGCACAGAACATGTTCCGCTGATTCCGCTTCCAGACCGCAGAAGCGGCATCCATCTGTCGTACTTAGGCCCATCTTCTTAAGGTGATACCTTAAGGGGACATGACCTGTGAGGAAGCCAGTAAGCAGCCTCAACTCAGGTTTCCTAAGTTCAAGACACTCCTTAACCCTGACAGACGAAGGTGATATAAATTTCTTCGCCTGCCGTAAACCTGGAATTCTGCGCCAGTAGGAGGACTTTTGAACATCCTCCCAGCGTTTTACCGCTGCTCTAAGGTGTCCCTTAGTGACACCGCAGAAGGGTTCTGGTCCAAAAAATGGAGAGGCAGAACCCTCACGGGCGAGGCCATCAGCTGCCTCGTTTCCTTCGATTCCAGTATGACCTGGCACCCACATAAGTGTTACCTTATTTGAGCCTGCCAGATGTTTAATAACCTTCAGACAATCCCATACCAGCCTTGACTCAACGGTACAAGACCTAAGAGCTTTTAAGGCTGATTGGCTGTCTGATACAATATAAATCTTTGCATCGTTTAGGCCTTTTGCTATGCCTATCCTAGCGCAAAGTTCTATAGCATGTACTTCTGCTTGAAAAACGGTAGCATTGGTACCCAAGGACTTCGAGAGGGTAGTGCCACTCCCGTGTATTCCTATCCCCGCCCCATCTTCCGTTTTTGATCCATCTGTAAACCATACCATGGACCCTCGCTCAAATGATGGTCCACCTGCCCTCCACACATCCCGGTCAGGTAACCTAACACAGAATGGTTTGTGGAAGTCCAGTTTACCTGGCATACAGTCGGAAGGCATTCCTATTGTAGGGTCTGTCTGAAATTCCTTAAGGATTTCCATATGACCCACCATATTGCCTGGCTTGATATTTCCTTCCGCCTGCATTTTCAGGGCCATACTTGCAGCGTCCTTTTTAATATGCAGGTGTAACGGTGTCAGTCCTAGAAGTGTCTCCACCCCCGCGGTTGGACATGACTTCATTGAGCCCGTAACACCGATGCAGGCTACACGCTGAACCTTATTCAATAAGGTTTGCGTTGTCTTCTGCTCAGTTTTAGGCCACCATACAACCGATGCGTAGGTGACCATAGGCCTAATGATTGTAAGAAATGACCAGTAGATCATTTTTGGTTGTAGTCCCCAAGTACGCCCATAGAGTCTTTGACAGGCCCAGAGAGCCTTGATGGCTCTATTTTGAACTTTCAACAAATGTTGGTTCCAGTTCAGTCTTTGATCTAGGATAACCCCTAGATATTTAACCTCGCTGGAAAAAGGAACAGTAGTACCGTTTAACGAGGGAGCTGTAAGCGCAAGCTTTGTCCTCCTCGTAAAAGGAACAATGACAGTTTTGCTTGGATTGACACTGAGCCCTTCCTGGTAACACCACTGCCATATTATATTGAGTGCATTTTGCATGCGATCAGAAATGACCTCATCAAACTTGCCTCTGATTATGATAGCCACATCATCCGCATAGCCCTGGACATCAAACCCATGGCTACTCAGAAGGACCAGTAGTCTGTCAATAACCAATGACCACAAAAGAGGAGATAGTACGCCTCCTTGAGGACAGCCCTTTACGGCCTTGATGGTTACTGATTCGCCACCTAGTCTGGCAGTAATCTCACGATGTTCCAGCATGGAACGGATCCACCTAATTGTGGAAAGTGGAACCCTTTTTCCCATTGCTGCCCTCTCTATAGATCCATAGGAGGTATTATCAAACGCCCCCTCAATGTCCACAAAGGCACAAAGGGCAATTTCTTTATATGTCACTGCTTTTTCAATCCTCGTGACTAGCCCGCTAAGGGCCATAACCGTGGATTTACCAGTTTGATACGCAAACTGGTCCCGATGCAGCGGATTCTTTTCAAGGACCTCACTTCTTATTTGATAGTCCAGGATTTTTTCCATCGTCTTCAAAAGAAACGATGTGAGGCTAATTGGCCGATATGCCCTGGCCTGGGTGTCTGGACGACCCCCGCCCTTTGGTATAAAGACCACATTTACTTTCCTCCACAGTTTCGGAATATAATTAAAAGCATAACTTGCCCGAAACATCTGGATCAAGCTGGGGAGTATTTCCTCAATACCTTTTTGAAGTAAAGCTGGAAAGATACCATCCCCTCCAGCGGATTTGAAAGGTTTGAAAGACCCAATAGCCCATCGAACCTTGCTGGGTGTAAAAATTTTCCCAGAGAGACTCCAGATCCTACTGTGAGGCGAATAGGCCACCTCACTCGAAGGATCATATGAGTTCTCTTGAGCTCCTACCACTACTGAATCCGGAAAGTGGGTCTCTAGCAGTACCTCTAAGGTTTCCTTCCGGTTTTCAGTAAACCCCCCATCTTGCTTCTGGAGAAGTCCTAAACCATTTGAATGATCCCTGGAAAGGACTTTCTGGAGACGAGCTGCAGAGGGCAATTCATTGATTCCCTCACAGAAATTCCTCCAGGTAGCCCTTTTGGATCTCCTTAGTTCGAGATTATATTCCGTCAAGGCCATCTTATACTCGCCCCATTCACCGGTGCGTTTAGCCTTGTTAAATAATCTTCTCGATTTTTTCCTCAGTTTACCCAGCGTCCCGTTCCAGCAAGGGACCATCTTTGTGGACTCTCTTCGCTTAACTGGACAGCTGTTCTCGTAAGCCAAGTGTATAGAATTATGCAGCTGGTTTGAACAGATCTCCAAACCCTCTGGAGACTCTATGTTCCCCACAACCGAGGGCATTTCTGATTCGAGTGAGACTCTATAAGAGTCCCAGTCGGTCAGTTTTGGAATTCTGATTTCCTGCCGCTGCATGGTCTCAGCCGCCAAATCGAATCTGATGTGCAAGTGATCCGATAATGAGGCCTCTTCAGACACATGCCAGTTTTTGACCAAGTCGCTGAAATGCGGACTAGCAAGTGTCAGATCTAGGACCTCTTGCCTAATCGCATTTATAAAAGTAGGTTTCCTTCCCCTATTGACAATGTCTACATTATTTGAGATCAGAAATTCAAAAAGGTACTCACCCCTGTTATTGATGTCCGTGCTACCCCACACCGTGTGGTGCGCGTTTGCATCGCATCCTATCAGGTAGGCCAGCCCATTGCGTTTGCAATGAGCTATGAGCCGCCTAACTTCAAGTGGAGGTATTAACTCTGAGTCTCCAGGAAAGTAGGCGGAGGCCATTATAGCCTCCTGTTTGCCTCTTTCACCCAGAACCTCCACCATTACTGCAACCAAGTCCCTGGAGATGAACTCTGAAATGGGAATAAAATTAATTTGCGAACTGGCCAACACAGCCGCTCTAGGACTCTGAGTTCCGTTATGATAAATTAACTTACCCACTTGATTTGGTATACCTCTAATCTGGTTACCAATCACCCATGGCTCCTGGATTAGAGCCATGCCAATGTTTTGGCAGATAAACCTGCGACAAAGGACGTCCGAAGACGCCTTTGCATGATGCAGGTTTATCTGCAGGCAGGCGATGTGTGCCTTCACTTCACCGAAGGCCCCTTCTGAAGGCCCTGTTCAGCCTCCTTTTCAGCACCGCCACCACCCGCATGCATTCTTTGTCCGGCCGATGGCTGACCAGTGTCCTCCATCGCCGTTCTGCTGGCCCCCGCTGCCTGAGAGCCTCCAGGCCTAACCAGTGGCTTGCACGGGAGGAGTCCTTGTGAGGCCTTCCCCCGCGGAACCCCTGACGCCTTCCTCTCCCTTTCCCGCCTTCTCCTCACCTGTCTCCTGGAGAGGGCAGTCACCCCGGTGGTCTTAGCTAAAGGTGCCGCTACCGTAGCTTCTACAGGCTTCACCACTTGGGTCCCGCCGACAGAAGCTGGCTTAGCCCCACTCTGACCACCCTTGGGATGCAATTGTACAGTCCCAAACTTGTAGTTGACCTTAAAGCCAACCCGCTTGAGCTTCTCAACTGACGAGTGGTCCATAGAGAACGTGAAAAAGGCCGAAGAGCCTTTCGCCTCTCTCCTGATCACTCTCCAGTTGATCGCCTGCATGCCCTCATTTTGGCTTTTTATAAAACTAAAAAGCTTCTCTGTGGGCAATTCAGCACTATTTGGGAAGGTGCCGAACACAATCCTGGCTCGAGGCAGGTTTTCCGCCTCGGCCACGATCAGCTGCGCACCCTCCCATGGCTTGATATTACCTATGGCCTCCCTGAGCCACTGAACAGTGGCCCGGTCAGCACAGGTTAGTACCAGCCAACCAGGCCGAAGCTGACTGCCAAGGAACTTAGGTTTAAGCTCCTTGGCCTCCTGCTCTAGCACCTTATCTAGGATGCCCTCCTGGACAGCCTTTAGCTGCTCTCCAGTGAGGACAACCTCTGGAAAACCAGTGGGCAAGATCCCAACTATCTCCGACTCCGCAGCCTGCCTGAAGGTAAGTCCAGACCGGACCGCAGAACCCGAGACCGTCGGGACAGATTCCTCTCCCCTGGCCTTCTTTTGTGCCGGTGGAGTACCCTCATCCGAGCGGATCCTCTTTGACGGTGGGGCCTCTGCGGGAGCACAAGACTCCCTTTGTGGCCGCATCGCCAGAAGCCTTGTCTCGCTTCCGGGCGGTTTGCCCTCAGCAAGAAGCCTCCTGTACCGCTTCTTCGCGGCCCCACACATTTTCACGCGAGGAGCCGCGGAAGGTTTGTCAGTGCTGCTGACAGCTAATTTCGGGTCCTCCCCGACGACTTTGCTTTCCCCTGCTTTCACAGAGGCGATACCCCCACTTACGGGGTCCGAGTTCTCATCTCCTGAGGTGTCCATGTCGGAGTTGAGAACTAATTTCTCAATCCCCGAACGGAGCTCCCCATCCGATAGACCACTCATCGAGAGTCCCACAGCGGAAAGAGGACCGAGGCCCTCGAACACCACCGCGGAACTATCGCTGGTATATGACGCTTTAGGAGCGTCATCATCCTTATTATTTTTTAAGTGTTTCGACATTTTGTTCCCACGAGTTGCTGGGAAAAGAGAGTCGCCTGTGGGACACCCAGCTTTACCACAGGAAGGCTAAATAAAACTGGAGGGCGCCTGGTATCCAGAGTCCGCATACTTTGGACTGATTAACCTATCAGCCATTCATCCATCGGCATATGCTGTTCCACCTTAGATTAGGGTTTTTTATCAAGGGTTTCTCCTTTAGCGCCGTACTTTAGCCTGTGCCAAATGGTCAGAAGTACCAAAGGGCCTCAGTTACCAGTGATTGCCACGAGGAGGCAATACGTACACTTGCGAATTGTGACCAGGTTACCCCTTCCACAATTGTACCCATCACGCCAGCTGCCTAAAACATGACCAGAACAGCTCGCGTAATGTGCACCCTACCGAAAGGTTACGGAGCTGGTAGATTACTCTACTCAACTTTGATCCCCCCCTCCAGTAGACGCCAAATCACCCCCCTGGGATACCTTCAGAACCATTCTAGGCAATTCATTGCCTGTACCGGTTCCTAAACCCCCCTGAATTTACACAGGAGCTGCATGATTTAGTAGATAAGCTATCTGATGCTTTTCATGTAGCTATGTTGGGATCACCTCCTCTAAGTAGAGCTTTGGGTAAACAAAGCCCAGCTTGATGGTCGAACCAGCCCCAAAGCTCTCGTCAAAAATTCAAAAACCGTTTTAGGAAAGCCACGAAAACGAGAAATTCCGTGAATTAGGACTGCTATAAAGAAGTCCTCAAAACATAAATGTATGAAATAAGAAGTGCCAAAATAAGTGCCCGGAGGCTCTACTGTGGTAAAATACAGGAGTTCTCGGAGGCTGCGAGGCTACGCAAAGTACTGGCTTCAAGTCCTATCATCCCAAATCATCTCCACCGACCGAATGGTTCTTGGACTACGACTAGTGCTGAATCTTTAGAGTTACTACTGATAACCCACTTTCCGGAGTGCTCCGAACACTGGCGCCGGAAATGCCGAAGTCTTTTACGGGTTCAAGCGTTGTAAGTCGAATAATAAGCAGGAGAAAGTTATTGTGGGGAATTAACAGCCTTGAACCATATAAACCAGCTGGACATCATGGCATTATTTCTGCGAATGCTCAGCAAGCAATTGACTTGGCTCTACCCTGGCTGGAAGTTATCTTCAGAGGCAGCCTGAAACTTTGCAACATTCTTAGGAAATGGACTGAGGTATACGTACTTTTTATAGATAAAGCGGAGAAAAGCTCTCACCGCCATCCCAAAGACCTTAGTCCTATAAGCTATGTTCTTTTCTATTAAAAATACTAGAAAAGCAAATAGAAGTTCATATTAGAGGTTCTGTTGAGCCGGCTAGGTGGTAGAAATCTCAACATGAGTATTGTACAGGGACATCGGAGAAACCGCTCTACACTCACTGATTTGTCCTAATGAGAAATCCCTAGAATTTAAGGAATATTCCTTGGAAACCTTTCTAAATATTGATGTTGACTTTAGCAACGTTAAATTGGTGGCAATAACTCGGGCTTTGTCGAGTCTGGGTGTAGATGAATCGCTCGTTGGCTGGATAGATCAGATGCTGAGATGCAGGATCGTGTTGGATAAGTTGAAAGGGGCCTTCATTAGCAGATTTGGTGGTATGAGTAGACCGCAAGTTGGAGACTTCTCCCCATTGCTTATGAACTGGTTGAATGACATGTTACTGGACTTGGAGGGGCCAGGTTTTAGGTAGTTTGCTGTGTCTTTGGTAAGTATCTTTGTACCTTAAGAGAGCGCATGGAAAGCGCGCTTGGTCTTCTTTCTAATTGGACCAAGAGTTGTGGACTAAATGTCAATCCACGTAAAACTGAGGTGGTCCTCTTCTCTAGGAAATACAAACTTCCTCAAATTGATCCTCTTACTTTAAATGGTATTAGTATGAACTTTAATGATAAAGCGAATTTTCTGAGTGTCGTTTTGGACAGCAAACTTCGTTGGAAGCCTAAGATTTTAGAAAAGGTAAAGAAGGATACTATAGCCCTATAATACAGTAAAACGCCATTAAAAAACAATAATACAGGACACACATCTATTTTGTGTAACAGAGATATCCCTGGTACCACATATTACATGATTCCATTACCATCTTTTAAGGAAAGCTTTCGTACTGATATTCCCTCCGTAGAGGACTGGCCGAATGAAAAGATGTTGAACTCTGAAGTTTTGAAATTCTTCACGGATTGTTCAAAAATGGATAGTAGGGTTGGTTATGGTGTTTTCCGCGAGAAACTAAATGTGAACTTCTCATTTCATTTCCCCGACTACTGCAGCATTTTTCAGGCCGAATCAATTGCGATAATTTAGGTCTGGATTGGTTGGGGTATATTATAGTAGCTCTAAAGGATATTCGTATTTTTATGGACAGTCAGCTTATTTCCTTACGTCGAAGGTAGCTCAGAGCTGTCCCTCACCTCTTAACGAGATGGCAGATCAGTTCAACCTCCACTTAACGTTGGTGTCAGGGCACTTTGGTATAAGGCAGATGAACTCGCTCGGCAGGGTACAAATTGCCTCACTTTACCAAGTAAGGTAAATGTTGAAATTCCGCACGCTACATGTAAACTCTTGCTTCAGGAAGAAGCTATAGGGCAGCGAACTATAGATTGTCCAATGGTACCTCGTTTGTTATAACTAGGCAGATTTGGCCATCCAGTCTTGGCAGAACTAGATGGCTGTTAACACTAGCGGCGCTATCGTGGGGGTTATTACAGGATACTGTCTCATAGGTGAGCATACGCGGAAAAATTGAGTCTTCTCTAATGATTACCGTTGAAGCTGCGTAGATATAGTGAAGGAGAAAACTGTCCTCTGTCTACTCTGCAATTGTCCCCGACTAGCGTTAATCAGATGGACATTTTTAGGAGCTCCTCTCCTCAGTGACCTGGCAGATTTCAATGTGATGGATGTCAGGTGTATTCAACGCTTCATTGTAAGTTCGAGATGGTTCAGTGAGTATAGCCGGAAAAAATTGTATATGATATGGCCACGAACCATTTTTGTGTCTATGCCGGTCCCTTAGGGCAGCCAACCTAACCTAACCTAACATTCATTCAAATAAATGTTCCGCATATGATACTTGCCCTGATAATTTTACTAGAGGTTACTATTGGCAAGGCCCTCTTATTGAACCACTTTTCAGACATGACAATTTAAAGGTTGAATTTCCATGGGCTTCCTACATTAAACTTTCTTGATAATTAGTCTAGGGTAATTATTAGTAGGGCACCCTTATGAAATTTATCTTTAATTGATAATTTTTCTGGGCACAACTGTTGGCCTGGCACTCTTATTTTAGTACTTTCCAGACAGGACACTTTAAAGGTTGGAAAGTACATAACTTTTAAAATTTTCTGTGGGCGAACGAATTTTCTTGGCTCGCCACATGAAACTTGACCTGATACTTTTTCTATGGATAACTATTTGCTAGGCAAACTAATTGAACCACTTTGTAGGCAAAACACTTTAAAGTCTAAATTTCTATTAGTATCTACTATCGTAAGCAGCGACAAACCAAAATTGGCATGTCAAATCATTATATGAAAATACCATTTTTTAAGAGGTTATTTTGACAATTTTTAATTTTGTATTAAATATGTTTCGTCTGAAATCTGTCGGTTTGCAACTTTCGGCTGAGATAGCCAAGACAATCTGTTTTCACGACATTTTCCCGGGAATCCGGGAACACCCATTCTTCATGAAGCCAAACCCCATAAAGACAGGCGCCACATCTATAACCACATAAATCTACTTACTAGTAAAGCGCCTTAGTCAACAAGAAAATTTGGATTTGTGTCGTATTTGAGATTTGTGCTGATCAACCCAAACCCAGTAAGATGGCTTCGACGAACGAAACCCTTACCACTATTGCAGCTAAATTAATAAAGTAACCAACTTGGAGCGCGTTATACTCCTCACAGTTAACAACATTTAATATATTGATTGATTGATTTCAAATGTACGATCAAGCATTACGCAAGTCCCCCGAATTATAATAAAATGCGAATACCACACCACTATAACCCCACCAGCGGTAATTTAATTAGATAATTTCGCTAATCAAGCAAACGCTAAGCCTTAACAACCTAAGCACAAAATTTGTTAGATTAACATTGGTTCTTCGAGCCATAGATCTTCATATTAACGCCACTAAATATTGGCAATGGATGAATATTATAAAACTCAAAATGCTCTTTTTGATCGAATTCAAAAAAAGCAAAACAAAGTATAACAAAGATGGTGAGGGCAGGAAGACGAAGGAATACTTGCAGAAAAGGCTGGCAAGTATCGAAACAATGTGGGAGGAATTCCTCGAGACCGATAGACGGATGAAAGACGAACTTTTTGATCAGAATCCAGTTCATTCCTATTGGAACGAAGGAGATACCGTTAATAAATGTTACGCTAACAATCGAGCTGAGTTAGAAGCTAAATTAGAAACATTAGAAGTAGTGTCGCCTCTAGAAGAAACAATAACTCCTTCTGCTATGCCAATTACACAAGACGTGAAAATGCGTTGGTGTTATAGATTAATGGACGAGGCGGAACATCTTTAAGCAGCTGAAAGCAGCCACGATCAACTGCAACACAAGCTGCATCAACTTGATGCGAGGATGACACAAATTGAGCAGGTGCATGCAGAACTATTAGTAGATGCCACGCCTGAAGAACTTCAAAGAAGAAAACTATGCAATTTTAGTCAAGAACTTTGAGACGCTGAGATCCAGAATCACCGGGGTGCTGAAAAACCAAAACCAAGGAATCCAGAAAAACACGAGATCAAATTCCACACTTCCTTGGTGATCCCCTGCAATGGGCATCCTTCCATGATTTATTTAGAAGGATCATTCACGAAAACGACGATATAAGTGACACTGTCAAGATGCACCAATTAAAAACCACGGTACTTGGAAGCGCGGGCAAAATAATAAGCCACTTGGAGGCAACGGGTGATAATTATTGGGACGCTTGGAGACTGTTAGTAAACCGATACCAAAACAAACTAAACTCTCCAGTAATTCACTCCGAAACAGCAACAGCAATAAAGTCGTTACATGACTTACTAACCGAAAACATGTATGTTGAAGAGCATCACATGTCGAAGAATCGACCTCTAAAACAAAACAAATTAATTAGGATTTTGTATTTAACTTTAATTTATTTAAAATATTTATCTTAATCTCACTTTTAAACCTTTTTTTTGTAATTATCATTTGTAGCTCAATTATAGAATATGTGTATTAGATAAGCGTAATTGTTAGATGTCTCTTCAAGCAAATTTTAATGTTATTATTTGTTATAAGAGATGTCATTAGAAAATCCATTTAACTTTTGTTCAATGGCTTACAACCATGAACTGGTTTTTGGAAAGTTTTTGTTTTCGGGCAACACCAAGTTGACAAAATTTGGATGATATTGACATTTTGATTAATTAGAAAGCGAGCTTCAAAGCGATAACAATTAGAAGTAAAATTATATTTATGATTCAAGAATAAATTTGTACATTATTGGAATTCAAGATAAGTAATCGCCGTGTGTTTTATTGTTCCTTGCGTGCGCATTTCCGATCTTTATTTTGCTACTTGTTCGTCATTGGGCAATTTCAAATTTATCCGAGTTTAGCTATTGAACAATGTATGCCATCAAAATAGGCATCCTTACAGTATCTTGGAATTACATCATAATCCCAATAATCATGAAAATATTAGACAATGAGACATCACGATTATTTGAGATGTCTATTGTGAATCCTAAAGAAATGCCAACAACAGAGGACTTCCTCAGTTTTCTAGAGGCAACTAAACCAAAACCAATAATTCGCAGTCCTGGAGCTCCCGCTCCATAAAAAGCAAAGGGTCAATACATGTCACACACAAACAAAAGACATGTGCGTTGTGTAAGCAGGGACATGATTTGAAGGACTGTAAGAAATTCCAAGGAATGTCTACTTTAGAGCGATTGAAAATCATTGGTCACCATCAACTTTGCAACATGTGTCTTGAGGCGAAACACCATCCATGCCCCTACTCTATCCGATGTTTGGTATGTAAGGGAACTCACAACACATTACTACATAGTAATAATAAACGTGCAATGCTCACCACAAAAAATGAAGGCACTCCAAAAAATGAGGCGAACGGAAAATATACAATAACAAAGCATCTAGTGAACCAATATGAGCAACCAACTGGCACATTGTTAGCCACGGCAATGATCCAAGTGCAGGCTGGCAGACAACAATCAAATCTGCTACGAATGCTAATAGATCCCGGGTCACAAATTTCATTTATGGAGATTGGTGGCATAAGCGAGAACGAATTAACAACCGCCACAAGAATAGTTAGCTTTCGCGTAGCAGCCCGATTTTCGTCAAGTTTCTCCATGAAAATGGAAGCATTGATATTGCCGAAAATAACACGGTCCCTGCCTGAACAACATCACAACACCCTGAGCGATTTTTATGTAGATGACTTATTATCTGGAAGTAACAACCTGGAGGATGCTCAGGAGGCACAAAACCAAATTATCAGCTTGCTACGAATCGGAGGGTTTAATCTAATAAAATGGGCTTCTAATCATACTCAACTCATAGAAGGCGTCGATCCAGACTCGAGAGCATTCGAACTCATTACATTTGACGATGAAGCAGTAAAGACATTAGGATTGATTTGGATCCAGGCACTGATACATTTGAGTTTAAGGCGAACCTCAACAACAAAATTGGGGAAATGACCAAACGAAAAATGCTGTCTTAGTCATCCAAATTATTTGATCCATTAGGGTGGCTATCTCCAACCCTGATACAAGCCAAAATCTTAATGCAAGCACTTTGGATCACCGATTATAAGATATAGAAAATAAGTGTCAATAATATTATATATCCCTTCCAAAACTAGAGGAAATAAAGATTCCAAGGTGGATCCATTTCAACTTAACTCTCCCAGGAGAATTACATGGATTCTGTGAAACTTCCGAAGTAGCTTACGCAGCAGTGATATACTTTTACAACAGAACTTCAAACAAGGCAACATTGTTAACAGCGAAATCACGAGTAGCTCCAATATCAACTAAATTAACATTGCCAAAGCTAGTGTTATGCGGAGCAAGTTTACTTGCGAACCTAATGAACACCAAAATATTGTTGGACGAATTCAATGATTGTGCTAAGATGGGTGAAAAACAAGTCCCAAAAATTTAAAACATTTGTAGCAAATCGAATCTCGGGTATCCAGAAGATAACTACTCCGTCTCAGTGGTTTTACGTCAAATCATCCGAAAACCCTGCAGATTTTGCATCCAGGCCCTCAGAGAATCTTTGAAAAAGCAATCCAGCTAGCGCCAATAATAGTGGAAGACACACCAGATCAATTGGAGTTAAAACAACCCATATTGGGAGCCATGACAGTAAGAACACACGACCTTTTTGATCAATTACTTTTGAAGTACTCAAATTTTAATACCATAAGAAGGGTTATGGTGTATGTGGCGCGATTTATCAATAAATGCCGAAAGACTGTAACCAGCCATGAAGCTCCCACGGCAGAAGAAATAAAACATGCCACGCAAAGTCTTATCAAAATAGCGCAGAGACAACATTTCAAAAACGAAATTCGATATCTTCTAAATCAGAAAGGAATAGCAAACACAAGTATGATTAAATCTTTATCTCCATTCCTACATGATGATGTTTTACGAGTCGGTGGTCGAGTTCAAAATACAACAACATGACCTACGATGAGAAACATCCAGTTATTATCCCGAAACACCATCTAATCGCCAAGCTGCTAATTCAAGAAGCACATGAACAAACGATGCATGGAGGAACACAATTAACTTTGGCACATCTCCGCACCAGATACTGGATCATACATGGTCGAAATCTAACAAGACATTTTATGTCAAATTTACCAGCAGTACGCATCACGCCCGGAAGACCATTTTTGAGAACCGGAGTCGATTATGCGGGACCACTTCTGATTCGTACAACAAGGGGAAGAGAACACAAAGCACATAAGGGATATTTAGCAATCTTTGTTTGCATGACAACTAAAGCCATAAACATCGAACCAGCTAGTAACCTAACCACCGAAGCATTCATCGCAGCTTATAAAAGATATATAGATCTGTATAGCGGCAACAGATCTAATTTTGTGGGCGCAAAAAACCAACTTGATCGAGAATTAGCTGCACTACTTCGTAAATCCTCTAAAGAAATATCCCAACTATTGGCAAACGATGGAACAACATGGCATTTCATACCTCCAGCCTCACCCAATTTTGGAGGACTTTGGGAAGCGGCGGTAAAGGCAGTAAAAAAACATTTAGTAAAGGTTATTGGAGTAGATGACTTTCGAAGAATTTTCAACCGTCACCTAACAAGTAGAAGCTTGCTTAAACTCAAGACCTCTATGGCACCAATGACATCAGATTCTACAGATATCTATTTTTAACTCCTGGGCACTTCTTAATCGGTGCACCATTACGAGCAATTCCGCAAGATGTTTTAGCAGAACCAACCATTTACGGCATATCACGATAGAGACTAGTAGAGAAAATAAAACAATCCACTCCGATTACTTAAATCAACTTCAACATAGAAGAAAATGATCATCTGAACAACCAAACTTGAAAGTAGGTGACCTAGTGCTCCTCAAGGATGACAATGTTCCCCCATTAAAATGGCTGACTGGGCGAGTGGTGGAAGTACATCTAGGCATAGACCAAAAAATTCGAGTAGTTTCACTTCGAGGTCCGGAAGGGGTCCTCGTAAAAAGGCCAATTCACAAATTATCACCTCTACCTATAGAACCTGATAACGAAATTGTCCTCACAAAAACACAGGCATCAGGCAACCAACAACCACAACCAATAACTCCGTTACGTGTTCAACCTCATCGAGAAGTCAAACAACAAAGAGTACACCACATCAAAACAGTATTCAAGAAAGAAACAACTTAACATATGATATTATTGATACTCGGAATGGTGCAAGTGCTTTTTGCTCCTGTCACATCGTCAACCACAATAGAGCCATTGCCATCTAATACAGGAATTTATTTTCACAACTCCAGAACTTAATGGCGTTACAGTGGAAAATCATCATACATTATAAGTTAACCGAATATTGGAAAGATATCAGACCGCTAGAACACTATGGCAAATATTTGGATGAGGGCTGCCAAAAGGGATGGAAATCAGATAACCGGCTGAAAATGTGTGATGTAATAGCACAACAACTGAATGAACAAGTGTAAGAGATTACCTCACTAAATAATCTACTTACCTCAACTAACAAGGAACACGCACTAAGAAAACGGGACATTGGGAATACAATTGGATACATACTTGGTGACGCTTTTGGCATCATGAATCAAAGAGATGCCTCCCACATAGAACTTCACTAAGGCACTGAAAAACCAACATCCCAACCAATGGATACCCCAGCAAAATCTCTATCAATTGAAAAGGGCGACAACATTACAAACGAGATTTCAAAACTAGAAAAATCTATCATTCTACAAGAAATCAACGAAGCGAAACTACCGGAGGTCATCGATATACCACAGTTTGGACATCATATTCATCATTACGTGCTAACATATACATTAATGGTTGCCGGCATATCATAACTCTGGTATATCTTCTTCAAAGCAGCAAAAAACGACAACATGGATCCAGAGACATCACTCCACCACAACGACCGATTCCACGGCGAAGGTCCCTAAATTTGTTGGCCCCGCAGAATGTTCAATCTTGTGACTGAACATGAGTACAATTTAATTTAATTTTAAGTAATAAACAAATAAATTGTTTCCAGAAAAATCGCATAGGTTGCATAAAGCGAAATATTAATAACGGAAGTATGCATACATACAATTTGTCAACTATGCAAAATATTTTAGAATGTAAGAATATCCACAATATTATAAAAACATACTATTAAGCAGTTTCTAAAAATGTATTTAAACTCGAAATTTATTAAAAATAAGGCAGAATAAACTTAATCACCAAAAGTGAAGTTTCTAATTCTCCATCTAATTAAACCCGCACCAGCAAGCAAACGCTTAGCCTTACAACCTAAGCACAAAATTTGTTAGATTAACAGATGGTGTCCAAGCCATAAACTTAGAACTAAAAGTCAGATTGAACAATGCGGTAATGATTTAAGCAATATGTTTTTGAAGTTTCTATTTATTTTGAAAATTTGTCCTAAATACTTATTTGTCTTGCACACCACTGTTCCTCTATACATTCTCTTATCACTTATTTGAAATTTCAGAACTAATTTTTTAACTAAATGTTATACACAAATATATACATACATAAAAATATACAAACAAGTGTGTATATAATTTATCGAGATTCTTTATTTAATATCTTCAAAATTACTTGATATTTTGTAACATTTGTGGGGAAAAAAGGGGTTCAACTTGGTTACGGTTGTTAAGTTTTTAATGTCTACTAAAAGTCTATAACTATAATTTTATTAATAAACAACTAATAAACTATCTGAAATATATAATAAAACTATACATAAATTGTGTGTTGAGGAAACAAGAAACAAAACAAAATGAAAACCAACTGTATTTGGTTATAAATGTGCATTCATATGTGACAAGGTCGGTTTCAGTATGTGACAGTTAATTACCATCAATAATATTTTTTTTTTTTTAATCGATTTAACATCATGGGTAAATTTGTGAACGGTTTAGAATATTGGCGCTACATATTGAATTTTGAGACCCAGGACAAATATTTATTTTATGTTTTAAGCCAACAAGTCAAGTAAATTTTTTTGGGGTTTTTAAATTTAACGACAAATGGCAAATCATTTGCTCCACAAACATCTAGTCTCACATATTTCTGCTAATTGTGTTTCGTTTGTCCTAACCAATATACAAATCGCATTTGTTTACAATAAAGGAAAATTCGTTGGTTGCAATATTTTTCGCTTGCCTCTCCCTTACAAGCTTAAGGGAATTTAATTTAGAATGCTGCGTTATTTTAAATAGAGCGAACGTGATTTATTTCACAATAAATTAAAAAAATTGAATAAGTCAACAGTGGCATTTTAATCTTTATCTAAGATTTCTAATTTAATGGGAAGGGTACCTATAAGTAAGTATATTTTAGTGTTTCTTGTGCATTTTGTTTTAAAGTGAAATTAAAAAATGTAGTGCTGATTATGATACATATAGCCTGCAGGGATTCGGAGCGGAGAGGATTGGAGCAAGGAGCGGAGTGGCGCGACGAGTAATTAATGCAGGAGTGGAAATGAGCGAGGAGCGCTCAAGTATACCTTACTTCCTATATTTCTTTAACTAAGTGTCTAGAAAATTTGGATTTTAAACGTAATAGAAAAACCCAAGATCACTTGTGTGTTTTTCGAATTTTTTTGCTTTTTCAAATCGTTATAATTACATATTACATAACCCAAAATTGTAAAAATAATATTACACATAAATTCCTGTGGTTGTGGCTTTTAAGTTAATTCTTTAATGTAGACGTCTAGTGATGATGTTTTATGAAAACAATTATTACTTACTTCATTTGACGTTTGTAGAAGTTTATTCTTTGTTGTAGTATTTAGCTAGGCAAGTACAATTTATGAATTTACCGATTCAATAATGAAATTATTTAACTCATCATTCGGATTTCGAATTATTTTATCTTTTAACTAATTTTAGTTGCGTTTGAAACAATGGGTCGCGTTAGAAATCCCATCGTGGAGCATTTCGTGCATAATGATAGTAAATTTATCTGCCAAATTGAATCGTGTGGTACCGAAATGACAATCAACACTAATAGCACAAATAATATAGGCACGTACAAATATATCACGAGAAGGAAGCATCTTTGCCCTTACAGAAAAAAAATTGTCTCAAGCGCAGGGCCAGCGATGAGCAGAAAAAAATCGAGGACGTTGTAAATTGTCTGAAGACAATTAAAATACAATTAAGTGAAAAAGACATTATTGATGCCTGTATCGAACTGGATCCAAAAAATGGCAGGCCATTTTCTTTAACAGAGAATTCCGGATTCAAAGGCAATCAAATGTCACAATGCTGTAACTTCTGAATCAATACGAAATAGAGTAAACTAAATTGCTAAAGATTTGCGGTTAAAAGTTACAATATTTTATTTATTATTTTATTTATTTATTTATCAATTAGCCAATGCTGTTTAAACCTAATGTTTTTGTACAACATGAATATATACAATAATTAAAGTAGAGAATAACAGACAAAATTTCAAAATTAACACAAAGAATAAAACAAAATATACAAAGATAATATATATACAAAATATATACATAAACATATATACATTATATACATACTATTTACACCAATCAATCAAAAATTTAGATTACCTTGTACCAATTTTAACATTAATCCTTTAAAAATATTCAAAGAACCAATATTCTTTAGTTCCAGTGGTAGGCTGTTCCAAATGACAATCATGTTCACCAAACAGGAGTTATTGTAAACCTTTGTCCTATTCATAGGCAAGTTGACATTTCTTGTTCGCAACGATGTAGAAAAATCTAACTTCTCATGTAAATACAATGGTTTACCCGTTTTAATAATACGGAAAATAAACGATAAAATTCAAACAAGTCACATCCAATAATAGAAACCCTAAATTCAGAGACATGGTCAAACTTCCTAAGGTCATAAACATATCGAATGCAGTTATTAAACGTAACCTCAAGTAAACGCCTAGAAGTACTATCACAGTTATTAAATATTACATCACAATATGTGAAAATTGGTATAATCAGACTTTTAACAAGATATATGCGTAAATTCACTGGACAAAACTTTTTTATTAACCTAAGTGAGTATAGAAAATAATTAACACGCTGGCATAGGGATTTTATATGATCAATCCAAGTGAGTTTAGGGTTCAATATTAGTCCCAACTCCCAAGTTATTAACTGTAGGCACAAATGAGATAATATCATCGTCTAAATAAATCAGAGGTGCTATATTATGAGAATTATTTGTAGAAAGCAATAATGCTTTACTTTTAGTGGAATTAATAGCAAGTGAATTATTCTTGGCCCATAAGGAAACATTTTTAAGATCTACATTAAGTCGCATGACAATCTCATCCAACTCTGAAAAATCGCCACCAATATACAATTGCAAATCATCAGCATAAAGATGAAATCGACAATTCCGAATATGCCCAAGCAGATCATTAATATAAATGGAGAAAAGAAAAGGTCCCAAAATAGAACCCTGAGGCACCCCGTCAAATACTCCTCGAATACTCGATTGAGCTTCTCCATGCTTTACGAAATGTTTGCGGTCGCTCAAATAAGAATGAAGCAACATAATAGCAGAATTGGAAAATGTATAATACAAATGTAACTTCTGAAGCAAGTGGATATGGTTAACACAATCAAAAGCTTTAGAAAAGTCTAAAAGGACTAAAATACCAAATGAATGGCCCTTGTCCAGAATAGTTGATAGATCATCAACTATATGCACCAGTGCAGTGGTAGTGCTATGACCAGGTTTGTATCCTGATTGAAATTTGTTTAGAAAATCAAACCGGATAAGGTGTTCGGTAATTTGGAGTTGAATAATTTTCTGTAGTACCTTTGATAACGCCGGTAAAATACTTATCGGACGAATATCACCAATACCAGAAACCACATCCTTTTTAGGCAGGGGAATGATAGAAGCAACCTTCCACAAATCAGGAAACACCGATTTCGTTAAACATTGGTTAATAATAAATGTGATATGAGGCAGAAATAATTCAATAAACAATTTAAGTACATTAAAGTTTATATTATCATATGCCATTAGATCCGATTTAACAGCACGAATCGCATTCATCACCATAAGCTCATCGACACAATCAAATACAAACGCGTAGCTTACCGAACTAATAAAATTAGAATTAGGTAAAGGTAAAACACCAACAGAATCACTAAACTTACAAATTCCATTCAAAATTTCTTCGGCAGAAAACATAATGACTGCCTCATTTGATGTACCTAAAACTCCAAGCTTTTTTAAATTGACCCACGTTCTTTTAGAATTGTATACATTCCCAAAATAGAATGAATGCTTAGCGTCATTAATGCATTTGTTGGTTTTATTTCTATAGTACTTAAAGGAAGCCAAATCATGCTCCAATCCATATTTTTTATATTTTTTATAAACCAAATCTCTACGCTCCATTAAATCCAAAATATAAGCATTTAACCACGGAGCAGTAGGACACCTATTTAAAACTCTCTTACGAGGCACACAGATATTATCCAACTGTAAAAGGTTTAAGTTGAATTCCTCAACCATATCATTCACATCCGCATAAAAACGAAAATTCAACCAATCCAACGAAAAGAAACAACTTACAAAACTCTCACGTTCAATCGCTTTAACATCAGCAACTACGGTATAGGAAATTTTATCCCTGACTCGACAGAATTTATAGCATGCAAAAACCAAGTCGTGATCAGCAATAGCAGGAACAGCATGTTGCTCAAAAGAAACAATATTATGCCTATCAGGCTCATACAAAATGATCAAATCCAACAAGCTGTTATCTAATCAAGTCGGTTTAAAAGGTAAATAATATAAATTGTACAAACTCAACCAATCACTAAGTTTATTGTTAGTCAACATGTTAAAATTAAAATCACCGCAGCAAATAACTTTTACATACTGAAACACATATTGAGAAAAAATTATTTGTAAATTATTAATATCCTCCGTACAAGCCGGAGGCGGGTTATAAACAATCAAAATAAGAATTTTTTCCAAACCGTCCAATAAGTTCAGATGCCAAAATTTCAACTTTTCCAAATGTGGCAGAAAATAATTTACAGACTTTTAAAGTATCCCTGAAATAAATACCAACCCCACCCCATCGTGTATTATTTATACGATCGAAACGTATTAATTTATAATTATTAATATGTAGTGACTTGTCTGAAATTTTACCGTTAAGTAGAGTTTCCGTTAACGCAAGAAAATCAAATTTGTAAACATCCAACAGTATAGTAATGTCATTAAAATGTTTAACTAAACTACGAACATTTAGATGACCAAACCATAAACAAGAACTGGCACTAACCTGCAGACTATCACCTGGAACAGCCTTACCACCGTTTGAAGTACAATCCAAAAACCTTGTGGATTGGGTTGGCGTAGCCCTAAAAAAGGATGACTCTTAGGTATATTTTGGAATTCCTTCACTAGAACACCAGCTGGCCAAGAAGTTGGATCCATCAATTTGTCAAACATAGTAATAGAAATTTTTATTTTAAATGATGAGTAATCCTGTTTGAAATTATCCTTTAATTTTGGTGTAAAGCGATGAACAAATACTTCCGACAAATTGAAATTGTCTAGCAAATATTGCCTGATATTTGCTTCAGTAACATCCGGGTGAAGTCTGGAGACAAAAATCTGTTTTCGAGGCTCCACAGCACGTAAGTTAACACCGCTACCAGTGCCAATAATATAGTTGTTCATAACATTTTTTGAAATTGAAGATGTTGACTGCTGGGCTGGAGTATTCATGCTCGCGGGAGCACTAATAATTTTCTTGCGTAAATCCATTGTAACAGGCTGATTTGTCGTCAATGAGTTAATGCCAGGTAGAGGATAACCAACTGGTAAACCATTTGATTCCGTAACATCTGAAGCAGGTTGACATTCCGGTGAAGAAACATTAGGTAGAGGATAACCAACTGGCAAACCATTTGATTCAGCAAGATCTGAAGCAGGTTGACATTCCGGTGAAGACACATTAGGAACCGCTAATACTGATTTCGGTAACGCTGCACTAGATTGGCATAAATCAGTCTCCAATTCATAATCCACTTCTGGTTGCACTTTCTTTAAAGGAATCAAAGATGATTCAAGATTTTTCACAATTCTTTTTATATCACTAATATTATTGACATGCATTTTATATACGTCATTACAATTATCACAAAACCAACATAAATTTTTAGAACTTCTTATACAGTCAAATGCTGCTTTTTTTATTCCCACACATTTGTAGTGTGCCACATTTGAACAAAAACCACTACAAACTAAACCATTTTCGTTTATGTTTGTTTCACACATCATACAATTGATGGAACTCATCTTATGTAAACCGTTCATATACACACACAACTAACAAAAACTTAAACCAAACTATATATATTAAATGTTAATAGATTAAAAATTTATTTATTTATTTATTTTTTTTATTTTTTTTTATATTTTTTTTTTCACACAGCAAAAACATAAAACGTCAACTTCAACGAAATAGAGTAAACTAAATTGCTAAAGATTTGCGGTTAAAAGTTACAATAGAAATTAAAGGCAAAATGATTTAGTTAAAGGTCGACTCAGCGACCTGTTTTGACCGAAGTATTCTCGGTATCAACATCCAGTACATTATAAATTGGGAAATTGTGCTGCAAACTCTTGCGATGAGCGAATTGAACCAGAAACATATAGGCGATTATTTGAAGAGTGTAATAATCACAACTCTAACTGAATTTGGTATCGACGTGGACCAATTATATACAATAACATCAGATAATAGCGCCAATACGTTAAAGGCGTTAAAACTGATACTAGACAATATCATTATTATTGACACCAAGTTTGGCGATAATGACTAAGACAACGATTTTTTGATGGAGAATATTAATTTTTAGCAGTTACATAATCCAATTTTATGGGATAGTGAACTTAATTTATATGATTTTAATACGCTCCGAAGAGAACAAACTTCGGAACGTATTAAAATCATATAAATTAAAAAATTAAATAAATAGAATTCGGTCTTTTAGTCAATTTCGTTGAATGATTGTTGGTTAATACTAATATACTTCTCGGAAGCCGGAAGGATAGTGAACGGCCAGATGAAAACAAGCGATGTTAATTAACACCATCCCAGAGATCGTAATTGATCAAAGAAATGCAACTCTGAAATCGGTGCGATGTGCGGCACATACGATTCAGTTGGCGGTATTTAAAATACTTAAAGAGCGCACTACTTTACATAAAATCAGCAACTGCCGTGAACTATCTAAGAAGCTGCGAACACCAACGATCATGCTATTGATAAAAACATTGAAATTAAAACTGCCTATTACAGACTGCTCCACCCCTTGGAATTCAACATATGATACCATATGCTATTGCGGTTGCTAGAATTTCGTGAGTTTTGTGCAGAATCTTGCAGTACGTATTCTTTCCTGAAAGTACCAATGTCAATGTGGGATTTTATGGAAGCGTTTACTAGAGTTTTCGAACTAACCAAACGTGCCACGCTGCAACTTCAAACCGATCAGCTTAACATTGAAGATTTTTTGGTATTTGGCTGAAAGCAAATCTCGAAATGGCAAACATGTATCACTCACATACCAATGGCCAAACAGCTTCATATAGCATTGCTAGAAAGAGAAGCAGCTCTTTTCGACCATGTGGCAGTCAGTGCAGTGTTATATTTGGACCCTCGGTTTAAGTCACTATTGCCATTGCCTAATGTTGAATGCGCCAGGAATCACTTATTGGAAACTTGGAAGCTGATTAAAACTCTTCAATCAGTTATAGAAGACATATGCACTGCAGCTCCAGAACCGGTTAATATTCACTCTAAGTCTCAGGTAAAACAAGATTCGTCCAAACCAATTACAATGCATTTTCCGAGATTTAGTACATGAGCTTTTCTACGGAATACTTTGAGGTTATTTACATACGAGTGACGTCAGCCGTATAAAAGATAATATTTTTAAAGGTTACATGATGTAGCATAATCGTAATTTTACCTAAATCTAATTTTAAAACAAATAAATAACTTAACTTAAAAGTTTACTTTTTTTATTTAGCAATGGATATAATGTAAAAAAAAAATTTTGAGGTTTTAATGATACAAAATTAAGATGATTTTGAAAAGAGACTTTTTGATCCAAGAGGATACCCAAATATTTAACCGGTTTTTCCCAGTTTAACGAGTGACCATTAATGATTAAATTTGTCTAGATAGACATAGATTGAGATTTAGTAGCATTAAGCTTTAGTCCCCATTTTTGGAAATAAAGTACAAGCAAATTCAAATATGTATTGAGTCTATAAATTGTATGGTGAGAGTAAGTATCCGAGGTTTATACGGCTGTGTCGTCAGAAAAAACAGCAATTTCACAATCCTCAAACTGGGGTACATCATTCGGAAAAATCCAAAACAAGATGGGGCTATTCACAGAACCTTGTGGAACGCCCGAGTAAGTATGCATTAAAAACGAAGTCGAATTCAGAAACTGTACGTAGAACGTTCTATTTTGATCAAGAATAATGCGAATTTTAATTGGAAGTTTATGCAATAGGCCCTTAATCAAAACAGAATGTGGACTCATTTGGCTGTCTTTCATATTTGACATGTTGATTAATACAATCAACCTGATGTATTGAGGAATGCTGGTGACGAAAATCAAATTGTTGAGGAATCAGCACTCCATTAGTTTCTATGTGGTCATTGAGCCTTTTTTTGATAAAGTATTAAAAAATTGTACTTAAACAATCCAGTAGATTGATAGCTCGGTAGCAATTGATATATAACTGGGTTTTAGAACCGCCACCACCTTGGCCATTTTTTACGAAATGGGAAAATAGGAATGCTTAAAACAGCTGGAAAATAATTGGGTCAGATAGACAAACCCAGATTCTGGTAGTTGTTTTATGAGAATGTTTGGAATTTTATCTGGACTGTAGCTTTGAACAGGCGACTTGATTTTAAAATATATTTAACCTCTGGTTCAATGGAATCGCTAATACACTGAATATTTTGGCGGATATCATCGCATTCTGTAACACCAGATGAGATTTCATATGATTTTTGGAAAAAATTGGCAAGAACTTTACATTTATCTAAAGTGGCAATTATTTTGCTATGGTCTTGGGGATTGTTTAATGGTGGAATCGCAGAATTTTTTTTTTTTTTTTGAATGTTTAATTGCTTGCGGTTTAGATCCATTGACGAGAGCTTTACAATATTTTTAAAGAACGGGTCACCTTTTCTCATCCATTGTCTCCGCCTAACATTACGCAGTTTGATCAAAGACAGCATTTTATACGAGAGTATAAGTTGGTATTTTGATAGGAGGAGGAACAGGGATATATGGCGCTTGTTGAATACAATCTGTGAATTGATTTATGGATTAATTCACTGTCTTCAAAATCAATTGCTTTAGATTTTTTCTCAAAAAATTTTCTAAAAGAAGACCAATCTGCGACTTTGTAGTTGTCTGTCTTTGAAGTCGTGTTGAAGTGAAAAGTTTCGGTATTGATAAAACACATAACAGGCAGATGGCCGAAGTTCATCTTATTTTTTGTTATAACGAAGCCAACGGGGCACACGGGGATAGCCAAATAAAAATCTAATGTACTATATTGGACCCATTAGAACGATGGAATGTGGGAGTGTATAGGAAATGAAAGACGCAATTTGACCTGGACATTAGGAAATCGTAGAAAATACGTCAAATCTTGTAACGTCTACTACAATTCCAATAGGAATGAGTTAGAGTTGATAAACCTACTAAGATCGCTTCTGAAGTTTGGATGGTTTAAGTAGATTTATGTAGAACTTTTTGGTTGGCATGTTTCCTAAGTTGCAGAAATTCATTTCGCTTTGGGCATAACACTGAATTGGATGTGTGATTTCCATTGCAATTGGCACAGTTATATTGAGATTCAGTTTCATTGATCGGACAATCTGCACCATCCAGGTCACTCATGAGTAAGGCTGCAAAACTTACACTTTGTTATCATGTTACAATTCGAAGATTGTGACCCAATATGAACCATTTAAACATTGGGTGAGTCGCTCCGGTTTACTGTGAGGTAAGTACTATGAACACGCAATGTTACCAATATATTTGTGGTTTCTTAAGTGATTTAATGATGTAGTTCAGATTTGTTCTTTGGAGCAACCTTATACAATTTTGTCGGATTAGGCCCCGCATCTTTGATATACTGTAGAACTTTATTAACTGAAAGGAATGGTAGACCAGATAGAATGAATTGCGAAGTTTGATTCTCATTCAAAGTGAGAGAAAAGAATTCGGCTTTCTTCTCCTTTAATTTATCTTTCAGTAGGGAATAATGGTTTGGATCGTATACCATAACTTTTAAACCAATTGACATTAGTTCCATCTCATATTTTGAAATTTTGAGCTCATTCATAATCACCCTAATTTCAGAGGATTTTAACTTTGAAATAATAGGAGGAAATTTCCGAATTTTTTGTGAATTTCCATTTTTATTATTCAAGTTATTGATGTTTTTATTACCCGCTTGTAAAATGCCTTGAAATTATTTCCTGGTAGGAATGCCATTTGAAAACGGGAGTGAAGTACTGTTTTTATTTGTTTTAGTAGTATACATTGAAGATCAAATTTCATTGACACATTGATCTACGTCCAGGCCATTTAATAATTCAGTTGTTGAATGTCTTTCAAACATGAGTTAGAGACTCTAACTCCTGAGCAATCACCAACACTATTATTGAGTGAGGCACTATACTATCCACTAACAAAATGTATATACTCGTACTTGTACGAATTCAATTAGTTTCTAACTTTGAAGAAGGAATAATTGAAACTTTTGTTATATGTACATAAAAAAACAAAAACTAAAATACTGTATCGACTACTTAGGTGTCTGGAACCGGGTCGAGTCTTTCATACTAACATACCTTTCCTTTTCTTCGGTCTTGTATGTGTAAAGGGTGTACGGAGGGCCCGGCGTCATCCGGGAGTCTCTAGCTTAGGCTTAATCGTTCATTCTGATCAATCAATCAATCAATTAACTTCGGTACCCTTTCGAACACTATCTCGTCTTGGGGCGAATGAGTATGAGAAACAAACTTGTTTAGGTAAACTTGTGACAGCTAAGGTGAATATTTTTGACCAAATTCTTAAGGTTATTATTATTATTATTATTAAAGGGACATGCGGGCAATCAAGCCACTTCACACCGCGACCTAAAAGTTATTTTGTGCATGGACCCTGCTCAAATAGCCGTCCAGTCAATATACAGGTTCTTAATGAACCTAATAATACTACTGGCCGGTGCAAGATACATGCTATCTGAGCTCATTGTTCTCCTTAATAGATGTTAGAGTTTTTGCTGGAAAATCGCTGGGTAGTGGCACAGAACATGTTCCGCTAATTCCGCTTCCAGAATGTGTCGTACTTAGGCCCATCTTCTTAAGGTGAAACCTTAAAGGTGCACGACCTGTGACAAAGCCAGTAAGCAGCCTCAACTCAGGTTTCCTAAGTTCAAGACACTCTTTAATCCTGACAAACGAAGTTGATAAAAATTTCTTCGCCTGTCGCAAACCTGGAATTCTGCACCAGTAGGAGGACTTTTGAACTTCCTCCCAGCATTTTACCGCTGCTCTAAGGTGTGCCTTAGTGACGCCGTAGGAAGGTTCTGTTCCAATTAATTGAGAGGCGGAACCCACGTGGGCGAGACCATCAGCTGCCTTGTTTCTTTCGATTTCAGTATGACCTGGCACCCACATAAGTGTTATGTTATTTCAGACTCAACGGTACAAGACCTAAGAGCCTTTAAGGCCGATTGGCATTCTGATACAATATAAATCTTTGCATCGTTTAGGCCTTTTGCTATGCCTATCCTAGCGCAAAGTTCTATAGCATGTACATCTGCTTGAAAAACGGTAGCATTGGTATCCAAGGACTTCGAGGAGGCAGTGCCATTCCCGTGTATTCGTATCCCCGCCCCATTTTTCGGGTTTGACCACCCGTAAACCATACCATGGACTCAAAGGATGGTCCACCGGCACTCCACACATCCCGGTCAGGTAACCTAACACAAAATGGTTTGCGGAAGTTCAGTTTACCTGGCACACAGTCGGAAGGCATTTCTATGGTAGGATCTGACTGAAATTCCTTAAGGATTTCAAAATGACCCACCATATTTCCTGGTTTGTTAATTCCTTCCGCCTGCATTTTCAGGGCCATAATTACAGCATCCTTTTTAACATGCAGGTGCAACGGTGTCAGTCCTAGAAGTGACTCCATCGCAGCGTGCCTTCTGCTCAGTTTTAGGCCACCATACAACCGATGCTTAGGTGACCATAGGCCCATTGATTGTACGAAATGACCAGTAGATTATTTTTATTTGTAGTCCCCTGGTACGCCCATAGAGTCTTTGACAGACCCAGAAAGCATTGGTCTCTCTATCTTGAACTTTCAATAAATATTGCTCCCAGTTCAGTTTTTGATCTAGGATAGCCCCTAGATATTTAACCTAGCTGGAAAAAGGAACAGTAGTACCGTTTAGCGAGGAAGCTATAAGCGCAAGCTTTTTCCTCCTCGTAAAAGGAACAATGACATTTTTGTTTGGATTGGCACTGAGTCCTTCCTGGTAACACCACTGCCATATTATATTGAGTGCATTTTCTATGCGATCAGAAATGACCTCATCAAACTTTAGCCACATCATCCGCATAGCCCTGCGCATGAAACCCATGGCTACTCAGAAGGATCAGTAGTTTGTCAATAACAAATGACCATAATAGAGGAGAGAGTACTCCTCCTTTGGGAAACCCCTTTACGGCCCTGATGTTTACTGACTCGCTACCTAGTCTGGCTGTAATTCACGATATTCCAGCATGGAGCGGATCCACCTAGTTGTAGAAAGCGGAACCCCTTTTTCCATTGCTGCCCTCTATATCGATGCATAAGAGTATTATCACACGCCTTCTCAATGTCACCAAGCCACAAAGGACAATTTCTTTATATGTCACCGCTTTTTCAATCCTCGTGACTAGACCGCTAAGGGCCATAACATTTGATTTACCAGTTTGATAGGCAAACTGGTCCCGATGCAGCGGATTTTTTCCAAAGATCTCACTTCTTATCGTCTTCAATAGAAACGATGTGAGGCTAATTGGCCGATATGCCTTGGCCTGGGTGTCTGGACGACCCCCTTCTCTTGGCATAAAAACCACATTAACTTTCCTCCATAGTTTCGGGATATAGTTAAATGCATAAATTGCCCGAAAAATCTGGATAAACCTGGGGAGTATTTCCTCAATACATTTTTGAAGTAAAGCTGGAAATATACCATACCATCTAGCGGATTTGCAAGGTTTGAAAGACCCAATAGCCCATCACACCTTGCTGGGTGTGAACATTTTCCCAAAGACACATCAGATCCTACTGTGAGGCACATATGCCACCTCACTTGAGGGATCATGAGGGTCCTCTTTGTCTCCTACCACTACTGAATCCGGAAAGTGGGTATCTAATAGTACCTCTAAGGTTTCCTTCCGGTTTTTAGTGAACCTCCCATCTTGCTTCTGGAGAATTCATAAACCATTTGAATGATCCCTGGAAAGGACTTTCTGGTGACAAGCTGCAGAGGGCAATTTATTGGTTCCCTCACCGAAATTCCTCCAGGTAGCCCTTTTGGATCTTCTTAATTCGAGATTATATCCTCCCCTGGAAATTTGCAAAGATAATAACGGACGTGTTATTGCACTTTAAATCTTAGTAATCTTATTTTCTGGTCCATTTGCAATTCCTGAGGAGTGTGGCTTAAAGTTAAAAAGTTGAAAATATTAACAGCCACACATACAATATATCTAAATAAATAATCTAATTTCAACAAATATAGTTACAACTTTTTTCTTAAATTACAGTTTAGAAAGCCAAGATTATATTTACTTAGCCCACATTATTTGCCAAGTATTCGTTCATGAAATTAGTGAGGTGTATTATACATCTGCGTTGAATGCCCAAAGACCGTCTGGAAAATTATATGACGATTTTTTTAATTATCGAAGTCAATTGCGCTCTGACGGTGTGATAAAACGAAGGGCTTATTCAAAACAGTTTTCTACAAGCTCATTACTTCCAATAAATGATACGTATTTCAGTTGGTTTTAGCATGTGGCAAAAATGTAAAGCTGGGTAAAAAAGGGCACGTTGCCTAAAGTTACGACAAACAATTCTTAGTGATAAAAGAATATCTACGATTCATGTTCTTAAATTAAACCGTAATATTCTTTTTGATTTGGTAAGTTAAAACAGTTAAATAGTTAACAATTAATTAGAAAACTAATATGTTTGATTTATTTACAGTTTCTTGCAGACGAAAAGTCCCTATACAGCGATTTTCTAAATGGAGATATCTGGGAACAGCTCTATTTAAATGTTTTAACAGAGGGTTTATTATTACGAGATACGTTTGTGAAATCTGTAATTTAATCAACCAGTAAGCTTGCACAAATTTATTGAAGACATCTGCTTAGTTTAATTTTTATGCTAGTTAGAAACCAAAAAAACAGCAGCGTAGTTAATACTGCCCTATTTGTTTCCGCCGACCATTATTAAATGCTAGTCTAGTAAAAAATTAACTAGATAATCGAAGATGGAAGTTCAGGACAAATTTATTATCCAATTCGATGTAAGTAAATTTTGATCTTACAGTTTTTAATTAGTTAGGTTGTTTAATGCTAATTCTTCATAAATACTTTTATTTCTTTTGTACATTAGAAAAGGCTGACAATTTTGAAAAAGCATTAATTAAGTTAAGTTGCGGCGATGAACCACGGGCTGCTTTTGTTGGTGATTTTAATGATTTGATGGCTTATGTTACGTTAATTGATAAAAAATATTACTTTGACAATCGATATGAGGCAGTGCTAAACTGTATGATTTTGTCACTCCGGAGAGCCTAACTGCGTAGAACTACATTCAACAATAAGACTTCTGTGTAAAAACGAAATGCGACAGCAATAGTTCCTCATTAAAAGGAGTGCATCAAAAACCTAACAAAGCCTAGTAAGTTATAAATTTCTGTATAAGCGATATTGCCAATTTTGTTAAAATAAAAATGAATTTAAAGAGTTTTGTTTGTGAAAAATGGTTTATTTCTTTAAAATCCATATGGCGACCATTTCAAAACTGATCACACACTTTTGAATCGGTTTCATTGTGAAAATTTAATCAGTCAATAAACACTTCAATCATATTTATATAGACCATTTAATAATGAAAAAAAAGTTTCAGTAGAAATATTAGAAATGCTAGATGGTAGTAGTTCGTAAAGACAAGAAGCTTTAGATAGTACTCCTTAGAAATCCAGAACTCTTTAATAAAGAGTAGCGAAACGACGACTCAATATTTTTTGGAGGAATCATAATCTACAGTGACGATCGGGTACCCAAAACAACTGCTTTAAATATATTTAAAAGCATTTTTTCCATTTATGATAAAATGTTGAAACGGCTATAAATATAATTAGTAATACCAATCAAAATCAAACTAGTAGCAATTTAGAAGAATTATGTTTAATTTTAAATTCACTTATTAGGCTTGATCAGCGCTGTAGAATATATTTACACTATAATTTTAAGTTTAAAACATACAACTTCCTGCCAATCTAACCGATGAAGTTGATTTTTACAAAGACAGCGATGCGAAAACAACAAATAAAATGTGCACTTCTAAAAGAATCCAGAAATTTCGTCCAGTTTGGCTGGCAAAATTTAATTGGCTTGTAGACAAGTTTGGATTGAAAAATATTCCTCAAGCTTATTGTAGGTTAAGCCACGTTTTTTTGGCAAACAACCTCGAAGGATAACTTCGAAAAAATTCAAACTTTTGAAAAACAAAAAAATTCAATAAAAATCGCTGAGCTCCGTATCATCTATCATGTTCTTGATTGAACATAATTGGCCGTTTTCATTAATCAAGGCTCTCATAGCATTAATAAAGATAGTGGCTCCAGATTCACAAATAGCCAAGGAATTAAAATGCGGTAAAACGAAGGCAACCGAAACAACAAACACAATTCTTTTAGAAGAAGGACTTGAAGAGATTGCTGAAATTTTAAGAACTCAACAATTTTCACTGATCATCAATAAAACAACTGACATAAGCACAGCAGGTTTTAGTCGTCAGTTATTTTCATTAAATCAAAGGTTAAGTCAGAGATAGATTGGTAGCACTATTAAAATTAAATAATTCAGACAGTCACTCTATTTATAACGCTGTTACGGATTCTTTTTAAAATTTGAATGTTCCACTTGAGCATTTGGTGAGATTTGCGTCGGATAACGCGTCAGTTATGATGGGGAAAAATCTGGTGTTAAGGTGTTGATTTAAAAGCAAAAATTTCTTGCACTTATGCTCATCGGCTGCTTAAAAAAAAATCCCTTCAATTTTGGAATAACTAACCAGAAATATATATTCGTTTTTTGCCCACAATTCCAAAAAACAAAATGAACTTAGAGAGTTCCAAGAATATTTTTCTGTTAAAAATCATAAAATTCTAAAAGTAGCATCTACTAGGTGGCTGTCTATCGAAAACGGGATGAAACATATCTTGGAGCATTGGATTCCACTGCAACATTTTTTTTATCTTATGAGTTTGAAAGGAATGCAGATTTAGCACATAATATTTCTTCTGAAATAAATCATACAAATAAAACATAATTTTGCTTTTTGACATATGTATTAGTTTTTTATTTTATATGATTTTAATACGTTCCGACGATTGTAAGAGAATTCAATCCAGTTTCGAACTGATGAGCTTATGATTATGAAAAATTCAATCTTCTCGTCAGGCCGCGGCGACTGGACTGATTATACCATAATTTACATTCTATATATACAGAATGTGCTGTGCGTTATGTACTAGCGAATCATACTAATACAGATAAATTCTCTTACAATTTTTTCTTCTTCGCTACATTCACACAGCTCTATTTCTGTGTACGCTAATTTTAGAGTAGAATTTTTATGCTACCAGTCACGGCAAAGGGGCGTGTGATGGTGTTGGTGGAACATTTAAAAGAGGTGCCTATTGCAATATTTTAACAAAGGGATCAATTCAAACTCCACAACAGCTATACGAATGGAGTAGATCATGGAAATCAACAATGCATTTTGAATATGCAACGAAAGCAGAGTATGATGAAGTCAAATTACACTTGAAAAGTCGTTTTCAAAGCCCAATTACTATAAAGGAAACTCACGATTATCATTGTTTTATACCTAAGGCAAAAAATAAATTTGTAACTAAATAATTTTCAAATTCACAAATCGTTAGTGAACATTATATTTCAAATTAAATTTATAAATTGAACCATACATTTTTATTGTTTTTATCCTTATTCTACCGTCAAACCCTTTCACCAATTTTGCTTTGTTTTTGTTCGACATGGTCGCAAATTGCGAAGAAGCGAAATCAAAAACTTTCTTGAAACGAGATTCATTCATATTTTACTTACGTTGAGTATTTATTAAGAATACCTTACGTTTGAATTAGTGTAGTTTAAAAACAAAAAATAACGCTAGTACCATATTTGAGTATGTAAAAGCTAATTAGTTAAGCTTTATTTTGAGCAAAAAAAAATTTAAAAAAATTATGATATATTTAGTTTAATATCTCATTAATATTTTACCGTTATACGTCGGATCAAAAAAATTTAATTTTGATTATATTTATCGATATTCACTCTAATTAAGGCAAAAAAAAAAATTTTTAAAATCGATTAATTTTTTAATTCATAAATTTGCCTTTGAAGAACTTTACTCCAAATGGTGTTTTTCACTATTTTTGCAAAACTTTGGGACCATCCTGCGCGCAATACACACCCTATATCAAAAAAATATAAAATATGTTTTTTTTTTATTTTCTTAAATATTACACGTACACCAAAATTTCAAAAATTTTTCTTTTAAAATGAAATTACTCATATACATTTTAATTTTAATTTTAATTCTAATTAAACTCAATCTTAGTGTAATAATAATTCAAGTGTAGTGTAATAATAATTAAAGTGAAATTTTGGGAAATGCAATCCAGCGGGATGCATTTGTCAGGCAATGTTTAATATTTGTAGATAGAGAAATCAAAACTATTGATTTCTTGCTTAAGTGCATGATTTGATGTTTTGTGTGATTGTACAAAGAATTCAATTTTAATTGTAAGATGGAAGAAAATATTTACCGTAAATGTGTGTTGGTGATTTTAGGATATAAGATTATGTTACTTGTATGCTGGTGTTGTTTTATCTCTTTGTGTTTCTCTTTATTCATGAAACAACTATGGTATTCTTGAAAACATGAACTTTAGTATACAAACACAATGAGATTTTGTATATTCGAATCTTATACTTTGTATAATCGAGTGGGTTTTAGCCGAATTGGAATTGGAAGCCGCCTTATACAATTCATTTAGAATGGTTTATTTAGGTATGATTAATAATTTTTTTTACAGGATTACAAACTGCATTAAATTGATTTATAATTAATTTAATTAATATTATAAATTATAAATTGACTAGTTACATAAATAAAATGGTAATTTGGAAATGTTGGTTTGAGTTAAGTTAAGATTTGATTTTTAACACATAATGGTGTATTCATTTATGTGTGTAAAATTTCGATCAAACGAATGTGAACAACCGGAATTTGTGGAAACATTTCGGAAGGCTAAATGTTCTGAATTTAATTATGAACTGGAATTTATTGATGTTTAGGTTGCAGGTTTAACACACAAAAGTCATGATTACTTATATGGCACACCAATACATTTTTAAGATAATAATGTTTCATTTTCCTTGCATGGATTTATTATTTTACTTACTTTGCATGCTTGATTTGGCAGGGTAATGTGTCCGTGAACTGTGTTTGTGAGTGTATATTATAGTTTATTATATTATAATGAATCATGATATGTCTCCTGATACGCACTTGATAGATGGTAGAAAATGTTTACCTTCAATATGTGTTGGTGTTTTAGTATATAAGATTATGTTATTTTTATTTTGACGTGGTTTTCTCTTTTGGTGTTTTTTTTTATATTCATGAGACATTCATACACCCATTCCACACGAGTTGCGCTTACGTTGTTGCATTTCTTCGTCTCTTACCTTCTTGCACTGTTTATGCCCATAAACAAAATTTAGTTTATAGGCAAAAACAGTGCAAAGAGATAAAAGACGAAAAAATGCAACTGCATAAGCGCAACTCGTGTGGAATGGGTTATAGTATTCTTTATCAAACAAGATCTATGCAAACGCAACAATAGTTTAAGTGGATTTGACTCAAATAGGATTCTTATACTTTGTATAAAAGAATAAATTTGAGTCGTATCGGAAACCGTCATATATAATAGTAGTTATAAGTAGTTATATTTAAATATGGTTTATTTTTTTGTAGAGTATTATAAAATATATTAATTATATTTAATTAATTTTTTAATATTATATGTTTATAACTTAACTAAATTATATAAATAAATACTAATTTTGAAATATTAATTTTGAGTTGAGTTGAGATTTTTAGTTGGTTTGCAATACATAAGCACATAATGACGTATTTATTTAAGCATGCCAAATTTTGATTAAAATAATGTGAACAACGGAAAATTATGTAAAGGAAAATCATAATAGTACGAGTAAATGGATTGAACTTAAATAATTAACTAAATGGATTTATTGAAGTTTAACTAACAGTTTTTACATACAAAAGTCAATTTTACTAATATGTTACACAGATAAAATTTTTAAGAAAATATTGTTTCAGTTTTCTTTCATTGGGTGCATCCGAATTGGAAAATGTGCACTTAGCGAAGACACATTTAAAAACCTACATGCGATGTAGTTTTTGTGTGCATTTTTGATACATCTATTTGATGTCAATTTATATTTTAACTAACCATATTCATCGATTTATTAATTTAGTGTTGACCAATTTTAATTAATTTAATGATTTAAATGTAATTTAATTTAATCAAAAAATGTGCATTTTAAAAAATGTGCATTTAAATTCGCACTTCGGACACACCCTATAATTTATGTTATATTATTTTACTTACCTTGCAGGCTGGATTTTGCAGGGTAATATGTCTATAAATTTTATGTAGTACATAAGTAATAAATTTCATAGATATTGATTTTTGTTCATCTTAATTATGTCACCAGAGAAAGGATCACCTAATAAAGTAGTTAGATTGTGCTGTCTTGTGCTAACCTATTTACTATTTACTATATATTATACTAATATCTTACTAACTATCGATCGCATTGGTGTCTGTAACCGGGTCGTGTCGGTCCCAACTAATAATCCTATTCTATCCTTAGGTGTCGTTATATGTATATGGGTGCACGGTATTGGCTGGGAAGTACGGTAGTTCCTGCTATAATGATTTGCCATATACTCATAATCAATCAATTATAAATTATATCAACAAAATTAGTAATATGAAAACTTTAATAAGAATAATAATTTTTGATGTCCTGATTTAGATTTAAAGATCCTGAGTTCGGGCATTGGATTCCAGGGGGACGAGCATCTAGTAATGTAGTTAAAATGTGCTATCTTATGCTAACCTGTTTATCATTTATCATTTATTATTTTTTTTACTAAGAATTTATTATTTATTAATCACTTAGTAGACTGCAAACGAGTTAAATCTGTCCCAACTAATAATCATAGCCTATCCATCGGTGTTGGGAGGTGTAATTGGGTGTAAGATGTGTGCTCGGGATTACTGAAGAGCCTGTTATAATATTTACTCATGTAAGTAATAAAATTTGGTTTTATGGTGTTTTATTAATTAAATTTGGTTTTCAGAGTCGCCGGGGAATTTTTATATTTATTTTATTTGTCGATTCTTGATATACTTATAGTGCCTAATTGAATTATTGATGAGTCTCGGTGTTGAGGTGTTGTAGCATTACCATTTAAGTTATTGAATTCATTTACCTGTCCAGAATATCCAATACCAGCGACGAGAGCGATTTCCGAAATAAATATGTACGATTAATGCATCGGATATGAAGGACACTTAGCCTTCACTCTGTGTAGTGGGGTCAAAATGACCCCAGTCGTTTTAAATGTAGAAAAAACATACTTTTTGTCATTTAATTAGTCCAAACAATTGGGATAGGTTAAACTAATATGTTTTACATTAAATTCAATGGAAAGCGGGTCAATACCAATTAAATATATGACAATTAGGATAAGTTGAAATGAACCAAGCAGATTTCTGTGCACTGGGGTCAGAATGACCCCAAATTTTTTCTATATATTGTATAGATAATAGAATACCGATTTAATTTTTCTTCTAAGTGTATGGAATGTGAATGTAAAGTATTGTTATTTGCACAATTTCTCTCATAAATAGTAAGAGACAGAGAAAATGAATTATTGCCAAAACCAACACAAATGTACTACAAGCCTGATTCGGTGATGACGCACACAGATACCCTCTGACATTTTATCGCTTATATTTGAAAGTATTCGTGCGTAAATTCCTTTGTTTCCTTTGGTTCCGATCACCAATATTTTCATGTACAAGCGAAAAAAAAAATTATAGTATGGGTGACACTCACGCTTGTAGTACATTATTGTTGGTTATGATTATTGCATTGCCATGTACATAAGTATTTGTTCATTGCTATTTACGTTGTATAATGATGATCCCGTTACCTCACTTTTGTAATATTTTCAACAATATTTCTGCTTATTTATTGTGTAAATTTTGAGTGAACTAGTCGATACAGTAAAAATAGAAGAATCATTTTTTATAATTTTTTCATTTGTGTGTGCAATATTGTTATACTATTTTGTGTTATGGCAAGGAAGAGACAGAGCAGTCAAGAACTGCTTGAACTTTTCGACCGCGCTACAACTCCAGAGACATCGGACGAAGAGGAGATAGCAAACGATAAATAGATATTGCGTTTTCAGATTGCGATGAGGATGACCAAGTGGAGCAGATAATCACAAACGTATGTAATACTGATGACGATGAGGATGTCGAAAATATCACTGATGAACAAGGTGAAAGTGAACCTACCACCGATGAACACCTCGAGGAAGATAGTGGCAAGTGGTATTATGCCCAAAACAAAAAATTTACAAGAAAATGGAGTGCAAATCCTCCTAAAGCAACAAGAACACGTGATTTTCTTATATATAGAGAGAAAGATGGCTTGACATCTCAAACATCACAAAACCTGAACACTCATTTACTAGCATTTCAAAAAGTTGTACCGGAAACGTTAGTCAATATTATTGTAGCTGAAACAAATAGAAAAGTACGGCAATATTATACTTCGAAAAGCAATACAGCGAAACAACAGCGTCTTTGGTATAATACAAAATCCGAGGAAATTTATGCTCTCATCGGTATTCTGATTTATGCTGGCGTCCATAAAAACTGGAATGAGCGATTAGACGAATTGTATCGTATTGATAACCGTCCATTTTATAGAGCTGTAATGTCGCTAGAGAGAGTACAACATTTACTAAGGTTCCTGCGGTTCGATAATTTTCAAACCAGATTGGAGCGGTTGGAAACTGACAAATTAGCAACATTCCGTGATTTGACAAGAACATGTTCTTGTCAAATATCCGAGCACCATACAAACCGTCATCGAATTTAATAATAGATGAACAATGGTTTTAACAAGAGGAAGATGTGGCTTTAGACAGTATATACCTTCAAAACCAGGCAAGTACGGAGTTAAAATATTTTGGATATGTGATGCTAAAAATGCGTACCCGTTGAACGCCGAGGTGTATGTGGGTAAACAACCAAACGAATCTCGTTCAAATAATTTATCTTTAAATTTGGTCCATCGATTATCTGCGCCGTACCTAAACAAAGGCAGAATAATTACAATGGATAATTTTTTCACTAGTTGCACTTTGGCCGATCAACTATTACAGAAAAAGACCACTATAATTGGAACGATACGTCACAATAAACCTGATCTACCCAAAGAATTAACGTGCAAAGCGGAGCTGAAGAAAAGAGAAGTAAATTCATCAAAATTTTGCTTCGATAACCACCTAACTCTGGTCAACTTTGTTCTAAAGCCAAATAAAAACGTACTCCTTTTATCCACTTTGCACAACGACGGTGGAATTGACGGCGATTCTAAAAAACCAAACATCATACTGGACTATAATGCAACGAAGGGAGGGGTTGATACTCTTGATAAACTTGTCAGAACATACACCTGTAAAAGGAAAACCAAACTATGGCCAATGGTATTATTTTTTAATATGATCGACATCGCAGGTGTAGCAACTTTCAATTTATATAAATGCGCTAACCCACAATTATACTCAATCCGCAGCGCCGCCGAAAGAAAGATATTTCTGAAACAATTGGCAATGGAATTGGTGCATGCAAATATCTTGGAGCGGCTGTCCAATCCACGAGCGTTAAAACGTAATGTAAAAATTGCAATCAACCAAATAGGTTACAAAGTGTTGAACATAAACCCAGTTTCAACAACCGAAGGAGCAGCGATGAACGCAAAAGTTAGTAAACGTCAACGATGCTTCTTGTGCCCGCGATCGGCTGACTTTAAAACAAAAACAAGGTGCCATAGTTGCAATGAGCCTTGTTGTCCAACTCACAGCCAGATTACGTGCACAGAATGCACCAGAGAGGAAGAAATGGATTCAAGCGAAGAAGAAGTTGATTCAGAAAGTCCGTCTGACTAAAATAGATTTAATGAATTTATGTAATTATTAATTAATTTTTTTGTTATTTTTTTAATGAATTTTATTTTTCTAATTAAAATATTAGTATGAAATAAACGAAAAAACGAGTTTTTTTTTTATTTTCCTAATAAAATATATGAAAACAAAAGTGGGGTCAGATTGACCCCTATACAGAGACAACGCAATGGTAACCTATACACAGAGTGAAGGTTAATTGAATACTTATCTTCAAACGCACTATTTCATTTATATATCCATGAATAATTTTATATTGTATTCACCAATAATTTCTCTTTATTATAAACTAAATTAAATAACCAAAATTGTAATCAAAACAATAATAAACAAAACCGTCACTTTGGTGACGATTGAAAACTGCAATACTTGGCTAATTCACAATCACACAAATTGTTGCAATACTTTTAACGTGACGTGGCAACCATTTTTATTAAATAGTTACTATTTTTTTTAGTTGTCAATGAGTCGTAAAATAATATAAGCAATAAATAATTTGAAGGATTTGAAAATGTGTTTGCAATAACTTAGAATTAGTTCTGTCTATCATAGCTTGATATTAGAGCAACTATTTTAGTATAGTTGATACAATAACAATATTCGGGAAGCACAAAAATTAGTTGTAACAACTGAAACTGTTTTTTCAGTGTGAATTATTAATTGTTTTATTTTTAATTTGATAAAATACTAACTCACAATTACAACATTAAAATGGAAGTTAACTTTTTGTTACATTACTTGTACATTTATGAAAGCGGTGAGCAAATGTTCTTCGAAGGGGATAGACGTGTTTTTTCTATCCTCTTCAAAATTTTAATTTAATTATTTTTTTGTTTGTTTGTTTTATTTATGTAATTTTATGTATATGCTTTATAAAACTTATGTGTTATATACACATTTTAATTATAATTTTAACTCTTTTCAATGCAATTTGAGTGAAATAATAATTAAAGTGTAAGAGAAATAATAAAGTGTAATTTTGGAAAATACAATCCACCGGTATGCATTTAACAGGCAATGTTTTATATTTATGGATAAAGAAATCAAAATTCTAGATTTCTTGATTAAATGGTTGTGTGGTTGTACATAGAATTTAATTACTAAAATCTAATAATTTAATCGTTATCGGATTTTAACTTAATTTGATATACGTCGTAGTTAATTTCATATCTGATTTTATTTGTGCGCTTACTTGAATGTGTTCTTGTGTTTTATTTCATGTACAATCGACACAAATATATTCTTGAAGCTTGATACGTAGCAAAACCAACAAAAATGTTTATACATGCCGTCTCGTTCGCTCTTTACACAAATCCTATCAAGGAAATGTACTATATATTATTGGTTTTTGTCATATAATATTTAAACAACAACAAAAACAGAGAGACATTTTGGTTGGTTTTGGTATAGTCGCCACAAATATTTTCCTGTATCTTAGGAATGTTAGTAGGTTCGCTATAAGGGTATTATTTGTATATAATATAATGAAAACATGTTTCGTCTTCTGTTACGCACATGGAAGATTGTAGAAAAATATTTACCTTCAATGTGTGTTGGTGGTTTAGTATATAAGATTCTGTTATTTATATTTTGGTGTTATTTTCTCTCTTTGTGTTTTTGTATTCATGAAACCACGATAGTGTTATTGATAAAACAGGATCTATACAAACATAACGAAAATTTTAGTGTATTCGACTCAAATACGATTCTTATACTTCGAATAATCGAGTAAGTTTGAGTCGAATCGGAAACCGCCTTATATAATCCATAACAAATAGTTTATTTAGGTATGATTAATTATTTTTACAGAGTATTATAAACTGCATTAAATTAAATTAAATATTTAATTAATATTAAAAGATTATAAATTATCTAAACTATATAAATGAAATACTAATTTGGAAATATTAATTTTTAGTTGAATTGAGATTTGGTTTGCAACACATAATGATGTATTTATTTATGCAGGCCAAATTTCGATTAAACGAATGTGAACAACGTGGAATTATGTAAAAGCAAATCGAGAGGCTAAATGTATTGTACTTAATTATTAACTTAATAGATTTATTGAAGTTTAGGTTGCAGTTTTCACATACAAACGTCAATATTACTTATATGGCACACCGATAAATTTTTAAGAAAATAATGTTTCAATTTCCTTTCATTGATTTATTATTTTACTTACTTTGCATGCGTGATTTTGCAGGGTAATATGTCCATAAACGGAGTTGCAGTTTTATGGAAGTATATAAGTGATTATGTCAACAGGACTAGTAAAATTACAACATTAATATTAATAATAATTTTTGATGTCCTGATTTAGATTTAAGGAATCCTGATTTCTGGCATTGGATTGCAAAGGAACGAGCATCTAATCTTGTAGTTAAAATGTGCTGTTTTGTGCTAACCTGTTTATAATTTTTCATTTATTGTACTAATAATTTACTAACTATTAATCGCTTAGAAGTCTGGAAACGGGTTTTGTTATGTGTAAAGGGGTGTACGGTGTGTGCCCGGGAATACTGAAGATCCTGTTATAATAAATATTCATTTAAGTAATAAAATTTGGTATTATGGTGATTTATTAATTAAATTTAGTTTTCAGAGTTATCTGGGAATTTTTATATTAATTTTATTTGTTGATTATCGATATACTTATAGTATCTAATTGAATTATAGAGGAGTCGAGGGTGTTGTGGTGCTGTAAAATTATCATTTTTAAATCATTTTATATAAATTTTATAAAATAATAGAATTTATAATTATTTATTTTCTTTTCTGGATCGGTAGGAAATTGATGATTAGTTTTAAGTTAAATTTTATATTTAAATGGTTTTTAACGTTTATTTTAATTCTTATTGCAGTACGTAATAATTAATTAATTAGATATTAAAGGAGCATGAATAATGAAATAAGCGCTGTTATTTTAAAGTTTTCTTAAATATTTTATCAGGTAAATTAATGAAAGGCGGACAGGGATGAAATTACAAAATTAATAATTTTTTAAGTCCTGAGTATCCGGCATTGGATTCCTGAGTAATGATCATCTAATAATGTAGTTAGATTGTGCTGTCTTGTACTAACCTATTTATTATATATTATACTAATAATTTACTAACTGTCGATCGCATTGGTATCTGTAACCGGGTCGAGTCTGTCCCAACTAATAGTCCTATCCTATCCTTCGGTTTTGTTATGTGTAAGCGGGTGTACGGTGTATGCCCGGGAGTCCGGAAGATCCTGCTATAATACTTGGCTGTACATTCATAAACAATCAATCAATCAATCAATTACTTGTACATTATTATAAGCCATAAACATTCCACTTAACTCTACAATATAAATAATTGACAAAATTGGAGGTTTTTACAAAACTGATTTTGAGAATTTTTCATACGATTATAAAAAGAAAACTGTAGTAATTACTAACTAGTACACATTTAATAAAAAATAATTGTTGAACTTAACAATCAGTAAAATGAAGTTGTACAGGTTTAATAAAAATGTTAGTTGTTAAATGTTATGTTTAGTATTTTATTAATGCAGGTTTAATAAAATACTAAACATATGTCCCATATTAGGATAAGCTTAGCTATTTCTTAACCGATGTCAGTGAAATTTGACATTTGCCATGGAAACAAGGTTCTAAAATTTTTTGGATACATTGACTATTAAAATTTTGTTTGTATGCATGCTTATAAAAATTAGAAGTTTTTTTTCTGTTCCCAAAAACAAATAAATCCTAAAGTTTAAAGTCCGCTTTTAGATAGTGGTGATGTAGAGCGCGACAAATCGAGTTTGCATAATAATCTTGCAAATATATTGACCCAGATTTGGGAAATGATGTGTTGTTCACAAAAAATTACCCATCCAGAGATATTATTAACTCCAGACGGATAAAGACAATACTTAACACCGTAATAGTGAATAAAACAGATTATTTTAATAAAACATTGATTATGCTTGCAGACTGTAATACTTATAAAATATATATGAAAAGACAGTACAATGTCAATTGAACTCAAATTGAATTTGATGGTAACTTTATGGCATTATAGGATAATTGAATACCTAATAGATTAAGAGTTCATGCTGTCTTAGTTTAATAGGTGAATCTTTATATCAGCTTTTAGCTTACCTTTGTAAAATATGAAATAAACTAATGTAGATCAGCAGCAGCCAGTTATTATTATAATTATTGTTAAAGGGCCATGTGGGTGTTCAGCCACCTTGCACTGTGGCCTAAAAGATCTTTTGCGCTTGAACCCTGCTTAATTGCCGTCCATTCTATATTTAGGCTCTTAATGAACCAGATAATACTGCCGGCCGATACGCGATATATACTATCTGGGCTCATTGATATCCCTCCTATACGTTTAATGTTGCAAGTATTTTTGCTAAAAAGATGGTAGTATGAGTAGATTTTACTCTCACGAGTTGCTGGGGCTAAATAAAAGTGGAGGGTACCTGGTATCCAGAATCAGCTTACTTTGGACTGATTAACCTATCAGCCGTTCATCCATCGGCATTTGATGTTCCACCTAAGATTAGGGTTTTTTGTCAAGGATTTCTCCTTTAGCGCCGTACTTTAGCCTGTGCGAAATGCCACGAGGAGGCAGCATGTACAATTGCGAAATGTGACCAGGTTACCCATTTAACACCAGCCTGTTTTAATAGAGAAAATTGTGGTTCCAAATATTGCACCAAGTCGAAATAAGTGTGTGTTCAATACTAACATAAATCAGGATTCTACAAAAATCGTTAGTTACGAAGTTGCTGCAGGTGCTATGGAATGTGCTGATGTACCCATACTCTTCTTATGTCGGAAACCAAATGAAGTAATGTTTGGAGCATTTAGTAATGGTTATGTTTTACGAATTGTTGGGAGACGGAGGCATTTGTATCCAGACTGCATTCAGATGTAAATGAGAATGATTTTATACAATATTTAAATGGCCAATTTGCGCATATAAAAGAGATAAAAGATTTTAACACTATTGATAATACATAAAATGTCAGTGATTTACCAAATTCGATTCGAATAAAATAAAATAATAGGATAATAGGATAAAATGAAACGTTCGTTTGGACAATTATGGTAGCCAAAACTTTCAGGTAGCGAGTGATATGCGAGAATTAAAGGACGCGAATTTTCGTAGCGGTTGTTAAACTGTGCATATTTCCATAATGAAATGTCAAAGCTTGGAGCAATTGGAAACCCTTTAGAAATATTGTATATACATTTTTGTTGCGACAGTTAAAGTTGTTGGTTTGCTTTTGTTAAGTATTATATTGTTGAACAGTTAGGTTTTTTTTTCGCGATAAATCATATAATAAAATGCGCAACGATATTCTCTAAATGGTTGGCACAACAATCATCTTTAAATTTAGTGCTATATCTAATCGGACTCAATTTTCACACTAACTAGTCCATTTTTCGTGAGATTGTAGAAGTTGAATAAAAATATTTAAGCTTAATATTATTTACTAAGATTTGCTTAATACTTTTATATTCAAATTTAAAAATTATTTCTCGTTTCATCTACATGTGTATATACATACATACAACAAAAAAGCAGAAGGTTTGGTGTGCAAAATAATTGAAAAATCTCTTAAAATCTAAATTTATCGCTTGTTGTTCGCAGACAGTTTTTTTTTTGTTTTTATCAGTATGTTCACGTCCATAAAAACGATAAAAATAAATCTTGATTTTGTTATAATTTCCAGTGTCACTTGCAATGCGGGGGTGAAAAATTAGAGGAAAATGTTTTTTTGTTTTGTTCGTTTTTATAAATCATAATACAAGCAGTAATTATGTCAATTACAATAAAAAGCAATAAAAATATGAAAATCAAGTTTCCCACACTTAATGCTCCCTCACTCACACCTTCGTTTATTTATTTTCTCGTCTATTGTTTTTCTTTTACTTTATGCCATGTATATATGTGTATATAGTGTACACAATGGATGTGATGAAACTAAATAAGTTTTTCGTTCAATTTAATTAATCCATAAAACACACTTTTATCACCAAGTAAATTACATTGATCTATTTCTAATTTTTCTCAACCTTTCCCTAAACTCTATTTCCCAATTATTATTATTATTTTTCCTTAATGAAAATTACGATTTATATATAAAACAAGAAGAATCTAATGTTTACCTCATAAAATAAAATCTATTATTGTCTTTTCAATTGATTTTCCACACACATACAGGGATGAGCACCGGGTAGGTAAGCCCAAAAATAGTTTTTAATATTTCAATTACATTTTCTTAAGCACGTAATTTTACGACATACCTACACTATTTTCTTATAATTTTTTTTATTTTTTTTTTGCAAGTATTATGTTATGAGAAAAACAAAAACAAGGAAAATTAAAATCAACACATAATCGAGAGAAGAAAAAAAATTTGTGCACACGGCTTTCTGCACGGTTGCGTTGTTAATTGCTTAAAACTGTTTTTTTATCATGTTTTTCCTCTTTAGATATTATACAATTGTGGACGTTTTGTATACAATCTATACAATGTAAGATTCGTTTTTGTTTTACTTTTTGGTATTTTATTTCCTTTTGTGTGTTGAGATAATACCAACAACAATAAGCTTAAATAAATAACAGTTTCACACTTTTCATTTTATTTATCTCTCCATTAAAGTCGCAGAGCGAATTCGGTTTTGCCGGGGATTTTGGATTAACACAATACACAAAATAATACAGTAGTATAGGTGAATAAATTGGATAATTATTTAATCAAACTAGGCACGTGATGACCTAGAAAAAAAAATTTATAGAGGGGTGAAAAACGGTCAATAGTAGCGAATATTCTTTATAAACCAAGGGCGAATTCGAAGTTTTTGGACTGTGCTATTATGCAGATTGTGCTTTAAGCATATTACGATTGACATTCTAATCCCCCGTTAACAGAATTATTGGGAGTTACCATCTGCATCGGTATTGTAGATTATCACGTATTCTATGTTTATGCTTTTCCTATAACCTAAATCGCTGAAGCAGTAACCAAGCCAACCGGCGAGGACAAAATGGTTAACTTAATCACTTCTTTTATCATATTTTTTTTTCCTAATCAAGATCAATTACAATTTCGTGAACACAAACAACATATTTTGACCCATTATGAAATTATTATAGATGTGCATGAACTTACTGCGCTGTTCGCTTTCAACAATCAGTTTGATTATGGCAACCGTGGATGTGAATCGTGTTTATCTCTTCAATCGCATCAAAACGATGCCCCCGGACCGGTTTTTTGAATTTCGGTAATAGCCAGAGGTCAGACGGAGCTAAATCGGGTAAATAGGGCGGTTGCCGAACGATATGGGTTGAATTCTAAATTTTCCTCCTTCGAGAAATGAATATATGTTTTTAATGTATTTTAATGGCATACACTCGTTAATTAATAACCGTACTAGAATTACAAACCATTATTCGACATGTATTGATCATTATTTTGTTCGTACTGATTACTCTTGTAGTGTTTCTGCATCTTTACATAATTTGCTATTATCTGGGCCCTATTGCACCAACTACTTATCACTTATTACTTATCAACTTATCATAAGTTAGTTTTTTTGATAATGATAAGTGATAAGTGTTTCAACAAAAATAACAAAATCTCACTCACTTATCAATTTGAAAACTTATCAAAATTAGATAATGATAAGTGATAAGCGTTGCACATCAGATTGTCTATAACTTATCAATTGACGAATTATCAAATTTGTATGATAAGTTGTAATGATCTATACAAAAATACTATAAATGTGATAGTATTTGCAAAATAATATACTTTCCGCACATTTTATATTTTAGACAATGGTTTTGTATCTATATAGCAAAACAATTAAAAAATTGTTATTTTGTAATTTAATAACAACAACAATTTTGCATGTATGTATATAATAATACATGAAGAGAAACCTTTCTCAATTGGGAGTTCTTATTTCAGTGTTTAGAATCAATTTTGTTGCTTTTAAAATAAATTCTCTTTTCTAACTGTAAATAATTTTTCAGTAGTACTTAAACGTTAACAATTTATTTTCATAACAAATGAATTAAGAGAATTCCTATTAACTAATAAATTGAATTTAACTACATTATACAAAAAATTGAAATCGTCATATACAAACCAAAATAATTTTCCAATATTCGTCTCGCCCGCTTATGAGCACGATTAAATCTTTGCTCTATTGCATCATCCGGATTTTTTCGCATTGGTGGGATAAGCCAATCTTTAAGGGAAAGCACTGTCACCCAAAATCACAGCACCGAGGAACGGGCGAAAACAAGACTCAAAATTGCTAAATAGCCTTGTATATGGCAATACTCTGGAGTCATGGACACTACCTGGCCAATTTGAATTTACTGCATAAAAGCTGCGGTCTGTGCCATTAACCATCATTGCATTCAGTGAATGTTTTCCATGTCGATTCGCAAATTCTTCTATATTGGCCGTAGGTGCATCTATATTAATAATTGTTCTATTGAAGCAACCAGCTACCTGAAGGTAACCACCCATCTCAAGAAACTTCTATCCTGAATAATCCTAACCAATGCAGTGTTATTAGTAGCTGCTATAGAGGACTCAATGCGCAGTTTCGGTCGCTTCCATGGTGCAAATTTACATACGTGCTCAATTTGTTCATGGACTAACGAAAATGTTTTATCACTCGCGAGTCCATAGAATATTTGGTTCTGGCTTTCACTACACGATTTCTTCTTTCGTTTTCATCCTCGAATAATCTTTCGGACCGACGCATTTATTTATAAAAATTATTTTTTCGTTTAATAAATTTCAGTTTTTATTCACTAAAGTTGATATATTGATAGTTTTATATTAATTTTAAAATATCGAAAAACAACTGTCCTACCTCTATCGAACAGAATGAAATAGTTCTTACTTTGACTTAATATTATAACTTATTAGGACGTGTCCGATTTCTGTGCGAAATAATTTTTTTGTGATAAATTTGACATTAGTCAAATAATTTTCTCTTCCATATTTCAAATAAGTTCATTTGCTGTCCGAATACTGAAATAATTTTGACATAATAAAATTGAAATTTGGAAATACAACAAACGTCAAATTGTACGTAGAGAGTTATTTAAAAGTGTATGTAAAAATGATAGAGGCAGAATTTGATCCAAATATGGTATTATTTCTATTAATTTTGGGTTACATGTGTTTAGAGAAGAATACGGAACTTTACGCGACATTTAATAATGGATTTCCTAAACTACCAGGTATGATACATTTAAACTTACAGGTATGTATGTTAGGTATTGCTCTCTAGTATTTATAAATATCAATAAAATTCATTCTTTGCAGCGACCAATAATGTACACAATTCCCTCAGCAAACAGTATTGTTAATTCAATACTCGGTTATAATGATCCTGTGACGAGAATGCATTTAAGGATATCGTCTAACACTTTCATCGCTATTAGCAAATTATTGCCCAATAAAAACCATGGTTGGGGACCGGAAATAGAACATGATATTTTTGCTGTGGCTGGCAAGTGGGACTAGTTATATAATTGTAGGTGCAGATATGAACATGTCAAGATCAACAGTTTGTGATATTGTTCACAAAATGCTGGACACTAGAACATTCTGGAACTTATTAAATTATATAAAACTTATTTTGTTTACTTCACCGGCACAGAAACAAGAATTATTACGGACATGTCAAAATTATAACACACCGGTGCTGGAACAATGTTGCATACAGTCTAGCATTAATTTATCACAAAAAAATTATTTCGCACAGAAATCGGACTCGTCCTTAGAATACAATAAAATAGCGGTATAAATTTGGAAATTAAAGTTATTATACACTTGAAAACACATTGTTAAATGTATTGCCATTATAATTTATAATCATTTGAATAATAAATAATTTTATTGAAAAATGTGTTTCTACTCTTTTAAAATTGAACAAAAGTTTTCATCTTACAATAACAGCAAAAAAACGATTTTAACAGATTTCCGTCATACCACTACAATTTGTAGCTCTTATCAATTTTTTTGAGTAGTGAAATTTTTCTTATTGATATTTTGGATAAGTTATCATTAAAGTAGTCGATTATTGATAAGTTAAAACTTTTAGTGCAACATAACTATGAAAAAATTATCAAAAACCTCAAACTTATCGCTTATCAAAATATTACTTATCATTTATCATTTTGCAAATTGGTGCAACTTAATTTTGATAAGTTAGTGCTTATCACTAATTATAACTCAATAAAATACTTATCAAATTTCAATTTAGTACAACAGAAAGTTATCAAAAATTATGATAAGTTGATAAGTAATAAGTGATAAGTAGTCATCCCACAAGTAAAGGGCTTCAGAAATATTTTTTAAAACAATGCCAAAAAGTTGATGATAAAATACTTTCTAACAAATTCACATACTACCACAATAAATTTCAACAGTGTGGTAAAGATAGTAAGAAGCCATGGTCGGTTTTTAATCAAATTTTAGGTGATAGTGTTGATAATTACGTTGATAAAATTATATCTGCTGATTAAGATTGTAAAACTCTAGCGAAGTCATCAACTCAGACATTTTTTTTATTAGTCCTGTTGACATCAATGAAATGGTAGGTATAATTAATGGTTTAAAATCTAGTAATAGTATAGATATTCTTGGTATAAGACCCAACGTAATGAAAGCTAACACAAAAATTATATCGCCAATTTTGGTACATTTTATCAATTACAGTTTTCTGAATAGCAGTGTTTCCGATTGTTTGAAAACCGCAGTTGTAATTCTGTTGTTTAAAAAGGGTGATAAACTGCTTAAGAAAAATTATTGTCCTATATCCTTACAGACCACAATTATGAAAATTCTGGAAAAGGCTTTAAAATTACGGGTTGATGCCTTCTTTTCTAAATATAATATTTTAAATAATTTTCAATATGATTTTAGGTCTGGGAAAAATACTGAGTCAGCTCTAATTGATTTTTTGAGTGGGGTTCATAACAATTTAAATAGGAAAAAGTGTTTTTATTGATATTAATAGGGCATTTGACATGGTAGATCACAATTTACTTTTACTAAAACTTTACGAGTGTGGTTTTAGAGGTATACCGTTTCTATGGTTTAAATCATATTTTCGTAACAGGTTTGTTTGTTTGTTTGTTTGAATTATTGATTTATTTTTTACCGTCCTACTTTACGCCTGGAGTAGCCAAATCGAGGACGGGCGGCTACAGATCCGTCTTTGAAAACCACCTGCACATTGCATTACTTCATGCCAACCTCAGTAACAGGTTTTATCAAGTAAAAATTGATAATTCGTTTAGCATGCCTTTTAAGGCAGATTTTGGAGTTCCACAAGGTTCGATCCTCGGTCCTGAATTATTTTTAGTTTATATTAATTCTATATTTAATTTGGATTTGAAGGGCAGAACTATTGCTTTTACTGATGATATGGCATTGAGCATTATGGTTCAAGTACTTTGGAAATATCCAGCCATACTAATTCTGATGATGATCTTGGTTTGATGATCATTCCATGAATTTAAGTGAAAAACTACAATTATTTTTTTTTTAGATTAGCTGGCGATCCATATTCTAGTTATGTTCCAGTGATTGTTTGTAGTTCCAGTGAATTGTAGTAATCTTTGCATTCCAATTGTACCTGTCGATAATTTTAACTATCTAGGTTTGCATCTGGATGCTAATTTAAAATGGAAAATTCATTTTCAGAAAATCAAAGAGAAATCAAATTGTTCTTTCCGTGTCATGCATTTGTTGCGTCAGTTTTGTTCATCCGCAGTTTTATTAAATGTTTATCATGCATGTGTTGAATATAGGCTTTCCTATGCATTATCTTGTTGGGGTGGGGTTTATAAGAATACATTGGAAGCTTAATATATTTTGCAAAAATACATTGTTCGTGTTATGTATTTTAAGGGTCGTCGCAATCGTACCTGGCCAATTTTTGTGGGTTTAGTTTTGTAATGACACCACCAAAATCAGTCGAGTTCTATCAAACTCCCTTTTTCGTTACCTTCGAGACAACACTTGGTCCATCGCCGTATAAGGAACCATTTCCTTGATCGGCTCTGCTTGGTGTGGATCGAACGCTTTTGGTAAGGCATGTTATTTTTATGGATAATGCTAAACCAAATAAGCAGCAGTTCTATGCTATTCTCCAGCTGTTGAAGCTGAAATTGGCGAATAGGTTGACCATGTGCTTTCAACAGGTGTCATCAAAACAAGTGTGAGCTCGTGGCTAGGGTTCGCAAAGCAGATGGTAAGTTCCGTTTGTGCTAAGATGCAAGAAAAATAAATTCGGTGAGTGTGAAAGATAACCACAAAGCTAGTATGCTTCAAAATAGTCGCAATTACATCCTACCATGTCCCTAAAACAATTAGACCACTCAGAAGGTTTCTGGGCATGTCTTGATGGTATTGGTGATTTATCAATCAACACGCCGAAATAGCAGAACCACTTACAAAACTTCTTTGGAAAATCGAAAAAAGTTTTGCGTTTTTTTTTTTTTTTTGTTTTTTATATTCAATTTTTCACATACCAAGATACAGTTTTATGTCCTCAGCTTTTTGAAAAGGTTTTAAAAAAATGAATTTAGAATAGTGGTCCAGAATAAATAGAAACGTATTTCCATTTTTGGATCTAGGTTAGGGGCCCTGATAATCTACAAACAGTGGCCTCAGAACAAACCCTTGCACTCCCATTTCAGTTTTGGTAGAATAAATAGTTTACTGGCTTAATTTCTTTGCAAGTTTGACGATTACTGACATAATCCCAGACTTCATTTACCATTTTAGGCCACAAAAATTATCTCTGAATTTTCTCAAGGAGAATAGCGCTTAGGAACTTGAAATTTCCAATTAGGTAAATCAGTTAAGGAGAATGACAGCTTATTTGGAGATATGTCGACTAGAACGTCACCATCAGATATTTTAAAATTAGAAAAAGACTCAGAGGAAGATAAAACTTTAGAACATAATTTTAAATATTCGGTCGATTTGAAAGATGTTGAACTTTAGTTAATGTTAATGCCACATTCCAAAAAATCACTTATGTGGTAAACACAGTTTCGTAACGGGATTTTCCAAAATACATCGTTCAAGTCGAGATTTGAGATTTATCTTGCTTCATCCAATCGGCTGATGAGTCCATCCAATTAATATCAGAATTCAGACCTGCGAGTACTGCCGAAGATACAGAATAGTATCGCTGTTTGATGTTAGGAAATTACAGAAGTTTTGCCTAGACCATGTTTGTAAAATGAAAGAAATTATTTAGCAATATCTTCTTCGTCTCTAGTATATTAAATAATTTTCAAAAATATAAGCCTAACCGGTGGTTTCAGACTCAGAATTAAGTACATATGCATAGTTTTCTGTTATATATCACAGACGCGGTATCCGTGAAACGTGTCTTTCGGGTATGTCTGCTGTGGTTGTTTCCAGAGAACAACACTTCGTTCAATTTATTTTGGAAGCCCCGTCTTTACGGCATCCATGACAAACCAATCTTTGGCGCTTTAAGCTTATAATGAATCTGTGCCCTTTATAAATTTTTCACCAAAATTAAAACACATTTTTCTTATATTTGAAATGAACATTATTAAACCTAATATGTGTTGATCGACAACCTTTTGCCATTTTTCTGGTAAAACCAAGTGATTTTCACAGGCCTCTTTTGAAGTCAGCTTTACAACATGAAGAGAGTTTTATAGAGAGCGAAAAAAATGATAGTCGGACGGGCCATCTCTACGATTGCATGTCAATGGACGTCAAACACCCAGCTGTACTTCTTAAGTGGAGCAGTTTTCAAAAATTAATACAAACCGTTTGATGTATTGCGCAAATATTTCATCTGACCACCTAAGCTATCTCTAAAGGTACATACGATTACCTAACAATGGCCGACAAATATCCAGCTTCACTTTTTTTTATAGTAGAGCAACTTTAAAAATTCATAAAAGCCGCTTGACGGATCGAGCAAGTATTTCGTCTAACCCAAAATATCTCTAATTGTCCATATCGTGTCGCGCAAATATTTCGTCTGACAAGAAACATGCGCGTATAGCAGTTTTAAAAAATTCATGACAACCTTTGTATGGGTCGTGCAAAAATTTCATCATACAAAATACATTCGCAAGGATACAAACAATACGATGGCATACTCAAATATGTGTAGAAAATTAGCCATCTCTGCGAATATAAGTCAAATGGCCAGAAAACTTATTTTGTAGTAGAACGATTTTGAAAAATTCATAAATCCGTTTTGCACATATAACGTACAACAAATTTATAACGTAAAACCGCATTCCATTCGTTTGTAAATAGTAAAGCATAAAATGCAATAAGCATAAATTTTTGTTAGTGTAAGTAGTATTAAAATTATAAGAATTACGAATTAAAGCGTATTTGTAGAAACAAACAAAGCTTTCAGAGTAATTAATGTTAAAACTAAGTTGTTATTGAAATTAATGTTAAAAGATAGGTGCATGTACGTATTGTTTATTATAAGTGTAATTAATGTTAAATTTTGCTTATCAATTAGTCAAAATATTGGATTTAAATCAGAAAATGTATATTAAATTTGCGTATATTGCATAATTGAAAATCATTTGTATCAAAAATCAGAATTAAATTGGAATTGTTTGAGACTACACAAGAAGTTACTTTCCAAGCCAACCTGCTGACGACCAGAGAAACAAAGATGAATACTTTCAGATAGCACTCAAAATTTAAGAATATAAGGAGAAAACATAGGATTCAGACGCCTAAGCTAATTATAGATCAAATCTTTACCAGATTTAGAATGTAGATCGGCAAAACATTCTCAGCTTGACTATGAGCAAGTTGAATTTGGCAAAAAAAAAAAAAAAAAAAATATATATATATATATATATATATATATATATATATATATATATATATGTATATCTATATCTATATATATATATATCTATATATATATATATATATATATATATATATATATATATATATATATATATATATATATATATATATATATATATATATATATATATATATATATATATATATATATATATATATATATATATATATATATATATATATATATATATATATATATGTATATATATATATATCTATATATATTATATATATATATATATATATATATATATATATATATATATATATATATATATATATATATATATATATATATATATATATATATATATATATATATATATATATATATATATATATATATATATATATATATATATATATATATATATATATATATATATATATATATATATATATGTATGGTGCAAAATACGTCAACTCACAAATTTGTGGAAGTCAAATTTTAATTTTGTGTTTTTTCTAGTATAATTGTTTAGCCCTTGACTGAAAAAGTAAATTATGGAAGACGATTTTTTTTGTTGTTGTTTTTTGGCGAGATACAGGGTGTTAAATATTTGAAATATACGCTGAGGTGGTAAAGCATTTGTGCCTGTCAAATAAAAAGTTGTTATCCGATAATTATGATAGACGCTTCGTTTTATAGATAAAAGTATGAGGATTAAGAAAAAATTATAAAAATTATATCATGTTTAAATTCTTCCCTGAAACAATTTCCGCAAAAATTTTGTTTTTCAATTATGTAACAAATGTGTATTTTTTTTTGTACCTTATTTAATATTCTTACATACACCAAAAATCCAGAAATTTATTTTTTTGTTTTCTTACAAAATATATTTTTGTACCTAGGTGTCACAATTAATATATGGAAATTGTGATTTGTGGGATAACAATTTATATATGGAGATTTCATTTAATAAATATTTATATTAATAAATTTTTATTATCAAGTATTAAACCAAACAACAGAAAGACAGGAAATTCCATTATCTAATGTTAAAGAAGTAAAACAAGAAATAAAGAATCATGTAGTACTTAAAAAATCACCAGGATGTGACCTGATACCCGGAGAGATTCTAAAACAACTGCCTAATAAAGCTATTAAAAAAATATCGGACATAATTAATGCTTCCTTCAGACTCCGTTATGTCCCTTTATCTTGGAAATTTTGCGGAAGTGATAATGATACCTAAGCCAGGTAAGCCACTAAGCGAACTGGCCTCGTACAGGCCAATATCACTTCTTCCAACTATGTCAAAACTATTTGAGAGATTGTTATTAAAACCAATTAAACCAGAAGTTGTAAAATCAGGAGCTGTTCCGTCCCATCAGTTTGGATTTAGAGAGGAACACTCCACAATCGACCAGGTCCATAGAATAACAGATATAATAGAAAAATCCTTAGAGGAAAAAAAGATTTGTTCAGCCATATTTCTTGACATAGCGCAGGCATTTGACAAAGTCTGGCTAGATGGTTTAATATTTAAATAGGAGAAAACTCTGCCATTTGAGTATTGCGAACTGCTAAAGTCATACCTGAAAAGGAGATATTTTAGAGTTAAACAGGAAGGAGTTTACTCCAGTATTAAAGAAGCTAAAGCAGGAGTCCCGCAGGGGAGTGTCTTAGGGCCTTTCCTTTTCGTACTGTTTACTAGCGACATACCGCAGACGAGCAATACAACTATTGCCACGTTTGCAGATGACACTGCAATTCTATCTGTTGGTGACACAATCGGTGAAGTCACATTCAAACTACAAATAGCCGTAGATAATATACAAGATTGGCTAGCTAAGTGGAGAATTAAAGTGAATGAATCGAAGTCTACTCACATTAACTTCACTAATAGATCAATAGAACCACTACCTGTGACTCTGAATAATATCTCTGTACCACATGCCAATCAAGCAAAATACCTTGGTATGAACCTTGATGCAAAGTTAAAGTGGAAAATACACGTGAAAAAGAAAGCAGAAGAGCTTCAGTTAAAATATAGAAAAATGTACTGGTTAATTGGAAGAAACTTTCAGTTATCCATTTATAATAAACTTATGCTTTATAAACAAGTACTCAAGCCGATCTGGACATATGGTATTCAACTATGGGGATGCACCAAAATCAGCAATCAACAGATAGTTCAACGATTTCAAAATAAAGTCCTCAGAGGATGTTGAAGAGCATCACATGTCGAAGAATCGACCTCTAAAACAAAACAAATTAATTAGGATTTTGTATTTAACTTTAATTTATTTAAAATATTGTGACGGTGACACCTAGTGTGTAATAGAATAAGTTAAAATTAATAGCTCAATGTTAAACTGTACTAAAATGAAACTTTCCATGATAAAATTGTTCTACACTATTCTAACTTGAAAAATCATGAGCTTTCTAGAAGTTTGGTTTGTGTATATAAAAAGGCGAACGAAATCGAATTGGATCAGTAATATTTGGTAAGCGATAGTATAAAGATTAAAAGGAATTAAAAAGTGATTTAAAAAGTGTTTGAGTGTGAAATAAAAAGTAAAAGTGATCAGTAAAATTTAAGAATAATTTATATAAAGTGATTTTGTGAATTTTTATTGATAAACTGTGTTGTAATAAATTTTGTGAAATAAATAAATTCGTTGGAGATAAAGTAAATTGATTTTGTATTATTCACAATCCAGTGATACGAACCTTATTTGACAAGGCAAAAACGTAACAATATTTATCTTAATCTCACTTTTAAACCTTTTTTTGTAATTATTACAAATGATAATTACAATGCTCAATTATAAAATATTGTGACGGTGACACCTAGTGTGTAATAGAATAAGTAAAACTAATAGCTCAATGTTTACTGTACTAAATGGAATTTTCCATGATAAAAATTGTTACGTAATGTTTCTACGCTATTCCAACTGGAAAAGTCGTGAACTTTCGAGAAGCTTGGTTTGTGTATATAAAAAGGCGAACAAGATCGAATTGGATTATTCGTATTTGGAACGCGATAGTGTAAACTTGTAAGATTATCAGTAATATTTGGTAAGCGATAGTATAAAGATTAAAAGGAATTAAAAAGTGAATTAAAAAAGTGTTGTAGTGTGATAAATAAAGTAAAAGTGATCAGTAAAATTTAAGAATAATTTATATAAAGTGATTTTGTGAATTTTGATTGATAAACTGTGTTGTAATAAATTTTGTGAAATAAATAAATTCGTTGGAGATAAATTAAATTGATTTTGTATTATTCACAATCCAGTGATACGAACCTTGAGTGACAAGGCAAAAACGTAACAATTTGGTGACAGCGGTGGGATTGTGAATAAAAAGAAAAAGAAAATGATTCTCAACGAATTAAAAGTTCCAGAATTAAAGAGGGAACTTGAGAAACGGGGTTTGGCCACTGATGGTACTATAGCAGCTTTACAAGCGCGACTACGTGAGGCCATGCAGAACGAAGGGCTGGACGCGGAACATCATGATTTTGGAGAGAAAGTAACGGATGCGGCAACCGTAGAGCAGAAAGCAGAAGATAAACAACCGTTGGTCGAAGGACACAAGAACTTTCTGGAAGTTTCGATTTGTCGCAGTTAGAAGCTGCCATGAACCAAATGACGGGACAGATGAGTCTAATGAAACAACAAAACGAACGACAAATGGTGAAAATTGAGCAGTCAAATGAGCGACAGTTGGAGACTATAAACCAGTCAAACGAAGTAAATAAAACGACAGTTGGAACAACAAAATCAGTCTAACCTAAAAATGGAACAACAAATAGTGTAAAATAATGTGTCTTTTAAAATGCAAAAATGGTTCCTATATTTTCAATTCACTATAGAGTTTCACTTTAATACCAAATAAGTCGCAACAGGAGGAATAATAAAAAAAATGCACCAATCGCGTTTAAATACAAAACTCACAAAATAATTATATTTTTTAATTCATAATAATTTATTATTCCTTATTGATATTTAATAAAATTAAAATATATATCACCGTTTTCTTGCTTCAATAATCTCCGTTTTTTGCTTATGATTTTTTCCAAAATGTTTTGTTTCACCTAGATGTATCTCGCTTGATGGTCGCCAAAAGAATAGATCGAGAGAAAATTTGCCAATCATCATGTCATAATTAGAAAATGGCTAAAATTTCCCTTCGATCTTAATATTCTAAGTGAGTCGGTTAATTTCGATGAATTTCAAATTATCCGCTTTATACTGCTAGAAATTGCAATACAGAAAATACATAGAATGCACTCATTGCTGAACACAAATAATCTGCTATAGTATTGGTAGTAATTATTATTTCATAAACAAAAATGTCAAAGCGTCAAATCAAAGTTTTTTGTGATGTAAACAATAATAAGAATACCAAGTGATTCTAATTGTTTTGTTTTGTTTGTTGTGATCCTAATTGGTAAAAATTATTAACCCGTGGCGATTATGGAAGCAAATCGATGTTGATTTTATATAATAAGATAAGTATTTAATTACATAACTTTTAATACAACAACAAAAAAATTAAATTAAATAATTTTCTTTTGCATGGATTTTTTAGGCTGTCATCATTAACATAGACCGCCCGTTAACAACTCCAGTTGTTAACTAATTGGTAATTTGCATATTTTAGTGATTGCTCGTTTGACCGTTGTGGATGGTGTTTTAATAGATACTACTCGTATTAGACCATTATTATCCGGATGAACCTCTATGATCCGGCCCAACGCCCATTTACATGAAGGTAAGTTATCGTCTTTGATTAATACGAGGTCATTGATTTTTAAATTGTCCATCTTTTTAGTCCATTTATGTCTTTGTTGAAGAGAATTCAAGTATTCATTGCTAAATCTCTTCCAAAATCCTCTCACTCGTTGTTGGATGTGCTGCCATCGGGATAATCTCGCTATCGGTACATTTTCTAAATCATATTCTGGGATCGCGGATATTGTTGAGCCGATCAGAAAATGTGCGGGAGTCAAAGCCTCGATAGTGGTGTCGTCTTCAGATATAGCGCAAAGCGGCCTCGAATTTAAAATTGCTTCTATTTGTGTTAGTAACGTCGACATTTCCTCAAATGTTAAATTGCAAGTGCCGGTGGCTTTGTTCAGATGTGTTTTCACTGATTTCACAGCCGCCTCCCATAATCCCCCAAAATGAGGAGCTGCTGGTGGTATTGTATGCCATTGTATAGAATTTGACGCCATATATTCTGCAATTTAAGAACTGTCTGTCTTAGATTTTAGCATTCTATATACCTCTTTTAACTGTCGCCTCGCTCCAATAAAATTTGTGCCATTATCTGTAAATATTTCATTTGGTACCCCTCTTCTCGAAGAAAATCGCTTCAACGCTGCAATGAACGCGTCACTGCTAAGGTCTGTCACAGCTTCTAAATGGATAGCTTTGGTAACCATACAAACAAACACAGCTATATAGCCCTTTACTATTATAGCTCCTCGTCCTCTTTTGTTGGCTATAGAAACCGGTCCGGCATAATCTATTCCGCATTTACTAAATGGCCTGGCTGGTGTGGTTCTAACCGCTGGTAAATTCCCCATAAGTTGTTTCGTGGTTGTGGCTCTTTGTCGGAAACATTTTACACATTTCCTTATTTCTTCTCTGATAAGTCCTCTGCCTCTGATGATCCAGTATTTCTGTCGGATTAGATGGGATGTTAAGGAAGGGCCTGGATGTAAATATTTATTGTGGACATGGGAAATTATCATTCTACTCAGGATATGTGATTTGGGTAGAATGATTGGGTACTTTAAATCATATTGATTTGTTGAATTTTGTAATCTTCCTCCAACTCTTAATATGCCATTTTCATCTATGAATGGTGTTAGTGGAAGGAGATTACTTTTACTGTGTATTTCATTTTTCGCCCTCAATTGTTTGATTTCATCACGAAATTCGTAATTCTGGATATGTTTTATCACTTGCTTTGTTGAGTAATCCAGCTCCTTTGCTGAAAGTGGTGTGAATTTTCTCTCATCTTCTTTGACCCTTAAATTTGCTACAAATCTGTTGACAAAACTTACAATTCTTATTAGTTTGCTGAAAGAAAATGTTCGTTCAATCAGATCATCAATTAGATTGCTAGTAGTTTCACACTGAAGTACATGAGTTGCAGCTGGCTTTTGAGTTCGTTTCTCTAAATTTGTTGTACTATATAAATCATCACAGGATGGCCAACAAATGCTTTCTAACTGTAACCATTCCGGTCCTTTCCACCACTGTTGCAAATTGACGAGCTTCGAAGGAAACACACCCCTTGAAGCGTGATCGGCTGGATTATGTTCTGATTTCACGTGATTCCAGTGCTGCCTTGGTACTAAATTCAATATTTCTGCAGTACGGTTGCCGACGAAAGTTTTCCATTTGATGGGGTGATCGGATAGCCATGCTAAAACTATCGCGGAATCGGTCCATGCGTATAATTTTGTTGATGATGCCATAGTGTCTCTAACTGCAACAAGCAATCTCGCTAGAAGATGAGCTCCACATAACTCCAATCGTGGTAAACTAACTTGTTTTATTGGAGCCACTTTTGTTTTGGATGCAATTATCGTAACGCGAACAGCCCCCGTCTCATCTTGAGATCGACAATATATCACCGCAGAGTAGGCTCGTTCACTCGCGTCCGAAAATCCATGAAGTTCTGCTTCACCGGTATGTACGTGTCTTTTAATATTCAACTTCTGAAATTCAATAAATTCATCTTTAAGTTGGCCCCATACTTTAGCAATATCGACTGGTAGTTCCTCGTCCCATTCTAATTTTCGTAACCATAATGTTTGGAACAACATTTTAGCGATAATGGTAGAAGGTGATAGCCAACCTAATGGGTCGAATATCTTACACGCGTCGGAAATCAATGTTCGCTTGGTTGATATCGCATTTTCAGGCAGTTTTACTGTGAATGAGAAAACGTCTTTTGAAGGATTCCATTTTATGCCAAGAATGTTAACGTTTTCTTCGGTTTCTTTGATCTCAAGAACACTTTCCTTTGTATCCATTATGTCTGCTAGTTCTGTTGAGTTCGACATCCATTTCCTCAAGTTAAATTTTGATTTTCCAATAACATATTGAATTTTTTCTTTTAGGTTTTTTGCATTTTCGACCGAATTCGCACCTGTAAGGAGATCATCAACATAAAAGTCATTTCTAATTACCTGGGCTACAAAAGGAAATTCCTTTTCCATATCAAACGCCGCTTGATGTAGAGCTCTTATGGCGAGAAATGCTGAGCTAGCTAAACCAAACGTAACCGTGGTGAGTATATAAGATTTCAACTTTTCGTTGTCTCGTTCGCGCCATAGAACCCTTTGGTAATTTTGATCTACATCTGTGACCCTTACTTGTCTGTACATTTTTTCGATGTCTCCAGCCAGGGCGATCTTATGATAACGAAATCTCGTTAAAGTTGACCACAGAGTTGGTTGAATTGTGGGTCCAACTAGCATGTTATCGTTCAATGATAATCCGTTACTTGTTCTGCAAGATCCATCAAATACTACGCGGATCTTCGTTGTTTTACTGGATTCTTTTACTACGCAATGATGTGGTAGATAGTAACTTGCATTGTCATCTATATGTGCTTCTTCGTTACGTATTTCGCGCATATGCCCCAACTCTATGTACTCACGCATCACTTTGACGTATTCGGATTTCAGATTCTCGTTGGCATTTAATTTGCGCTCTAAGTTCAGGAATCGTTTTGTGGCAACATGAACTGAATTTCCTAGTTTGGGTGTAGAATCTTTAAATGGGATTTTTACAATGCACCTACCTTCTTCGTCGCGCTTATAATTAGCTTTAAAGTGTTCTTCGCATTCCTTTTCTTGACTTGTGAACGGTTGGCACTTTTGGATCTCCTCCAATTCCCAAAATTTTCGCAAAGTTTCATCATTGTTTACATTTACATGGAAATTGTAACTCTGAGAATTTATCTGTAGTTGATTTGCGTTGCCGTAGTTTAAATCGCCTGATAATATCCATCCAAACATGGTATTTTGTGCCACCAACGTATTGTCTATGTTTTCGATGCGGCCTTCTCGTAAGATATTAAAAAATTTGTCAGCACCAATCATAACATCAATGATATTCGGTTTGTTGTAACGGGGATCTGCAAGCTGCAAATGTTTTATGTTGTCGCAATTGTTAAGATTGAACTGTTGACCTGGCAATCGGTTCGGTAATTTGTTTAATATTAAAACATTCACTTCTAATTCTTGTTTGTCATAACAAGATGATAGGGTAATTGAAGTCATCCCCTTGGTGTGTGTTGTATCTGGCGTCAGACCTCTTATAGATATATTCGCGTTCTGCCTAGGAAGCTGTAACCGCTGTATACATCTCTCGGAAATAAATGATGCTTGAGCCCCAGAATCCAATAATATTCTGCATTTTTGATACATCCCAAAATTATCGCGAACTCTCGCAATTGCTGTGGGAAGGAGTGCCTGGAATTTATTAGTCGTTGATGTGTTTGCATTGATTTGTGTGTCTTCAAATAATACTTCGGTTGATGTTTGGTAATTTGTGCTTTCCTTGGACGTTGAACTGGATGTTGCTTCACTGTTGGTTTCTTTTGTTACTGCTGCATCTACGTGTAATGTGGAGTGGTGCTTCGCCTTACATTTGCTGCATCTAAATCTAGATTTGCATACTGCAGCCTGATGATTAGCTCTCAAACAATTGAAACAAAGTTTTTGTTCTGCAATGAAGCCTCTTCGACTCGTAATGTCCAATTCTAAAAATTTATCACAGCTATGTAAGCCGTGGTTGGAATTACATTTTGGACAAATTTGAGCATTAGGTATGACATGCATTATTGTTCTGGCTCTGGATACCTGAGGTTTGCTCACGTTGCTTGATCTTTTAACTTCGCAATCGCCCAATGCATTGCCACGCCTTTTGAGGAATATTTTAAATTGATCAAGTGTTGGGAAGTCTTCATCACATATATTTAGAGCCCAAGCTTGTTTGGATTCGATATCCAATTTATTCACCAAAATGGAAATTAACCACGGATCCCTGGTTTCGGCTGGTGGTCCTACTACTTTAAGCCCCCGCAACACTTCCTCCATTACATCGGACATGTGGTGTAATGCTTTCGCTGATGGTTGTGATATGCTGGGTTGATCGGTAAATCGTTTTAATAGATTGTTTACGGCATATCGTTTGTTATCATATCTCTGTTGTATAATTCCCCAGGCTTCGTCATAATTCGCATCGGTGATCTCGATATGCCTCACTAAAGCGGCAGCGTCTCCTATTAGCAGTCCCTTCAAATATTGAAGTTTCTGTGCTCCGCTTATATTCGCTTTTCTTCCAACTGATGCTTGAAATAGGTCTTTAAAAGATTGAAATTCTGAATAGATTCCTGAGAATACAGGAATATTCATTCGCGGAAGACGTATTTCATCGTCACCGGCTCGCTTGATGTACTTTACTTCTTCTAAGAGTGATTTCTGGGTTACGAGTAAATCTTCCACTGAAGGTTCCGCGTTTGGCACGTTCATCTCGTACTGCTTTTTCATTAATTTATCCTTTAAGGAAAAATACTTGTCTTCTAGTACATTCATTGCAGTGTTGATATCATCGTCAAGTTTAATTCGGCTTTCAAGTGATTTAAATTCTACCCATTCGTCTTCCAATAATTGGATTTTAATACGCACATTGTCGATGGTTTCTTCACCTCTAATATCAGCAACAAACTTCTCAATATGTGCGATTCGTTTCGCGATACGGTTGAGACACCGGATGTCTGCCATTTTATATTTCGACCGATAAACAAACTTACTAAAATAGTCTACAAATTGGAATTAGCACTATAATCCACTAAATTTAATTTAACACCGCACTAAATCGCTTTATCACCGTCAATAATTTATACACCGGATTATCCGGCTCGAAGGACCATGTAAAATAATGTGTCTTTTAAAATGCAAAAATGGTTCCTATATTTTCAATTCACTATAGAGTTTCACTTTAATACCAAATAAGTCGCAACAGGAGGAATAATAAAAAAAATGCACCAATCGCGTTTAAATACAAAACTCACAAAATAATTATATTTTTTAATTCATAATAATTTATTATTCCTTATTGATATTTAATAAAATTAAAATATATATCACCGTTTTCTTGCTTCAATAATCTCCGTTTTTTGCTTATAATTTTTTCCAAAATGTTTTGTTTCACCTAGATGTATCTCGCTTGATGGTCGCCAAAAGAATAGATCGAGAGAAAATTTGCCAATCATCATGTCATAATTAGAAAATGGCTAAAATTTCCCTTCGATCTTAATATTCTAAGTGAGTCGGTTAATTTCGATGAATTTCAAATTATCCGCTTTATACTGCTAGAAATTGCAATACAGAAAATACATAGAATGCACTCATTGCTGAACACAAATAATCTGCTATAGTATTGGTAGTAATTATTATTTCATAAACAAAAATGTCAAAGCGTCAAATCAAAGTTTTTTGTGATGTAAACAATAATAAGAATACCAAGTGATTCTAATTGTTTTGTTTTGTTTGTTGTGATCCTAATTGGTAAAAATTATTAACCCGTGGCGATTATGGAAGCAAATCGATGTTGATTTTATATAATAAGATAAGTATTTAATTACATAACTTTTAATACAACAACAAAAAAAAATTAAATTAAATAATTTTCTTTTGCATGGATTTTTTAGGCTGTCATCATTAACAAATAGAGAAAATTGAACAACCAATCCAGGAAATTGCAGATGGGCAAAAAAAAATGGACGAGAAACTTCTCGAATTATCTAGTAACATACACGGCGAAGTAGAGAAGCTACAAATGGAGATTCAAAAGGTTGACGAGAAATTAGAAACGAAGGTTCAACATGTTGAAGAGAAATTGTAAACGGAGATTCAACAAGTTGTGGAAAAATTTCAACGTCTCGAGAAAGATCTAACTGATGTCAAGGCAAGTGGAACAACGACGCAAGTGGTACAGACCGTTCAATCAGTTAAGTTAAAACCACCAAACTTCGACGGTACAACATCTTTCGGCATTTTCAAATTTCAATTTGAAACGGCAGCCAATCAAAACCGTTGGAATGATGAACATCTTGTCGCAGCGTTAATAGTGGCCCTTAAAGGTGAAGCAGCGGAGGCCTTACAAACAATTCCGGAAAAAGATCGCAACAGTTATCTCGAAATTATGAAGGCGCTGGATAGGAAGTACGGCAGTAACCACAAGCGTGAAATCTATCGAATGGAATTGAAAAGCCGCTACCAAAAGGGAGGAGAATCACTTCAGGAATTTTCATCGGCAATCGAGCGACTAGTACATCTAGCACATACCAGTACGTCGGCCGATTATATGGAAAGGCTTAAAATTGATGCTTTCGTTGACAGTATTCGAGATCCAGAGACACGCAGGGCTGTAATGTTGTCACCTAAATCAACCTTTGCGGAAACCGTTGCGTTTGCGTTAACCATCGAGGCTGTGCAGAACTTCACCAGACCATCAGTATTTAGGCGTCAAATGAACTCAGACAAGAACGGCAGCATGAAGCGAATGGTACCGACAGTCGGAAGAGGCAGGCTTAGGTGTTGGAAATGTGACAACTTGGGTCACATCTCAATGGACTGTCGGAAAGTAATACATGGAGAGAGAAGATCGCCACCTTTTATACGAGCAAACACGGAACGGTCGGCACAGAGGTCTAGAGGCAGCGAGCGAAGATGTTGGGTGTGTAACAGGATTGGCCACATCTCGCGAGATTGTTTGGAAGCAGGAGGAAAGCGGCACGGATTACCATCTTCTGTGGAAAGAGCACGAAGAGGAGAGCGGGAATCGGATGAGCGGATGGCAACAGTCGGTAAAGTGGAAAGGTTAGAAGTCAGTTTGAAGGAACCGAAGCTGGCTTCGCCGTCTAGTTGCCCCATAACATTCATCCCTGTTACGAGTGAAGCACGAGGCGGAAGCAGCGTCACAGTTTGGGGCGGTGTTGAAGGGAGGAGGTGTATTATTACGCTGGATACCGGAGCAACCCACACAATTGTTCGGAAAGATTTGATCGCAGGAGCAGTGCAGCTGGTTGATGGGTTAAAATTAAGAATGGCAAATGGGGAGAGTGCAATGATTAAAGGGAAAAATATCGTGAGCATAAGGATCGGCGAAACTCTTTTCCCACACGAAGTTTTGGTCGCAGACATTGTGGACGAGGTCATTTTGGGAACGGACTTCATGAGGATGAATGGCTTTGTGTTGGATTTTGGACGAGGAATATTGAGCAGCGATAACATCGAGCTGAATCTTAAATTTAACGGTACGGATGTGACAGTAAGGCTAGTAACAATCAGTCATTGCGAGGAGCTGCCATCGAAATCTGAAACAATTGTTGAGGAAACCAAAGAACACCAGGTTAAGCAGACTTTGGATAAGAAGGGCCGAGTTGTGCTAGGTAGAGTGCGAGTGTCGGGCGACTGGATGAGAACTCGATGTGTCATACGGGCAAATGGCCAGGGATTATACGAGGGGCAACTGGTGTGGCATCACAACTCGCAACAAAAGAAGGGGGATTTATCGGCGAAAGTGCAGCCTATATGGACGGCACCCTACAGGACAAGAAAAGGACAAGGAGGTAAACCAATGGCGGTGCATTTGGAGAGGCTGGCCCTATACAGAGGAGGTGATTTGGGTCCTGTTCGGGACGAACAGGCTTAGGTGAGGAGTAGTGTGACGGTGACACCTAGTGTGTAATAGAATAAGTAAAACTAATAGCTCAATGTTTACTGTACTAAATGGAATTTTCCATGATAAAAATTGTTACGTAATGTTTCTACGCTATTCCAACTGGAAAAGTCGTGAACTTTCGAGAAGCTTGGTTTGTGTATATAAAAAGGCGAACAAGATCGAATTGGATTATTCGTATTTGGAACGCGATAGTGTAAACTTGTAAGATTATCAGTAATATTTGGTAAGCGATAGTATAAAGATTAAAAGGAATTAAAAAGTGAATTAAAAAAGTGTTGTAGTGTGATAAATAAAGTAAAAGTGATCAGTAAAATTTAAGAATAATTTATATAAAGTGATTTTGTGAATTTTGATTGATAAACTGTGTTGTAATAAATTTTGTGAAATAAATAAATTCGTTGGAGATAAATTAAATTGATTTTGTATTATTCACAATCCAGTGATACGAACCTTGAGTGACAAGGCAAAAACGTAACAATATGTGTATTAGATAAGCGTAGTTCATCTATTCATTGTTAGATGTCTCTTCAAGCAAATTTTAATGTTATTATTTGTTATAAGAGATGTGATTAGAAAATCCATTTAACTTTTGTTCAGTGGCTTACAACCATGAACTGGTTTTTGGAAAGTTTTTGTTTTCGGGCAACACCAAGTTAACAAAATTTGGATGATATTGACATTTTGATTAATTAGAAAGCGAGCTTCAAAGCGACAACAATTAGAAGTAAAATTATATTCATGTTTCAAGAATAAATTTGTACATTATTGGAATTCAAGATAAGTAATCGCCGTGTGTTTTATTGTTCCTTGCGTGCGCATTTCAGATCTTTATTTTGCTACTTGTTCGTCATTGGGCAATTTCAAATTTATCCGAGTTTAGCTATTGAACAGAGGAATTGTAAATGCCCCTTGGTACACTCGTAATAGTGACCTTCATATAGATCTCGGAATAGACACAGTCGCAAGTGAAATAAAGAAATGTGCTCAAAAACACCAGGAGAGGCTCCATCATCACCCTAACATCGAAGCTGCAAGACTACTTCATCAAGAGGGTATAATAAGAAGACTCAAAAGACTAAAACCTTTTGAGTTACCTGAATAGTCCGCACAATGCAACATCAACCAAAACAACACTTTATGTAAAGAATACATATGAGTGCTTTATTATTATATTGTCAGAGTCAAACGCTGTTAGTCAAAAATGACTAGTTACTTTGTAAATTTTTTTTATTGTTATCATAAATAAAATTATTAAAAAAAAAAAAATAAAAAAAAATCAAGTAGGTATTATTGGTAATTTCATACTTTTAAACGTAATAATATGTATGAGGTATCAGATTTTACTTATTACTAATATTTTGTTAATTACCGCAATAAAATATCTAACCACTGAAAAAGGGATTCGCCAATTTTTAAATGGTACTATCGTAGAACGCTCTGTTTCCTTTCTGAACAAATCTAATAAAATATAATGATAATATGTAAGCTTTAATGTCTTTTAATAGCATTAATTGTGGGGTAATACACCAGATGTTAATTAAAGCACCAGATGTTAATTATAACTTATTCAGTGTAAGTGAATTATAGAAATAAAATTTTAAAAATAATTTTTAAAAATTTAAATATCAGAGTGCGTGATTTAAAATAAATGTAGTATTAGATTTAGCAATGGACCGATTTATCAAATGTTGTAAACATTTTCCTGAATAGAAATGTTCAAAGCAAAAACTACAGAAAATTAACGATGCTCTTGCAAACGCCGAAAAATTGTTCGGAACCACCTGCATCACCTGCAACTCCGGAAATAGTCGCTTCTGATGCTAGTTCTATTAGTAGTGATAGTGAAGAGCGTCATTTGAAAGGTGCAACTGTTTTAGAACAAATTAATCAGATAATACCTGGTATTGGCAAGTCGCCAATATATCCGAGCAACTTAGAAACCAGAGGAAAATATCAGTATCAAAAAATTATCGATTTAGCATCGTTTTTACCATCGTGGAACAGCTAATGGCAGACCAAATGAAGGCTGCTCTATACGATGAATTCATGGAGGAAATGAAACACAGATTTACGCAATTGAACAAAGGCCGTGAAAAGATCCAGCTACTGGCCTGTTTTCCGAAATCACTAACAATACAATAAATTGAGAACGGGTTCAGCGCTACACAACATATTATCCGAACAGCAAAAAAACTTCAGAATGAGAATGGTCCATTAAGTCTTCCAGAAGCTAGAACGGGAAAAACATATCAATGATGAACTTAAGCAATCGGTACTTGATTATTACAACGATGATGATGTTAGTCGGATAATACCTGAGAAAAACGATTGCTTCACTATTGAAAAAGCCAAGGTGCAGCAGGACGACGAATGAAAAAATTTGGATTTTCCAAATTTTAACTTCTACGGCCTAAAAACTGTGTGCAACCAGGAAGTAGTGGAACACATATAGTTTGCGTTTGTACAATTCATCAGAATGACAAACTAATTATTTATGGAACGAGAGTGGAAAGCATAACCAAAAACGAAATATCGCACTACATAGATTGCTTTAAATCGAAACCTGCTACCTTCAAGAATGCAACAATTGTCCAGGATTGGATGGGTTTCGAAATTTTTTAATGACATCATTTCTTGATTACGAGGATGGGCTTTCAACCGACAGATAATCGCTAGATAACTTTCTGGATTATTTCATAATTAGGCTGAAACAAGTAATACCACACTACTATACTTCACTTCAACAATCTAGCTTCATCAAATAAAAAAAATTGGAGTTATAGGACACGGAGTTTCTTGTTTCATACATTTTGCCGAGAACTATTAATTTACTATGCAAAATACAGCACAGGGTTTTCATTGGAATAATAGGCAAGCAACAATTCATCCGTTTGTAATATACAAGAAAGTAGAAAGAGAACTACACCAGTACAGCTATATTATAATATCTGATTGTCTTCATTATTATACTGTTGCTGTATACTTATTCATCGAGAAGTTGATCCAGTTTATGAAGAGAAAATATTTTACATAACTGATGGTGCAGTAACACATTATAAAAACAGAAAAAAGAATTTTATGAATGTCATCAGACGCAGAGATGATTTCGGAATCGATTGTGAATGGCACTTCCACGAAACTGCTCATGGCAAGGGACCGTGGGATGGAGTGGAAGGCACCATCAAAAAAATGGCAGCCAGGGCCAGCCTCACAAAAGAATACGAAGGTGTAATACCAAACGCGCAGGAATTATATATTTTTATATATGTATATATATATATATATATATATATATATATATATATATATATATATATATATATATATATATAAATATATATATATATATATATATATATATATATATATATATATATATATATATATATAAATATATATATATATATATATATATATATATATATATATATATATATATATATATATATATATATATATATAACATCACGCGCACTGATAAAACAGGCTAACTACCTAATCCAAATGTAATCTAATTCACAATCATTAAGCATTTTTAGAATAATATAAATAGAGGAAAAACATGTTTTAGTAGTTAGTATTGTAGTTATGCTGTAAAGTTGTACCAAATAAATATAAATTTGTCAAAGTAAATTATTTTTTATGTTAATGTAAATTCGCAAATTACAATTGGCGCACCCGGTAGGATAAGTGTTAAGTGGAAAGTATGAGTAGTAAACAGTGCAAAATAACCGGATAAAAATTTGTTTAGTGAGTGAATCCGTTACGAAATTTGAAAAAAATTTAATGAAATTTTTGTGTGTTTGTGACATTTCGGGCTAATGATTGAAATATTTAAATCGCCTAGAGAAGTAGAGATTCCGCCGTGCCACACCAGATCTACACGACAGTAAAATACAATAAACCATAAAGTACGCAACACTAGATATACGGAATTTTGATTAAGGTAAATAAAAATTCCCTCTTATTGTGCTACCTAGTTAGACATCCGGAAAATAATGTTTTACTAGTAAATGAAAACAAAGTTAATAGATATCTACTACTGTAATAGAAATATTGACGAAAATATTTTAGAAACTAACTCATTACTAGAAATGGAAAAGTTAAGTATTTGAGAAACTATTGTTCAATAACTCGCACTGTTAACAAAAGCGGAACATGACCAGAAAAAAGGAAAGAAAATCGGGGAAGATTGGAATATTGGATTTATTCCGAATCGCAAATCCGATCAAATCAATCCCTATATTTGATGAAAATCGAAAACAGCTTAATGTTTGGTCAAAAACGGTTGAAGACACTATAAATGTCTTCGCACCAATGGTTATAGAATAACATTACGTCCTGTACCTCCAAGCAATTAATAATAAGATTAAGTAAAAAGCTAAGGATGTGTTATAACTAGTAGGTAACCCTCAATCGTTTATAGAAATCTAGCAAATTTTGATAGAAGCTTTGGATAATAGACAACAGCTATCCTACTAAAAGTCACAGTTGTGGTACACGAAACAATAAAATTAAAGAAATATGTCAAAATATTAAATCGCTGTCAAAACATTAAATTACAATTCTTGGAAAGCGATAAATGCATTTATAGAAGGGCATGTATTAGCTCCATTTCTGTCTGGCTGACGTAAACCAAATTTGGGGTACGCACAATCGGCGAAGCCACAATGCATAGAGGAAACTTATGCGTTCCTCTGGAAATTTAAATGAAATTATTTCAAATAATTCGAAAATATGAATTGCTACATGAAAACGCTCGTCCACATACATCAAAATCAACCGAGGAACTGATTTTCTTCTTACACTGAGAAGTTGTAAATCATGTGGCGAATTCCCCAGACTTTGCCCCCTCTGATTACCACTTATTCAGATCGATGTCTTCATATTTAAAAGACTAGCGGTTCAAGAAATTTGAAGATGTGCGGAAATGGCTCGGTGACTATTTTGCAGTCATCATCTACCCGATAAATGGCAAAAGACCATAGATAATAATGGCGAGTATTTCGATTATTAATCGCTGTAACAAATAATCGTTATATATATATATATATATATATATATATATATATATATATATATATATATATATATATATATATATATCGATGAATATATATCGAACAACCACCACATTTACCTGATTTAGCACCAGGTGACTATTTCCTATTTCCTAGATTCAAATTGCTACTCTGTGGAATCCGTTTTGATTCCCCTTGAAGGCCCTCCAGGAGAAAAAAAACCTATAAAAATTATCTCAATGATTGGAAAAACGCTGGCATATGTGTATATGGTCGAATAGGGAAGACTTTGAGGACCAGAAAATAAATTTTTTTGATTGAATTTAAAATTAGTGTTGTATATACAAATTCCCGGTACTTTTTGAAATGAGGCATCCTATGTAAAAATCGGTCACCCCACTAACGCATTTCAATTTTTGAGATAAATGAACTTTTTTGGGCTTAACATTTTCGTTAACAACATCTCTTATTTTTAATGAAATTGTAATAAAAACGTAATTTTAACTCTGTTAATTTACTAAAACGTGTTTTTGGAGTCACTGATTACAATTTTTTTTTTTTTAGTTTTTTGAGATCCAATATGACCTCCAAAAGTAGCAAACTCTTCGTCCTAGGAGGTTTTAGGGGTCGCTGATCACGAATTTGTGGTCAGAATGTAAACAATCCCGATGGCCGACTCAAAATCATGAGAAACATGATAGGTTCAAGATGGCTGCCATAAGGGGTCAATTTTTCAACGTTTATGAAAATCAATCAAAACATGATCTAGGGGTTTTTGGGGTTGCTAATCGTAAATATGAGGTCAGAATTTAAAAATTCTGTTGAAAATGTACCAGATTAAGAGTGTTATTTTTAGATGTTTTTTGCAAAAAATGTCTAAAACTAACTATTTTTATCAGAAATCTTAGATGATAAATATGGTCTGTCATTTTGAAAATGCAACGAAGCCATAAAAACGCCATACGGCATTAAAAAGTAGACATGTTACGAAAATGTTAAGCTCAAAAAAAATGTATTTATCTCAAAAGTTGAAATACGCCGGGGCGTACAAATGATTCTTTTTCTAACAAGTTTTATTTTAATACCAGAAATGTCGACTACGCTTTCTTAAACGAGTTCCTCAGGAATGGTGATTGGGACTTTTTGCAACAAAGCGGTAATTTAAATGACATTGTTTTGATGTTTAACAACCTTCTCAAGAGTGGTATTGAAAGACACAATTGGTTGTTAAATCTGGAGAAACGCTGCAATATGTTCCACTCAATATACAGACGGTATGGAGTTCAATTTTATCCCGATTTTGATAGAGCTCGCAAAGAGTTGAAAAGTTTAAATTGGTTTTTATATAACCAATACGTTGTGCGCATCGACGAAGAATTGACATCAAGTCCAAAGGAGTTCTGGAGTTTTATGAATAGTAAGAGAAAAGTGTTTGGTTTTCCTTCTCCTATGTCGTACCAGAACTCCGTTGCTAGTCAACCCTCGGAGATCTGTAATTTATTTGCTAGCTATTTTGCTTCAGTATACGAACCAGCCACGATGTCCCCTACCATGTCTTGAAGCGCTCACAGTTCCGAGGACTTTAATTATTTTAAATTTACCGAGCAGGAAGTGCTGTGCAGGAAGTGATTGCTTGCTTAATCATGATGTTAAAAAGGGGGATGGTCACGATGGTATTTCGCCGATCCTTATTAAGCATTGTACCGAGAATTTGTCCTGCCCAATTAACTTCATGTTTAATGAGAGTTAACGTAGTGGGTTTTTTCCTTAGCCTTAGAAATGTTCCTGCCTCCATCCCATTTTCAAGGCGGGTAGAAGGAACGAAGTAAGTAACTATCGTGGGATTTCCATTCTTTGTTTTATTTACTAATTATATTAAATATTTTATTTACTAACTAAAACACTAACAAACAAGAAATATTTGTAGTACACTCACCGGCAGAGGAAATTAGCCTAGATGGAAATATTTAATAGAAGCCAAATTCTATAGCCAAATGTTGGTAATACCTACTCTTTCTAAACATGTGGTTGAGCTTTTCGAAATTTAAAACAAAAACCAAACAATTAAAAGTTTTAAAAATTTTATTTAAATTTTCACAAACAAAATCACAACAACAAATTCATAATTAACTAATAAAAATATCCAGTGTTGTGACAGAAATTCTGGTCCCTTGGGTGGTCTTCATTAAAGAAGATCTGCTTCTCAAAGTATTCGCGTTATATAGTATAGTTCTTTCGTTTAGATTTATATAACGTACGTGTACCAATTCATTACAGGTCTCAAAACGGTCATTTCGAACGCTTAGTACTCTCTGCCTATCCGTACCTTCTGGCATACAACCTTGTCTCTAAAAATCACGACGAAATACGTTGCACGATACTACTATTCCAACAATGCCACGATTGGCGCTACACTTTCTGATATTAACGACAAAATAAAACACACTGACAGAGCAAAATATAAACTCGATTCTCATTTGAAAATTTAGTTAACAACATGGCTTGCTATGCTAGCCCGTTTTTTCTGCCGGTGAGTGTATATTGTTTCCGTATTATTAAAATCCAAAACGTGTTTATTTCTTTTTAATAATGGTTTAAATAACCGACAATTTGACAACATTTTTATATTAAATTATTAAATAAAACATTTAATAAATTATTTAATTTGGTCTATAGCTAGCAATTTTTACAAAAAATAATAAAACACAAACAAAACATTGATCTCGAAATGGCGAATATTTTGGATGGTCTAAAAAGTGGCCGCAGTTTTGACAATATATCTCAATAAAGTTATACATTCCGTTTGTTTGAAAGGTGATATGTCATTTTAATTGTCATTTTAAAGGTGACAATTCATAGATCATTACACAGAAAAATAATTTTTATGTATTCAATGAAATATGATTCCTGTTTAAAAATGAGTTAAATTAAAGAAAAAATAAATAAGAAGAAAAGAAATAAGAATTAGATACATTTAAAAAAAAAAAGGCAACGCAGGCTGCTAAAAAAATGTGCGCAGGTTATCGTGATGATGCCGGTGTGGGCAAAGACAGGAATACAAGCAACCATAACATAGCCGAGGAACTTTACATTCGCCATGAAACGGTTTTAATTCGCCGCGGCCTGATGAGAAGATTGATTTTTTCATAATCATAAGCTCATCAGTTCGAAACTGGATTGGATTCTCTTACAATCTTCGAAACATATTAAAACTAATTTAATTAAATAAATAGAATTATGTCTATTAGTCGGTTTCTTTGAATTACTGTTCGTAAATACTAATATACTTCTCGTGTTAATCGAAACACAATTAAAATGGTCTAACCACCGGTAGCATATTAGAAATTACATGAATTAATTAACATTCAACAAAAACATTGATAAAAAGTAAAAATTAGCTTACACACAGAGCAGTGTGAATATCGTGAAGAAGAAAAAAAATTGTAAGAGATTTCATCTGTATTAGTACGATTCGCTAGTACTTAAATCACAGCACATTCTGTAGTATATATTATATAGAATGTAAATTGTGGTATAATCAGTCCAGTCGCCGCGGCCTGATGAGAAGATTGATTTTTTCATAATCATAGGCTCATCAGTTCGAAACTGGATTGGATTCTCTTACAATCTTCGAAACATTTTAAAACTCATTTAATTAAATAAATAGAATTATGTCTATTAGTCGGTTTCGTTGAATTACTGTTCGTAAATACTAATATACTTTAGTATATACGAAACACAATTAAAATGGTCTAACCACCGGTAGCATATTAGAAATTACATGAATTAATTAACATTCAACAAAAACATTGATAAAAAGTAAAAAATTAGCTTACACACAGAGCAGTGTGAATATCGTGAAGAAGAAAAAAAATTGTAAGAGATTTCATCTGTATTAGTATGATTCGGTAGTACTTAAATCACAGCACATTCTGTATATATAGAATGTAAATTGTGGTATAATCAGTCCAGTTGCCGCGGCCTGATGAGAAGATTGATTTTTTCATAATCATAAGCTCATCAGTTCGAAACTGGATTGGATTCTCTTACAATCTTCGAAACATATTAAAACTAATTTAATTAAATAAATAGAATTATGTCTATTAGTCGGTTTCTTTGAATTACTGTTCGTAAATACTAATATACTTCTCGTGTTAATCGAAACACAATTAAAATGGTCTAACCACCGGTAGCATATTAGAAATTACATGAATTAATTAACATTCAACAAAAACATTGATAAAAAGTAAAAATTAGCTTACACACAGAGCAGTGTGAATATCGTGAAGAAGAAAAAAAATTGTAAGAGATTTCATCTGTATTAGTACGATTCGCTAGTACTTAAATCACAGCACATTCTGTAGTATATATTATATAGAATGTAAATTGTGGTATAATCAGTCCAGTCGCCGCGGCCTGATGAGAAGATTGATTTTTTCATAATCATAGGCTCATCAGTTCGAAACTGGATTGGATTCTCTTACAATCTTCGAAACATTTTAAAACTCATTTAATTAAATAAATAGAATTATGTCTATTAGTCGGTTTCGTTGAATTACTGTTCGTAAATACTAATATACTTTAGTATATACGAAACACAATTAAAATGGTCTAACCACCGGTAGCATATTAGAAATTACATGAATTAATTAACATTCAACAAAAACATTGATAAAAAGTAAAAAATTAGCTTACACACAGAGCAGTGTGAATATCGTGAAGAAGAAAAAAAATTGTAAGAGATTTCATCTGTATTAGTATGATTCGGTAGTACTTAAATCACAGCACATTCTGTATATATAGAATGTAAATTGTGGTATAATCAGTCCAGTTGCCGCGGCCTGATGAGAAGATTGATTTTTTCATAATCATAAGCTCATCAGTTCGAAACTGGATTGGATTCTCTTACAATCTTCGAAACATATTAAAACTAATTTAATTAAATAAATAGAATTATGTCTATTAGTCGGTTTCTTTGAATTACTGTTCGTAAATACTAATATACTTCTCGTGTTAATCGAAACACAATTAAAATGGTCTAACCACCGGTAGCATATTAGAAATTACATGAATTAATTAACATTCAACAAAAACATTGATAAAAAGTAAAAATTAGCTTACACACAGAGCAGTGTGAATATCGTGAAGAAGAAAAAAAATTGTAAGAGATTTCATCTGTATTAGTACGATTCGCTAGTACTTAAATCACAGCACATTCTGTAGTATATATTATATAGAATGTAAATTGTGGTATAATCAGTCCAGTCGCCGCGGCCTGATGAGAAGATTGATTTTTTCATAATCATAGGCTCATCAGTTCGAAACTGGATTGGATTCTCTTACAATCTTCGAAACATTTTAAAACTCATTTAATTAAATAAATAGAATTATGTCTATTAGTCGGTTTCGTTGAATTACTGTTCGTAAATACTAATATACTTTAGTATATACGAAACACAATTAAAATGGTCTAACCACCGGTAGCATATTAGAAATTACATGAATTAATTAACATTCAACAAAAACATTGATAAAAAGTAAAAAATTAGCTTACACACAGAGCAGTGTGAATATCGTGAAGAAGAAAAAAAATTGTAAGAGATTTCATCTGTATTAGTATGATTCGGTAGTACTTAAATCACAGCACATTCTGTATATATAGAATGTAAATTGTGGTATAATCAGTCCAGTTGCCGCGGCCTGATGAGAAGATTGATTTTTTCATAATCATAAGCTCATCAGTTCGAAACTGGATTGGATTCTCTTACAATCTTCGAAACATATTAAAACTAATTTAATTAAATAAATAGAATTATGTCTATTAGTCGGTTTCTTTGAATTACTGTTCGTAAATACTAATATACTTCTCGTGTTAATCGAAACACAATTAAAATGGTCTAACCACCGGTAGCATATTAGAAATTACATGAATTAATTAACATTCAACAAAAACATTGATAAAAAGTAAAAATTAGCTTACACACAGAGCAGTGTGAATATCGTGAAGAAGAAAAAAAATTGTAAGAGATTTCATCTGTATTAGTATGATTCGGTAGTACTTAAATCACAGCACATTCTGTATATATAGAATGTAAATTGTGGTATAATCAGTCCAGTTGCCGCGGCCTGATGAGAAGATTGATTTTTTCATAATCATAAGCTCATCAGTTCGAAACTGGATTGGATTCTCTTACAATCTTCGAAACATATTAAAACTAATTTAATTAAATAAATAGAATTATGTCTATTAGTCGGTTTCTTTGAATTACTGTTCGTAAATACTAATATACTTCTCGTGTTAATCGAAACACAATTAAAATGGTCTAACCACCGGTAGCATATTAGAAATTACATGAATTAATTAACATTCAACAAAAACATTGATAAAAAGTAAAAATTAGCTTACACACAGAGCAGTGTGAATATCGTGAAGAAGAAAAAAAATTGTAAGAGATTTCATCTGTATTAGTACGATTCGCTAGTACTTAAATCACAGCACATTCTGTAGTATATATTATATAGAATGTAAATTGTGGTATAATCAGTCCAGTCGCCGCGGCCTGATGAGAAGATTGATTTTTTCATAATCATAGGCTCATCAGTTCGAAACTGGATTGGATTCTCTTACAATCTTCGAAACATTTTAAAACTCATTTAATTAAATAAATAGAATTATGTCTATTAGTCGGTTTCGTTGAATTACTGTTCGTAAATACTAATATACTTTAGTATATACGAAACACAATTAAAATGGTCTAACCACCGGTAGCATATTAGAAATTACATGAATTAATTAACATTCAACAAAAACATTGATAAAAAGTAAAAAATTAGCTTACACACAGAGCAGTGTGAATATCGTGAAGAAGAAAAAAAATTGTAAGAGATTTCATCTGTATTAGTATGATTCGGTAGTACTTAAATCACAGCACATTCTGTATATATAGAATGTAAATTGTGGTATAATCAGTCCAGTTGCCGCGGCCTGATGAGAAGATTGATTTTTTCATAATCATAAGCTCATCAGTTCGAAACTGGATTGGATTCTCTTACAATCTTCGAAACATATTAAAACTAATTTAATTAAATAAATAGAATTATGTCTATTAGTCGGTTTCTTTGAATTACTGTTCGTAAATACTAATATACTTCTCGTGTTAATCGAAACACAATTAAAATGGTCTAACCACCGGTAGCATATTAGAAATTACATGAATTAATTAACATTCAACAAAAACATTGATAAAAAGTAAAAATTAGCTTACACACAGAGCAGTGTGAATATCGTGAAGAAGAAAAAAAAATTGTAAGAGATTTCATCTGTATTAGTACGATTCGCTAGTACTTAAATCACAGCACATTCTGTATATATAGAATGTAAATTGTGGTATAATCAGTCCAGTCGCCGCGGCCTGATGAGAAGATTGATTTTTTCATAATCATAAGCTCATCAGTTCGAAACTGGATTGGATTCTCTTACAATCTTCGAAACATATTAAAACTCATTTAATTAAATAAATAGAATTATGTCTATTAGTCGGTTTCGTTGAATTACTGTTCGTAAATACTAATATACTTCTCGTGTTAATCGAAACACAATTAAAATGGTCTAACCACCGGTAGCATATTAGAAATTACATGAATTAATTAACATTCAACAAAAACATTGATAAAAAGTAAAAATTAGCTTACACACAGAGCAGTGTGAATATCGTGAAGAAGAAAAAAAATTGTAAGAGATTTCATCTGTATTAGTACGATTCGCTAGTACTTAAATCACAGCACATTCTGTAGTATATATTATATAGAATGTAAATTGTGGTATAATCAGTCCAGTCGCCGCGGCCTGATGAGAAGATTGATTTTTTCATAATCATAGGCTCATCAGTTCGAAACTGGATTGGATTCTCTTACAATCTTCGAAACATTTTAAAACTCATTTAATTAAATAAATAGAATTATGTCTATTAGTCGGTTTCGTTGAATTACTGTTCGTAAATACTAATATACTTTAGTATATACGAAACACAATTAAAATGGTCTAACCACCGGTAGCATATTAGAAATTACATGAATTAATTAACATTCAACAAAAACATTGATAAAAAGTAAAAATTAGCTTACACACAGAGCAGTGTGAATATCGTGAAGAAGAAAAAAAATTGTAAGAGATTTCATCTGTATTAGTACGATTCGCTAGTACTTAAATCACAGCACATTCTGTAGTATATATTATATAGAATGTAAATTGTGGTATAATCAGTCCAGTCGCCGCGGCCTGATGAGAAGATTGATTTTTTCATAATCATAGGCTCATCAGTTCGAAACTGGATTGGATTCTCTTACAATCTTCGAAACATTTTAAAACTCATTTAATTAAATAAATAGAATTATGTCTATTAGTCGGTTTCGTTGAATTACTGTTCGTAAATACTAATATACTTTAGTATATACGAAACACAATTAAAATGGTCTAACCACCGGTAGCATATTAGAAATTACATGAATTAATTAACATTCAACAAAAACATTGATAAAAAGTCAAAATTAGCTTACACACAGAGCAGTGTGAATATCGTGAAGAAGAAAAAAAATTGTAAGAGATTTCATCTGTATTAGTATGATTCGGTAGTACTTAAATCACAGCACATTCTGTATATATAGAATGTAAATTGTGGTATAATCAGTCCAGTTGCCGCGGCCTGATGAGAAGATTGATTTTTTCATAATCATAAGCTCATCAGTTCGAAACTGGATTGGATTCTCTTACAATCTTCGAAACATATTAAAACTAATTTAATTAAATAAATAGAATTATGTCTATTAGTCGGTTTCTTTGAATTACTGTTCGTAAATACTAATATACTTCTCGTGTTAATCGAAACACAATTAAAATGGTCTAACCACCGGTAGCATATTAGAAATTACATGAATTAATTAACATTCAACAAAAACATTGATAAAAAGTAAAAATTAGCTTACACACAGAGCAGTGTGAATATCGTGAAGAAGAAAAAAAATTGTAAGAGATTTCATCTGTATTAGTACGATTCGCTAGTACTTAAATCACAGCACATTCTGTATATATAGAATGTAAATTGTGGTATAATCAGTCCAGTCGCCGCGGCCTGATGAGAAGATTGATTTTTTCATAATCATAAGCTCATCAGTTCGAAACTGGATTGGATTCTCTTACAATCTTCGAAACATATTAAAACTCATTTAATTAAATAAATAGAATTATATCTATTAGTCGGTTTCGTTGAATTACTGTTCGTAAATACTAATATACTTCTCGTGTTAATCGAAACACAATTAAAATGGTCTAACCACCGGTAGCATATTAGAAATTACATGAATTAATTAACATTCAACAAAAACATTGATAAAAAGTAAAAATTAGCTTACACACAGAGCAGTGTGAATATCGTGAAGAAGAAAAAAAATTGTAAGAGATTTCATCTGTATTAGTACGATTCGCTAGTACTTAAATCACAGCACATTCTGTAGTATATATTATATAGAATGTAAATTGTGGTATAATCAGTCCAGTCGCCGCGGCCTGATGAGAAGATTGATTTTTTCATAATCATAGGCTCATCAGTTCGAAACTGGATTGGATTCTCTTACAATCTTCGAAACATTTTAAAACTCATTTAATTAAATAAATAGAATTATGTCTATTAGTCGGTTTCGTTGAATTACTGTTCGTAAATACTAATATACTTTAGTATATACGAAACACAATTAAAATGGTCTAACCACCGGTAGCATATTAGAAATTACATGAATTAATTAACATTCAACAAAAACATTGATAAAAAGTAAAAATTAGCTTACACACAGAGCAGTGTGAATATCGTGAAGAAGAAAAAAAATTGTAAGAGATTTCATCTGTATTAGTATGATTCGGTAGTACTTAAATCACAGCACATTCTGTATATATAGAATGTAAATTGTGGTATAATCAGTCCAGTTGCCGCGGCCTGATGAGAAGATTGATTTTTTCATAATCATAAGCTCATCAGTTCGAAACTGGATTGGATTCTCTTACAATCTTCGAAACATATTAAAACTAATTTAATTAAATAAATAGAATTATGTCTATTAGTCGGTTTCTTTGAATTACTGTTCGTAAATACTAATATACTTCTCGTGTTAATCGAAACACAATTAAAATGGTCTAACCACCGGTAGCATATTAGAAATTACATGAATTAATTAACATTCAACAAAAACATTGATAAAAAGTAAAAATTAGCTTACACACAGAGCAGTGTGAATATCGTGAAGAAGAAAAAAAATTGTAAGAGATTTCATCTGTATTAGTATGATTCGGTAGTACTTAAATCACAGCACATTCTGTATATATAGAATGTAAATTGTGGTATAATCAGTCCAGTTGCCGCGGCCTGATGAGAAGATTGATTTTTTCATAATCATAAGCTCATCAGTTCGAAACTGGATTGGATTCTCTTACAATCTTCGAAACATATTAAAACTAATTTAATTAAATAAATAGAATTATGTCTATTAGTCGGTTTCTTTGAATTACTGTTCGTAAATACTAATATACTTCTCGTGTTAATCGAAACACAATTAAAATGGTCTAACCACCGGTAGCATATTAGAAATTACATGAATTAATTAACATTCAACAAAAACATTGATAAAAAGTAAAAATTAGCTTACACACAGAGCAGTGTGAATATCGTGAAGAAGAAAAAAAATTGTAAGAGATTTCATCTGTATTAGTACGATTCGCTAGTACTTAAATCACAGCACATTCTGTAGTATATATTATATAGAATGTAAATTGTGGTATAATCAGTCCAGTCGCCGCGGCCTGATGAGAAGATTGATTTTTTCATAATCATAGGCTCATCAGTTCGAAACTGGATTGGATTCTCTTACAATCTTCGAAACATTTTAAAACTCATTTAATTAAATAAATAGAATTATGTCTATTAGTCGGTTTCGTTGAATTACTGTTCGTAAATACTAATATACTTTAGTATATACGAAACACAATTAAAATGGTCTAACCACCGGTAGCATATTAGAAATTACATGAATTAATTAACATTCAACAAAAACATTGATAAAAAGTAAAAAATTAGCTTACACACAGAGCAGTGTGAATATCGTGAAGAAGAAAAAAAATTGTAAGAGATTTCATCTGTATTAGTATGATTCGGTAGTACTTAAATCACAGCACATTCTGTATATATAGAATGTAAATTGTGGTATAATCAGTCCAGTTGCCGCGGCCTGATGAGAAGATTGATTTTTTCATAATCATAAGCTCATCAGTTCGAAACTGGATTGGATTCTCTTACAATCTTCGAAACATATTAAAACTAATTTAATTAAATAAATAGAATTATGTCTATTAGTCGGTTTCTTTGAATTACTGTTCGTAAATACTAATATACTTCTCGTGTTAATCGAAACACAATTAAAATGGTCTAACCACCGGTAGCATATTAGAAATTACATGAATTAATTAACATTCAACAAAAACATTGATAAAAAGTAAAAATTAGCTTACACACAGAGCAGTGTGAATATCGTGAAGAAGAAAAAAAATTGTAAGAGATTTCATCTGTATTAGTACGATTCGCTAGTACTTAAATCACAGCACATTCTGTATATATAGAATGTAAATTGTGGTATAATCAGTCCAGTCGCCGCGGCCTGATGAGAAGATTGATTTTTTCATAATCATAAGCTCATCAGTTCGAAACTGGATTGGATTCTCTTACAATCTTCGAAACATATTAAAACTCATTTAATTAAATAAATAGAATTATGTCTATTAGTCGGTTTCGTTGAATTACTGTTCGTAAATACTAATATACTTCTCGTGTTAATCGAAACACAATTAAAATGGTCTAACCACCGGTAGCATATTAGAAATTACATGAATTAATTAACATTCAACAAAAACATTGATAAAACGTAAAAATTAGCTTACACACAGAGCAGTGTGAATATCGTGAAGAAGAAAAAAATTGTAAGAGATTTCATCTGTATTAGTACGATTCGCTAGTACTTAAATCACAGCACATTCTGTATATATAGAATGTAAATTGTGGTATAATCAGTCCAGTCGCCGCGGCCTGATGAGAAGATTGATTTTTTCATAATCATAAGCTCTCTCTTACGATTGCATAATTAAAATTTAGTGTTGGTGGTTATTTAACAATAAATTTATTGAATTTATTATTTAATAAACTAGAGAAAGAAGGTGTGTGGTTTTATATATATTTTAAATACAATCGTATAAAATATAAAACGAATAAATTAAATTGGGTACTGAAAAGCCAATACTGCATGCAAAACTATCCCTGGAGTGTTAGTTATTCAATTAACATTATTAAAACAATTATTAGTGGTTCCAATAAGGTTGTGTAATTTCACTAATTTCGAATTTACTTTTACCTAGAAGTAAGTTAGTTTTCCAATGCAAGACGGCATGGAGCAACAGGTGGATCTTAGAATAATTGAAATTCCTGGAAATGGAAATTGCTTGTTAACGGCAATTGCAAACCAGCTTTATGGAGTACATCCCTTTTCAAAAGAATGTGCTCATATGTCAAAAATAATGCGGATGGAAGTAATCGATTATCTATATGAGAACCGCGGTACGCCGAGGTATAATCTCAGTTTACTTTCGTCGGCGCAAGAAGTGCTAAGTATTCAGGGAACGGAGGACGAAATTATTCTGGCTTACATAGCGCACATTGCTGAAGATGGAGTTTGGTTAGGAGAGGAAACTTTATTGGTTGTATCGGAAAAGTATCAGGTAAGAATTGAAATATTTCAGGATTATAATATGCCGATCATATTTGGGGACGACTATAATTGGATATTAAGACTATACTATAGTAATAATCACTATAGTACAGTAATAAATTCATTAAAAAATATTGGAGAAATGCCATTACAAACTTTACCAATCATTGACAAATACAGGAACGTGTACACAGATTCAAGCAATTTTAGACTTATGGACGAGTTAAATTTCCCTTCGCTAAACGAAAGTGTCACATTAAATAACATCCCCAAGAAGATTAGATTGGGCACAATGAATGTTAGAGGCTGTGCAAACCTTAAAAAAAGAGAAGAATTAGACAGATTGTGGATTGAGAATGAGTTAGATATTGTGGCTATACAAGAAACAAATATAGTAGCTTCTGAATTTTTAAGCACCAATTATAGATGGTTTTTGAGTGGAAATAGGAAAGAAATAACCACTACAAGTAGAAGAATATCAAACAGAAATGGGGTTGCATTATTAGTTAGACGGAACAGCAACATACGAATTATAAGATTTTTTGGAATATCGGAGCGTATGTGTTATGCAACGATATGCCTTAACGAGAGTAAGCAATTCATTGTAATATGCGTTCATATTCCACCAGGACTAAATGCAAAAAGGGCCCATTCATATTTCACAAAGCTTTCCAATTTACTTATTAAAATGTCGAGAAACAAGGAGTTGTTGATTGTGGGGGACTTCAATGCACATATTGGAAAGGATCAATTGAGCTTAGATGAACACAAACTACTCGGGCCAAATTTGTATCATGCAGAGTCTAACCAAATTGGACAATTAATGTTTGATTTTATAAATCAGCATTTTTTGATGAATTGCACTTCTTGGGGCAGAAGATCTTGTCTGGTGACATGGCATAACAAGCACACTACATCACAATTAGATCACATCCTAATGAAAACGAGATCTTCTTTAAAAATTGGAAAATTACGTGGGAAATGGTCGCCACTATCAGATCATAAACTAATCTTATGTTCAGTTTGGAAAGATGTGAGGAAAGGAATGACTTTAAGGCAAGAGGAGATAACGGATAGAATGGGCAATACACATGAACTAGCAGCAAATACGTCGGCAAAACAATGGTCCTTAGAACAACTTAAAGACAAAGTATACCTAGACAAGTACCAAGAAGTGGTGAAATTTGAGATATCTCAAGTTGATACAAAAGGGTTACCATCTGAAGCACTCTGGCGATTATTAGTTAACGCTATGCGCACCGCTGCAAATTGTCACTTAAAAAAACCACTTACACTTACTCCGAGAAGAAGAAAATGTTTAGCAAACCTTCGACATGCCACTTATTTGATGAGAAGAAATAAAATAGACAGAAGTGTGGTGGTTCAAAAAAGACAAACTCTTAACCAGCAATATATTAGAGCAAGATTGGAACAGTGTCAACAATTTTTTACAGAGATCGGTCAATATAAACCCCAGGAAAGAATGAAAAGAACATTTCATTTTCTGAAACAATTCAAACGAGACAGCAGCCAGAATTCGTCCGGTTTTATTTCTATAGCGCAGTGGGAACGAGAGTTACAAAACTCTCGAGGTACCCAAGTACCACTAATAAAAGAAAATGACTATTGGCCGATGGAGGAGCCGCCAAGTGCAGTGGAAATCTTGGATATTGTAAAGGGAAAGAAGGCAGGAACGGCAGCTGGGTTAGACCAGATACCTTTACAACTAATAATCTCTTTGCCTGAGGAAGCGTGGAATCTGTTAGTAAGGGCCTTACAGTTAATCTGGCTCACTAACTCTAATCCAGATGAGTGGATGGAAACAGTTCAAATACCACTGAAGAAGATTCCTAACCCAAGAACATTATCTGATTTCAGAAGAATCACAATCACCGATGTAGGATACAGAATTTATGCCAAGATATTGCTTAATAGAATATTAAAATACTCGGTAACATTGGGTTCATATCAAGCGGCTTTCCTAAAAAATAGATCAACAGACGATCACATGTTTGTGGTAAGAAGAGTGATGGAAGAGGAATGGCGACATGGAAGAACGCTTTTCGTATTGTCTTTGGACATAAGTCGGGCTTTTGATAGCGTTGATTTGGCATCTGTCACCAGTATGCTTAAATTTGGAAATATACCGCACCACTTAATCAACAGGATTGTAAAAACATGTCTTTGGGAGAAAACATCTGTAATGTGGTACCAGCAAAGAACGCAAATGATAGATAAAAATATTGGAATGAAACAAGGTTGTCCACTGTCACCCCACCTGTTTAATATCGTTCTGGATAATGTGTTACAAACGTTATCAGAACTGCTACCATATGTTAAATTGAACCAGTATGAGGACATTGTGTTGCCGTTATTACTAGCCTATGCTGATGACATAACAATATTGCACACTAATATGTCACAACTGTCAAATATTGTAGAGGAGATCGTGTCGTTATTGGAATCGGTAGGTCTTACAATAAACGATAGTAAATCGGAGATTCTTATAAGATCTCCCTTAGAAGATTATCAGGATGTTCGAGAATTGAATATAGGAGGAAAGTGGATCAAGGTAAAAAAAAACTATAAAATATTTGGGTACGCATATTACGAGCGGTCTTAGTAGAAAGGAGACGGTGAAAGTGAGATGCGGTAAGGCATTAGGAGTGAGCAAAAGTTTATCGTTATTTATTAGAAAAAATAAAATACCTTCGGAGACTGCCATAAAAATGTATAAAGCCATCATAGCTCCACTATTAACGTACGGTTTAAAAGCAGCAACATTAACAAAAGCTAATAGATTAAAGCTTAAACGTTATGAAAGAAGAATTCTTTCAGAAATGTTATAATTTTCATCCGTCAGACCGTCCAGAAAAAGTGTTAGAGAGGCACTATCAGGAAGAATAATTACAAAGAGGGTAACCGTTTATCGCATTTGCTATTGGGGTCATGTCTTAAGAAGAAACAGAGGCCATATGTTAAATTCGGTGATAAGGTATACACATGATAATAAGAAAATTGGACGTCCATGCTTCACATGGAATACATCGCTAAGGAGAGACTTTAGTAAATATAACGTATCTGATGAAGAATGGCAATTGCTCGCAAGAGACAAAAAGAAGCTAAAAGAAAAAGCGGAAATGATTTACGATTTGATAGATGCATCTTCAGGGGATTCATCGAGTCTGGATTGGTCAAGTGAGAATGACGGGGTTTTAGATGTTAACCGAGATCATCGGAGCAGCCAAAACTGAATGGATTATTATCATATTGATGAATTTTATATTATTATTCTTATTTTGTTTAATATAAATTATTATTTTATTTTAATCTATTTATGAGTGAATTAATGAAAATTTAAATTTTGGTAGATTTTATTTATTAGGATTATGGAGAGGATGATCTGAGTAGATGTTTCTGACATTGTTGAAATAGATTGCAGATCCGAACCAAGGGATGAATTGGAGGAGGATTTTAATGCTAATCTTTGCATGATTGAAGAATTAATTATTTTTAATCTAAATTAGTTTATAACGTTATAGGTAGTACTTAATATTGTAATACTTTCTTGATCAAGGTTTTCTGTAGTTTTCCTTGGTCATAATCCACTGATAAGCCTTGATTACATAAATTTCTCGCGATTAGATTTTGTTAGCCAATTTTATAACTAAATAAATATCAATGGATTAGAGAAATCTGAGTAAGTAAAGCGAAGCCGGCTACAGACGCAAAGAAAGTAAGTATTATTACTTGCAATGTTTATGTTAACGAATAAAATTTAAAAATATAGTAGAATGGATTATGATTTTCTCAAAATTAGAACAAAACTTGACATGTAACTGAAACAGGGTTTAAGGATGATGATCATGGGGTAAGTGTTCGGGGTCATAAGAATGTTCGTGGATTTCATTGATTCTAAAGGCGAAAACCAGAAGAAGGATGTAATAAATAATCATAAGCAATTATTTGGGCGAAGTACCCTCCTCATCTTTATGGTGAGTCGAAGGAAGATTGACAATAGAAGTGTCCCAACTAACCAACTAACTTTAATAATATAATAATTCTTTACTAACAAGGGTCTTTTAAAGGGTTATGGTGCACTTGTGAGAACAAAACACCGAGCTGTAATGTGGATATACGTCAGTTCGCTCAAGTAGGTTCTTCTATAAGTTAAAACATTTAATAAATCCTTATCCAGTAGTATTAGAGACCCTCGCAGGTTCAGGATTCCTAGTCAGTTCGGACACCGAATCGTGTCTTATGTAACAGATTTCGTCGAATAATTAGGTGATAATCGAATGAAGCAGCAGTAGTTGCATGTGCTCAAGTAACTCAGTTGTCGCGTTGCTCGAATAAATCTGTGATCATTTGACATGGGCATACTTAGCATGAAGTATGTTATAGGTAACCAGCTTAACAGCTGCCCTGCGTTGTACAAATCTTAGCTTATCTTATCTTATCTTATCTTAATCATAAGCTCTCTCTTACAATCTTCGAAACATATTAAAACTCTTTTAATTAAATAAATAGAATTATGTCTATTAGTCGGTTTCGTTGAATTACTGTTCGTAAATACTAATATACTTCTCGTGTTAATCGAAACACAATTAAAATGGTCTAACCACCGGTAGCATATTAGAAATTACATGAATTAATTAACATTCAACAAAAACATTGATAAAAAGTAAAAATTAGCTTACACACAGAGCAGTGTGAATATCGTGAAGAAGAAAAAAATTGTAAGAGATTTCATCTGTATTAGTACGATTCGCTAGTACTTAAATCACAGCACATTCTGTATATATAGAATGTAAATTGTGGTATAATCAGTACAGTCGCCGCGGCCTGATGAGAAGATTGATTTTTTCATAATCATAAGCTCATCAGTTCGAAACTGGATTGGATTCTCTTACAATCTTTGAAACATATTAAAACGGTTTTAATTCGTTTGGAGAAAGGTGGGTTCTAGGTATTGAAGAATTTGAAGAATCTAGGTATTTGGATACCACAAGATTTATTTGAGAACAATTTAATCGATCAGTTTCCATCTGCCAATCAAGGGGTGAGACTATAGAAAAGGTGGCCAAAGAAAGTGATGCTTTTTGTTTGTTGGGATTGAAGTGGAATCGTGTATCATGAAGTGCTACAGCCAGGTCAAATGATCAATTCAGAATTTACCAAATTTCTGCGCAGGAAATTAAAAGGAAGCGGGCAGAATAAATCAAAAGAAAATGAATTGTGTTCCATCATGGCAACGCCAGACCACACACACACACACACACACACACATTATTTAAAAAAATCACAAAATAAACTCATAATACATATATACAAGTATGTACAATATATACATAATTATAGCTTTTCAATTTTTTTCTGAGATAAAACTTGGCTATCAACTCTTTTTGTAAGCTGCTCGGTTTTTCAGTAAAATAGCAAAAACGTCTCGACAAAAATTGTACATATTTTGTTTAATAAAGTTGTAAAAAATTAAAAAGTCCACTTAGAATTTACAATAAGTAACGACTAACACCACTTGTTGAACTGAATCAATATTTGCAACGGTCGCCATACGGCATTTAGCCATCATTTAAATATTATTGCATATCTTCTTCATTTCAACTACTTCTCACATGTTGAAATAACCATGACTTGACGTTAAAACTATAATTATTTTGTTATATTTGGCTAATAATTAGTTGTAGTCATTGTTCCAAAAGAAAAAATGTCAACTCTATAATTTGGAATGCTTGTCCATAAAAACAATGAAAACAATAAAATGTATAGTTTTCCCCATTTTTTTTACTATTGTTATTAATATCAAAAGTACTTTTGTTATGGTAACTGTTAAATAAGATGCATGAATTAATTATGAAATGCACGATTTTTTTTAATCATACCTTCTATCTACTCTCGTACATAAAGATATTTTTCTATATTTGTAACCAATCGGAATAATTTGATGCGTGTATGCGTAGAACATCGCCAATGAAAATTTGTAATTACAGAAAAACAAAAAGACATAATTTTCACCCTTTTTTGATTTGTAAATAATATATTTATATAGAAAAAAAAAAAAATTGCGAGAGTTACATAGGCAGTCTTAAACGACATGCTATCTTCAAATCTCAAAACAAAATGAAACAATCCCAAGCACAACTAATTTAATAATACGTACATTTAATTGCTGTAATTATCTTAATTATCCCACGGTAGTTGATTCGGAACGTACTATTGTAATTATATATGGTTGTGCTCGTCATATATAAACGAAAAATAATGTTTTATTGGCCCGGCGCGCACCAATATTATGCAGATGTCTTCCGACTATAAAAAAAAAAAAAAAAAACGCCAATAAATTAAATATTTCCGAATGGTTCATTGTGTATTTAAAATAAATTTCCATTAAAATAAAACAAAAAAAAAAATTTTTTTGATTCTTTCTGTTCTTTCGTCTTAAAAATACAAAATTTAAGATTGCGGTAAACAAAACAAAAAAAAAACTCTTTGACAACAATTTTAACAATAAAAAAAATAGTTTTATATGATGAAGGTGGATGGATATTTTGATTGATCGATGGCGGTCAAGTTATAAATGGTCATGATCGTTTTAAGAAAAAACAAAACGAAGTAAAATGATAATTGGAAATAAAGAAAATATAAAAACGTAGACCAGAAAAATTTATGAATTTTCATGAATATAAAAGGGATAACAATGGTTCGTTATATTCAATGACTCCGTATCATTCTCGCTGTATTATATTTTATGTGATGTTTGCTAAAGACAATTTCTATAATTCTGTTGACCTTTTTTGCGCCCATTTAATATTCAGAGAACCCTCTGCAGACTTATCGGACATCTAGTGCTGTGATATATCGGGTCAAAATCATAAAATGTACTAGCATTCGGTATTTTATGCCCTTTAATATCGGTATACCAATATTATAACGGTACTGACACTAATTCTTTGAAATAATTACAAAAATAATTCTATGTGATTAGAACACAATTATGATCACGGTTTAGTTACTACCAAAAGATAAACATATAAAAAGTAAACTGTTGCAATTGATAACAATTTTATTATTGTAAGTATCGGGAAATTGGAGGTGGAGAATATTGAATTTGTTTTGAAATACTTAGCAAATTATACAACATAAGTAATTGTGGATGAATTCGGCATCAGCCATATAGAGTTTGGTTTAATTAAAATTCCTAACATACATCTATCTCAATTTCACGTTCTCATACGCAACTCGTAAGAGTAAAATCAAACGGAAGACGGGGCAGGGGTAGGAATATACTACATGCTGTAGAAAACATCTGGGAGGGAGGGAGAGCAATAAGCCAAGATAGTACGTATCACGTACCGGCCGGCAGTATTATCAGGTTCTTTAAGAGCCTGAATATTGTTTGGACGGATGATTAAGCAGGGTCCAGCACAATAGATCTTTTAGGTCGCAGTGCGAGGTGGCTGATCGCCCACATGGCCCTCCAATAATAATAACAATAATAATACTAATTAATATCTCGACATGGAGATAATACCGTTGCGTTTGTGACAGTTGTCAGCATTTCATAAAAAATTTCCCTATTAATCATTAACACGAGTCTCAGTGTAGTATACCGTTGCTAACTGTGAAACTTTGGATGCTGTTAGGAAGTTGTTCGTATCCGATCAATATGGATCAGAAATGAAGTTGGCGATCGTTTTCGTATAATAATGTGTGGTGATTGCGTGCAAGTTCTCATATAGGATTCAGCTGTTGATCCGCTTGTGGAATTCAAAAACAAATGTCTATCGGTTTTTTCAAAAGTGCCTTATTCAGTCCGATGCGCAATTAAGCCATTGGTGGAGGCCAAATTGAAAAAAGATGGGTGAGGCGGGTCGGTTGGTCTCGGTACAACATAGTAATTGGGCGAGTCCCTTAAAAGACAAAAGTCACAGAATTTGCTTCGACTTCAATGTTTTGGTCAATAAGTGGGGAGATTTTCATTACACTATCGACTTCCAAATATGAATAACATTTTGGCGAGTCTTTCTCAAAGTAGCAGTTTTACCATGTTGGACTTGGGTGGTGCTTATCAGCAAGTTGAAATAGCTGAAAGACCTGAAAGTCCTGAATAAATAATTACCTTGGCTTGTTTAGATTCATGAGGTTGATTTACGGTATTTCAAGTCCTCCGGAAACTTTTTAACAATTGATGAACGAAGTACTCCGAGGATTGCCGGAAACAGTGTGGTACCTTGACGATACCCTGGCAGCCCGAGTGGATCTTCAACTAACGTGACAATCAATAAATGTTTATTTTTCAAACGAAAGGTTGAAAACCTTGGTCACGTCTTTGTTAATGATGGAATTACACCCAGTCCTGCAAAAATTGGTAACATTCTTGGGGTTGGTAAATTTTTATCGGAAGTTTATGCCAGTTGTGGCTTCTGAGTTAGCACCTCTCTACAATTTGACTTAGAAGGACGTTAACTTCATCTGTACAACCAATTGCAATGACGCATTTTTGATATGCAAAACCGAGCTTAGTACAAACAATCTGCTGCGCCATTACTACCTGCAGAAGGAGCTGTATTTATTATGCGATGCGAGTTAATTTGGTGTTGGTGATATTTTGAGTAAATTAGTCGATGGGCTAGGCAATCATTGGCTAGCGATCATCTTTATAAATTTTTATTTGGTCGCTCATTTTGTCAGCCATTGTTATCGTTGTTTGATGTAAAGAAAGGTATACCAATTACCGCTGCCATTGGACTCAAACGATGGGCCATATTTCTATCTGGGTACAATTATTCGATCAAATGTCGAAAAGGGAAAAGACATGGTAGTCCCGGAAGCCTTATCACGTCTGCCACAAGTAGACGAGATGAGTATTGACCATCTCTTTTGTGTAGGAAATGCCTTCTCGGAGGTGAACGAGACAAAAATATGTTACAGGGATGTCCAACGTCAACGACCGATTCAACAATGTCACCTTATTTTGTTCGTTAACTTGAATTGACGCATGAAGTTGGTTGTGTCGTTTGGAGAAACCGAGTCATGATTCCGTTGTCATTGCAGGGATACGTCGTTAACCTGTTGCACGAAGATCTTCCGGGTGTTGATGTTGGCCATGTCTTTTTGTGGGTGGCAAAAAATTGATGAGGAAATTTCAAAAACTTTTAGTAATAAAACCTTACCACTGAAAATTAACTCAACATCCAAATGGGTCGATGTAAAGCTATGAGCGGAACAACAGCTGCTGATGTTGTTGGCAAACTCGAAAAACCGTTTTCTCTGTTTGGGTTTCCTCGTGAGCTGATCACGGATAATGGCTCGCCGTTCAACTCAGCCACTTAAGCCAATGGGTTGGCTAAACGATCTGTCCAGTCAGTGAAGCGAAGTCTAGTCAAATCGATCGGAGAGCAAATACACAATATATGGTAAATTCCGAGACGCCTGCTAGCATATATATATATATATATATATATATATATATATATATATATATATATATATATATATATATATATATATATATATATATATATAATCATTATACGCACCTGAGTTTCCGCTGTAAAATGTAAAATAAATAAAAATTCCCGTTATTTTTTTGTTGTAGTTTAGTGTTTTGTGATTTTATTTAAATACATGTACAATCTGTTTTTAATGTGTTTGTTTGTGTGATTCTATCAGAAAAAGTAAGCGTTTTCGATAAACATTTCATTATGCGCACATTAGTAACATTCGAGTATTTATGCGATTCACACAGTTTTTTCTTTAAAACTAAATCGAAAGTTAATTGTTTTATATGACTTAGCGTAAATAAGTTGTTAAAGTTCTTTGTTTTAAAAATTCAATATCATGGGAATGGCTAAAGTGCTAACTCACGAAGAACGTGCCCAAATTTTTATTTTGAATCAGAATGGATTTTTGAATCGGAAAATTGCAAGGCAGATTGGTAGATCTGAAGGAGTCATCAAAAATTTTCTGAAATATCCGCAACACAAAGAAAATCTCCAAAAGGGAATAAAAAATTAAGCGCTTTAGAATTTTGAAGAATAAAGCACGAAGCAACCAAAAATTGTCTAAATTCACAACAAATTAAAGATAAATTAAACTTACCCGTCACAAAACAACACATTGCATGACCATTAAGAAACGATACAAATATTAAATGGAAGAAACCATTATGTAAACCAAGACTCATGAAGCGTCATTTAGAGGCTCGTCTTAAATGGGCTCGACAACATATGGTTTTCAAAGAGGAATGAAACACTGTGATATTTTTTGATGAAAAGAAATTCAATCTAGATGGGCCAGATTGTTTTAGTTGCTCTTGGCATAAATTAAATTCTACGAATGATCCAAGAACAAAACGAAATTTTGGTGGCGGTACAGTAATGGTATGGGGAGCATTCTTACCTAAAGGTAGGCTTACCTTGTGCTTCCCATCGTCGAGAATGAACTCCGACGATTACTTAGAAATGTTGGAAAGTGTACTCGTCCCATACAGTGAAGAAAATTTTGCAGATAACTTCATATTCCAACAAGATAATGCCGCGATTCACGTTTCTAAGAAGAGTAAGGAGTCGTTTGCGAACGGAGGAATTGCTTTAATGGAGTGGCCCGCATGCAGTCCAGACTGCAATTCAATGGAAAACCTGTGGGCAATACTTGCAAGAAAAGTTTACAGAAATGGAAGACAGTTTAACACTATTCAAGAGTTAAGGACTACGATAGTAAGTTGCTGGAACGAAATTGGTGATGACGCATTGCATAATCTCATACAATCCATGCCAAACCGTGTGTTTGAGGTGATTAAACAAAATGGCAAGCAAATTAAATATTGATAACCCAAGTATTTTTGAATGCGTATAATGATATGTTTCCTACTGTATATTATATATATATATATATATATATATATATATATATATATATATATATATATATTTCATCGAATCTACAAGAGAAATAACTAAACAAACTTCCTAAGTCTACAAGAGATTTTTTAAATTCTGCATACGACCTCTTACTAGTTTTTCGAGGGTTATATAATAAGAGGGTACCGAATAAGATTTAACGACCATTTATGAAAACTGATCATAATGACCATAATGATGTATGGTAACTAATCTAGCCTTAATGTGATCACCAGCAAACATACATAAACCACCATTACTAAGGGAGAGTATCGCCCTACCCTTCTTAAATATATTAAAACCTTTGATGATCAAAGCTGAACTAGGGATATTTGGGTTAAAAAAGGTCTCAGAAAAACAAAGAATGTCGACTGAAGCACCATTAAAGATGTGACGAACCTTGAATGACATAATTAAAATTATAATCAAAACTTAGGTCTAAACACAACGTGGGCGTGATTGCGACGTGCAATACTTACAAATAAAGTAAGGAACGCTTCATTCTGCTCCAAAATGGATGTCGATTACTGGAAATCTAAAACGAGTAGAAACAAAAAACGACCCAAAATAATAAATGCCAATTAAAAGTAAAAAAGGAACAATACTTAATCATTGAGCCCCAAATTGTGCCCCAAAAAAAAAAACGATTTTTAATATTTTTGGTTTTCCTACGATTATAAAACGCGACAAGTCTGTCTAAGGCTACTTCGAAAATACTTTGCACCCAGTGTATAATACAGTAATGTTATTTATGTCAAATTTGTCTATCGTAATTTCAGGAAAAATGTTATTCAAGCCAAGCGTAAACAAAAGCGCCGGGTATCATCGCAATGTGGGAACCCAGGTGATAATAATATTTATATAAATAAAAGCATATCTTTATATAATAAGAAATTATTTGCAACGGTAAAAAAAGCAAAAATTGATTAGGGGTACAAGTATTTGTGGATACGCAAATAAAAAATTTTAATAAAGAAAATTGATGGGGACCAACTATGGTAATTATCTTGATATAGTGGATACTACTTGCATTGACCATGTAGAACACAGACGCTTTTGATTATAAATTATCTGATGATCATCTTATTTCTATTAAAATTTCTCCTTCCTCAATTAAAGCTGATGCCACTCATAATAATTGTTCATTACATTTTATTGATTTCTTTAAACCTAAAACACTTTTGGTTCAATACTTTGGTTTCAAAATACCGTAGTATGATTTTTTTACGAGGTTACGGGATTCATCAAATTAAAAAACATTTTTTAGTTCTATGTTTATTTACAAAATATTTTAATTCATTTTTGATTAACATATTTTTGGTTAACAAAATATATATTGAACTAAACATTGGAACGATTAATTATGTAAATACAGTAACTGCTTCAGGAGGTATTTAATTTTTCAAATCCCGTATTTTAATGGTTTAATGAGTGAAGTAACAGGTGCTTTAGCTGTGGTGCTGATGGACATAAAACGCAAAGCTGCAAGGGCCAGGCGTCCTGCTCATCATGCATGGCGAAAAATCTAAAGGATATCAGGCATCCCACTGGCAGCAGTGTGTGTCCTTCCTACCAGACTGCAGTAAGGAAGATTAGACGACGCATATGAAATTCTTACAATTTAATCTCAATCATTGTGCGACAGCGCAATCGCTGTTAATGCAGACGATGAGGGAACATAAAATAGATATGGCACTACTAAGTGAACCCTACCGAAGCAAGGATCACGGCGTATGGAAAGAGGACAGATCTGGCAAAGCGGCGATTTGGGTATGCGGCGCCCAACCCAAGCCACTGGGAGAAGAAATGAGCGGTGACGGATTTGTCAGGGCCACCATCGGTGGTATAACAGTCTACAGTTGCTACATTCCACCAAGTCTAACTGCAGAAGAGTTCGAAACATCACTGGACAGGTTAGTTCTAGATGCACATGGCAGAAACCCAGTAATCATTGCTGGTGATTTCATTGCATGGTCAACGGAATGGAGCTGCACCCGGACAAAAACAAAAAGACGCATTCTCATGGATGCACTTGCGACCCTAGACATAGTCCTAATAAACACTGGCGCGCAGCACACATTCACCAAGGATTAAGTAGGCTCAGTGATTGATCTCACTTATATCAGCAGTAGACTAGTTAGGCAAGCGACTTGGATGCTGGCCACATCTACATACATAATGACCACCGGGCAATTGTGTGTGACCTATGATCCCAAACAAACGTAGCGATCCGAGCCGTGGACCGAAAGCATATAGGCTGAAACCGGTCTACTGGTGGACGGAACATATCGCCAACCTGCGCAAGAAATGCCACCAATGCAGGAGGAGGTACCAGCGGTCCAGAGGAGGGCTGTACTACCAGCACCTACAGGAATAGTTTAAAACTGTTAGAAAGCAGCTGAAAGATGCTGTTAAACAAAGTAAACGCTGAACCTTTGCAGAGCTATGTCCTCGTGCCGAAATGGACCCCTGGGGCACAGCGTACAAAATGGTAATGAGGAAGCTCCCATGTCACAAAGCGCCAATAACGAGCTGCCCAGTACTGTTCAAAAAGATTGTGGAAACTGCGACGACAGAGCGACATTCCGGGCGTAACAATGGACGAAGTAATGCGAGCGATTAATAGGTTTGGAGACCAAACGGCATCCGGTCCGGACAACATCCCCAATCGAGGTTTTAAAGCCGCAGTGTCCCTACATCCGCGGTGCTAACGGAAATGTATGATAGCTGTATGGAAGAGGGTGTGTTTCAAGACCGCTGGAAGCTAACAAGCCACCGGAAGATCCATCTGCGTACCGCCCACTCTGCATATTGGACACGGCTGGGAAAGTACTTTAGCGGATACTGTGTGACAGGATAGAGAATGCCATAGCCGAGTCCGGTGGACTATCAAAACGTCAATATGGTTTCAGGAAGTCTAATTATAACGGCGCAAGCTGCGATGGAGGGGAAGAGATGGAAAGGCGGGGCAAAGAAATACTGTCTACCGTCACTCTTGAGGTAAAAAATGCGTTCAACTCTGCCAACTGTACGAGAATTGCGAAATCGTTGTCCTAATTTCTGGTGCCAGCATACCTCAGGCTAATGGTGGATAGCTACTCCAAAAACAGGATACTGTCACTGGAGGAGTCCTCCAAGGTTCGGTGCTTGGCCCGCTCTTGTGGAACATCATGTACGACGGCATACTCCGAGTACCGTTACCGCATGAGGTCAAAACCATTGGGTATGGAAGGAGCTGTTATGAGAATAAATGAATCAATCATGGATCTGGTCTGCAACTGGCGGAGCACAAAACAGAGGCAGTTCTAGTGTCATCTGGAAAGATGCTGGAGGTAGCTGAAATAAGGGTTGGTAGTTGCGTTTTCCACACGGTGTCGCACCTAAAATACATTGGTGTATGGGTAGACGCCAGGCTCAGGTTTAAAGAACATCTAAAGTGTGTGGGTACCAAAGCAGCACGGGCATGTGCCAACATCTGCCGTATAATGCCCAATGTTGGTGGGCCAAAACATCTGAAAAGACGCCTTATTGCAAGTGTGATTAAATCCATATTAATGTATGGCGTCCCCATAAGGGTGGACAAAGTAAGCGTGCCGTCATACTGACATGGTATATAATCAACATACAGGACAATTGCACTTAGAGTGATCAGCGCATTCCGCACCACCTTTACAGATGCTGCCCTGGTGATTGCTGGTATGGTGCCACTGGACTTACTTGCGACCGAGGCGAAAAACCGCTACCAAATCAAACGTGGAGATGATACTGATCGAGAGAAGCGCCAGACGGCCATCAGATGCACCAGCATCGATCAATGGGACAAAAAATCGCGCAATTCTTAACTTAACCTAAGCCGATGAATTATTATAGAATACGGGATTTTGGGATACGAGATTTTGGGATACGGGATTTTGGGGTACGGGATTTTGTAATATAGTATTATGTATACGGGATTTTCTAAACGGTATTTTGTCATATGGGCAACTGTACCCCACCCTCAAAATATATATAAAGTATACAAATTTTAATGAGTGTAACATTTTATTTATTATGATTATTTAAAAATAACACTGTTTTCAGAGATGTGCGGAAATCTCCTGAACTTTACACAGTACAATTTGCCAAATAGCTCAAATGACGTGGAATTTAGTACACGTCATTAGTGATGTGCGAAATCGATCTTTTTCGTTCTGTTTTGTTTATTTTCTCATATGTTTTTCAACAAAAAAGAACGATTTAGCCCATCACTACACGTCATATTAGTATTCCTTAGTTTAATTCCTTCCGTATACAACATCTACAAAACTTTTTCAGGAGCAGTGGATAATTATTTACTGCAACAACCTCTGTCGGTAAACTAAAGAGATCACCAATGTTTTATGTTTTTGAAGCCACACAATAAAGTTGGTTTTTGTCCAGGCTATTACTTACTTTACTACTGACTCCAAGCTCAAGATGTAGTGGTCCAGTAAAACTTTCCTTCTATTTTAAAATTGTGTCGTCTGTAAAGCATGATTAACTACTCTATGTACCAGTCCGTCCAAATATTACTCCACTTTTTCTTCTAATTGAAGAAAATTTGTCTAGAATTTTTTTGAATTCTTCATCGGTCAATTTTGTAGGTAAATCCATTACATCAAGTCAGGATACGTATCAAGTGATATCCTTGTAAATTTTTATCTCATCAGTAGAATTCATAATAAATACGTTGTGATCTTCTGAATTATTCATCATTAAATTGGATAACGCTGAAACGGTGAAATATGTGCTGTTACAGCACGCACGCGAAAAAGCATGTTCACTTGTCATATGTTTGACTGTTGCGTTTCCTTAGACTGTTGCCCATAAGTCCTTTGGTCGCTTCATTATGGTATGAGTAAATGAAATCCCCTTAGATGTTTAATAACTTCAGATATATCACTGCTATTGATGTTCGTGGTATCTTGTTACATTCATTTAACTGATGTAGAAGGTGTGATGCATTTTATGCCACCTAAAGAATGAAATGTGTCCAATCAATTCAATGTACAAGTACAAACATTTACATTTGCATTATCAAATATAACTTTCATGGACCAATTTTTTTCAACCTGTATTTCGGTAAACATAATTGCCTTTTATTGGCCTTATTGTTTGACTTAACGAAATGCCAAATGATAAGAGCAAGTACATTTCTCAATTTAACAATTTTAATTTAATTAAACGCTCCCAGTTTTAAATTAAAATTAAATAACATTTATTATCTAGTTTTTGAGTTTTAAAAGGTCCTGAGGAATTTTCAAACCTCTTCCGTATTATTTAGATTTACTATTTTTAATAATTTGCAAATAGTTTTAAATAGTTCGTTGGTAAAGTTTAATCCTACGAGTATATATCAGTTAATATTGCTTCTGGTGCACCGTATAAACATAAGAAATTTTCCATGAAGACACGAGCTATTGTTTCAAGTTCTTGATTTTCAATAGGAATTTCCGAACTTTGTTTCGTTAAGTCATCTTAGATGGTTAAAATATACCTATTTCCGGAACAGGTAGGTGGATTGAGGGACCCCACAATGTCCGTAGGGGTAAGTTTCATTAGAATTTTATTTTTGTTACCGCATTTATGTTTCTGCTAGTTCTCACAGTGTTTAATGAACTTCTTGATTGTAGTTAGCATATTTGGGAATTTATAGTGCTGCAAGAGGAGAAGTATGATACTCTTGTAATAGTAGCTTAATTTTAGTTGAACCATCAATTTCATCGTCGTTTTCGATTAGTAGATCTTTTACTGGTAATTATTGGGTATCAGGTGGAAGTAGAATCAATTCGAATCGTGCTTTCGTTCTTGTGAGTATTTTCATGGTTTACGGATCTTTAGGAGTGTCCAAGTTTTCAGGAAAACTACGAGTAAGAGCATCTGCGTTTTGATTCTTAACCACGGACTTATACTCTACCCGAAACTGATAATCGTCGAATTCAACACGCCATCTCAATAATATTGACGTTGACTTCGATTTCTTATTTAACCACGTGAAAGGAATAGGTCGGTTATAAAGACAAATTCCGTACCGTAGATACGTATGGTCTGAATTTTTTTACTCCGCTTAGTATAGCTAGCAGTTAATTTTATGTCGTACAGTATTTTTTTCGGTTTCGTTTAATTTGTGACTGGTGAACGCAATCGGTAAATCATCATCTGAGTAGTCTTGTGATAATATCGCACCAATGGTTACATTGCTAGCGTTAGTAGTTATTCTAACTGACATTAAATGTTTTAGTTTCTCAAAAGATTCATCGTAAAACAGTGTCCATTCGAATTGATGATTTTTTATGATTTTTATGATTTTATAATTTTTTTTAAAAATTACATAAATGGTTCCTTAATCTGAGAAAAAGTGTTAATAAATTTCCTGTAGTATTCGGCCACTTCAATAAAAGATTTTATTTGTTTTTGTGATAAGGGGATAGAACATTTATGTACTGTCCCAATTTTTTGGATCTAGTTTAATTCCAGTATTGGGATATTGCTTACTATCCAATTACTTTCCAACCCAATCCCAAAATTAACTTAATTCGAAAGCTACATGCGTGTATGAACTGAACTCAATCTAACCTCCCAATAAACCCTAAATTCGACCTCAAATAAATCCCAAACCGAACTTCTCCCTCAAATTCAACTCAATTTCAAACCGTACTCACCATCATACCATAATAGCAACGAAAAATAATACCGTCATACATGCCATCGTACCATCATAACCCTAAACAATCATTCCATCACACCTTTAATCCAGTTTACCATCATACCATCATGACACTGTAACATTAAACAATCATACAAACATACCATCGTACCATACTGACGTCGAACCACCCCACCATCACACCATAACGTATATCTTACAATCAATCCACCATACCTGGCCATATTCCAGGACTCCATTCAAAAATCATTTTAGAATCCCATTTTCATTGCACAAGCCGAATTTTATCATAATCAGTTGAGAAATAGGCAAGTTCCATCATACTTGGCCATATTCCAGAACTTAATTCAAAAACCATTTTAGAATCCCATTTCCATCGCAAATGTCAAATTTCATCATAATTGGTTGAGAAATAGGCAAGTTCCATCATACTTGGCTATATTCCAGAACTTGATCCAAAAATCGTTTTAAAACCCAATTTCCAACGCACATGTCAAATTTCATCATAATCGGTTGAGAAATAGGCAAGTTCCATTATACTTATCCAAAAATCATTTTAGAATCCCATTTTCATAGTGGATGTCAAATTTCACTAAAATCCGTTAAGAAATAGAAAAGTTATTTTACATACTAATTGGTCATTCATATAATTTGCTAAAGGTTCAATATGAAATGTAAAAGGTTCGATTTGAGGTTTGAGATATTAACAGCGACCTTTGTTAAGTCTTAAACAATATTTGTGTACAGTTTAGTTCAAATCGGTCAATGCGTGTAGATTTTTTAAACTATCAAATACTTATGCTGTACATACATACAAATACTCAGTTATATAGACCAATCCCAACCTGTCTTTCAATTCAATCGTCAAACCAGCATATATAAAAAATTGGCGCACACTATTGCTTAATCCAACCCCAATTGACCCCTAACTTAACCTTCAACTCAACCCCAAACATAATGCTCCACTCAACATTGAAACCAACATATATAAAATATTGGTAAATATTTCTATAACAAGGTGTTTTGGGTCTATTCGTATAGCATGTACCCGAGCCTCTTGATACAGATTCTAAAAGATTTCAAATGCCTTGACCATACAGATTGGCGAAAAAAAATTCTAAATCGGACCAACCGCTCTCGAAATACCATGGGTAAAGATAGCCAGACATCCAGACATCATCCAGATATCCAGACATCATCCAGACATCCAGACATCCAGACATCCAGACAGAAGGACGGTCATTTGTTTTTACTTTTTCAGACCCAGGTACTTTCAAAACGTCGAGAAAAGTAGTTTTGAACCAACCAAATTTTTGGTCATTTTTGACAGGATTTCAATACTTTGGTCTTTTTAGACCGAAGTAACTACTACATCATCGAGGTAAATAAAGCATTTGATATTATTTAAGCCTAACAAAACTGCATTCATAAGTCTCTGGAACGTGCTATGCGATAATATTTATAGCTAGTGCTAAATGAAATCTTATTTGTATCCTTAATATCCATGGGTACTACTTGGTGATATATAGCCGTCTTCCGTATCTAAGGTCGCAAAATACGTAGAGTTTCCGAATTGGTCAAGGAGTTCATTGAAATAGTTAATTCATTTAGTCTTCTAAAATAAATGACAATTCGCCATTGTTTAAAGCCGTCAACTGATTTTTTCGGAACCACCAAAAGTGGCGAATTCCAAGGATTTCGAGTATAAACTCCAGGAATGGCTAATTAGTAGTTCGGAATATTATTGATTTTAAGGCGTACAATCATTACGGATCGTAGTAAAATTAACTCACCGATTTTATTTTGAATAGATTTGAATCACAAACCTGATTATTTTATACTCTTTGGATCTTCTGGAATTTTTAAATTTCCGTTTTGATAATCCACGGTGCAATTTTGTTTCTTCATAAAAACATTGCCTGAAATGCCTGCACATGGAATGGGAAAATCGTCGTTAACGATTTGAAAAATTTGGCATATTTGAATATATTCGGTAAACCAATATTACAATTACAATCTGCAAGGGTATATGGATTTGTTGTAGAGCATTTTGAATTACGATACAGTGATATATTTGGATCAAAATATTTTAATTTAAAAAGGCTAGCATCGGCTCCTGTGTCTACTAAAAATAAAGGTATTTCAGTTAGGTTGTTTGAAAATGAATCTAAATGTATGGAAGTATTTGGATTTGGTTGAAGTAGATTGTATATTTTTAATAGAAATTGTCGATTTTAAATTATAATTTGGCCTTTGGTCTTCAAACATTAATGGTCCTGTAATTATTGTTTTGTATTTGTGACACTCTGAAGATCTATTAATCGAATTGGAGTGCCTGACGACTCGAGATGTTCCAAGTTTTCCGGATTGTCTTGAATATTTCTATTTAAATTGTTCGATCATTTCAAATTAGTAGAATTTTGTTGGCGAAATTTATTACGACATTCTTTAAGCTGATGTTCAGAAATTTTTCAAAAGGAGCAAAATAAGGAATATCGATTATTCAATTTATGGGGATTTGTATAATGTTGTTGATTTGAAAATGAATACCTTGTTTGACACTGCCTTGCAATATGGCACAATTTATCACAAAGTTGACACTTTGAAGGTCGATGTGTAAAACATGTGCTTGAAGTGCTAGATGTATTCGATGATATATTTTGTAAAAATTGGTTTGAGGGTACTTTATCAACGGTCAATTTTATAGCATCTTTCAAGAAGTGCGGTTTTCGTGTGCATATTTTTGATAATTTTCGCATGCACTAATTTCAAAGAAATCTGTTCAACAGTTCGCGTTTCTTTATATAATTTCGTTTTAATGCGTTTTTTCTCATTTTCATTATATTTTGTAACTTTATCGTAAGCTGAAGAAATTGTTTGTGTTCTTTATTACATATCTTCTGAACCGTCAGAATAAGTATCACAACATTGAAAAAATACTGTAGTTCAGAGCTACATCCAAAAAATGTAGGGATCATTTTTAGAAAAACAGACATATCAAACACATAAATGATTATAATATGTTTCGAAGATTGTAAGAGAATTCAATCCAGTGTGAATATCGTGAAGAGGAAAAAAATTGTAAGAGAATTCATCTGTATTAGTACGATTCGCTAGTACTTAAATCACAGCACATTCTGTGGTATATAGAATGTAAATTGTGGTATAATCAGTCCAGTCGCCGCGGCCTGATGAGAAGATTGATTTTTTCATAATCATAAGCTCATCAGTTCGAAACTGGATTGAATTCTCTTACAATCTTCGAAACATATTTAAATCATATAATTAAATAAATAGAATTATGTCTATTAGTCAGTTTCGTTGAATTACTGTTCGTAAATACTAATATACTTCTCGTGTTAATCGAAACACAATTAAAATGGTCTAACCACCGGTAGCATATTAGAAATTACATGAATTAATTAACATATGGGGAATTAATTAACTATTCATCTGATTATTAAAACACACCATAAATTTTATTTATTTAAATAAATCTTTATTATTTATTATATTTATTTAATGTATTTTTTAAAAGAACGTTATAACACTTAAATATGCATAGCGTTCATACTATATTTATATTTATTTATTTTTAGTACATATAGTAATGAACTGCATATTTCGAATATCTATTTTCAACTTCTTGTTTATTTTTTAAACAAAATGTTTGTTCGGTCAAAAAAGCTATGTTTTTATGAACACTGCGTTTAGGGGAGAATGTAAGCGTTCCATATTTTATTGAACCCTATGATTGCTTCTATTTGTTTACTCACTTGTTGACAATACGAATCTGAACAAATAATTTTTGGATAGGATTTATTTAGGAATATATCCCCACAAACATTCAACGAAAAAAATTGATAAAAAGTAAAAATTAGCTTACACACAGAGCAGTTTGAATATCGTGAAGAGGAAAAAAATTGTAAGAGAATTCATCTGTATTAGTACGATTCGCTAGTACTTAAATCACAGCACATTCTGTATATATAGATTTTTTCATAATCATAAGCTCATCAGTTCGAAACTGGATTGAATTCTCTTACAATCTTCGAAACATATTAAAATCATTTACTACTGATAACTCACCTTCCGGAGTGGTCTGTGTTCAGGCGATGAAAGTAAAATAATCAGCAGGAGGAAGTTGGTGTGGGCAATAAACAGCTTTAAGCCATAAAGGTCAGCTGGGCTGATGGCATTATTTCTGCGGATATTCAGCAAGCCATTGACTTGGCTCTACTCTGGCTGGAAGTTATCTTCAGACGCAGCCTGGAACTTTGCCAAATTCCTAGGAAATGGACTGAGGTTAACGTAAAACTTATACCTAAGGCGGGGAAAATTTCTCATGGTCATTCCAAAGACCTTAGGCCTATAAGCTTATGCTCTTTTCTATTAAAAATACTAGAAAGATAAATAGAAGCCCTCATTAGAGGCTTGGTTGAGCCGGCTAGGTGGTCGAAATCCCAATATGAGTACGCATTATTGCGTCCGATCGCAAAGGGAGATCGGTAGAAACTACACTACACTCCCTAATTTATCATAGTGAGAAATCCCTAGAATTTAAGTAATACTTCTTGGTAACCTTTCTGGATGTAGAAGGTGCCTACAGCAACGTTAAACTGGTGGCAATAACTCGAGCTTTGTCGAGTAGGGGTTTAGATGAATCGCTCGTTGGCTGTATATATCAGATCCTGAGATGCAGGGTCATGAAGGCTAAGCTGAGCGGGTCCTTCATTAGCAGATTTGTAGGTGTGGGTACACCGCAAGGTGGAATCTTGTTCCCCTGCTTTGGAACTTGGTCATAAATAACTTGCTACTAGACTTGGAGGGGCAAGGTTTTAGGATGGTTGCTTATGCGGATGACGTTGCTATTGATGACTTTGACAAGTATTCTAAAGATAGCTCATGCAAGGCGCGCTTGGTCTTCTCTATACTAGGGCCAACAGTTGTGCAATAAATGTCAACCTACGTAAAACTGAGGTGGTCTCTTCTCTAGGAAATATAAACTTCCTCAGATTGATCCTGTTACTTTAAATGTTATTAGCTAGACCTTCAATGATAAAGCGGAATACCTGGCTATTGTTTTGGACAGCAAACTTAGTTAGAAGCTTAATATTTCAGAAAAGGTAAAGGAAGCTACTACAGCGCCATACTCCTGTAAAAACGCTATTGGAAAACGATAGGGTCTTGAACCCGACATTGTATACTGGCTCTATACTTAGTGATAAGGCCTATACTTTTATATGGGATTGTTGTTTGGTGGCCAGCCTTAAACAGTATGGCTAACCAAAAGTTGCTGATGAAAATTCAATGAAATTCTATCTTGTGTATTAGTGATATACTCAGGAGTACACTCACTCAGGCATTGGTGGTTCTTTTTTATCTTATACTGTTTGATATTCTGGGCCGCGAGTACAGCCATACGGCTCAAATCCATTTCTATGTGTACCTATAGTAATACAGGACACACATCTATTTTGTGTAACAGAGATGTCCCTGGCACCACCGATTACATGATTTCAATACCATCTTTTGAGTAAAGGTTTAGTACTGATATTTCCTCCAGGGAGGACTTGCTGAGTAAAGAAAGGGTTTAACTCTGAAGTTTTGAACTTCTTCACGGATGGTTCAAAAATCGATGATAGGGTTGGTTGTGGTGTTTTCTGTGAGAAACTAAATGTGGAGATCTCATTTCGTCTCTTGGACTATTGCAATATTTTTTCAGGCTGAATTAATTTCGATAATTGAGGCCGTTGATTGGTTGAGGTATAATGAGCGGTCTCTCATCTCTTAACCAGATGGCAGATTAGTTCAACATCCAAATAGTGTGAGTGCCAGGGTACTTCGTACGTTCATGTACAATTGTTCGTATTTATTTTTCTCCATATTTTATCTAATATATTGATCTGTGTTGACTAAGTCTAATATGACGAATTCGCCATGTGATTTAGGCTCGATAATACCGTCGATTTGAGGTCCATATATTATTTGTTCTTAGAACGTAGCTTAATTGCAAAAAAAATTAAATAACTCATTTCTAAATGAATTTCTTGACATATTGAAATCAAAAATTTCAAAAATAGAGTTAAAAATTCGCGACGTTTTCAAAAGTGGTTCAGGAAGGGCATAGTTTGTAGCAACAACGCGTAGGAGCATTAAAATTAAAACGCGTAAGTATTTCATCAGAATCAATTCGTGAGGTCAATACATCGCGCACAAAGATAGCCGATGTACATCTCTTCAGCGATATAATCGTTGTAATTTGAATGAATTATAAGGTGTAGAAATACATAGTGTTTAGACTAATATATATTTCCTGTAGAATAAAAAGTTGCTGTTGAAAGCAGAGCGATCCTAAAAATAGAAGAAAAAATGGTTACACAAAGAAATCGGTCTTAAATCAAAATACTTATCTAATCAACACTATTGAAGATCGACGTATCCATGAAATAACATAAGATACCTGTAAAAAAAAGCAATTGCAGTAAATAATTAGTTGTAGTTATTGAATAATGTAAAATTACTTACCTTAATTCATAGTTGATGTAAATATTATTAAAAATTTGACATTACTGCTTAATGTCAAATTTAATCATAGTAGATTTCATTATGAGAAATTACTTTATACCATTTGTAAAGACGAGTTGCAAGATGAAAATTAGAGACTTGACGAATACTTCACACGTAATAACGCATATGACTGGTGCGCCGGTTTAAAAAGAAGGAATAGTTTTCATGTTGAAAGTCTGTCTGGTTTGAGTATTCGCGTAGTGAAGATAAAAATAACAAATGTCGAAAAATTAATAAAAATTAGAAATAAGAACAAAGGGGTGTTAATTTTACTACTGTTTCTTAAGCGAGCAAATAAGTGCAAAACAAATTATAAATTAATTGAATCCGTGCAAATAAAATTGGAGTTACTTTGTAGCAGGCAAGTCATTAACATACGGCGCTACAATTTTGAGCTTGGTCGAACAGCTCAATAAATTTCATGGTCCTTCGAGCCGGATAGTTAATTTATACAGAACAATCCAGTGGTGGTAATAAGGCATTTGTTTCACATATCATTATAAAGTTGCGGAAATAGTGATTCAAATAGTCGAAACGCGAAGGTTTTGCGCTGAAGAAGTCGAACAAGTAGTGATTTACATTAACGTGGAGCAGCCATTTTGGCATCGAGAAAAATTAACGTGGTTCGATAACGCGGTTCATAACACGTGTCTTGTGGTTACGGATAGTGGCCATTTTGAACAGTTATTGATATTAGTAGTATTACTTACTATTAAATAATAAGTTCGTGATCGGTGAAGTTCAGTGATATTTAAATTAAAATGAGCATGGACGAGGCACGTCAGTTGGCAATCCATGAAGCCACGCGCAAGTCTTTATTAACGCAAATGGAAAATTTGGAAACATTTGTGAACACGAAAGCTGATAAAGCCGATATAGATGCATTACAAACCCGCAAGCTGCGTGCCGGTGACTTGTTGACGAACTTTAGTTATGTTGAGGGTCAAATATTCCAAGTCAACCCAAGTGCAATTTCGATAGCCGTCGAATTTAGTGAACTTTATTATACGGTTGATGCAAAGCTGAGCAAATTGATACGAAAGTTAAATGAAGCAGTGGGTGGAACCGAGCCAAACGTTACAATGGCGACTTCAATGTCCGTACTCAATACATCTATGGACATCAGGTTGCCCAAAATCACGATTGAACCGTTTGCTGGTAACTATACGCAATGGCAATCGTTCTACGATGTTTATATGAAAACAATTCATAATAGCAATTTGACAGCGGTACAGAAGTTCACGTACTTGAAAGGATATCTCCGTGATGAGGCTGCCAACTTAATCAAACATTTTCCAATTACCGAGGCGAATTATTTTGAGGCGTTTAAAAAATTGGTCGATAGATATGGGAGAAAAAAGCATACCATTCAAGCATTTGTCCGTACGTTTTTGGATCAACCGTTAATAAAACAAGGAACAGCGCGTAATATTCGAAAATTATTGGATGTGTCGGATGAGACAATCCGTGGTCTAAGGGCGTTAGGAGAGAAAGCCGAGTCAAGGGATGTTTGGCTCTTGTATCTAATGGAGTCGAGGTTAGATGCGGAAACGAAAATATTGTGGGCACAACATTCGTGCGAGACTGATCATCCAACCTTGGATGAATTCTTCAAATTTTTGCTGAATCGTTCCGACGCGTTAGAAGCCACAAAGAATATTGCGACAAGGGATTCGCTTAGCCATGTCAAATCAACAAGATCATTCATTTCTACGAATGTTATAAAATGTTGGCTGTGCTCTGGAGAACATTATCTATCGAATTGTGATAGATCCAACGGTATGTCAATACGTGAACGTCGGGAATGTGTAAAGGCTAAAGGATGCTGTTTCAACTGTCTGAAGATGAATCACGCAGTATTTATGTGTAAAGCCAAGCTGAGATGTACGATTTGCCAAAGGAAACATAGTACCTTGTTGCATCCTGATGACGAATTTCTAAAATCATGTCCAAGGGTTACGACAAATAATCAGACGACCAGTTTGGTAACTGACACTAAACCAGATGCCAAGATAAAGGCTGCTATGGTTAAGGTATCACCCAAAGAAGACTTGCAAATATCATCTTATTCAGCAGTTAACGTATCAAAGACAAGTATTCTTCCAACCGCACTGGTGAAAATTACCGATAGATATGGTGTAGAACATCGATGCAGAGTTTTATTGGATTCGGGCTCCATGACGTCTCTGGTTAGCGAGAGGTTTTGCAATCAATTAGGGCTAACACGAATTCATAATCACACAATCGTTTCTGGTCTTGGTGGTTCTCAATCGCAAGTGTCTTGTGGCGAAGTTCAGCTTAGATTACGATCACTATACGATACAGCAATGGAAATTCCGGTCGTTGCATTGGTTTTGTCGAATCTATGCGCACAATTGCCAAGTCATTCGGTTGAATTTCATAGGGAAAATATTCCCATATTTTTGGCTGATCCAGAATTTGGGCATCGAAGTAGGATTGACATGATCTTGGGAGTGCGGTCCGTTTTCGATTCATTGTTAAACGGAAGATTGAGGATCGATAATGGATTGACAGCAGTTGAGACGATTTTTGGATGGGTACTTGGCGGTGAAGTAACTGGGTTGGGAGAAACCCAGGCATATGTTAGTGAAGTGACTGATCAACCAACCGTAGGTGTGGATGAACTTCTTCAAAAATTTTGGCAGATAGAACATTTACCCGAATATCGAGGAACGGCAATGCGAAGAAATATTTAAAACAACCACTTTAAGAAATCAAGAAGGAAGATTTGTAGTGCAGCTACCTGTAAAACAAAATATGGGAAAATTAGGCGCATCATTAAATTTGGCGTTGAGTCGACAATCAGCCATGGAGAAAAAATTTAATCGTATGGAATCGTTTGGTATGGCTTATAAGCTTTTCATGGAAGAATACCGTAACTTGGGTCATATGATTCAAGGAGGACGTGATACTTCGAAAAATTATCTACCACATCATGGGGTAGTAAATGAGCCCATTACTACATCAACAAAGATCCGCGTTGTGTTCGATGCTTCCTCAAGGACGGCAAATGGAACATCTCTTAATGAAATGCTGATGGCGGGTTTAATTAAACAAGCAACATTATACGAGATATTGTTGAGATTTAGAGAGTTCAAGATTGCCGTGGTGTGCGACGTCGAAAAGATGTACCGCCAAATATTAGTTCAACAAGAAGATCGGAAGTTACAACAGATCGTTTGGAGATCGAGCATGAACGAGTCAATCCAGTATTACGAGTTAACTACGTTAACCTACGGCATGAAGTCAGCACCTTATATTGCGACGCGTGTTCTAGAAGAAATAGCAAAGATAAACGAGAAAACTTATCCGGAAGTTTCTAAGATATTACGAAACCACACATATATGGATGACATCATGTTTGGTTCGGGATCCGTAGAGGACGCTATGAAGAAGGGAACTGACTTAAGGGGTGTATTGTCAACTGCTGGCATGAATTTACGTAAATGGGTGTCCAATTCTACAGAATTATTGAGTACAATTCCTGATAGTGATCGAGAAACACTTACCAAATGTTTTAGTGATGATTCGCTTAGTACAAAGGTACTCGGGCTGCAGTGGAACCCAGTGGAAGATGTATTTTGCTATTCGATTGAGTTGGGAGATTACAATCCAACGAAGCGAGGTTTGCTCTCAGAAAGCAGCCGTATTTTTGATCCGCTTGGATGGCTGGCACCTGTAATAATAAGCATAAAAATGCTTTTTCAAGAATTATGGTTGAAACCGGTTGGTTGGGATGATGTCCTACCTGAGACGGTCGGTTCGGAGTGGCTCACACTTCGTAATAAACTGCAAGATTTAAGATTGATCAGAATACCAAGATGGCTTCAAACGTCAGGTGAAACGGAATTGCATGGGTTTTGCGATGCGAGCAAGCGCGCCTATGCCGCTGTAGTGTATGCAAGGCACAAAACAATAGAGGGCGAATATTGCACCAGATTAATTGCTGCAAAGTCAAGGGTTGCTCCGGTGAAGTCGTTATCAATCGCACGATTGGAACTGTGTGCTGCAGTATTGCTAGTTCAATTGATGAAATCGGTGGTAGGTTCCCTATCTACAAATGTAAGTGCAAAATATTACTGGACGGATTCTACCATCGTCTTGGATTGGCTGTCGGACGTACCAAGTCGGTGGGAAGTTTTCGTGGCGAACCAACCGAACCTCCAAGATATTGCAGGAAACACGCAGAGAAAATTGGTACCATGTTCCAACAAGTAGTAATGCCGCCGATTGTGCTTCACGGGGGGTAACGCCGAGAGATCTGTTAAATCATGAACTGTGGTGGAATGGACCGCCATGGCTTAAGAGCAACGAGAATTGGCCAAAACAAAGGGCTATGGAGATTAAAGCGTCAGTAGTATTAAGTATTGTTAAGGAAGAAGATTGGCTGGAAGGTTTAGCATCGCGAATATCATCGTTTCACATCATCATGAAGGTGGTAGCTTGATCAATGCGCCTTTTCTATAATGCAAGGAAGAACAACAAAAATAATCCAAAAACTGGTCTTATAACACGGGAAGAGATATGGGAAGCCGAGTTATTTTGTTGGCGATACGTGCAAAACCAATGGATGAAGGAAGATATTAGCAATTTAACACAATCAAGGCCAGTAAAATCAAGTTTGAAGTTTTTGAATCCATTTATTAGCGATGAAGGAGTTAGGAGAGGAGTTCGAGTTGGGGGTCGTTTACGGAATGCCAATGTACCAGAAAGTGTTAAACATCCGATCATCATTCCGACGAAAACCAAATTAGCAAAACGATTGGTAGAAGAATACCATTTAAATTATCGTCATGCTGGTCCACAGTTACTTCTTGGGTTGTTAAGGCAGAAATACTGGCTCATTCGTGCCAAGGATATGGTCAGATTGGTCACCAGGGGATGTATATCGTGCTTTAGAGTGAATCCAGTTCCTATGGTTCAACAGATGGGTGATTTACCGTCTTTTAGAGTAGAGCTTATCCGTCCATTTATTAAAGTTGGCGTTGATTTTGCCGGACCATTTATGGTATTGAACAAACGAGGACGGGGTCAAAGGCCTTGCAAAATTTACGTATGCCTATTTGTATGTGAAAGCACGAAAGCCGTGCATATCGAGTTGGTGTTGGAGTTGACTACTGGCGCATTTTTGGCTGCATTTCGCAGATTCGTTGGACGGAGAGGGCTATGTACCGATATATACTCGGATTGCGGGAGCAATTTTATTGGGGCTAATAGAGAGCTGCAACTATTATTCAAATTTATAAAGGAAAATGACAAACTAGTTTATTATTCTTTATTAAAGGACCACATCCAGTGGCATTTTATGCCTCCAAATGCCCCTCACTTCGGAGGCCTGTGGGAAGCAGCAGTAAAGGCTTTCAAATACCATTTTAAGCGGGTGGTTGGTACGACGGTATTTACGGTGGACGAAATGATGACACTCTCCATTGAGATCGAGGCTATAATGAACTCGCGACCACTGTGTAGTATTCCTGATAGCCCAGAAGATATTTTGACTCCCGCTCATTTTTTGTTGGGACATTCGATGGTTTTGGTTCCAGAGGTCGATTTAAAACAGTGTCCAGTTAACAAATTGGATAGATGGCAACTGATTCAGCAACGAAAGCAACATTTTTGGGCAAGGTGGTCAACCGAATATTTGACTGCTTTACAATCCTGATACAAATGGGAAACTGTAAGAAAAAATATCCAAATTAACGATGTCGTACTCATCATAGACAACAACTTACCGCCGACAAAATGGGTTAAGGGTACGGTTGTTGACGTAATATGTGGTAGTGATGGCCTGGCGAGAGTAACAAATATACGGACAAAATCGGGAGTTTTGAAGCGTCCAATTCATAAAATATGCCGATTACCGATTGAATCAACTGATTCAAAGCCGGGAGAATGTTTAGACTGATATATATTTCCTGTAGAATAAAAAGTTGCTGTTGAAAGCAGAGCGATCCTAAAAATAGAAGAAAAAATGGTTACACAAAGAAATCGGTCTTAAATCAAAATACTTATCTAATCAACACTATTGAAGATCGACGTATCCATGAAATAACATAAGATACCTGTAAAAAAAAGCAATTGCAGTAAATAATTAGTTGTAGTTATTGAATAATGTAAAATTACTTACCTTAATTCATAGTTGATGTAAATATTATTAAAAATTTGACATTACTGCTTAATGTCAAATTTAATCATAGTAGATTTCATTATGAGAAATTACTTTATACCATTTGTAAAGACGAGTTGCAAGATGAAAATTAGAGACTTGACGAATACTTCACACGTAATAACGCATATGACTGGTGCGCCGGTTTAAAAAGAAGGAATAGTTTTCATGTTGAAAGTCTGTCTGGTTTGAGTATTCGTGTAGTGAAGATAAAAATAACAAATGTCGAAAAATTAATAAAAATTAGAAATAAGAACAAAGGGGTGTTAATTTTACTACTGTTTCTTAAGCGAGCAAATAAGTGCAAAACAAATTATAAATTAATTGAATCCGTGCAAATAAAATTGGAGTTACTTTGTAGCAGGCAAGTCATTAACATACGGCGCTACAATTTTGAGCTTGGTCGAACAGCTCAATAAATTTCACATAGTTATTCACTCTTTCAGAAGGTAGGCCACGAAGAACATATAGCACAAATTTGCTTCTGAGCGCTTTTAATTTTATCTGAATAACACTACTGTTAAAATGGTGATCAGATCTAAGAAGCGAATTCAAGAAAAGACCAAACAAAGGACACATATAAAGATTTTGGTGTGAGCGGGTCACAAAAGCCTTTATAATTGTGCTTAATGAAGCCTACCATAACGTAAGCCTTAGCAATAATATAATCAATATATTTTATGAAGGAAGGATCAGAAGATCCCATCTCTGTCAATCGCCATATTATAAAGGAAATACTGCTGAAATAGGTGATCCACAACCACAATTTGTTGTTAAATGACCAACTGCAAAATGTATTCAAATCACTTTTTAATTTTATACAATCAGAAATTATAGAAATCGGAGCGAATATTGTCATATCATTTGGGTAAAAAAGTCAATGTGCAAACTCAAAATGGTTTACAACATAATTAATAAATAATAAAAACAGAAGTGGACCAATGGGACTACCTTGCGGTACTCCAGAAGTTACATGAAATAAATGCGAAGCTGAATCATTAATTTTAACGTATTGTGACCGGCTAGAAAGATAAGATTGCAACCATTTGATAGGGATGTACTCACAATATATATTTTCTCTAGCCTATAGATAGATTTTATTAAAAGCTTTTTGAAAGTCAGTGTAAACTACATCTACTTGTTGTCGGCCTTCAAATCTATTGTACAAATCACCACAGAACGCGGCCAGATTGATAATTGTAGATCTACCCGTGTAAAACTAATGTTGTGGAGACAAAATAAAAGATTTCACATGAGAACACCAAAATCTCTGCACCATGGCTGCGAAAAGTTTGGGAATGGCAGAAAGAATATGAATTCCTCGATAATTGATAATTTTACATACAAAAAACAGACGAATGAAGGGTACTTTCCAGCGATCGGGAACAATCCCAGTCCGAAGGTTTTCATTAAAGATGTGAGTCAGCGGAAGAGCTAAACTTTCTGCACAATTTTTAATGAGGATGGGTGAAATGCCATTATGACCAGCCTCCTTATTTACATCAAGAAGAGACAAGCAGTCATAAATCTCCGTTTCAATGAATTATCTGGAAGATTGAAATCATCAATAATAAATTATAATCAGTACGATTACAAGCAAGTGGAATGTTTGTTCACGGACTCAAAATATTTGGTAAACAGATTGCAGATATCTAAGGGCTCAACTCCCCACCCAATGAATTCTGATAAATCATCGGTAAAGGAAACCTCACTGGTTTCCGTTGACCATTTAGGAAACTCCAGAATTTTCTTGGATTGGACGTTAACTCAACTTCGATCTGCAAAATGTATAGTTATAGGAACCTATTTAAAATTTTAAATTCCTTTCGAGCTGCATCGAATTTAGAATAAAATTCAGCACCTTGTAACCTATATAATGACTAAAATTTGTGCCGCCGTTTTTCCAGGCGCAGTAGTTTCATAATGTGCCTTAATTCACGAAACCGAGGTTCATTTTTAATTAAAGGGACATATCTTTCAACACTAGTCGTGAGCAGTTCGTTAACAACGAAACGCGTTTAAGGAACTCCCAATCAAAAAAAATTAATATTGCATTTTCCATGAAAAATGTTTATCATTATTGGAGTATGGTAGACGCTCCCACATCCAGTAAAATCATCACATGCAGAAATCTCCGAATACATGACATCAGATGAAAATACCAAATTCAATAGTTTTCCTCGACTGTTACGTATCTGGGTCAATTGCTTGGTTGCTCTACTAGCAAACTAGTCGGTGATGGCAAATGCTTTTTGATCGTTAGAAGAGGACGGGAGAACAACATCAACGTTAAACCAAATATTGTCGGGAATCAACATGTACTGAAAATATTACAGTTTTGAAAAAATCAATAAATTCAAAATAAACTTCTAAAGTTGATCCACATGGCACATATACAGCGACCGCGAAGAAAAAAGAAATATCGGCTTTAATATGTACAGCCATAATGTCGTATACCAGATGACACGCCATAACTTCACTCAAAAGTGAATTCTTCAGGGCGATCAACACATCTCCTCCTTTAAGGTTGGTATCAAAATCATGTTTGTCTTTTTTATAGACCATGTAATCTGATGGAAAATATTCTCCAGAAATGAAATTTTTTGTAAGCCATTTTTCACAAATAACTATGACATAATAATCGTTGTCGAGAACGCCCAACAGAAACAATTTAGATTTCCTCCGAATACTGAATCCGTTACGGTAACAAATAGTAGAGGATATTGCAATTTGTTTTGAGCATCCTCTTATTTAAAACAATTATAAATGGTCTAATATAAATGCCAGTTGGCCAGGTTTCCGAACATAAAGCATTATCGTTCAGATCTTCGTTTATCCCCAACTTAAAACATAAGGATTCCAGATTCTGATATTTTTTCGTTTTGGTGATCAATCTACCAACATGGTAGAAACTTGTTCCCAAACACTTATATTAACCAAAGCTTAAACATCATCCTCGGTTATTTTAGGGATCCAGTCTGGATAGATCAAGCCAATATCTATGTGGTAAAGTGTAGATAATAATATCTGGCAAGATGATTCCTTATTTTCGATTGGGTAATAGCTTCAAATACTTCCTCATCATTCGGAGGCTGCTTTCGGTTTGCTGGTTGATGCCTCTTATGAATCAATATTTTGGGCCCTAGTTGTTTATTCTGCTAGAGTGGTAGTGTCGCAAAGGTCATTAACCAATTTAACCAATTTAATTTTGCCCCTTATTAAGCCTTCTTTTTGGCGATATCTCGTCTTCATTCTGCTGTCAAAAACAACCTTGAATGCAGTTTCTATTTTTTTTTTTTTTTTAATATTAAACTAATATTCTCCTTGTTCGTCTGCTGCGCAATACTAATTTGCTTATGATTGGGAATGTTTCAATCCAGAGCACCCCATTTTCTCCTTTATAGTGTATATATTCGCTTCGCACCTGGGACAATTCATTATAATAAATTTAAGAAGCACAACAAGGAAAAATACAACACCAACGAAAAGTAACGAAAATACAAAACAAAAACACAACTCTTCCAATCGCTATATATCACACTATACAGTCAATACATAATTAAAAATTATTTTATTACTGTAGCAGAAAATTATTTTCCAAAAATAATTTCCACGTCACTATTCACGATGAAAATTCGATCTCCTATCGCCATAAACTTTATATAAAGCTAGGTAGTAGTGTGATGAGTTTGCAATGGGTTCTGGGCTCAATAGTTGTTTAATTTGAGATCCGATTATCAAAAAAAAAAATATCAACGAGTGTATGATTTTGTTTTATTCAAATAATTAGCGGATCCTACCGCTATCACTTTTGTGTTTGCAAAAAATAAAAAATATAAGTAAACAATTTGTTTAAAAAATTGTAATAAATAAATAAAATACTAAAGTGGAAATAATTTTGAAAAAATTTTGACGTTTTCCTTTCACCCTTGCGCAACCGTTTTCATAAGCCGCCAGCCCGTACCATGTCAACAATGTGACCTCCAAGGGCTCGATCCAGAAATAGCTCGCCGTATTGTCCTGGCAACCAGAAGTTGTTTAGTCGTTTTCTTCGCCGACAACAACTTCTACAACGACGAAAAAGTTGCTCTCAGAGTAGGGCTTGTAAACCGGTTAAAACCGAACCCGGTTAACCGGGTTTTTGTCCATTTTTACGAAACCTGTAAAAACCGTGTTTTAGGGGAAAACCGAAAGTCTTTTTTTTTTTTTTGTTTCTTCCAGTAAATAAATATCTTTTTTTAGGTTTTGTAGCATTAAATATTATTAAAATTTACTTTGTAATATTATTACGTAGATTTTAATTGTTTTAGTGATTAATTTTATAATTTTGGTAAAACCCAAGTTCGGTCTAAGATTTCCCCTTTTTAAATTTTAGAATTGTTTTTCAGTTTTTAGTAAAATCGTATACTTGTGTTTTGCAGATTTTATGTGATGGGCGTTACTGAGTTGGTATCAGTTTTTGTCTACCAAAAGATATACCTCATATAAACCTCTACCAAAAGATATATCTAGCTGCATCCTATGAGGAATTTTGGACAGTTGTCAGGTTTTTTATAAATGCCTGCAATTACTATGTATTATTTTTATTTCTTATATTACTTTCTTTTACTATAGTAAAATAAAGTATAGTAATCATGAAAATTTTGGACCTTGAGATTTTTAGAGATTTATTTGTTTTGAGGTCCCCTGAGTCCGAAAAAGTGGGTTTCGAAATGGTGTCTGTCTGTCTGTCTATCAGTCTGTCAGTCTGTCAGTCTGTCTGTGTCCTCTCTACAGCCCATATGCTTTAATCAATCGAACTGAAACTTCAGATTTAAGCTTTTTTGATAATTTGGGAGGTCCCAGTGAATTTTACTCCAAATCGGCTAACCGGAAGTGGCCACTCCCTTGGTCCAGAAAATTTGTTTTGCAAATATCTTAAAAAGTATAAGGTTTACAAAAAACTACTTAATGCAAAATATTTCCAAAAATTAAAAACAAATAAAAATAAAAAAAAAATTAAAAAAAAAAATTAAGAAAAAAATAAAATTTCTCAAAATTCTCTATTCGTAAGAGAAAGTCGTTTGTTGGCCACACCTCAATTTTAACTAGGTTATTAAGGGACCTATTCCATGTGCTAGCGAAATCTTTATCATCATTGTTGAGTGCGATTTCCAAAAAATAATTTTGTAGAACTTTTACTAAACGAACGATCCGTATGGATTAGGGTTTTTTAACTAGGTAATTAAGGGACATATTCCGTGTGCTAGCCAAACCTTTGTCATCATTGTTAGCAATGGCCGATATTGGCCCTTGGGAGTTGAGTGCGATTTCCAAAAAATAATTTTGCAGAACTTTTACTAAACGAACGATTCGTATGGATTAGGGTTTTCTAACTAGGTAATTAAGCAATCTATTCTATGTGCTAGCCAAACCTTTGTCATCATTGTTGGCAATGGCCGATATTGGCCCTTGGGAGTTGAGTGCGATTTCCAAAAAATAATTTTGCAGAACTTTTACTAAACGAACGATTCGTATGGATTAGGGTTTTCTAACTAGGTAATTAAGGGACCTATTCCATGTGCTAGCGAAGTCTTTATCATAATTGTTAAGTGCGATTCCCAAAAAATAAATTTGTAGAACATTTATTAAACGAACGATCCGTATGGATTAGGGTTTTCTAACTAGGTAATTGAGCAATCTATTCTATGTGCTAGCGAAACCTTTGTCATCATTGTTGGCAATGGCCGATATTGGCCCTTGGGGGTTGAGTGCGATTTCCAAAAAATAAGTTTGCAGAACTTTTACTAAACGAACGATTCGTATGGATTAGGGTTTTTTAACTAGGTATTTGAGGGACCTATTCTATGTGCTGGCCAAACCTTTGTCATCATTGTTGGCAATGGCCGATATTGGGCCCTTGGGAGTTAAGTGCGATTTTTTATTTCTTTATTTCAACTTATAACTTAATAATAATACAAACAAATTATAAACTAATTAACATATTATAGTTGAACAAAGTAAAGCTCCGTTTAGATGAAAATCTGTGGTGGAGCAAATAAACAATTTAAACATGCTATTCTATAAAATCTTTGGACACATTGAGTTAAATATATATTACACAATAGTTTTCTTATTTATATATGTATATATGGAAAAAAAATAATAATTACACTTAGTTGCCTTTAAATTTACAATTGTTTAATATTTACGATAACAGCTTTAATTGGTGAAATTACCCGAAGCTATATAATGTAAATTTCAGAAAAATCTTTCAACATTTTCTATGTTGAGCAGCCAATTTCGAACGTCCCTCTCAAATTTATGTTTACGTCCAATCGTTAGAATTTTTATATCTTTAGGTAAAATATGAAAAAAATACGGTGCCATATAAAGATAAAATCTTCTAAACTTCTCACAATTGCAACGGAAATCAGCATTATAGTAATTTGGATTTCTTGTATTATACACCTGTGTAATCCGATTGTGAAAACTGTTACTACGGATAAAAAACATTTTCAAGACTTTGTATATGTAAAGATATCTAAGTGGTAGCAAATTTAGTTGTCGAAACATAGGAATTGATGGTGTTGTTTGAGGAAGGTGGTATATTAATTTAATAATCCTTTTCTGGGCAATATATAGACCTTCAATGTTACTAAAATAAGTGCCACCCCAACTGGATATTCCATACATTATTATTGATTCAACTATGGCGTGATATAGTTTCGGTAGAGTACTGTTTGGGCATAATTTCTTAAGATTATAGAATTTATGTATAGCACCAAGTACGTTTTTCCTAGTGACATTGAGATGAGACTTCCAATTTAGTTGAGCATCCACTGTTAAACCCTAATATCTAAACTCGTTAACAAATTCAAGTGCAAAACACTGAGACGAGCAAATGATTGTATCACAGGGATGGACATGGTATTTTAAATGGTATACCGAAGAATTAGTGATATTCTTCCCAAATAGCATAACTTTTGATTTAACGTTTATAGCGAGCCGATGATGATAAAACCATTTACTTAGTTTGATTAAGTCGTTTTCAAGCATTAATTTAGTGTCGACATCGCTATTCGTACCATAGCTCAAAGCCAGATCATCAGCAAAGGCTGTGGCGTGTCCTAATAGATCAATACCGAAGATCGAATTAAAGTAGATTAAAAATAATAAAGGCCTCAGAACTGATCCTTGAGGAACGCCACAACTTATTAAACCTTCGCAGCTAGTTGCCTCACCTATTTTTACCACCTGACGACGATTTTCAATATAACTTGCAAACCAATCAAAAATGTTACCTCTAATACCAATTTTAGCTAACTTCAATAAAAGCATTCCATGTTCAACAGTGTCAAACGCCTTTGCGATATCGACAAAAAAAGCTATGGGTCTCCGAGTATCATTAATATGTTTATAAATCTCACTCAAGCAGTGCAAAAGAGCTTCTTCAGTTGATTTACCGGCAGTAAACCCAAATTGATTTTTATTTAAAAATTTAATCTTATCCAAATAACAAATTAACCGATGCTTAACTAGTTTCTCAAAAATCTTGGAGAAAGTGCTTAGAAGCGAAATCGGCCTGTAATTATTTGGTTGTAATTCATCACCCTTCTTAAAAATCGGGATCACAACAGCTATTTTTAAATCATCTGGAAATTGACCGCTGTTCAAGCTAGGATTATATAGGTATTGCAGAACATCCACCAAATACCATGAACATATTTTAACTAAAAAATTATTAATGCCGTCAAAGCCCTTTGACCCTTTGTTATCTAATTGTTTTATCTCAGATAGGATTTCCGAAGAAGATATAGGCTCAAAGAAACAAGATGAACTGTAGTTTCTATCAGCTCCATAAATATACTTTTTAAATTCAATTGAAGTAACATCACTAGTAATTACATTAAAATTGGAGGTTGATCCTTGCGAAACTTTTACGAAATATTTGCAGATTTCATCAGAGATCGATTTTGGGGACGTGAGAATGCTATTAGTATCGGCTTGATAAATTTGTTGTATTTGTTTATACATCCGATTACGTCCTAAAACTTCATCAATTATTTTCCATGTGTGCTTTGAATTCTTACTAGCCCAATCAAATTTGCTTTTGTAATACATAGTTATTTTTGACGATTTTTACATCCGCTTTAATATTTCCCGAAAGTTTTTTAACAAATTTTGCTAATTTAATATTATTTGGATGACATCTTAGTTTACGAGAAAATTTTTTTAATTTGTTAATTTTAAATAATAGATTAGGACTCATCCATGGCTTTAACTTATTTATTTTAGGAGGAGCAATAATGAATTTTGATGCGGCCATATGCGAGTTAAGTATAAACAAAAATTTTGCAAAAGCTAAACTGCAAATCCCTTCGATATAAACAGAATCCCAACATTCAAACTTTAGAAAATTATTGAGTTTATCTTAACAAATTCTTGATTGATTCGAAGTATTAACCGAAACTGGTTGCCTGATGGATGAGGAATAAATATTAACTTTGATCAAATTGTGGTCAGAAAAATGCATGGGCAGGTTACAAATATCAAATTTGAATAAATTTTCATTTTTAACAAAAACGTGATCCAAACATGTCTTCAACCTTGTTGGCTCATTTACAAGACTGACAAAACCATAGAATACAAGCATTGTTTGGTAGTTGAAGGATTCACTAGTATTTAAAAGGTTGATATTAATATCCCCTAAGATAACAATATTTTTGTTATTAAGTGAACACAGCAACCTTTCCAAATCATCACAAAATGAAATGATGTTATCATTATGAAAACGATATAAACAAATAACGATAAAGTTTCGTTTAGCTAGTTGAATATTTAAAACAAGATTTCCAAAAAATAATTTTGCAGAACTTTTACTAAACGAACGATCCGTATGGATTAGGGTTTTTTAACTAGGTAATTAAGGGACCTATTCCATGTACTAGCGAAACCTTTGTCATCATTGTTGAGTGCGCATTTCCAAAAAATAATTTCGTAGAACTTTTACTAAACGAACGATCCGTATGGATTAGGGTTTTCTAACTAGGTAATTAAGGGACATATTCCGTGTGCTAGCTAAACCTTTGTCATCATTGTTGGCAATGGCCGATATTGGCCCTTGGGAGTTGAGTGCGATTTCCAAAAAATAAGTTGAATGAGTATGAAATAGTATGAATTAGGGTTTTTTAACTAGGTATTTGAGGGACCTATTCTATGTGCTAGCCAAACCTTTGTCATCATTGTTGAGTGCGATTTCCAAAAAATAATTTTGTAGAACTTTTACTAAACGAACGATCCGTATGGATTAGGGTTTTTTAACTAGGTAATTAAGGGACATATTCCGTGTGCTAGCCAAACCTTTGTCATCATTGTTAGCAATGGCCGATATTGGCCCTTGGGATTTGAGTGCGATTTCCAAAAAATAATTTTGCAGAACTTTTACTAAACGAACGATTCGTATGGATTAGGGTTTTTTTTACTTTCTTTTTACTCTAGTAAAATAAAGTATAGTAATCGGGTGGGTTTCGAAATGGTGTCTGTCTGTCAGTCTGTCTGTGTCCTCTCTACAGCCCATATGGTTTAATCAATCGAACTGAAACTTCAGATTTAAGCTTTTTTGATAAATTTGGAGGTCCCATTGAATTTTACTCCAAATCGGCTAACCGGAAGTGGCCACTCCCTTGGTCCAGAAAATTTGTTTTGCAAATATCTTAAAAAGTATAAGGTTTACAAAAAACTACTTAATACAAATATTTCCAAAAATTAAAAACAAATAAAAAAAAAAAAAATTAAAAAAAAAATTAAGAAAAAAATAAAATTTCTCAAAATTCTCTGTTCGTAAAAGAAAGTCGTGTGTTGGCCACACCTCAATTTTTTTTTATTGGAATTTTGATAAACTATTGTGTATAGTATTTGTATATTTTGATTGTTTTAAGGTTTTTCCAACAGTACACAAAAAGAAGTTAAGATATAAATACAATTAAATACAAATTCTACGAAAAACTGCGAATGTTAGACGCCCTCGATTCTAAGATGCACCCGGTTTTTAGAAATCCCTTAATATGAAAAAATATGCATCTTAGAATCGAAGATATACGGTATATAAAGAATTTATGGGCATAACGCATAATCATATGTGTTTAAGTTAACACAAGCGTATGAACTTTAAAGGCGCGGGAACAGCTAGTCAGTAAGAATCAGTAAGAAACCTTACGGAATTTGACGAAAGTTTTTTCTTACAGAAAATTTGACAGGTCGAGCAGTGAAATCCGTAAAGAAACTTATCAGATAACATAAAGCAAGCAGAAATTTATTTTGAACGCATTAAAAATACGCTTAATTTTAATAAAAAAAAAAGTTTATATTTTTATTCGTTATTAAATTTTAAATAAACGATATTTTTTATACTTGTAGGTACTCGCACTGCGAGTACATATGTAATATAGAGAAGTGTTTTAGTTTTTGGTGGCAAATTTGAAATGGAAGAAGTTGAAGAAAAACTCCAAAATAAAAAAAAAGACGTAGATCTTGTGCCGTCAGAAAAATAAACCGAACAAGAAATAGATTTGGCTATTATAAGGTGAACTCTAACCAGATTAACGAAGCCATTTGTATTGTGTAAAACTGCACGATGTGCCATACAAAACAAATATTCCGTTCATACAGCATAACAGCATAATATATGTACATTTACTTACTGGGCATTCCTGTAATTTCCGCAACATTCTCCCAAGCTTTATCTTTAAAGAGATTGTTTTTATAATGTTTGTTGGATTTATCGTAAATGTATTTTTGTGTTTCGTCAGAGTTTATTAATATCTAAAAATCCATTTTCAAATAATATAAGCACAAATTTATTTAAATTTATTGTGCTCATTAAAAAATTACTTAAGTTAACACTTCTATGCGCTTAAAAACAATGAATTCAATAAAACTGATTTTGAATTTAAATAAAAGTAACTACCTCAATAATAATAATAATAAACAAATGAATGTGTATACATACTAAATTCTCAACTCAATTTGACGTTTCCTTCATTTGTGCGACAATTATCGCTCTGTTAAGTTGACAACTAAATTTAACAAAACTTGACGAAAAGTTTTTAAAGTCTCGGTGGTCGGTTTTAAGCCAAGTCCATATATCGTCTTCTTACGTTAAGTTCTTACTGACTCGCTGTTCCAGCCTAAAGTAAGAACTTTGAAAAATATTTTATAGTTATTTATGCGTACATCAATAGCTTCGTGCAACCGTTAATTATATTTTAGTTTAGTTCCAAAATGACCAGCAAGAAATCAGGAGTATGGAAAATATTCCAAAAGGAAAATACGGCAAAATGCCCAATGTGCAATTCACTTTTAAAATGGGCAGGTGGGAACACATCAAGCTTAGCAAATCATCTTCGAGCAAAACATAATGTCGATGTTGAAAAAAAAATTAAGAACCTGTAGAGAAAACAGCAAAAACAATTCTAAACACGTATATTAAAAGGGAATCTATTGGAGAAGGCGCGGCGTACGACGGTTTTCGATGCATGCTACGACACATTCAAGTGCTATAAAAGAATTTATAACAAAACGGGGTTACGAAATGCCAAGAAGCGAGAAAACAGTAAAAAATTACTTGTGGATTTTGCTAATGATACAAAATTAGAATTTCAAAATAAGTTTATAAAAATGGTTGAAACTGGTATGCGTTTCTCAATAACAATAGATGAATGGACTAGCTGTAATGCCAAAAGATATTTAAATGTTACATTACATTCTCAAGAGGATAGTAATAAGTTAGGCTTTATTACCATACAAGCAAGGTTCATGTGATGTGTACCAGGTTCAGTCATTAGTTGAACAAAAATTGGAGGAGTATAGTATTGAATTTCGACATATTTTGGCATCAACACAAGATAGAGCCAGAGTTATGAAGAAATACGCTCAATTAAATGAAATAGAAACATAATTTTGCCTAAACCAAGCAATTCATTTGGCTGTTGTAGACACTTTTTAGAATAAAAATACTGTATTCAATTGTTTGATTGTTTTACTTGCTATATTAATAATATTGGGTACAATTTAGAAAACGCAAACATTAATGAAATACTGCAAAGCTTTCGAAAGATTGTTAGATTTTTTAGAAGCTCGCTGGTCAGAAACGACATATTGCAGCGATATGTTGAAGGAAAGGAGGTACAAAACTTAAACTTATATTGAACTGCAAAACACGATGGAACTCGCTTATACCTATGATGGAGAGATTAGTGCAACTTAAAGTTTGCATTAAAAGCTCACTGGAAGAAATGAGCCATACTGATTTATACAACGAAAACTATTTTAATGTTTTGATAAATCTAATTGCAATATTAAAGCAGACAGAATTAGCAGTAAAAGAACTAGGCAAAAATATTTCAACCTTACTTGCTGCGGGAGAAAAATTTTATAATTCCTTGAAAATAAGAATTTCTGAAAGACAAAATAAAGAATTAATAACATTGTATAAATTTTTACAAAATGGAACTTTTCCACAAACAGATTTATTGGAAGTTCCATATTCGCCTAAAACGCCGACTTTGTACTTTGCAACGACGTTGGCTGCTAGATTATTCGGCGATCCACCAGTTACTAACAAGATATTAACGAAGGTGAAGTCGAACCAATATAGCATCATGATCCTCATCTTGCGATCCTCAAGGTGCTCTGGCATCAATTCAACCCACGTCAACAGACAGTGAGAGAGTTTTTTTGATCGCCGGTAATTTCTGTACCTCATTACGTTCATCAATGAAATTTGACTTGTTAGACGCATTAATTTTTATAAAATACTATTTTAATTAAAAACAAGATTTATAAGACTTGTTTCTTTACAATTTTTTGATATAATGAATTTTAATACGTTATTTTTGAGTTTTTTCTTAAATAAAACAATTTTAAAGCAGAACAAACGTTTTTTTTATAGTTTTGTTCATTTTTCTATGTTAACAGCTCCGATATAGTTAAAAAATCCGGTTTTTTTATTGTTTATTTAAAGTCGATGAAAACCCGACCAAACCCGGTTAACCGGTTTTTCAATTCACAAAAAACCCGAAAACCGGTTTTTGAAATTTTCCGGGTATTTACATGCCCTGTCTCAGAGATCGCTATTTTCTATTCGTCAAATTTCAACAAACGTTGAAATTTCTATAAATCGCCACATTTGAACAATTTATTTTATTTGAAAAACGGGTTACTCTCGATTTCCTAATCAAATTGTTGAAAGCTTATTTGAAATCGTTTTATATCTCAGAGCAGTAGTATGAATGGAACTTCAATAAAGAAAAAAGTTAGCTGGGCAATGTGGTAATTGTTTGGTTATAAAGCGCCACAAAATGCCTGAATATGGGATAATTATGGCGGTGCCCCCCCCCCTAAATAATTACCGCATTGTCCAGCTGACTCTTTTTTTAATCGAAGTTGTATTGCTTATTGCGGGTATCGACTCCGAAAGCCCCGCATTAATAATTCATAGAATTTCCAAAATACGCAGAAATTTAAACTTGGGATTTTATTAATTATTCCAATACTAATATAGATAGTTGCCCAAAGTCGCTTGCTATTGAACCATTTGCGCAAGGATGACAGGAAAACGTTAAAATTGTTTCAAAAATATTAATATTTGTAATACAAATATTATTACTTACGTTTGTGTTTCAAATACTAAAATGTAGAATACATTAAAGCCGTACGTCAATGCAAGACATGAGTCCGTTCACGCTTGATACCCTTGGATAACAAAAAAAAAAATTGCATTTCTTTACGTTACTTTTTTGAATTACTAGATACTCGATACTCGACTTTTATAAAAATCGAATAATTTATTTTCTCTAATCAAAATACACAGTAACTTCACCAAGGTTATACCGCCGGCACTAAATTCAATGGGGTAGAACATTTCTGCGCCGTTTAAGCATCAGAAAGTGGCAACAATGATTTATATACCTTTACTATATTGTTGGGCAATACACTGGGCCAAGGATACGCAGCTTAATTGAAAGTATGGGTTTTCGACCTACATTTTTAATGTACAAAATCTCAACGACATTTCTAATAGTATTAAACATTTTGAAACCCCTATCGACTCGTTCTAGTGGTCCAAACCCACCAATTCTCAGAATTCATTCGTGCTCTGCTGTTATTGCAAAGTCAACAATTAATTCAATGTTTCTTGTAATTTTTTTAATAAAATAGAAAACCTTTTTTTTTTTTTTCATTTTGCTTCGTTTTTATCATAAAATTTTCATTAAAAATCTTGAGAAAAGTAATATATGTACGAGTATATACAATGTATATATTAAACATAATACACATATACGGAAAAAGATAAAGAAAATCTTTCGATTTTTTTTTTGCTATTTATGATATGTTTCTTTTTACCCCTAAATATGAAAAATTTTCAAGACAAAAATAATTTTTCAATATTCACTCTCTAAAAAAGCAAAAAAAAAAAAAAAGGAAAAAAAAAGAAAAGGTCGCAAGTAAAATATTTAGCATACATAAAGTTTTTCGTGTGTGTTTTCCATCATCAAGAAGATGAGAAATAAAAAGGGCGAAAATACTTATAAGTATACATGTATATATATATATATATGTATATATATGTATGTATTGTAAGTACTTATGTACGTATATAAATAGGGAAATTTGCTGGGAAATGCGAGGGTATTGAGAAAGAAATGAGATTTAATTTTCATACATGGGTAAATTTTTTTCGTTTCTACGTTTTTGTTTTTGTTTTCGGGGAAATATTTATTTATTTTCATTTTTTATTTTTTGGGATAGCTTTTATTTTGTTGATTTTGTAATTGTCGAAGAAAAATTATTTTTCATTTTTAAGATATTTAGGTATATTATTCACAATATAAATTTTCTTTGAAGTTCTTATTATATTAAACTCGTTTCTATTTGTATACGATTATGGGTGTTATAATTTGATACCAATTAGACAAATTATTTTAATTGGTGTAGCGAAATTATTGGTGCCTATACAGATAAGCAGAGAGAATAATGTTACACACCTTTAAGTTTATATAATTTTTAATTTTGGTGTATAATGTATTTTAAGGTAAAGTGGAGATTAAGAGGATATTTTTATATATACGTGTATACATAACCCTACTACTTTTCTTATCAACATCTCATCAGGCGGAGCCTATTTTGCATACAAATGCTCAAGATATCAACCAATCATTTTACAAACGTTAGAGCCAATCAGCGATGAAACACTCGTTTTTCTTTTCTGTTTTCTTTTGATTATAAATGAAAACAAGAAGAAATAATTTTTTTCTTTGTACTTAATCGGTGAAGTCGAAATAAGAAATAAGACGAAAAAACGCAAAAAAGTTGTATAAAGATAATGAGAGAATTCAAATACAACACCGTTTACGTATATACAGCTAATGTGTAGCGCACATCTCCATTTTTTTCGTATTCTTACTCTCCACAGACTTTTTATTAGTAAAATAATCAACAGCTTTCCCCCCAACAAATTTTTTTTGTTCATATGTACGACACATGTATGTATACATATGTATATGGGATAAGTATTTATTGTGTGTATACACAAATTTTTCCCAAAATAAGGAAATTGTGAAACAACAACAAGAAACAGTAACATTATTTTCTATTTGGCCCACCAAAAATATTAACTTGGCTCGATCTGGCAGTTCTAATAACAGTTCGGATTCATCTAAAGATTTAGTGTGTCACAAAATTTTTTTTGTCCTCCTACTTCCTTCTTGAAAAATAAACAACAATGAAATAGCGCGCTAAAGAGTATTCTTTGAAATTAAGAAAAAAAAAAAAAAATTTATTCTTAACAGTTTCTTCCTGTCTTCTTCTACATACATACAAAATATATACAAGAAGAGATGGTTTATTGCTTTATTTACTCTTTTGTTACGAAATCGTGACAAAATATAAAATTGAATCCATGATTTCTCCGAAAAAAAGTCAAGAGTTATGGTTTTCAATGACACGAAATACTTGTTTTAAAATTTTCATTCCTCCAAAGTACCAAAATAAGAAAACGGCTAAGAAAAATGCAAAAAAAAAAAAAAAAGATAAAACAAAATAATAAAAATTATTGGTATTAAATATATGGTAACTGTCAGGTGTGGGGGTGAAGTGGGGCGGCTGCTAACAAAATAACGCGCATAATTTCGTGCAAAATTGCTATAAATTCGATAATTAAAATTGGATTAAACACAAAATAAAGTTTGAAATTGTGAAATCCATTTTTTTTTTATGATCTCGACTATCTTACTGTAAAAACTCAACTAATTTATTTCTAACACGTTTTTTTAATTAGTCTGGTGAAAAGAAGTAGTAAAAATATCGGATCACCATAACATTGAAAGGATATAATTGGTTTGCAGTTCTTTGTTATCTGTCTTATCAACCTTTTGATTCTTAGATGCACAAATGTGACGGTTTTTCTTTCTTCATATCCAAGTGTTAACTAAGCCATATTTTATTTACCAACGAATTGGATTTGGAATTGAAATTCATAGTTTGGAATTCGAAGGTGGCTAGCATTTTGAAATTTTATGTGGCGAATAAAATATTGATATATGGGTTTGTTTACTTTTAGCATTTTTAATAACTATTTTTTTTTTTACTCGAATTAGCCAAAAAACATAGTCAAAATAATAATAAATTTCACAAAGCCTCCCTATGTAGAACTGAGGAAATGTGCGTCTAGCACACTTAGCATAAAATAGGATAAAAATCAAATGAAAAATTCGATTATGAATTCCATCAATTTGTAGGAATTCGGCGAATTCCTACTGAGGAATTCAATAATGCAATTGGTTTTGTAAACTGTCAAATAAAAGCAGTCCTAGAACAATGATTTACAGCGTTTGTTCGTTTCATAAAAATATGCTGTACTTCCTTATGTAATTCAATGCATTGTATTTTCGTATTGCGACCTAACATCATTTCCCAGTCTCAATATTTTATATAAATTTAACCGAAGTTAGGTACAACCTAATTCAATTTTTAAAATATTGAAGTACAATTCATATTAGTTTCACAATAATAACGGTACTGGTTAGGTGTCGGTAGTATTCTCACGGCATATGCGCTTGCATGAGGTTGTGGAAATAATTAGTGTATTGATTTTGTAGCATAATGAAATTCTACGGTAAATAGGTACTAACTAGTTATAAATCGTTTGATGTGTGTGTGTGTGTGTGTGTGTGTGTGTGGGTGTGGGTATGTATGTATAAATATTTATCATTGTATTGTTGAAGAATCTCGTGTATATTTTAGATGTGTTGCTTGTTTCTAAAATTACAGTTATTCATAGAAAGAATTTCCGTTGGTTTTGTGTGTACCTAAACAAATACATGTAAATGCGTGTTTGTATGCACAGTTTTTTGGTTTACTGTGCAATAGCATCGACCGCGATTGTTATTTACATTTTATGTGATGCGAGTAAATTATGTTAGTGCGTGGATTGAAAAGCATTTTTGTTCAGATTGCTGCGTAAAATACACCGATTCACTTTGAGTATACATTGGTTATTAACAAAAAGCTTCCACTTGCACACTTTGCTTTTCCACTAAACCGGGACACTTCGCTTTTTATATAAATTTAATTTTAAATTTTTTTTTTTTTGGTTATTTTGAATTTTAATTTTTAACAATGGCTTTGTGGCTTCGAGAAACTTTGATCGTGTATGTTCTTAAGTTTTATAACTATTATTTTTTAAACAAAACAGTGTACGTACATAATTTATTTAATGTCACAATTTACAAACAGTCAATAAAGCTTTGCAAAGATGCGAACACTGCTTTCCAAACCATAGTCTTACTTTGGGAGTTTTAGAATAACAATGCCGTGTATTTCCATTCTGGAATGAATAGTTTCAAACCAAGTTTTTATTGGTATAGAATTATTCTAGCAATAATTTTGAAATTTGTTTTTTTTTTGTTTTTTTATTTAATTTTTAATGTCAATTGATAATTGTAAAATGAAAATTATTTCGGTTTTTATTTTTATACCAATTACTATTCCAGTGACTAAAGTAAGACGGCAATTATAGTAAATAAGCAAAAAAAAGTTTAGTTCACAATTATAACAGAAAATGTCAACATTAGTAAAGGTCAGGTAAATTATGTTATGTGGAAATTAAGTTATTCAATTAAACCAACAATATATTAAAATATTTGTAGGATTCCATTAACTGAAGCATAAATTACACAATTCAAAATATAAAACTAAGTATAGTTTCCAATAAATTTGTTTATAAATTTCAATAACATTTTCGCTTTTTTTTTTTCTTTTAGATTTTCAGCTTCTTGAACATACTTCCACCCTATTGAAAATTAATTTTTTAATATGCTAAATAAGAGACCATGGAAGTAGTATCCTCGCTTGATATCAACGGACATAGTTTTACTATTGGCCGCTGCAATGTCCATGTGGCTGTATGACACAACGCAGACCAGGCTTTTAGCCACTTAGGGAGAAGAAAGTAGTCCTCCTCGACGATACGGTATTATTATATAATTACCACCTTGGGTATATCTTCTATCACCCCAAAGGATATTATTGAATCACTCCGTCAGTTTAAAAATGGCTTTGGTCCAGATGGTGTTCCTTCAAGCTTTCTAAAAAAACTTGGTTATGAGTTGGGTTTTCCTTTGTTCATATTATTCAATCGATCACTTACGATCTTTATACTGACTTTAGCAAGGGGTTTGACTCGATTAACCACGTTATTCTATTGAAAAAATTAAAATCTTTTCGCATAGTTCATAATTTGATAAAATGGATAAATTCTTACCTTGCACGCGTTCAGCGTGCTGTTTGTAAAAATAAAGACAGTTTTTCTAATACATTGATGCAATTAGCCATTGGTGTGAAAATAATTTGTTATTTTTTGTTCATTTACCCGCTCATCGTCGTATGTAATAAATGACTATTGCATTAATAATGTTACTGAAGTAAGAGATTTTGGAGTCGTGTTTACACAAACCTTTTCATCGAATCGGCATATTGATTTGATAATATCAAAAGCATGTTCTATGTCAGGATTTCTTAAGCGAACCATGAAAGAGTTCAAGAACCCGAAGGTTTTTTCCATGCTATATCAATCTCTTGTCCATTCGCAACTTGAATATGCATCATGTGTGTGGTCTCCCCACTATGCCTGTCATATTAGTAGAATCGAAACGGTATAAACAAAAAATTTCATTTTTTATGCATGAAAAAAAAAAAAAACAACAATTTGATCATCGTAAGACATGGTGGGAGAACGTTAGAGATCTGCCTTCTTGTCGGCGTCAGCATGTTGGTGCCATTTTCAATTCCAATCTTCTAAATGACAATATCCATTATATGCCACGGAAAGGAATTTAAGATCTAGATCCCTTTTGAAAACTAAATTTCATAGGACTAGTTATAGGGACAACGGGCCTTTGAATCTGATATCTAATTCATATAATGAATTGAGTGAGTTTTGGGATTTTAATTTGAGTAAATGTGAGATTAGATGATAATTTAAATGGGATTATTTCAATAAATGAAAACTTTCTAATTGTGTGATTTTACTATCCTCTCCGAAATAAAAAGATTAAACACTTTTAGTTCAATTTAATGTATTATTTTACGTTAATCTGTTTTCTCTTCATTATCTATAATTATCGGTACATCGTTAAAAGCAAAGATGGATAAGTACGTATTGTACGTAACGGCGTTATATATATATTAATTATTAGTACTTTCGTACGCAACACCCCTTAATGTCCAGCTGTGAAAAACGGTGTTGTTCTTTCACGCGATGATCTTCTCTATGGTTCAGATGGTTCCATTATAGTTGCTAATGTAAACGACGATGTCTGTACTTCTTCAGTCGGTTCGAAGATAGCAACTGGTTCTGCAGGGTGACTCGGTTCGATATCTTCTGTGATACTTGTATCCCAATCAAATTGATGTTACAAACGTCTTCGTAATTGATCTACATGTCCTTCTATAGTTTGACCCGATTCGATTCGACCTTTATACGAAACTTGGTCCAGATGAATAATTAAGCTTTCGGACCTCCTTCCCTTCAAGTGAATCCAGGGGGGATAGACCGTTATTGGAAACCAAAGCGTTGCAATTCTTCACAGATGGCTCCAAGCTTGACAGCAAAGTAGGAGCTGGAGTATTCTGTGACAAATTAAATGTAAACATTTCTATTCGTCTCCCTGATTACTGCAGCGTGTACCAAGCTGAAGTCGTAGCGATTAAGGAGGTCATGACTTGGTTGAAACATAATGTGTTATCCTCAGACGATATCACAATCTATGTGGACAGTCAAGCGGCGATCCGGTCGTTAGAATCGGTGTCTTTGGCGTCACGGGTGGCGTTGAGTTGTCACTCATCTCTAAATGAGATGGGTGAGCATTTCAATATCCAGGTAATCTAGGTCCCAGGTCACTCGGGCGCATTGGGAACTGCAGGGCAGATAAACTTGCTAGGCGTGGTACGACTTTCCAGATGCAACCGGAAAGGGCAAGTCTGGGGAGGCCTATCACAGCGCTGAGACAAGCACTTGGGAAGCAGGCGCTATCCTCAGCGGGGGAAAGGTTGTCGAACACCCTCACCTGTAGAGTTGCAAGACAAGTTTGGCTAAAGCTGGACTTGGAGCGCACTAGGGCATTAATATCCTTACGCAGACGTGAATTAAGAACGGTCGTAGGAATTCTCACGGGACACTGCCTTTTTGGGGAACATGCAAGAAAGCTGGGTCTGGAGGCTAATGACTTCTGCAGAAGCTGCTTAGACGAAGAGGAGGAAGAGACGTTGGTCCACTTCCTTTGCTCGTGTCCAGCATTGGCACTCGGAAGGCACAAACACTTAGGTAAGTTCAGGATGGACTGCCTCTCGGATCTCGAAAACAGTAACGTGCGGGACGTCTTACACTACATAAGTAGCTCGTAATAAGGGATACATCCTGTGGTATCACAATGGACCGTCACCGGTCTAAGTGTGCGAAAGCAGCCACTCCACCCTAACTTAACCTAACCTATTGTGCTGAATCATTATAATAAATATTATCAGTGTTATTAAGCAAAAAATAAAACAAGTATTTTGTAGGTTTTTAGTAGACTTTTGTAGTAATGAAATTATGTAAATTATATAGAAGAAAATGAATCATATTCGAGAAAACGTTGACAGTCCGAAAACTGAACAAGAAGAAGGTAATGTAACCGTACCATTTCAGTTTAAAATAATGCATACAATATTGTTTGTATTTGAATGAGTGCAGGTAACAATTCTAAACCAGTTGAGGTAACTAATTTAACTCAAAATTGTGTAACAGCGCACGTGTACGCTGTCACAACAATTTTTATTTCAATTCATTATTCTCACACTTTTTTTTTGCAATTAGGCAAATAATGTAATCCGTTATACTAAATTTTTGTAATTTCATATTTTTTTTTTGTAAACTCCGTAAGTCTCATAATTAAATTGGATATTCTTTTTCCGTTAAGACAAAAAAAAAAAAAAAATAATTGAATTGAAGTAAACATTTTTTTTTGCTTTTTTTAGTCAGTGGAGAAAAAATCAAGAAACAGGTCGGATGCACCAAGACCATAGGGTCTTGGTGTATTGCACCGACACCACGGGGTGTTTTTTTTTTTTCATATAATTTTGTCGTCTGAAAGTAAATTTGTAACGGTAGAGCCGATCTGGTTCTTTTTAGTTTTAGAATTTAAGTTAAGTTTAATTAAGTTTTTTATAAAGTGTTACTATAAAATTAAATTTATTAAAAATTATTTTTTTTTTTTGAGGATAATAAATCTAAGTGAATTGTGTTTTTGTTAATTTTTTTTTCTCTCTTTTATAAAATTATCTTGAATAAAAATTGATAAAACAATAAAAAGAAGAGGATAATTGTTTTTTTTTTGGTGTTGTAAATTTTATTTTGAATATAAAATTATTAAAGTGGATAAAAATGTAAACAGCGACATGCAAAAAAGTGAATTTCTATATTTGCTGTGTCTACAAAAAAAAAAAAATAATTCATAAAATATGATTAATTGAAAGTGAATTGTTTTGTAATTATACACGTATGTTGTTTAATTGAAAAAAAAAAAAAAGTTTTTTTTTAAAGTGAAATTGATAGTTGGTATGGTGAATAAAAGGTTTTTTTTAAAAAAATCTTAAGTGTTTTGTCTATAAATATAATCATTCATATAGTTTTTGGATGAATAAATAAATCTTAAATACAAGAGTACCAATTTTACATATAAGTACATAAGATACAACATAATTCGGAGACACAACAACAATATAAGAATAAAACTAATATAATTAGATAGATAACAGAAAGTTTTGGATAAGACAACAAAACCTTTTTCTTTTGCTATATAAAGATACTTCTTTGGATATATGCATGCATACATTATAATTACGGATTAGAAAAAAATTACTTTGTAGTTCAATAAGCAAGCAAAAACCACCACACCGCGCATGGAAATCATAATCAAAACAATCAACTGATCAACAGGCTGCCGGATAGTTAAGTTATATATATATATGTTTTTTTTTATTTTTATTATATTAATTATATTTAAAATGAGGCGTTAATCGTCTAACTGAGGATGAATTAGGGCCAGGTAAGTGTCCGAATAGGTAGGTATGCAGAATCACCCTCCCCTTCCCGCGGTTTTATATGACCCACATAAACTCTAGAAACCCCACGACATCACCCTGAAGCTTAGCCGGCAACGACCGCTCTAGAGTCCCTGTGTGGGTCCAATTCTGATTAACACGACACATGATTTGGAGAATAATTTTGTTTGTAAAGTAACCTTAATTTTTTTTTTTTTTGTTTTTTGTTGTTTTCAAAATGTTTTTTTTTTGAATTTGGATATTCTCCAGACCATGCGAAGTGTTACAATTGGAATAATTTTAAAGTGGATCACGTGACATGCGGTAAATTTGTATTATACCAATTTCAATATTGTACAAAAATAATTAATTTATACTTTCAGAACTTGTATTGCCAAGGTGCAGTGATCTTCAATCATCAAGTAAACGTATTTGTATTGTGTACTTTTTTGTCTAAATAAAACTAATTTTTATACTAGGAGCGATGATGCCACATGAAGTGATGGATTATTCTTCAGATGATAGCATTATTGATCCGCATTACGTTCCAGAAAAAAATGTCTGATAATACTGATGATAAAGACATAGTCAATTCCCCAAAACACATGATTGAAAATTTGGTGACAAATGGAAGTGAAACACTACAGGAATCAAACATTACGGATGAATCTTCAGAGCATTCGACCAAAAAAAATTCACAAAAAATACGTGAAAGAAATCAAAACTTAGGACAGGCATATACAACAGCATCAGGAAAAAATATTAAAAAAAGAAAATTTAAGAAACTCGGACTTTGCAAAAAGAATTGCCAAAGAATTGACTCTGGTGTACTTAAAAAAATACACGACAGCTACTGACAACTAGAAAGTTTCAGTTTGAGACTGAATACATTAGCAGCTTTGATTGATGTTAATCCAAAAAAAATCTGAAAGGAAAAATTCAGGTAAAAAAAATTTAAGAAAACGTGATTACACTTATGGATACCATTTGAATACTGAGATAAATTAATAGCTCAATGTTTAACTGTACTTAAATGGAAAAAGGGATAATTACCGAGGCTGCAATCGGCATGGGAAGGAACTTACACTGTCATTACAAGGATGAACGACGTGGTTTGTCGGATACGGAAGGTGGTGCATTTGGAGAGGCTGGCTCTATACAGAGGAGGTGATTTGGGTCCTATTCGGAACGATCAGGCTTAGGTGGAGGGTAGTTTGACGGTAACACCTAGTGTGTAATAGAATAGGTTAAATTAATAGCTCAATGTTTAACTGTACTAAAATGGAATTTTCCATGGTAAAATTGTTACGTAATGTTTCTACGCTATTCTAACTGGAAAAGTCATGTGTGAAGTGTTTTTCTAATCCTGGAAGCATGTTTTTAAAGTAGCTTAAAAATTTGTTTAACCAAATTAGTCTTGAATGATCCTTTTAATGCTTTTAAAATATAGATATTCAGATGCAGGATACAACATTTACCATCTCTGAAAAAAATTCATGGCTTAATTTGAAGTGGATCATAGAAAAATTTCCAAAACAAACTTGTTTTTCCTGTCCTGAAAAATTACCAAAAGTGATATAAGCTACTTCAACTTATTGCCACAGATATATGGCACGATAAGTGCTAAGACACAAAACCTACAGAATATTTTGTGATAATTATTATTCATCGTATAGTCGTTGAACTAAACAAGCAAGGAATTTTGTACTTAAGAACTATACGTAGGAATAAGATTCCTAATAGTGAACTTCGGTTTTCTCTGGTCTTGACCATCTGAAAAAAGATCGATGATAAAAATATATTAGAAATTCTCGATCATTTCTTCTATAAAAGCACAACCAAATATTTTGTCTAAAATAAAATTATTATAACGAAATCTGAAGTGTGTGCAAATAGTGTGCTCGAAACTTCCTTTAGTCAAACAGTATTCCTTAAACTATTCGTTATTATCAAACAACGTGTTCGAAGTAACTTTAGATTAACTTATCAACAGAACATGGTTAACAAATGTGCTAACAGGTTTACGTGCAGTATTACCGACAATGTGCACAAAATATTCAGTTACTGTTACATACTAGCAACCACAAAAATATATTAATTCAACCATATGGACGCCACCGTGTGAACGGATTTAAAATAAATTTCATAAACCTGCCGGATCGTCTTAGCAGTGAATAGGAAACCACTAAACAACTATTGTCGAAATAAAACCAGCTATGAATTTAATTATCGTGCTGTAAATTTTCATCGTAAATAAATATGTACAACAACTTAGGTTCTAGTACCACCACATCATTTGCATCATGCGAACGCAGATCGTGACACCATAATTAATCATCAAACAACATTTGTGCAGCTATAAGATAAACAAATTAGAGCTAATCATAGGTATCTAATTGTAAATCATGACAGTAAAATATCTAATTGAGCGAGCTTAGTTACATTCTATCGGAAAATTAAGTTTAACGAAACGTTAAGTAATATTTTTAATAATAATAATTTTGTGTGGGTCTGATTTCGATAATAGAACTCATTCTGATTTAAATCTACTGATTCTGGCGATTCTTATAATACCGCTAACACTATAAAGTCGGAACCTCTGTTGCGTTCAAAGGCCGAAATAATAGATTCAATAAAGTCATTAAATATTGATCATATTTTAAAATTAGTGCCCGAATTCGATTGTTCGTTTAACTTATTCAATAAATATATAAACGTTTGTGAAATTTTTTATAACCCCCTAACAAAAGAAAACGAAAAATCTTATTTCTGCAAATTGTTCAATCTAAATTGTCTGGTAGAGCTTATTTGTGGAAACATGGGAACAATTAAAAAAAAGAGTTAACAATACAATTTGAAGATTCGAATTGATTAAACTCTGTCAATGTGTAAACGAAGATGTTGGTACGCCTGCCCACAAAATCGGAAAAACGCTTACCGCGTAAGCACAAAATCGGAAAAACGCTTTACGCTATTACGTAAATTCTGTTAGATGCTTATATTGCAAAGATCTGGGTCACATGTTGAAAGATTGTAGGAAACTATTGTACAATAATCAGCGAAGAGAGAATAATAACCAGCCTATAACCAGTACTGTACATGTGGCGGAAAACTCCAACGAACTCGATCAAACGAAACCGAATACAGTTGTTTGAGTTCAAATTCTATGAATCTGGAGCGAAATCATGAAATGCGTACGGTAAATTTTAACAGTTCTTCTCTTTAAATAATTCTATGGAAAATTTGGAATAAATTCAAAAAATGGTCAAAATTATCCAAGGTATTTTGTATGAAATTTCAAATAAGTGAAAATTTATCGAGACATTTTTATGCGACAAATATTTCTTAACGATACGTAACTCTGAAAATTTTTAGAATTTATTCTAAATTTATCATAGAATTGTTAACCATCGTTAAAATTTACCATACGGATTTCATGATTCCGCCCCTGTATTTTTCTGCTTTAACACCAATTAATTCGGATGTTAAATTAACAGATTTATTTCGAACGAAAACGAGCCAAATATTTTCGAAACCAAAACTGATTCTACTAATTCTGTCAATAAAAATAATGAGTAACCATTAATTGTATGGGCTAATATAGAAATAACAGATGTCAGTCAGCCAAAGTATAACAAGCCAACGACAGTACTATGCGAATCGTTACACGGTTCGTGTCTTCCAAAGAAGGAATTGAATCCGGTACTGTGGTAATGGGGACAAGGGTGTTGGTAGTGACCACTCAACCCAAGGTTGAGACAATGGTTAAGATCTACTTTAATTTGGTTTTTCAGTTTCCTTATTTCCTATCCTTTTTTTTTTTGACCACAGCGGAGTGAAGAATACTTAAGTGCAAAATCAGTAAATTAACTAGGATGGAGGGAGGATTGTTTTGTGTATATTTTCGAGTTGAATTTGTTTTTTTTAATTTAACAGGAGCAGGTTGGTGCGATAAATGGTGTAAAAAAAATTTTGAAAGTGGAAATTTTTGTTTGTTTGTGTTTTGTTTTTGTTTGTGAGCCTAATTTTTCAGGCGCATAATTCTTATTGTTTGCGTTGGTTGGTCCGAACATTTCAGGTAATTGGTACTTGGAGGTTTCGTGACAATCGTCATTTGTGGGTTTTATTTGATTAAGTAAATGCAGAAGGGAAGTATTCGTTTTTGTTGATTTTATCTTAATTCGTATTTGCAGTCTTTAGTTAAGTTGGTGGTTAGGTTAGATATTTGTAAATTTTATCAGGTTGGATGAAAATGGATTTGGAGCATTTAGACCAGGATGAGATCCTGGTAGAGTTGGAGGTGCGCAGTTTGGTGAAAACCGGCGCAGCAGAAGTAACTGAGGCCTTGAAGCAATCACTTCTAGAGAAGGTTAAGGTTAAGAACGTAGCTGATCATGGAAGGTCCAAGAGGGCACATGAAGCTGCAATTAAACAGCCTCAACGAGAAGCGAGGACCTGCTGTGAAAAGTTAATTGCATTGCAGAAGGACATAACCAGCAGAGCAGTGGACGAAGACTCAGCTAAGAACTTGATGCCACAAGTCCGTGCTAAACTACGGCATATTCAAGGTCGGTTGTCCAGAAGTTCAAGATCTGCAACTTTTTATGGTTTAACCGTGGGTTTACGGAAAAGTTTTGATGTCTTGGATGATTTAGTGGGAGAAATGTTAGAGGGTAAGATTTCTGGGTCGCGGTGGGTAGCTTCAGTTGGAAAGTTGGTATTTGCAGTTCCCAACCAACGGCTCACCGCAGCAGTAAGGGGAGGTAGAGGAGCAATAGGCCATGCCCTGGAGGAGGATGTAGGAGCCAATCAAGAAGGTCTGGAAGAGGTGGCCGGCACAGTGGATGATGAAGATAGGCCAAGGTTTAATCCAGGACAACAGCAAATGGACGAGGAGTTGGTACAACAATTAAACCGGTTTGCTCTGAATGAAAGTGGCGAAGCTAACTCTACAAGAACAGAGATGAGTAAGGATCATCGAGATCCTGGATTTGTACGTCAGTTGGCATCGAATTCCGGTTGGTCAGACGTCAGAATGCGACAGGAGGTTAAGACCTGGAAAATTAGGTTCTCAGGATCATGCTGTAATTTAACCATCGAGAGATTCTTGTCGCGGATTGAATGGCATGCTGTGAGGGCCCAGCTTCCGCTGAATGAGTTGATTGGGTTGATAGACTTGTGTTTGGAAGCGGAGGCGTTAGATTGGTTTTGGACGCTCGTGGACAGACATCCGAATGCAACTTGGGAAGTGTTAAAGCGGGAGATGTTGCTCCGTTTTGAGACTAGCCATACAGATGAGGATGTGCGGCGAATGTTGAGTAATAGGAAGCAACGATTTCCTAAAGAACGCTTTCCTGAATTTTATCAGGCAATGCTGGGGTTAGCATTTCAGGCAAATCAAGTAATATCGGATGATGTGATTTATACCAACTTGCGCAGAAATATGCGGCCAGGATTACAGATGGCTCTGTATGATGAGAGGAATTTCCGCAATCTGGCAGAGTTCGTGCGACGTTGTAGTTCATTAGAAGAGATGTGGAGGCGTTTTGGACATAACCCGGAGGTAGGATTATCATCTGTAGTTCCGAGTAATTCAAGGGATGCTAACAGATTCTCTGCTAGACCGCAGGTACATTTTGATGGACATCCACCACGAGTACATGAGGTGAGGTATCTGGAGATGGATCCAGAGGAACATTCTCTAGAAGGGATTTAGATAATGAGGGTAAATCGGGTTATTATAACCAGGTCTGTGAGATCAACAGACAATTAAAGGAAAGGAGTAATAATTTGGGACGTTCGGCAAGTTTTCCAAATAGAAGTGAGGTTGGTACATCATTTTCAGGGACTGATAGGAGAGCCAAATCACCGCAAGGTACTGAAAACCGGACAGTGACAGAAAGACCGTTAGTCAGCTGCTGGAACTGTAGTGAATCCGGACACACATTCATGGACTGTCGGCATCCGTTTAACAGGGTGTTTTGTTTTAGGTGTGGAGCCAAAGGAGTGTATAAGTTGGATTGTAGGATCTGTACTCCATCGGGAAACGCGCGCATCGATACGAGGAGTTCTCGGGAGCCTCCTATCAGCCGCACCAACTCGAGACACCGGACAGAGGAGGCAGAATCCAATACCGATCCCGAACTTTATCAGAGTTGGCGTCGCTGAAACACGACAGCCACATATCCTTTCGTTCCACTGCCTGTCAAACGGATAACAGACAAGTAGTGAGAATGAAAGAATATTTTTATAGACGTACAGTGTTACGTAAATTAATTGATTCAACAGTTATCCATACTAAAATAGATGATAGACCTTACGCTGTAGTGAATTTGTGTGGAAGGACAGTAGAGGGACTACTTGACTCAGGTGCCAACATCACGGTGCTGGGACAAGGGAGTGAAGAGTTCCTTTAGGATAATGGTTTATTATATCGACCGTACAAAACTAGAGTTAATACCGCTAGTGGAGCCTCTGAACAAATACTCGGGTATATCAGTGTGCCTGTGACGTTCAAGGGGCAAACAAAAGAAATGAAATTGTATGTTGCTCCATCGCTGTCCCTGCGGTTATACTTAGGGACAGATTTCTGGAGCGTCTTTGGTTTGAGTATATCCATATCAGAATTAGAGGGTTCGACATCTACAATTCTCAGAAATCCTACAACGGAGGCGGAGGTAGTGAAGAAACATTCGTTAACAGAACTTCAGCAAGAACAGCTGGATAAAATTAAAGCTGAATTTCCATCATCAGAGCCGTAGGGTTTAGGAAGAACACCTTTGCTTGAACACGTAATAGACACTGGTGACTCTAAGCCAATCAAGCAGCGGTACTATGCTATTTCACCCGTCAAGCAGAGAGAGATGGATAAGGAACTGGACCGCATGCTCGATCTGGGGGTGATCGAGGTGTCACCCAGCCCTTGGAGCTCACCAGTCACTGTGGTGATGAAAAGTAACGGGAAAGTAAGGTTGTGCTTGGATGCCCGAAAGGTCAACAATGTCACAGTGAAAGACGCATATCCGCTGCCGATTATTGACGGTTTGCTTGGTAGACTGTAGAACACTCATTATATTTCAAGTTTGGACTTAAAGGATTCATTCTGGCAGATTCCACTCCATAAGTCATCCAGACCTAAGACGGCATTTACTGTTCCAGGTAGGCCATTGTATCAGTTCACAGTGTTGCCTTTTGGGGTATGTAACGCAGCTCAAACTATGTGCCGACTTATGCATATGGTTATTCCATATGAGTGGCATGATCGAGTGTTTGTTTATTTAGATGATCTACTTGTAACTTCAGCTACATTCACGGATCACATGGAGTTACTAGAATTAGTAGCCAGACGGTTACGGTGGGCAAACCTTACTATTAATGTTGAGAAGTCCAAGTTTGTGCTTGCGCAACTGCAATATTTGGGACATATAGTAGGGGGTGGAGTTATTAAGGTGGATCCATTGAAAGTAGCAGCGGTGAGAGAATTTCCCGTTCCTAAAACGGCTAAGCAAATCCGAAGTTTTCTGGGCTTAAGTGGATGGTATATGAAGTTTATTCCCAATTTTTCTGCAGTGTCTGCTCCTCTGACCGATTTGCTTAAGTTAAAAGGTAAAGTTGTCTGGAATGAGACAGCTCAGGAAGCATTTAATTCATTAAAGGTGTTGCTAACAAATGCACCCGTGCTGACTCACCCTGATTACAGTCATACATTCTATATCCAAGTAGGCGCATCCACTACTGGAGTCGGGAGTGTTGTTTTCCAAACGGACAATGAGGGCATCGAGCACCCGATCGCTTTTTTTTCGCACAAGTTGAATGGAGCTCAGCGGAACTATAGCATAACTGAATTAGAATGTTTGGCGGTTGTACTCAGTGTAAAGAAGTTTCGGGCTTTTGTGGAGGGATATGAATTTGTTGTGATAACTGACCATGCCAGTTTACAGTGGTTGATGAATCAGTCGGATTTGTCTGGTAGGTTAGCACGCTGGAGCCTGAAGCTCCAAGGGTACAATTTCCGCATCGAATACCGAAAGGGAACACAAAATGTAGTACCAGATGTTCTATCTCGCATGTTCTCTAGTGAGATCACGGAGTTGACATTAGATGGTGTGCCATTGAAGATTGATCTCCAGTCTGCAGATTTCTCGGAACAAGAGTACGTGAGTTTGGTGAAATCATTGGAACATGGTATCGCTGAAAAACCTGACTTGAAGATCATTGACGGGAAAGTGCTCATACGCCAGTCTGCTGTGGATGAAGATTATCGTACTGATATCCCTGTTTGGAAGTTGTGGTTACCGCGGGGACTGATCCAGTTAGCATTAAGACAGGCGCACAAACCTCCCGTCGCAGCTCATATGGGAACGGGTAAAATGATTGAGTTATTGCGGCGACAGTTTTATTGGCCCACGTTGGTTCGTGATGTGAGGGAGTATGTTCAGCAGTGCCAGTTATGTAAACAAACCAAAGCAGTAAATTCGACCTTGAAACCACCAATTGGAGACTACAAGGAGTTCGAGAGACCGTTTCAGAAGTTATACCTTGATTTTTTGGGACCTTATCCGAGGTCAAAATCCGGAAATTCATTCATCTTGATTGTGTTAGATCACTATTCACGGTTTGTTTTGCTGAAGGCTTTGCGAGAGGCTACGGCTAAAAGAGTGATAGATTACCTGGAGGGTGAGGTATTTCCGGTATACTCAGTACCAGAAGTAATCCATACGGACAATGGCAAACAATTTATCTCCAAGAATTTCAAGTCCGTCTTGGCTAAGCATGGGTATACAGCATGTTTACACACCGGTATATTCTCCACAATCCAATGCGTCGGAGCGAGTTAACAGGTCAATTCTGGCTGCTATCCGAGCATATGTGGATGAATATCATCAGGATTGGGATGTGTTTCTTCCGCAAATTGGCAGTGCTTTGAGAAATACGATACATGCATCCACGAGGTTTTCACCGGCATATCTAGTTTTTGGTCAGCACATGGTGACTCATGGTTCACAGTATGAGGTGTTACGGTTTTTGGGGAATGATGCTCTAGGCAATTATGCAGTGAAGGATAAAGCAGATCGTCTTACTTTAGCTCAGGAACTAGTGTTGTTTCATTTGAAACAGGCTTATCGAGTAAACGCGCATAGGTATAACTTGCGAACAATTGATCGTCAATTTTCTGTAGGGCAGAAAGTGTTTGTTCGAAACTTTACCCAGAGCAATGCAGCATAAAAATATTCCGCGAAATTAGCTAAGAAATTCGTGCCAGCAAAGGTACATCGCCGCGTAGGAAAGGTAGCTTACGAGTTATTGGACCCTCATGGTAAGTTTCTGGGGATCTTCCACTGTAAAGATATCCGTACTTAAGCAAGGTTATATAGGTGGTTATGTTATGTGACAGAGAGGTGAAAATGTGATTTTTATTTTTAGTTTTTTTAGGAAGCCGCTGGGATCTATTTATATTATATTTTTTATTTTATTTTTTTTGTTTATCATTTATATCTTGTGTTTTTTTGTATTGATATAGAAACTCGAGCGGACTTAAACTTTTCGGCTATTGGTGAAGGGATTTTCGTTCCAGGAACAAGTTCCAAATCTTTTACAGAGAAAAAAAAACAGAGTACGTTGAAGGTTAAAGCGGAGAGAAAGTACTATAAGTAATAACAGGTAAAAACGTAACATTAGGGTTGAGAGTATCAGTGTTTGATTGTTGAGGAATAGGTATAGCTAGGTATAAGAAAAAATTAGTGTTAAGTAGACTAGGAGAAAGACTTTAATATTCGTCATGTGGAGAATGTTGAATTTATTTCTGGTGGGTTGTGCAGCGAGTGGCATAAGCGAAGAAGTTCAGGTTCAGCCATTTTTGACAGAACCTGGGATATATTTTGCAGAGTTGGGAAGAGCCATGATCTCAACAAGTGAGTGGAAGCTGATTATGCACTACAACTTGACCAGTTACTGGTACGAATGGGAGCAGCTGCAAGAGACAAGCCAGAAGTTGCGGGATAAGTGCACTCCAAGGAGCAACACGTCGTATATTCGAAATTGTGAAGGGTTGGTGCAGCCGATTTTGTACCTGATGAGAAATTTGGAGGATCGGAATCAAATCCTTCGAACTCCAGCAAGCAGGGCCCGTCGAGCACCTCTAGACTTTGTGGGGAACTTGCTTGGGGATCTGTTTGGAGTGTTAGACCAGCGAGATGCCCAAGAATACCACGCACAAATTCAACAGTTATCGGAGGGAAAAACTAAGTTGCAGGAGTTGATAAAACAGCAGACGCATGTTCTGGACCTTACCTCAAATATTATTAGGAAGCAAAATATATTAATCGACAAGCAGTATCAGAGTCTCCATAGTGATATAGATGGGATTATGTTGCATGAGGAATTTATTGACGGTTTGCTGCAGCTTACCACGGCGGTCATGCTTTTTAAGGATGTGCAAGGAGATCTTATTGATATGTTGTCAGATGTGTGTAGCGTTGAGCAATTGCAAATGAAAAAAATCCGTTTTTTTTTTAGCAAATTTCTCGCCGTTACAACGTTAATATAATTTTTTTTATGAATGATGGGAAGAAGAAAAAAATACGGCCGGTCAGTCTGAAATAAATCGTTGTGTGGTAGATACCAAAAAGTGAAAACAAAACAAAGATAAAAAAAAAAGAATTGGTTCAAAATTTAAATACGTTGATCGTGTTTTTGTTTAAGTTTTGGGAGTGCAATAATATTAATGGTTTTGATATGCACCCATTAATTTGATAATAAAAAAAAAGCAGAAAAAATATCCATATTTAGTTAAACCGAACAATCTGTGTTTAAGTATAAGTTAGTTAAGTAAAAGGCGTTAAATGGCCTAATGTGTTAACTGTGTATTGAGTCTAAGCGACAATACCACACCCATAAGTACTGTATTTTTTTTTGTGTGCTAAAAGTACCGTGCTTACTAATTAATAAAAGGTTACGGGTCGCCACCATAATATATTAAAAACTATTAATTCTAATGAAGTGTGTTTAATAAGTTAAAAGGTTGCCAGTTCGTTCGATCCCAATTAAAATACAAGGGTTAAAGTAACTAAGTCACGGTGAAGTGAACGATCATATGTGCGTGTGTAAACAAGTAATGCTATTAGTTAGCTGACAAATAAAAGAAAAGAAAAAAAACACAGAACCAATTACCACCAGAAACATACAGTGCGCGAAATAAGCGATATAAGCAAGCAACACACGTTTTTTTTGTTGCGTTATTTTTTTTGTGTGGTTGTAGGGCCATTAAATAAACTTTCAATACATATGAACCGTTTGACGTCTTACCCGGTGGCGCTAATCACGGTTGAATTAAATGGTTTGGGCTTTGTGAAACGTCAGGCTCGATCCGTTGTCTAAAAAAATATCATCCGTATCTACAATCAACATTACTTCGATGACCAAGATTATTATGCCATTCAGAAGATAAGATTTTTTTTGTATTGTTATTTATTGTTATTATTATTACCTCATATTTTGAAATTTCCTTTTGGTAACTGAACTTGTTAATTATTTTAGTATTGTTAATCATTTTATTATTTACACTAATCCATTAACCCGTTAGGATACAATCATTGTGAAAATATGGTTTTGTTTTCTTTTATGACTTTCTAGAATTTTCAATAGTTAAGCGTTATCAAATTTATCGTTGTTTTTTTTTTGTTTCACTGAATTAACGTAAATATTAAAAATGTCGTATAAATGAAATCAGCGAGTTTTTTTTGGTTCAATATTTTTTTTGTTGTTGTGTTCCGTTATTCGAGTATAAGTTTTCAGAATGAGGTAAACAGCCATTAGAGGCACAGGAGGATGGAACTTAGGTGAGTGACTAGTAGGTGAGTCTGGTGTAGTGTCCCTTCCCCTTTCTATTTTTTTTTTGCTTCTTCCCTTTAGACGGTCTATCAAGACTAGGTTACGTTCCAAAAAACCCCCACGCCAACCCTGAGTTTTAGCCGGCTCAACATGACCGTCTTGGAACCTCTAACCTAATATTTTCTGCTAATGATTCCTAACAAGGGAAACGTTACATGTGCATCACGGCAGATTTAACTCTCACCATTTACCACCATCTCAATTGGAAGAACAGTTAAAAGAACTACAGCAACAGATTCCCAGTTCAACGCGCATACCGACTGGGAAAACGAGTTGGATACAAGTATATAAGCTGTTAACAACTAAAGCCGGCATCATACAAGAACAGGTCATCTTTGAGGTACGGTTGCCATTACTACATCAGGATGAGTTCCAAGCTTTTAATGTGATTCCAGTTCCTACAAAGCATGGAGATAAGTTTGTTTTTATTGAGCCTGACTTCAGGTACGTTCTGGTAAATACACACCGGACATGGTATCACCCTATATCTGGAGAGGCGTGGAGGTTGTGTAAAACCTGGGAAGAGGGGTCAATAGTATGTACCTTGGAGGGCCCATTGTATAGTACACAGTCCGAGGAAGCTCATTGTGAAGTGGCGCTGTTAACCCATGCTGAAGTTCCACCTAAACAGTGCCAAATTAAGTCAATGTTGCCAATGACCTTTCTTCATGAACTGGGGAATAATCAGTGGATTATTGTGCTTCAAAAGGAAACAGTTTTCGATTTACATTACCAACGGCAGATTCAGCCAGTGACTTTACGGGGTAGCGGCATTCTTACCATAGCTCAAGGATGTACGTTGAGAGGAAAGACGCTTCTGATTTCCAGTCAGGACACCTTTGTGACAACGAAGAAGATGGTTTTTATGCCCATGTTCAATCTGTCGCAGGAAATAGCAATACAAAATGTTATGGTGAGCTCTAACGAAGTGGATGAAGAGATCTCAGGGTTGCAACAGACGGTGGAGAATTTGAAAGGACAGGAAGATTGGTTGGAAGGAAGCATTCACCACGTAAGCCATTATGTGTCAACGGGAGTGCTAGCACTATTCGTATTGGGATTGGCAGTTGTAGTGTACAGACATAGAAATGCTAAGGAAAAGGTACATCCTAGAAGACAAGTGTACACCATACCAAGCAGGGCTACGGAACCGCCACCAAGAACTATAGTATCAACAACTGAAAATCTGATCTAGTACACACCACCAGGATATTTCAACATTCCAGAAAATATTTAAAAAAAAAAAAAAAAATCGTTAAATTTAAGCTTTGTTCCAATAAGATAGTTAGACCTCAACAGTTAAACATCCGTTAAGGGTGGCTAAGTAGTGTAGTTTTGACATAGAAATAAATTTATTTAAGAAGGAAAAAATAGTATATACATATATGTAACCTTACTTTAAGCAAGGAGGTGCAGTTATCTCAAGTTTTATAGTTAATTTTAGAGAGAAAAGTAGTTAAGATAGGTTGATAGTTAATAAAAAAAAAATGAGCGAATAACTAAGAAAAAAAAAAGAAAAACACACACACACACACACAAAACGCAATAGAATATTATGTAAATTATGTCATTATTATTATTACTTTTTATTTTTTTTTCTTCTCCTCTTTCTTTTCGTCACTTACTCTCTCCGTTTGGTAGTACAAATAGATGTTTGGGTGAGTCCATGTTTCGCCTGGCCAGCTTAATAAATAGAGCATGAGTCAGGGTCTTGTGTGGGACGTCCGCCACGTTGGGCTTTGGCTACTGTAGTCACAGCTTCTCCCAAATAGAATTTTTTTTTCTCTCTCTTTTGTTATGAAGAGTTAGAAAACCAATCCCCATACAACAGAGCGATGAGATCTCTTTTTAATCTCAGGGTGACGGGTTTTCCCCACGTTTGTAACGGGCACCATTTTTTAATGTACCCGTTCCAATAGGCCGTATCCCAAAAATTCCTAAAATTCAGTTAGTACAAAGTGAAGTCATTACTTTGTAATTTGGGACAACCAATTTATGGCAACATAAATTGTTTGTTGTACTCAAACAAACCCAAAATAAAAACAAATGACACACTGAAAAGTGTCAATTTGCAACTAAGCAAGAAATTATACAAACTAATTTCATGATGCATTGGTGTAATTTGACTTACATAAAGTGTGCCATCCTCATTTTTTTTTTATGTAAATTTTTACAGCAACAATCATTATGATGGTTGCGTGTAAACCCTATGCAGAAGTCTGACATAGTTTTTTTTTTGGCCACATTATTTAATGCCCCAAATTTTTATGTGTTTTTTTTTTGGTATTGTATACCAAACGTTTTTTTTGGGAACAACCGACCCAAAAAGAAGAATGTATTTTGAGACTGTTGAGGAGTCAAGTGGTAACAACCGAAAGAGTCGTTTTTTTTTTGGATTTGCTCACGGTAAAGGCAAATTCAACGGAGTTTTTTCGTGCGAGTTTTTTTTTGTGTTGAAGAGTGAGTCGTTGTGATTTTTCCTGGTTTTTTTTGAAGCGTATTTTTTTTTTCTCACGCGGTAATTCTTTTGTGGTGTTGTGTTTTTGTGTTATTTTATGTAATAGTGTATAATTAGTTAAGTGAAACAATAAATGGTGTAGTTTGTAAGATATAACGGAAAAAAAAAGAAATAAAAAAAAAATTGTAAAGTTCATAAATTTGGTTAAATTTGTTTAGTGTTTTTCTTTTGCCTACGTGTTTTGTTGATTAAATAAAAAAAAAAAAAAAAAAAAAACAACTGGAGATACGAGTTAAACCGGAGCAGAAGTCAGGTAAGGATATATTATACAGGTACGTGGAATTTGTGTTTTTTTCTTATTTTGTGTTGAATTACTAAGCAAAACATATGGTAGGCTAGGGTAACTAAATTTCCTCCCTCCGTCCAATTAAATCTCAACCCCTGAGTCACATGGCAGACTCAGAGGGGTAGGTGCTTGCGCGAAACGTATTCTCCATTGTAGTTAGTGGTCCGTGTACCATCTCTTGTTCCAAATTTTTTTTTGTAGTCCATAAGGATTACACGGTCCCATTTCCCTAATCATAGTACATACGGCTATAACAAGGTCCTATTCACCTCTCACCAAATTCCACGCCACCCTGCTGAGCTAGCAGGAGTAGATAGCCGTGGTGAGTAAGGTGATGGGACAATTTCTATGTAACGGTGAGGGGTGAGGTTACTACCCCTAACCTCACCGATTACAGCTTCTTCCAAAAAACAATCCCAGTAATTTAAGTGAATACCAACGATTATTCAGTCAATATCGGTAAAATGAAACTATGCTTAGAATTAGCTAGTTCCTTTAAATACTAAATATCGAAAAATGGAATCCAAACTTCTAAAATAGATTGACCAAGCTTACTGAAATTCTAAATGTCAGTCACTTGAATGATGTTTTCTATTTAGAAGGCGATTATCTGTCTACTACAAATGCATGTTATCATAAAATTAAAACATTTCAAAATTCGCAACCTACTCACGTGAAACAATACCGACTTCCCCGAAGCAGCTTTGAAGAAGGTTAATAAACAAGTTAATAAGAAGTCCTTGGCACTTTCCTTTATTGATCGTTCCCAAGAAATGTCCTGCTGATGAACGAAAATGGCGTTTACTTGTAGATTTTCGAAGGTTAAACGAGAGATATTAGACCAACCGGGCAAAGCAAAGTATTTCACTCACTCAATTTGGCAAATGGGTATCAGCAAGTTAAACTGCATGCTGATGATAAATAAAAAACAGCATTTAGTACCCAACTCGGTCATTACCATTTTCTGCGAATGTTATTTGGACTGAAGGGTGCTCCAATTACATTTCAGCGACTCATGAACACGATATTATTGGGACTAAATGGTTTAAAATGTTTTGTATATCTTGATGATGTTGTTATACCATATATGGATAAGATCTTCAAGATCATAATTTTAAATTAATTGATGTTCTAAAACGTTTACGTTCCTATAATCTGAAGCTACAACCTAACAAATCCCAATTTTTAAGAACTGAAATCAGTTAATTATGGCATATAGCAACGCAGAATGATGTTAAACCAAACCACTCTAAGGTAAATGTCATTATGAATTACCCTTTACCGACAAACGCAAAAGATATTAGATGTTTTGTAGATTTTTCTGGATACTATAGACGGTTTATTAAAGATAATTCTAAAATCTCCGAACCTTTAAATCGATTGTTACGGAAAAAAGTAAAATTTGATTGGAATGCTAATTGGGACGTAGCATTAAATAACTTACGAAGAGCTATACTCATCTCTTATACTTTAACGTCCTAGTTTCAATGACGTTTTCATTATAACAACTGATTCTATCGCAAGATGACGAAGGAGAAGATTCGCGTTTAATCCGATGGCAACTCGTTTAAAAATTAGTCGTTTGGACATTAGTTGTGAAAGCTTCAACATATCTGAATCCGCTAAAATAATTGCAGCTATCAACCAGAGCACAATCGAAACGAAATGCTCAAGATGACACTGCAACTTGAAGAACTCCATTCAATAAAATTTTTATGGATATAGTAGGCCCAATGATGGTTTCGCATAATGAAAATAAATATTTATTAACAAGACTATTTCACAAAATATTCAATGGCAATACCAATTCCGTTCCAAGACACGAATACAGGGGCTAAAGCTTTTTCTGAACACTTTTTATGCAGCTTTGGTTCGCCTAATTCTATAGTGACGAATCAGGAATCAAATTTCATGTAAGAGATTGTGGGGTTGTCCTGCAAACCGAAGACGTCGATATATTCAACTTCAATTTGGTTCATCGGGAAATACTTTTTTCAAAAGGTTTTTTTTACTTTGTTAATCAACTGTACAAAAAAGAAAAATCAGTAGAAAAAGCATTCCTTTATTCGTAAATAATAAATAACGACCCATAATATTCCCATACTTTGGTGACCAACCCGACGTGATAAAAAGCACGCATTAACTATAAATAAATATAAAAATTACTGTCGTAAATATTAAAATAATTTAACAAATAGTGCACAGCCATAAATATATGAAAAATAGTGAGGTTACGGGACATAGTGTTGTAATACCACGTGTAAAAAATTCGTGAATATAGGTACATCATAAAATTTCCGATTTTACACATAAAAATATTATACTCGGAATATTAATATTAAAATACACAAATTCTTAATTATGGGAAACGAAAATGAAATCGTCGTAACAAAGTAGCAGTTAGGCTACCATCATTCTGGTCAGTGAACGCCGAAATTTGGTTCCAACAAGTGAAGGATCAAAGAAAAATTAAAACATTGTTGGAAGATGTGCAGTTAGGCGATAAAAAACCGTCCGGGCTCTTAAATGCGCACATTGAAAGGATCAAAATTAGGGGACGAAATGTTGAAGCAAATCTGGATGCAACGTGTACCTAACCAAATTCGCATGATAATTTCAACCAGCGACGACGATATTCAAAAATTAGCAAAAATGGCCGACAAACTGATGAAATTGGGCGATTTTAATCAAGTCAACGCAGTATCCAATACTATTCAATCCACATCCACATCAGCAATATCGTCACTAGAGACGAAAATAAACAAATTAGTGAAACGATTTGATAAATGACAACATGCTGACAATTATCAATCACGACAACCATCAAGATCACGAGGATCATCTTCTCATACTTCAAATAAGAAGCAAAACTTCGAACAGTGCTGGTGGCATTATAAGTTTGGTGAAAAAGCGCGGAAATGGAAACAGCCGTGTAATCCCAAAAAATGCGATAACAACACCGTTCGGTTTATTTGAATTTCTATATACACCGTTCGGACTCTGCAACGCCGCACAGACCCAGCAACGACTAATGCATGAGGTTTTAAAGGATTTACCGTTCGTGTTCCCGTATATCGATGACATAGCTGTCGCATCTGAAAACATAGAGGAACATCGCAAACACCTCTCCATCGTATTCGAACGATTGCGACAATACGGGTTAAGCATCAACGTTTCAAAATGTATTATTTGGAAGAGCCGAAGTTAAATTCCTCGGGCACTTAATCACAGCAAATGGTTTAAAACCCCTACCAGAAAAGATTGAAGCAATAAAAAAATTCGAACACCCAACAAACCCCGGCTGGGTTAATTTTATGCCGTTGGCGCATGTTTAAACCAATCTGTAAACGGAAGCGAGCTCCAGCCTTTGGGTTTCTATTCAAAAAAATTATCAGAAACCAAACAAATGCGACACACCTACGATAGAGAGTTGACTGTCATTTATCAGGCTGTGAAATATTTCCGTCACATGTTGGAAGGAAGAAACTTTTGTATCTATACTGATCACAAACCGCTTACATTCGCATTCCGACAAAAGAAAGAACCACTAACGCCGAGGCAAATTAGGCAACTCGACTACATCAGTCAATTTTCGACTGACATTCGTCATATTATCGGTTCGGATAACAATGTGGATGATTTACTGTCAAGAATTAACGTGATAAATTTAACGGGCGAAGTCAATTTCGAGAAATTGGCAGCAGCGCAACACCATGATCCAGAATTAAAATCAATACTGGACGGGAATTCAAAGAAGATATCCTTGCAAATAAGCCGCTTCACCATGCCGGATACAAATATACAAATTTATTGTGATTCTTCACAAAATCGTATTCGCCCATTCGTCCCGATAGAATATCGCCAACAAATCATCAAAAAATTACACGAATTAACCCACCCAGGGGTTCGTGGTACCCAAAAATTGATTTGTGATCGATTAATTTGGCCGGCGATAAATAAGGATTGCCAGGTATACTTGAGGACATGCATTCGGTGTCAACTTTCGAAAACTACTCGCCACAACAAATCAGCGATATCGAACTATGTACAGCCAAATTCCAGATTCGAGCATATTAACATTGATATAATAGGACCCATGCCACCTTCAGCTGGGAACAGGTATTGATTGACCATCGTTGATCGATTCAGTATATGGCCTACCGCAATTCCTATGGAGGATATCACAGCCGAAACAGTTGCAAGACACCTTATCTCGGGCTGGATACAGTATTTTGGGGTTCCCATTAAGATTTCATCCGATTTGGGACGTCAATTTGAGTGACAAATATTCAGAGAAATTAATTAAACACTGGGCGTTAAACATTTGAAAACTACGCCATATCACCCTCAAGCGAACGGGATTGTCGAACGGTGGCACAGAACGTTAAAAACTTCAATCAAGTATGTCATCCAAACAATGATTGGACCAATCTAATGCCACTGATCCTATTAGGATTACGAGTTGTGTACAAAGACGACATCAACACCGGCAGAACTTGTTTTTGGGCAAACGCTTCGCATCCCTGCAAACATGCAAAGTGAATCTGAATTCGTAAAAACGTTTCGAAGACTTATTTCCACTATGCGACCGCTCATCAACGACAACCGCTCATCACGATAATATTTGTGAGGAATGACAGCGTACGTCCACCATTACAATGCCCATATACAGGACCATATGAAATAATCAAACGTTTTGACAAGTATTTTATGATTAAAAATTGCAATTCAACAAAAAAAATTTCGGTTGATCGTTTGAAAGCAGCAATTATTCCACATAACGCGGAACAAACAATAACACCGATGACAGGAACAGTACCAGATACATCAAAAACTCAACCAGGTACTACATCCACGACCACTACAACAAATGCATCAGCTCCAGTGAAAACTACAAGGACGGGTAGGAAAGTATACATACCCGCACGTTTCCACTAAGGGCGGAGTATTGTGGGGTTATCCTGCAAACCGAAGACGAATTCAACTTCAATTTGGTTAATCGGGAAATACTTTTTTCAAAAGTTTTTTTTTTACTTTGTTAATCAACTGTACAAAAAAGAAAAAATCAGTCTCGTATATAAAGCTAAAAAGAATAAACGTATTTTAAAATAGAAAAAGATTCCTTTATTCGTAAATAATAAATAACGACCCATAATATTCTCATAAGATGTTCAGTCAACTTTTCAAAATCCTTAAAATTACGTTCGCATCGTACGCTAATCGAATGTATGCGCAATTTCGTTAGCTTGGAATGAATGGATACCCCATACTTCGACTAGTTATATGCCAATTGAACTTCTTTTAGGATATAAACCAAACCTTCCCAGTTCTATTCAGAAGGACATTAACCTGATATATACTTATGATAATTATACTTATCATAACTTCAAAGCAGACTTCGAAATTCTTGGCAAATAGCAAGGGAAACATTAATTGACCATAAGACAAAGTCAAAAGAATAATACGAACAGAAACCATTAAAATATCGTCAGCACTGAATTGCTCAATACGTGTAAATGGGAAAATCAAATCAGTACATAATAATAAATTGAAAATGTTTGATGAGTAATTGTCAGATCTAAAAAAACTTATTAAAAATAAAAAAGAAGTAACAGCTCAACCAAATATTTTGTCTGTAATAAAATTATTATAACGTTGGTTATGAACATTGCCTTTTTATTTTAATTCAGCATAGGAACAAAAAAAGCTATCCGCACGGTCGCAGTTGCAACATGAATGTTGTAACGCACATAAATGTTGTAAAGCACATTTTAGCCGAAAGAAACTGGTATTTACAAATTAATGTCACATAGAAAATCCAAAAAATCACAGTACATTCCTAGATTCTTACACACTTCATTAATCAAATAATTGAACTGAGAAGTCAATCTAGATGAATCTGATTTTCTCAATGGTTTTTGTTAGAGCAGTTTGGAGGCCTCTAAGTCAAAAGAAAAGATTATCCTAATGAACGAATACATGAATATTTAAAACCACAAGATTAATTTAATGTTAAAATTAAAATAAGCATAAAATCGCAACCTAAATTACTTCGAACAAGCCACATAATTTGCATTTAAATCTAAACTTAGTTCCGCATTTAACAACGAATTGTGGTGGTCAAAACAGTAATCGATGATTAAATTTTTTAAACGGAAACTGTGAGGAGGTCTATCATTAAAGCATCACCAGCAGCGTACCGTAGGAAAATTGTCGAAAAGGTCCAAACCTTCATGGCATATGCTATTTTCTTTTTTTAAATTTGAACATTTGTAATAATAATTATTAAATTTATAAAATTCTATCAAGATAATGTTAAATTAATAAATTAAGTGTTTATTTAATTTTAAAATAATCAAAATATCGTTAAGAAAACTTTTTTTTTTTTTTTTTTTTTTTTTTTTTAAACTATGCAATCTTTTCTGGGGCTCAAGGCACTCCCAACTCTTTCGCAGTTAATTTTACCGTCCTACTTTACGCAGTATTAGCCAAATCGAGGACGTACGGCTATAGACCCGCTTTGTATAAACCACCTGCACATTGCATTGCTTCATGCCAACCTATAGTGCTGACATGAAAGGTGGGTCGGCCCATGGATTCTGCACTCTCAACAGGGGGTCATACTTGTGTTCATCGTCATCACCGATCGTAATCAAATGATGAAAAATCCCTTTTGCATCCCGCCCCTATCGGGATTCGAACCCGGTACCTCCCGATCCAAACGCCGCAGCTTTAACCACTGCGCCGGTTAAGAAAACTTACCAGCTATATAATTCATCAAGCCGATATACAGTGTAAATCGAACATTACAAAAAGTCAAACGTATGCAATTCATCTTAAATTACGGTTTACGCATCACAATATAGACACACATTTACATACAAAAGACAAACAATATTTGTTTGCATTGAAAAACATAGATCACTATTTCACTGTACATATTACTTTATCTCGCACTAATTTTTATGTAATTTACAATGTTAATTCACTTTTATAAGACACGAACTCAATTTTAGGTCTCAACTATTAAACTAACTGGTTTTAATGAAGAAAAAGTTCCTGCGAGTCTCGTGTTCGTTCTGATCATCGTTTTATATTTTATCGTTTCTGTTGATGGTGTATTGTCTCTTTCCGTCTCATTATTGCCTTTCATTTCTAACGGATTCCTAAAAAATATACAACATTTCCCAGAACTTTACAAAAGCTAACTGAAGATTATGTACATAATATATATATATATATATAAATATATATATACACCTGTCCCTCGATTAACACGGTAATTACGTTCCGCCAAATTACCATGTAACTCAAAACCGTGTTAATCGCGACTAATAAGTCGTCCCTCGATTAACACGGTACTTGATTAACGCGGCGAAACTTCTGTGCGTGTTAATCAAGACTTTGTCTCAATTCGTTCACCGTGTTAAATCAAATCCGTGTTAATCAAGTACCGTGTTAATCGAGGGACAGGTGTATATATATGTGGTAGAAAATGTACATATGTATAGTTATGATATTTAAAATGAAAGCTTGAATTTAAGAGGTATGTTTGGATACAGAAATACCTCTCCTAATCCAACCAAGCGAGAAATATTAATTCCATAAAAATAATAAACTAAACCCCCATGATTACACAAAGCTGAAAGTTTGAAGCCAAAACTATAAAAATTGGTAACGCAGATTGTGTTATCGCAGCCGAAAATAAAAAATATAGTCGTTATAGGCCGATGGTGATCAGATAAAAATTTACCATGGATAGCATTAAAGGGTGTAGGTAACTGCAGCAGGGAAATTTTCGAATTTTGAAAGAAAACTTCCCACATCGATAGAGCCGAATTTGTGCTAATTAGCGCTCAGAGGAAAAAATTAGTGCTAGTCCAGGAACCGAGAAAACAGCAAACAAATATTCAAGATTTCGCCTGAAAGCCGATAAATTAATTCTAAAACTAAACACGAGTTACACCAAAAATCGGTAAACAACAGTAAAAAACAGTAATATTTTCAAAAGGTAGATTAATTCAGGAAATTTCTGCTTGATCTAGAAAAACTAAATTTTAATATTTTCATTCATAAAATAAAGAAAATCGAAATTACCCTAAATGATACTATATTGAAAAGAAAAGTATTTAGTTGTTCAATAATAGTTTAATTGAACAATATTAAATAAGTAGATAATCAAAAATATCCAAAAAAATGTTTAGAAATTATTGAAAAATTCTCTTTCTATCACATAATCGATTCAACATATTCATAGACATATAAAAAATAGGCTGAATTTCTAATCCAGATTTGGCCCAGTTCAATTGAACATGACGAACGGTTAATTGAACTAATTTCTGACACAAAATGTTCTACAAACCAATGAACTTAGCAGTTCTAATGATATACTCCGATCGGAAATATTCATAACCATCCGAAAAATATGGAGGCTGAATTTGTGCTAATCCAGATTTGGTGCAATTCCATTGAACATGAAGAATGGTTGATTGAACGAATTTCTGACACAAAATGTTCTACAAACCAACGAACTTAGCAGTTCTAATGATATAATCCGATCGGGAATTATTATAACCATCCAAAAAATAGTGTGGCTGAATTTGTGCTAATCCAGTTTTGGCCCAATTCCATTGAACATGAAGAATGGTTGATTGAAAGAATTGCTGACAAAAAATGTTCTACAAACTAACGAACTTGGCAGTTGTAATGATATTCTCCGATCGGGAATATTTATAACTATCCGAAAAATATGGTGGCTGAATTTGTGATAATCCAGATTTGGCCCAATTCCATTGAACATGAAGAATGGTTGATTGAACGAATTGCTGACACAAAATGTTTTACAAACCAACGAACTTGACAATTCTAATGATATACTCCGATCAAGAATATTCATAACCATCCGAAAAATATGATGGCTGAATTTGTGCTAATCCAGATTTGGCCCAATTCCATTGAACATGAAGAATGGTTGATTTAACGAATTGCTGACACAAAATGTTCTACAAACCAACGAACTTAGCAATTCTAATGATATACTCATGACCATCCGAAAAATATGGTGGCGGAATTTGTGCTAACCCTGTTTTGGTTCAATTCCATTGAATATGAAGAATGCTTGATTGAACGAATTTCTGACAAAAAATGTTCTACAAACTAACGAACTTGGCAGTTCTAATGATATACTCCGATCGGGAATATTCATAACCATCTGAAAAATATGGTGGCTGAATTTGTGCTAATCCAGATTTGTCCCAATTCCATTGAACATGAAGAATGGTTGATTGAACAAATTGCTGACACAAAATGTTCTACAAACCAACGAACTTGGCAGTTCTAATGATATACTCCGATCGAAAAATATGGTGGCTGAATTATCCGAAAAATATGGTGGCTGAATTTATGCTAATCCAGATTTGGCCCAATTCCATTGAACCTGAAGAACGAATTTCTGACACAAAATGTTCTACAAACCAACGAACTTGGCAGTCCTAATGATATACTCCGATCGGGAATATTCATGACCATCGCAATAATATGGTGGCGGAATTTGTGCTAATCCAGATTTGGCCCAATTCCATTGAACATGAAGAACGAATTTCTGGCACAAAATGTTTTATTAACACGTTCGCGGACACATTTTCAATAAAGAAGCTACTTAGAAACACACATTTGATAACTTCTGTATTTGTAAAGATTTTTCATCGCGGATTGAAGTCTTATGTTTGGAATTGGTAAAAATAAATTATAACCGTTATTTTGAAAAGAAAACGGTATGACTGCTATAGCATGCATTTGCATATAAAACTTTTGTTTTGTTTACTGTACATATGACTGCTCTAGCAGTCATGCCTGTTATAGCAGTCATTTGATTGTCATAAATAATTTATGATTTGCGATGCTAATGACTGCTATAACAATCTCATAATTTTCGAGTTGTTTTATTTATAATTCTTTCAAAAAAACTTATTTTTCAATTCTAAAGTGATTTTAAAATATTAACATAATTAACAAAAATAACTTTTCAAAATTATAGCTTTTTCTTTATTGAAGTTCATCTATAAAAAGTAAATTTGTATCATCATCCTATTCCCTAAATGATCATTTTACAAGTAAACTAAACTAAATTAAAAATATTTCTTAGAAAAAAAACATTCACGCCTTGATTGTATGGTAAGCCGCAAAGCAATCTGGACACAACACTGGTTTGTCTGGGCAAGATTTACACCGATATGAAGTTTGCTTCTTCCTATTGCTTGCGTAACATCTTTTACAACGTAAAAAATAAGTTTTCCGCTTACATCCAGCCGGTAGTGGAATTTTTTCCATAATGTGATGATTTTGATAGCTGCAAATTGTTGGTGTTGAATCGGATTCCGTTGTTGAAGGAACCGGTGATCTAGAAAGCAAATTATCATCTGTAAGCAATGATGAAGCTTCAAACCGAGAAAGGCCTGGAGATCCTCTGAATGAAACAGCTGGTGATAAATTTTTTTTTGGTCGCCCTCGATTTGTATTGGTCAAGCTATGGCCATCTTGTTTATCAAGTAGTAGATTAATCAGCGATTTTATTGATAAATCTCTATACAATAGAAATGAAACTTTGCTATGAAATTTCCTATATATGTAGTAGCTGTTTCACACGCTCACATCCAATAAGTGAAATAAGACTTTCTTGTACCAGCGTATGGTCTTTCGGGGCGAAGAGTAGTACGATATCATTTGATCGCTTCGATCAACTACAGACATGTGTTCGTTGTAATGTGCTATATCATGAGGTTTCCAGAGCTGTTTCCCGTGTTTATTTTTGGTCTCAATTTTTTTAGGGTGATGTGCAGTACTAATTGATAGTACATCCCGCTTGTCTTTCCATTTTGATACATATATAAGTCCTTTCCTTCGCCACACAAGTTCACCTTTTTTTAATTTTTTATCAACAACTTGTTTCGGAATGCCTTTTCTGTTGGATCGAAGAGTTCCAGAACAATATGTTCTATTCGATAGTAGTTCTTCAGATAAACTCAAGCTATTGTAGAAGTTATCCATAAATAAGTTGTGACCTTTATTTAAATAGGGTTGCATCAACCGCAATACTAGTGCCTGTGTTTTAGACATTGTGACAGATGACTCAACTTTGCCTTCATAAATTTCCATAGATAGCGCGTACCCGTCACTCGATGTAAGTGTATACAATTTTATCCCGTACTTGGCCTTTTTACCCTTGATGTATTATCTAAAGCTTAACCTGCCCCTAAACAAAAGTAATGATTCGTCTAAAGACAATTCCTTAGCCGGTGAAATGGCTGAATTAAAGTTCACTGAAAGAGGATTTAGTATCGGAGAAACTTTCCCCAACTTTCCACCACTTTCAGCATAACCATCTTCTGTCATATGGCAGTTAAAGCACCATAGTAATTGTTCAAAACGGCGGCCAGACATGGAAAATTGAAATATTGGTGAGTAGTACAAGGAATCTCTTGAGAATGAATGACGAATGCTTGGGCTATGTCTCTGACCTTGTAGAAGACAGAGCCCCAAAAATTTACAAATCTCTAGTTCACTAGTATCGTGAAAGGCAGCATTACGACGATTCCTTGTATTAGGTTTACAATATTTACACAATTCCTTCTCGTAAGCATTAGTTGCATTTACTAATTTTTCAAGTATATCCTTTGTGAATATTTGATCGAAAATATCTCGTGGGCTTGAGTTTTCATCAACGTTAATTTTGAGACCAGCGTCTTTATTGGAAAATGGAAAATCTGGTATGGTTTTTAAATTTTCGTACCAATTTTCGTCGATATCATTCACTAAATTATCCAAATCTTCGTTCACTTGGGTTCAATTAGTCTCTAATTCTTCTTCACTGGCTGTTTCGGACTCATCTTCGCTTGGACTATAGTCTGGATCTCCATCAAATTCACCATCATCAGAAAATGGATCACGTTCTGAGTAATTAATATTCTCGCTATTTTCATCTTCTGAGCCAACTTCTTCGAATAATTGGCGAAGCCTTTCGCAATTTTTTTCGTATGAACACATTTCTACAATAATATAATATTATTACAAAGCAAATTATCATAAATAATATTAGTAAAAAAAATACCTTACTCATAAAACAACTTCTGACTACTCGGAACGACACTTTTTTATTAACTAAATAAACTTGTATGAAACAATGAATGCTATTGACGATTGGAGCATCACAGATTCCACCTAGTGGAAAATTTTTAAACTGAGGTAGCTGCTAATTTGACATTCGAAATTGTTGTAAACAATTCCAATTTTGAACTGTAAACACAATTTTTACCTACCAGATTGATAATAATTGTAAATAATTCCAATTTTGGATTATAAAAACAATTTTTAAATACCGGATTGCAAAAGTTTCTTGCGTCGCATTTATGAGAAATGTCATTTTGCCGGTTGCCTCATTTTAATTTTTTTCCTCGAGAGGCGCTTTCTCTACTTTTACAATCGTCAATAGCATTCATGCAATTCTTTGTTATGAAAAAAATCAAATTAATAGACTTCACTCGAAAACGGGGAAATCCCTGTATAAACAACTTTTTTAAAAGATAATAAACGTTACATAGAGAGAAAATAAATTTGTATGTAATATGAAAGAATGAAGACTATTTTAGGTGTCACCGATTGACTATAACATCGAAATATATTTATGAATGCTATAGCAGTCATGACCCACTACATAAAAAAAAAAATTGAATGCTATAGCATTCATATCCGTGAACGTGTTAACAATGTTCGTTATTTTATAATATTTCACTAAAATTTTGCTTATAGTTTTTCGGCAATTCTTTTGCCTTAATGGCCATACTTTTAATGATTCATAATTGTTAAAGTATAATGTATAGTATTTATGCTAATCCTGAGACAATTTGAACTCTTAAAATGGGACGCTAACTTATACATTTAATACAAATTTTGGTTCCATAGTTTTTTCCTTAGTTTCAAAATCCCCGTTATATTTTACAAAAATGAATTTAGAGAAACCAAATTGATGTGGATTATTCAGTTTTTATGTTTTTTTATGTTGAGTGAAATTGTGCCTATTCGTGGTTCACGTATTTAATTAGTAAGCATTTTTAGTTGTTGTAAAATTTATGTAAATTTGGGATTCACTATCCTACTAAATTGCACGTACAAAATTTTAGTGTTTTTCGCGATTACTTTTTGTGTTAAATTGATTGGTAAGTGATTTAATCAAAATAATTGTGTTAATATAATCAGAATTATGTTAGTTTAATTCCAAAGGTCTGTATTTAAAATTTTCAAAATTATGGCTGGGCGAAAATCAAAAGTCGGAGTAGCAATTAACTATGTTTTCATAAGCATAAGGCAAGTCTGATTAAATCAGGGGTAATTAAGACACCATCAACTGAACGGGCTTATATATTGATGCGCTGAAACAATCGCGGTACGGCATTAATAAAAATGAATACTTTCACGACGAACTTTTTAAATCACTGCATGTGCTCAATCAAAGTTCATGCTATCGCGGCAGCTTAAAAACTATCGGGTTTGATCCATTTTATATTGTTTATTGGTTAACTGCGCAAGAAGATTTATACTAACATTGTAAAACCAATGATAGGATCATATTGAGCATAGATGCCACAGGATCAGTTGTACAGTCACCGCACGGCTACGGATATCCGTATTTGTATACAATATGTGTAAAACCATCATATGATCGTAGTTTTAACGTAGCACACTTTATAACAACAAATCATGAAGCAGATTTTATTGTCTTTATATTTTTTAAAACATTTTTAAAAAATTTTGCATTGCCAAAGGAAATAATCTTAGAAGAATCACCTGGACTAATTGCGGCCGTAGTTAAAGGATTTACGTCAGCAATGACAGTAAAAGAATACTTGTCTTGTTCTATTTCTGCTCTTAATGGTAACGTAAAAAGCCTTCCTAAAGTATTCTTACGGCTTGATGTGGCGCATTTTGTGAAAACAATCCAAAGAGTGTAAGTGCTTAAAAAAATTAGAACTTTGAGAACTTTGAGGATGCTCAAAAAATTATAACCGATGTACAAATGCAAAAAAACGAATCATCATGTTAATTAAAATTCACAATATTGAATGAACAAAATTCAGAAGAAAATATTCATGAAAAATTGTACGTAAATAATGAGGACAACGAAGATCAATGTATCGATGTGAGCCACTGGATATTAAATATTATAGATTACTGCGACAGCTTGATCAAAGAATCAGAAATGAATTCAACGGCAAATGTTCTTTGCTGCGTGGAGGCTGAGCAATATTTAATAAAATTATTTACAAGACTTCCTTTATGGAGTGGTGTAATGCGAAGACTATTTAAGTCGATATTACTTGTGGTTCGTCAGCAGCTGTGGAAAACTCCTTCAAGGAATTAAAATGCTTCATCATGAATAAGCAAAAAAATGTTCGAGCTGATCGCTTAATTTTAAAGCAGTTGGAGGCTGATACAGCTGCTTTAATTATAGCGAAGTCTAAATTAGGTAATCCTGAACCCTGTTGTAAAAAAACAAAGAATGGCCGAATACGTTGAGGAAGAAACCAACGGCGAGGAGAATTGGAAGGGAAAAAACACAAAACAAAAGCGAAAAGAGCGTAGGTGTGACCGATCAATACTAAGCCCTCAGTTAAATTTTATTATAGTGCTAAAACTAAATTTTGATTTGCCTACATTAAAAAATGGATACAAATCTACCAATGGGAGAGTAACAACGGTTACTGTAAACACTTCCGCGTTTGATGCACTTGTGCAGGTGATTTTAACAACTCTAATTGACGATGATTTTAAGCAATCTACAAATAATTTAAATAGTTTCATTCATTTTGTCGAACAGCTGAGACCCAATCGGGCTTCAAAAAATGTTTACGAGCATAGGAATGTTATGCTCTCCAAAATATTTTCAAATAGCTTCAAATATAACACAAATAGTGAAACATACACCGAAATGAGTTGTTCGTGCAATATTTCCTATATAATTGAGAAATATTTTTGTGGTTCAATTCAAATAGAGCACTTTTGCAATACGGAAAAAGAGTGAAAAATTTAACGTTTGTGCCAATTGTAGTTCAAGGGCTTTTAACTCTCAATAATTTTATTTCAAATAAAAATTTAAATGTTAATTGCTGTAAGGTTTGTCAACAAAGACAAAACATAAGGGTTAATAGTGGATTCCTATTTGTCGACACCCAATCTATTAATGTCAGTGACAAGACGCAATTATCATCCAAACAGAAATATTTCAATTAAAAGGAATCATCCATTTCATTCCAAATTCAAGTGAATCTGGAATAGGCCATTACGTGGGAATTGTCAAGCGGCCTAATGGCAAATTTGAAGCATACGATGATCTTTCAGCATCGAAATCAGAAATTAAGCTATTAAACCCAGCGAAGCTAATTTATTCAAGAGAAAAATTATAATCATCTACCTACATATAATATAATATTTAGTGTGCCGCGAGACGCTCATGGCCAGCTTTTTTTTTTTTTTTTATTACAACAATAAATATATTATGTAAACAATATAGAAGTTTGCTTCGAATAAAGTTTTTTTTATTTTATATTTTCTGAAAGTTAAATGTCAGTATGCTTCTCGAGCTAACATAAATTTTTCATTCAAATTTGATGTAACATTTAGCTAGCTAATAACAAAATGAAAACGTCGGGTATGATTTCACTGGTCGGTATGCAGTTGTCTCCGTTATTGTGACGGGTTTTTATCTAGTAAGGAAAGAAAATAAAGAAAAAGCTATTATTAAGAAAACGAGAAACAAGATTTAGCGACGTGCTTTTATAGTTCTCATTCATGTCATCTATTAATAGTTAAACATAGTTCCAATCCAACCAATAAATTTTTAATAGATCCCGGTGCTGATGTGTCGGCCCAAGTAACAATTTAGGCTCTAAATATACTCTAGAAGCGCTTAAAGATCTGTATAATAGAGCAATTAGCCCTAAATATTGCTCTAGCAGCGCTCCTGAAGCTTATTTGGAAGTTATATCGAGCCCGATTGGCGCATTTTAGAGCAATATTTTTCCTCTTGAAGAACCGAAATAATTGCTTCCGTAGAGCTATTAGTTCTATGAAAGAAAAATCAGAGCCTCGTATCAAGTTCTTATTATCGAGCTTGTAGCTCTTGTGATGTATATTTATTACAGCTCATGCCTTTATAAAAGAGCGATAATGGAATCAAATGCCTTATAATAAAATAAAATATACCAAAAGTATTTTAGATAATAATATTAATATATTAAATACTCGTACTTAATGTCAAGTCAATGCAAAACATTCAGGAATTTTATAAAATTGTTTGATATTTCAATTTTTGTTAAAATAGTGATGAATTAAATAAATTATATTATAACAGAATATATATTATGTGGGTATAGTTTTTAAAGGTATTTCTGAGTGCCGTTTATTTTTCATGGCGAATGTTTATAAGATAGCTGGAATAATTTTATTGCGCTTTGAAAATAAGTTTTAATTAATAAAAATAAAAAATAAAAACATAAAAAACCTGTACAAAATTAGGAAAGATTTTATGTGGACTTACAGTATTATACAGTATCTATTTCAAATATTCAAAAATTTTAGATATTCACATAATGATGAGAATTATCTAAAAAAATAGAAAACCAGTCAATAAAAATAACAACAATAAGGAAAATAATCAATTTTCCACCAAAGAGTTTAAAAAAATTGCGACGGTCGATGATGCGCAATCTTTAGATTCTCTGCTAAGCTCTGAAGAAAATATGGACCTTATGGTAAGCTACCTAACGTTTTAAATAGAACAAAAATGAGATGATTTTATATATTTTCAGGTTGCCCAAATAGCTTACGTGGTAGGGAAAACTGGCAATAGATGTGGCGAAGGTTGGATGTGCTGTTATGAGCTCGTGGATACCATTTCCCTTAGATCATTTTTAGTAAGATGCTCATGGACAGGCGCATCAACGAGCAATGAAAATGGGAAAGTTGCCTTTCTTAGTTTTAAAAATATAATAATGTGCCTTGCAAAAATTATTATATGTGCAGATCCAAACTTCTCTATTGCTGCAACACAACAATTTTTTAAAAGTTTGCTGAGAAATGCCACAAGGTTTCTCACTCAGGAAAAATTCTAAAAAAGAAAATCGACTGAAAGGAATAGACCCAAAAAACTCGATAATAAGAAATCGAAAGTAGGAATTCAAGTAGAAATTGAGGCAGTAATTGACGATGAAAATGAAATGAGCAAGGAACTGTATAAGTATCTGTTTTAAACGTGATTGTGTGTCTTTTTAATTTATTGTTTGTGTCTTATATGCAGCGAGAAACAAAATGATGAAACCAATCCAGTGAATGATGAAGCAAATCCAGTGAAAAATTTGTAAAGATTGGATAGACCTAAAAATAAAATATGTAACTAAAATATCAAATTAAACATACTCGTATGTAACTGAATTCATTAATTTATTGATTTAATTTTTATAAATTTATATTTTGCAATGAAACCATTTTTATTTTTGAAATAAATGTGATATTATTTGCTTGACATTTCTTTTTTTTGTTTTTAAGGTATTTCTTAGAGAATTTTATAGACTATGAATGAGCGGTATGAAAACCAGACCTTGATCGCGGTATGGAACAGCCACTAACTTACACTTAACTGGCATTGTGTTTGCGAATCTTCATCAAATGTTGCGAAATATATATTTTAACGCGATGATTTTATGGGTGTTGTAAAAAAATCAATTAATGTTTTTAAAGGAGTTCCTTTTATGAATATTTGCTTATTTTCTTGTATTATTTTATCTACTCCAACTACATTATTATTTATAGATTGAAACCATTTATTCGCCATTGTATTGTTTAACGTAAAATTCTCCAAAATAATCATATTATAAGATCCATCTTCGTTAATATGTTTAAGAATTGGGAGTTTATTCGATTCTAATATGTCATATTTGTTTATTTTGTTCAGTTCCGCAATTCTATTAGCTGCTTGTGCTAACGGATTTGACCCTGTCCTTAACATATGTTTCAACGTGGAAAGAGAATTCTCAAAGGGATATGCATTGAAAGAGTCAAGATTTCCGAATCGCTCAACTTCATCAACAAGATGGCATAAATTATGTACATTACTTGTAATACTTTTTTTTTTATAGAGTTCAATGTACTTTTCTATGTAGTGCTCTAGTAAAATTTTTGCTAATTGAAGAAGATGTTTGTACTTTTTATTTGAACAGATGGTTATCGCACAGAAAAATGACAAGAAATGCTCATAAGCATCGTAGCGTAAAACATCTTATAGAACTACTATTCCCACGTAATATAAAAATGTACGATATTCCGTACCTTTCCAATATTAAAGGCTATCCAAACCTCTTATTGCTCGATGAATCTCTCTGGACATCTTTAATTTAATAAGTATTTCGGTAATAAGTTTAATGTCTGTTGCAGAAAATTTTATATCGGTACCTTTGAAATCTCTATTCGTCCAGCCATTTAAGCATTTTTAACTATACCTTTAAAAAAGAATAATAGTTCTTAGTAGACCATGTATGTGTGCCCATTTGTTATATATTTACCTAAATCAATTAAATGCAATGAGTCCCCTATTGGAAAACCTTCAATCATGTCTATTGGAAGCTCCTCAAATATAGAAATATTTTTATGGTGAGATCCATATATTTTTTCGCAAAAGCCAAGATTAGTTCTTCTTTCACAGTGAGTGTGCAAAAAAATAGTACAATAATTTGTATATGAATGTAGCGAATTGTCGATGATAAATGACGCTGAATTCGCTTAAGTAAAATTTATCCCTTGTAAACTGTTCCAATCAGCGGTTGAATAATGCAGGAAATGAAAATAAAATTCGCAATCCAAGATGATACCAAACAATTTTGTTTTATTTTTTAATTTGCAAACAATTTGTTGATTTTAATGAGATGTTTTTCGATCAAACGCCAAAATAAAAAGAGAATGATGTTAGCTTTCGTCCAACTTAAGTTAGCTTTTTTGCTTAAATTTAAGAAAAGTTAATTTATGGTAATATTCAAAATTTGCGCAATTATGGCATTAGTACTAAAGTCGCATCGATCGCACTCTTTTTAATTGACTATATAATCTATTACAATTTGAGAGCAAGATTGACATTTGATTGATGTTGACAATTTGTGTTTACAATGTTTACGGCTAATATGTACAGTTTTTTAAAGTTATAATGATTTAAATTCAGAAAGCTAAGTATAATAATATATAATAATAAACTTAATAATTAATATTTACATATTTTTAGGTTACTACAGTGAGTTTACATAATCTTAAATTATATTGTAAGTATAATGCAGTATACAATAAAATGATTTGGTTATTTCAGATAGCTATACATCAACAAAAATTATTTTTAATAAAGTGTTTTAAAGCTATGTGTGTGTGTTTCATTTATTTTTGCCAAACATACTCCCACACCTTAAGGAATTTTATTTCTTAATTATTAACTTGATTAATTTGTTTACAGGACGTCGAATTTCGCTGCTTGGTGTTTTTAAAGTTACTACTCGTGTAATGCCATCATTTCCAGGATGAACGGCTACTACTCTGCCACGTATCCATTGACTGGGGTATAAATTGTCTTCCCTTATAAGGACAAGGTCGCCGATTTCAAAATGACTATATGATGTTTTCCATTTATACCTCTGCTGCAATGATGTGAGATAATCACGATGCCATCGATGCCAAAATCCTTGAAGCCGCTGCTGGATATTTTGCCACCTTGATAATTTGTTTATTGGTATCTCGTCAAGCTTTGGTTCCGGGATCAATGTCAACGATTCTCCTACCAAAAAATGTACCGGTGTTAATATTTCTAAACTAGTTGGATCATCATTTAGTCTGCTTAATGGGCGTGAATTAAGAAGAGATTCAATTTGAGTGATTAAAGTTGTCATCTCCTCGAATGTTAGATTAATGTTTGTGACCCGCTTTAGATGGTATTTGAATGACTTCACCGCAGCCTCCCATAAACCACCAAAATGTGGAGCGTGTGGTGGATTGAACTGGAATATTATACTCTTATGCAATAGAAAATCAGAGATTACAGGATTGTTTATTTGAGTTATGATTTGGTGTTTCAGTTGTTGCAGTTCTCTATTAGCACCAATAAAATTGGATCCATTGTCGCACCAAATTTGTTCAGGAGTTCCTCGTCGTGCAGTGAATCGTTTTAATGCAGCCAGGAATGAATCTGTATCAAGACTGCTTACAACTTCTAAATGGACTGCTTTGACAAATAAGCACACAAAGACCGCCACATACGCCTTCTCTGCAGGAGAATTTTTTCGCTTACTGGTCTTAATGTAAAATGGGCCAGCATAATCTAGACCGGTTTTTGAGAATGGGCGGCTTTGGATACATCGTACTGCTGGTAAATCGGCCATTTTCTGTTCATTTTTGGTATATCTGTAGCGGGTGCATATGGTGCAGGATTTTTTGGTATATCTGTAGCGGGTGCATATGGTGCAGGATTTTATATAGTGTTTTATCATATATCGTGCTCCTATCATCCAGTACTTGCTCCGAATTATGCTCAACGTTAATGAACTAGCAGCATGCATGTGTTTCACATGAATATCATGGATTATTTTTTCGCAAACGATATTGTTTTTGGGCAAAATTATTGGGTGCTTAGTCGCATAGGGTAGCGATGATTTGCTAAGCCGTCCTACTCGTAGCAGTCCATTTGTATCCACAAATGGGTCAAGCGATGATAAATGATGTTTTGACGGCAGTGATGATTTCGTAAGGATTGACATTTCATCTTTGTATACTCTTTGCTGGACGTTGCGAAGGATTACGTATTCCGCTTCATGTAGCTCAGTTGGAGTGACCGTTTTATTTGGTTGTTTTGCAAGCTGTTTCCGTTGTGATGGTGCCCCAAATCTCAAAATATAAACCACTATTTTTCGTATTTTGAACCAAGACGAGAATTTTGTAAGTAGATTTTCAGTGATATCGTTCTCCTTAGTTACCTCTGTCAATACGTTCACATACTTGGACCTTTCTTCTAGCGCGCCGTCGTTCATTTCTGCGGTTGTAGACTTTGATTTTGGCCAGTTGGACTCAGGTTGACTCAACCAATCAGGACCATGCCACCAGAGCTGTGATTTCGCTAAAATTTGCGGTTTGATTCCTCTAGAGATGATATCTGCTGGATTTTGTTTGGATTCAATATGTTGCCATTTGCTTCGCGGAACTGTTTCTAGTATTGTTGCAGTTCTGTTGCCAATGAAGCTTTTCCATCGTCGAGGAACGTCCGATAACCAATGAAGGACGATCATCGAATCTGTCCATGCGAATATGTCTATTCCATCATATGATAGAGACTCTTTACAGAATTTGACTGACTTGCAAAGCAGAACTGCCCCGCAAAGTTCCAATCGAGGTAATGATATCTGTTTGATCGGAGCAACTTTACTTTTCGCGTATATAATGTTGGTGGTAACTTCGCCATTTTCGTTGATTGCGCGTAAATAGATGACACTGCCATATGCCGCTTCCGAGGCATCACAGAAAGCATGTAGCTGAAGCTGTTCTGGGTTGCATAATGTTGTCAGCCGCCGCGAGATTTTAATTGACTCCAATGCTGGTAACGATTGGTATATACTTTGCCATGAATTTATGATGCTGCTGGGTAGACTTGAATCCCAATCGATTTTATGAAGCCAAATTTTCTGCATCAACATTTTGAAAAGTATTACTGTGGGTGCAAGCCACCCTAAGGGATCGTATACTTTCGACGCAGTTGACAGTATTCTTCGCTTTGTCCAGTTTATGTTGCCGTCGCTCTGGTGCACCGTGAAAGAAAATGTATCTGTTACTGCATTCCATATTATACCCAACGTTTTAATTGATGTGTCATCTTCAATTAATTTTGGAATGTTTTGGACATCGCGGGCTGGAAATGAGTTCAAAAATTCATATGAATTAGATTTCCATTTCCATAAATTAAATCCGCTTAAACTTAATATCTTCCCAAGCTGGTCTTTCAGTAGCATAGCTTCCTCAACGCTATCACATCCTGTCAGCATGTCATCAATGTAGAATTCGTTGTTGATTATGTGTGTCGCCTTGGGGTATAATGATTGGTAATTCTCTGTGGACTTTTTTAATGATTTGACTGCTAGAAAAGGCGCACACGCAGTGCCATATGTTACAGTATTTAATTTGTATGCTTTTAGCTGTTCGTCGGGATTGTTACGCCACAATATCAATTGGAAATTGGCATCGTCAGAGGTTACACCGATTTGCCGATACATTTTTTCGATGTCGGCAACTAGGGCAATTGGGTGTTTCCGAAATTTTAGCAGAATTGTAGAGAGGTCTGTTTGAATGTTTGGACCGGTTTGGAGAATATCATTCAAAGACACCTGCGTACTGGTTCTGCACGAGGCATCGAAAACGACTCTCAACTTTGTCGTACTGCTGCTGGCCTTGGTAACAGCGTGATGTGGTAGAAAATACTTCGCGTCACTCTTCTTCGGAACCTCATTCCATGGCATATACGTCATATGTCCAAGATCAATGTATTCGTTTATGAAGGATTGATATGCATCATAAAATTCTGGTACTTTCAGAAACTTCCTCTCCATGGCTCGCAATCGCTGATGTGCTGCTTCAAAAGACTGACCTAAGGATAATCTTGGGTTCTTAAATGGCAGCTTCACAATAAATCGGCCATCAGCATTTCGTGTTGTTGTCTGTTCGTAGTACTCTTCGCATGAATTTATTGGTTTAGTTGGGTTGATCTGCGACCCGACTTCTTCAACTTCCCAAAATTTCTTCAGCAGTTGCTGAAGGTCATCGTTGGTCGTTTGCATGATTGAATCAGTCGTGGCGTGTAGATTGACAATGTTTGACGATTGATTGCTAAATGTCCCTGCGATTAACCAGCCCAACTTCGATGCCTGTTTTCAATTTTGTTTGGTTTAAAAAATTCCGGATCAGCGAGGTGGACTCCTGCAATTTCCTTTCGAAAAACGATTGGTTTCGTTGGTAATAATTTGGTTATGTTGCCGATGATATGAGCCTTGATATTTAAATTGTAGTTATGGTCTATTCGTGAATAAATGGTCATATCGATTTTTCCCCGTGTTTGTCCAGCTGATGTAGATGCTAGTCCGTAAATAGATATGGAAGCTTGACTTCGCTGTAGGCCTAGGCGTTGTGCAGTGGATTCGGTCACAAATGTAGATTGAGAGCCTGAGTCCAGCAGTGCTCGAATTGGCTGGAGTTCACCGGTACGTGATTTTGCGTATACAATGGCAGTTGGAAGTACCGTGGTAGGTGAGCTGTAGAGTGTGTGCAAAACTTGTGTATTGGTAACGGTAACATTTGGTGTTGGTTCAAACATGGATTTTGAATCTGAGGTGGAAATTGAGGCTTCATTCAGAGAAACATGATGATTGGCGGAAATTTGTTTGGAAACTGGCTGTATTTCAGATTGTGCTGGATGGAGCAATGTATGGTGGCGCTGATTACAGATAAGACACGACGATTTGGAGAAACACTTTTCGCTTAAATGACCCTTTTTTAAACAGTTCCGACATAAATTCTGTTCGTTTGCAATTTTTAACCTAGCATCTAGATTTTGATTTTTAAATACATGACACCGAAATAACAGGTGCGATTGCTTACAGACTATGCACTGAAATGTATCATTAGAACAAGAAGTGACGATTGATTTTGACGTATGTTTCGACGTAAACTTTTTTGCTGTTACACCACAAATTTCAAGCGCGTCGCATCTTTTATTTAAGAATTCTAGCAAAGCTTCAAATGTTGCAAAATCTTTGCCAACGGATTCGATTGCCCACATTTGTTTTGTTTCGTCGTCTAGTTTATTTAATAAAACTTGAATAATCCACGGATCGCGTGTTTCAGCGTTTGGTCCTAGTGCACGGAGTCCACGTATTATTTCGTCTGACGTCTCAGTGAGGTGACGCAAATCCTTTCCGTTGGCTTGCACGCATGGACTTTGCTCAAAAAATGTCTGAATCAACGAAGTGACAATTGGATTCATTTTGTTGTACCTGTTACATAGTTTGTCCCATGCCTCTGCATAATTGTTTTCTGTGATGGGGATATGTCGTATAAGAGATGCCGCTTCACCTGACAGTAAACCTTTCAGCATCTGCAATTTGTGGACGTCACTGATATTTTGGTTTTCGTGTACTGTTGTCCGAAGTAGGTCATGAAAAGATGCCCAGTTTTTGTAGTTACCCGAAAACTGCTCAATATTAATTTTAGGGAGCCGCACGTGTTGAGACATATTCACACCTTCATAGAACGTTTTTTTTTTACCGATGAATTGTTCTAGCGTAGTATTTAAATCATGTGTCGTATTTATCCCATGTTGGACGTGTTTACTACTAGCTTTCATTAATAAAGCACGCGACTTGTAATAAATTTCGTCCACAACTTCGGTTATAGGCTTATAGGTTGGGCTTTCGAATAACTGTAGCTCGAGTTCGTTGAACGTGTGGTATCGATCTTCTAAGACTTGTAGTCGGCTAGTTATATCTTCTACACTGGTATTTTCTGTTATTGCTTCAGCAAACCGCAAAATTAGGAGCATTTGATTGTGAGCCCGATCACGCAACCGTTCTAGTCTATCGGTCATTGTAATAAATTTAGATGCACTTCACTTTAATTTGCACAATTTAGCACTATAATTTAGGCACGTGGTGTTTTAATTGTATATCGTTCGATAATTGGACAAAACTGTTTATTTTCACTTAAATATCCACGCGGTAATTTCTCGCACGATAGAAAATATTTTTTTCGATTTTAAATTTATTGAAAGTTTACATATATGTATAAATAAGATAAATTTTACTTATCTGATATCAGTGGGAGGGTTCCCGGGTTTCGGCACCAAAAAATGTATATGAATGTAGCGAATTGTCGATGATAAATGACGCTGAATTCGCTTAAGTAAAATTTATCCCTTGTAAACTGTTCCAATCAGCGGTTGAATAATGCAGGAAATGAAAATAAAACTCGCAATCCAAGATGATACCAAACAATTTTGTTTTATTTTTTAATTTGCAAACAATTTGTTGATTTTAATGAGATGTTTTTCGATCAAACGCCAAAATAAAAAGAGAATGATGTTAGCTTTCGTCCAACTTAAGTTAGCTTTTTTGCTTAAATTTAAGAAAAGTTAATTTATGGTAATATTCAAAATTTGCGCAATTATGGCATTAGTACTAAAGTCGCATCGATCGCACTCTTTTTAATTGACTATATAATCTATTACAATTTGAGAGCAAGATTGACATTTGATTGATGTTGACAATTTGTGTTTACAATGTTTACGGCTAATATGTACAGTTTTTAAAGTTATAATGATTTAAATTCAGAAAGCTAAGTATAATAATATATAATAATAAACTTAATAATTAATATTTACATATTTTTAGGTTACTACAGTGAGTTTACATAATCTTAAATTATATTGTAAGTATAATGCAGTATACAATAAAAAATGATTTGGTTATTTCAGATAGCTATACATCAACAAAAATTATTTTTAATAAAGTGTTTTAAAGCTATGTGTGTGTGTTTCATTTATTTTTCCCAAACATAATTTACATAATCTCCAACTACTGTACATTTCAAGCATCCGTGTTTTCCGTTGAAATAGGTGACATCTAAATTTGAAAACAATCATTCTATTAAATCTATATAGGATAATATATGGTACCTTTGATAAAAGCTCTTGCTGGTGAATTACGAATAAAACATCTAATTCTAATATTCAATTTGTGGTCGTTCACAAAAATCCCATTTTCTATCAAATGTTTACATTCATCCACAAATTGACTCAGATAGTCTGTTAAATTAGATGGTTTTCCTTTTCCACAATAAATTCCAATCACCATAGGTTTAAAATTTTTAATTTCAAATATGTTGAAAAGAATAGGCCAAAATTGCCACTATGAACTCTTGTAAATTGGCAAACCGTCAATGTTGAAATTTAATGAAATGTTCATCGATCTATCGAGCGTATCGTTAAAGTATTGTCTAAGGCACCTCTCCAATCCCTGATGCCAATATTATCCAGTACCTAGAGGATACAATATTACTCTATTAGGGGTTTCTAATAAAGTCCGTGGATCTTGCGGGAGCCCCTCATCAGGCAATTTAGCTTTTCTCAAAAAACCTAATAATTTTTGTAATGCATTATGTCTGATATTATATTCTATTGCCCAATTCCTTAGTTTTTCCCTTAAATTTATTTGGTTTGTTTCTATCTCGTAAATATGATCATCGCTCAAATTTTCAAATGTCTCTTCGATTTCCGCAACAGATACTTCGTTATCTTCACTTAAATCATCAATAGTCACTGAATCATACTGGTCGTGATGTTCCACCAAGTGGTGAGTGGCACTTTCAGGAATCGATGTTAAAAGGCCAGATATCCTTCTTGTAGACCGGTAGATTTGAGTTGAGATGTCGGCATGTATCGTTTTGTTGAAAATAATTCGGTTCCTTTGAATTTGATACCTGTACGCACCACTGCTTTTAAATTTTTTCCACGACTTGGAGCTATACATTTTGCACGTTTTTACAATACAACTAAATTGACAATTAAAAAAGAATAAAACTTTGCTACTTGGTCGCACCAAGTCGCACCTAACTATAGAAGCTCTATAATATTTTATTATTTACTTAAATGTGTTTAAATAAACTAAAATGTACATCCCATTCGAGCTGATTAGTATAAAGCTCGTAGCTTTACGTGAGCTGAAGTAGTGCTGATGTTGCTACAGTAATGCTTATTAAAAATGAATAGCTCTAAAATTTGATATGCTTTATTACTGTAATTATCTTAGCTCTAAATCAGCTTATAGGGCTACTAAATAGAACAATAAGCTCTATAAATTATTAAAGCTTAGAGTGCTGAAAACATAATTTATAGAGCAAACAATTTTTCTACTAAAGCTTGAAGTATCTATTGCTACTGATTTAGCGAAGAAAGCTTCCCGCTTGCTGTTCTACAGCTGCAGTAGAGTAACACCGTCACTAGCAGCTCTATGAAATGTTACTTGGGGGTGATTTCTCCCAATTTTTGTAAAAGCTCGAACGGCGCGCCAAAGTTCAATTTATACACGGCCAAAGGAACACACATCAAGGCTTACGGAACACGTGTGCTTTCGCTGAATATTGGTTTCCGCAGGAACTTTTCGTGGAATTTTACTGTGGTGTCTATGCCCATCAATGGGGCTGAGTTAGTTTAGAGTACAGGGGTATATTAGTCGATATTCAAAAACGATGGATCATCGATCCCTTAACGTCGTTATTCACCATTGAATGTTCGAAGAAGTTATCCGAAATTGTTTAAGTCCTATCTCCATTAACGTCATCCACTGACCTCCGGTTGCGTATAAAATACGTCGTTTAGCTCCGGATAAGCTGAGCATTGCTATAAGATTCACTTCGAAAACATGATGGCACAGGACAGACGTCGGCCTAGCAAAACTGCATGGTCCAGTCCATTACATTTAGTATAAAAGAAAAACGGAGAATGGAGACAGGATGGTGACTATCGGGCATTAAACAATGTCACTGTGCCAGATTGTTATCCCGTGAGGCATCTTTAGGATTTTTTCATTCTAGCTCGCTGGGTGCAGTGTATTTACCATCTTGCATTAAGTACGGGCATACCACCAGATACCTATCATTTTTCATGTTCAATGGAATTGGGCCAAATCTGGACTAGCACAAATTCAGCCTCCATATTTTTCGGATGGTTATGAATATTCCCGATCGGAGTATATCATTAGAACTGCTAAGTTTGTTGGTTTGTAGAACATTTTGTGTCAGAAATTATTTCAATCAACCATTCGTCATGTTCAATTGAATTGGGCCAAATTTGGATTAGAAATTCAGCCTATTTTTTATTTGTCTATGAATATGTTGAATCGATTTTGTGACAGAAAGGGAATTTTTCAATAATTTCTACACATTTTTTGGATATTTTTGATTATCTACTTATTTAATATTGTTCAATTAAAATATTATTGAACAACTAAATACTTTTCTTTTCAATATAGTATCACACTGAAAAAAAGTAGGCCTAAATTTAATGTTTTTATAATTAATATTAAGGAATTTATGCCTTGATCTGGACCTTATGAATTTACAACCTTATTTTAATGAATACTGACATAATTACAAGGTTGAAATCTTCATAACAATTCAAGGCAAATGTTACCTTGTTTTAAGGAATCCAGTTTAAATTTCATATAATAGGGTATTAGTTTAAGGTTTCAAAATATATGAATTAAGGAAAAAAAACTTTAATTTTTGGAATATTTAACTTTAAATTATAAAATAATTCATTAAATTTAGGAAAAAGTTTCCAATAATTAAGGATCATTTCATTGAATTTAAAATCATTTTTCTTAAATTTTATGTCACAGATAGCAACAATTTAGTACTGATTCCTTAAGCTAAGGTTGAATTTACATGGGATCTAGGTATATGGAACATTAAATTGAGGTCTTAAATATACTTGTTTCAAGGTTTCTTTCATCAAATACACGAAATCTCTATATTCGAATTCTATTATATCAATTTTTTGTATTAATCCAGCAACTACAAACATCCATTTAATCATTTAAAAAAGCAAGAATTCAAAAAACTCATACGATTTTGAACAACTCTTAATTTTAAAAACGTTCTACTGAAAAATGCGAATTTGAGTTATTCCCTTATGTCATATTGCCACAGATTTAATTTATACAAAAGTTAGTTTATTTATTTAATTTGTTTATTTTATTTTATTTATTTGATTTATTTAATTTAAATAATTTATTTATTTTTTTGATATTTGTTTGTAATGTAAATTATTTTGTTAACAAGTTTTTCTTCTGAGATGAGAAAAGAAATAAACTAAATGTTTCTAACCAAAAATTTTAAAGTTTTTTACAAGTAAAAATTAGTAAACAAATATTATATGTTAAAAATTTAGTATAGATTTACCATCATTTTTATGTTCACTTGTAAGTTTTTCGAAAAGTGCTTTATCTTTGATTCTATTGGTCATTATTGGAATAATTTTCTCTAAGAAGCTGTTCCATTTTTTCGGTATACAAAATTCCTTACCCGGATATAACATTTTAAATTCGAGATCAATCTAAAAGTAAAACATATTTCAGTTAAATCATATAGTTGTTTAATTCCAAAATTTCGCTTACAAGTCTAAAAGCGTCTGGATTCCTATAAATTATCCAATTTTTATAAAATGTTTGCGCATTAAACTGTGGTTCGAAAAGTTCTTGCTGGCGACCCTTAAATGTGTTTTGAAATTTTATTTCTACGGTACTCCAAGGTACGTCCATGCACTGCAACCACTCTTTGTCCTGTTCAAATTCTTCATTTTTCACATAATCTACGATTGTCGAATCAATGGGACGCTGCTTATTGTCTTCTTCTACAAAAATAAATTAAGAAAATAGGAATGTATACTAATACAAGAATAACTAACTTGTTATAGTACCTGTAGATTTTGAGGGACCTATTTTATTTCGCTTTGGTTCACCATAGTAACCAATCTTATTAAGTTTCGGGGACTCGTTCCGATATTTATTATAAAGTTTTCCCGTAGGTCTATTTTTTTGAACATGATGGAAGTACCAGTCCTAAAACGAATAAAAATAAAATATTAATGTTTTTTCTCGTGGCACTACATAGCAGTTGCTTTACTTTTTTTTCTCCGCAAAATGTGTTTGCGATATCGCCGGCAATTCTATCAAAATCTTCGTAGTTCATAGTTAGGTTTTGTGTGTAATGAAACTCCAATATTTGTTCGATCAACAATTTTCGTTCTACACCTCCCAATTTAGGGGGGTTTGACGAAACGTAGCATTTCCAAATTTTTTTGCCCTTATCAGTCTCCAAAAATTTTTTTAAATCCTGAAATAAAAAATTGGTTTTAGTTGCGAACATATTTGTGGAATAAGCTACCATACAAAACGCGTTGTTTCGTTTTCAGTGGGAGTTACAGAATCTCTCGATGTGGTTGGTGTCGCTCGGTCACAACGGATGCTTCCCAACCAACTGTTCACTGAACTGGTAAGTGATTTAGTGCTCCCGCTTAATAATTCTACTTCTATATTAAGTCCCTAGAGAAAGGTGATAAAAAATAAAATTCGTTAAACCAATTTCCCAATAATTATCTTGAAAATAACTACATTTCAATCAACAATTTTTCTTCTAAGTCGAATTTTGTGGCATTGATCTCCCTGAAGCGGAAACATTTTTTCTAATTCTAATTCTGACATTGCCTCTAAATCGGATAATTGGTCATAACCGGCTTCTGTAAGAAGAACGAAAAATGTTAGAATTACACTTGTATAATATGAATAAATGTTATATTAATAGCTTTATCTTCGAATTTTTCACGTAAATAATAAAGGTCCCATTCGTACAGTAGTTGTTGGACTTCATTCATCTCGAGTACATCACTTGTCATGTCTAGACAAATAAAACCTTCTTGTGGTACTTCATTTTCAATGAATACTAGCTGGTTATTCTCCAAATCTTCACATTGATTATTTGAAATATTATAAATATCTAAGATACAATTAAACATGATTTGGTTATATAAATCATTATTCTTAAATTTCAAATCTGAAGATGGGTTGTGTTGGATAAATTTAAAAAGCTTAATGTTTTATATTTGATAAGTGTTCAAGTGTATTGCACTATTATTAGAAGGATTAATAATTAAAATTTATTCATTAAGACATTTCATTATTCTAAGCTTAATTACAAGAAATACAAAACATAAAAATAAAAACAAGAAGTTACGCATTTGCAAGATATGTACATCTATGCGGTTAGCAAAATTTACAAGATAGTGATAAATAATATTTAAAATGTTTACTTTATAAAATTTATACAGCACAACTTTCTACACAGCCAATAATAAAAACAGTATTCAATTTAATTTACCTTTCAAATTTGTAGTCATTTTACTGTAATTTTTATGTACGGTGCACTTTAAATTAGGAATCGCTCTTCTGAAAATAAAATAATAGAACGGCTTAATACCTTTTTGTAAAGCAACATGAATTTAATTATCACGCTCTGAACATTTTTTATTTTATGTTTATGCCTGTTCAGTAGACCACAGCTTGACCACTATTTATTTTTTTGTTGAAAATTGCTTAGGCAAAATTATAAGATGAATAAAATATGTCGCTACATTCTATTGTGCGATTGCTTATTGTGGTTGCATATTATTTATGTGCAGTAAACTACCAATCATTAAATCAAAATGTTTTTATCACCACTTTATGTTATTATAAATTTAACAAAATTCACTGTAACTTCAACACCACAATTTGGATATAATAAAAATGCTTAAAGAAAAATGGTAAAGAACCCGTTACGCCATGTTCTCGCATGTTCTTCTTATGCCATTAGGCGACATAAAATCAAAATAAAACTAAGGTTAATAATTTTTCCGATATTTCTAATAAATACACTTACGTATTAGGTGCTCGTTTAATAATAACTTCACTAACTACACGTTTTTTATTATAAAAAATGTATTTTAAATTCAAAATTCTTATTTTTAGGTTTCACTTTTAAAAATTCTTTTGCTTATGATTGCCACAATACAAATGACGATGACTGCTAAAAAAATTACCTCGTGAATATTTTAACATGTCCTAAAAATTAATTTTATGGAAGAGGCCTTAATACAAGGAAAATATCACAGTTTTGATGTATATAAAATAATGTTACATAAAATGATTGTATAATGTTCATTAATTATAGAAATGGGATGAACCAATACATTTAAAGCATTATTATTTTGTTAAACACAGCAAATCCATTACATTTTATGAATTTTTTGTTTCTTATTCATTGGATTTCTGTTAGGAGTTTTACTCTATCAAATGAACCATTTTAGACCTTCTAAAATATACACTTATGATACCAGATGACAACAATATTTTGATATAAGATATTTAATAGTTTGTAAATAGTTTTTGGTAACATATATTTAAAAGTTGAGATTCCTAAAAATGAAGACATGATATCTTATAATTAATGTATGATTTTGGTTTAAAATCAAGGCAAATAGACTACTAAATATAATGATTAAACCGCGACAATATTTTAGTGCTAAATTGACTTACACTTATGCATAATTCCTTAAAACTAAAACAATTGCTTATAAATTGGCCTTAATTTAAGGAATTTTTAGAACATTATATTTATGGAAAATAATGTGGTTTTTTATGTTCTGTTTTATTTAAATTTCATAGATTTTGTCATTGATTTTTGGAAAGATACATTTTTTTGCCTTATTTCAAGGAAATTTGCGATTCTGGAAAACAAAGACAGCGGTTCATAGAATTAAGGCAGCATATTTTTTTCAGTGCATTTAGGGTAATTTCGATTTTCTTTATTTTATGAATGAAAATATTAAAATTTAGTTTTTCTAGGCCAAGCAGAAATTTCCTCAATTAATCTACCTTTTGAAAATATTACTGCTTTTTACTAATGTTTACCGGTTTTTGCTGTAACTCGTGTTAAGTTTTAGAATTTATTTACCGTCTTTCAGGCGAAATCTTGAATTTTTGTTTGCTGTTTTCTCGGTTCCTGGACTAGCACTAATTTTTTCCTCTGAGCACTAATTGGCACAAATTCGGCTCTATCGATGTGGGAAGTTTCATTTCAAAATTCGAAAGTTTCCCTGCTGCAGTTACCTACATCATTAACGGGTTTGGTAAATATTTATAATATGTCATCGTTCTTGTTTTTCGTGGAAAATAGTGGGAAATTCTCAGATTCCAAAAAATATTCAAAATTGATATAAAATCAATTGCATTGATGTGATTTGCCAATATCAAATGCTGGAATAAAATTCAGTTCAAGTTTTCTGTGGCAAATTCGCGAAAATTCGGTTTTCCAAATTTTGATTAAGAATATTCCATAAAAAGAGCCTCTAGAGTATTTTGTCTTGAGATTGATTGCATTGATGTTATTTGTCAAAATCGTTAGAAACGAAACTTTTATAAAACAAGCTTCTAGAGTTGTTTAAGTGTTAGAGTGTTATATCTGAAGATGGATTGCATTGAATCGATTTGTCATTAGCTATCGCTGAAAAAAAAAATCAATTCAAGTTCCCCGTGCGAAATCAGGATTTCAATTGCATTGATGTGATTTTTCGAAGAAGATCACAACGAAATGTTTTCCAGCCGAAAGTAAAAAAAAATATTATGCAGATTGTGGTATCCCAACCAAGAATGAAAAATTAAGTCTATTTCTACCGAAAGTTACCTGGGATGCTTGGTCATCATTAAAGAATTTTGTCAATAGTCCTACGTGGCTAAATCTTGTTTCACTTTCTTTAAACAAATCTGGGGAACCCCAAAAAATATTTTAATTGATATAAAATCATTCTCTAGAGTGTTATGCCTAGATATGAATTGCATTGAATAGCTGCCACTAGAAAAAAAACAGTACATAGCTCATTAGAGGCTGATTTTATACAATGTTTCTAATAGTTTTTGAAAAATTTAACTTTCCCAGTTTTTTTTACGGGAAATTTGAATTGTTTTATTTTCTCTAGCGACAACTATAATGATAAGGTTCATCGATCCAACCGATATCCAAATATAACATTTTGTACAAACATATTAATGATTTTTGAAAAATCGATTTTTTTCAGATTTCCCACGGAAACCTTCAATTGAATTTGTTCTGAGCGCTAGCCATTGACAAATCAAATCAATGCAATTAATCTCAAAAAAAAAAAAAAAAACAACTTTCTAGAGTCTGATTTAATAAAAAGTTTCTAATCATTTTTTCACGAGAATCTTGAATTGATTTTTTTCCAACGATAGCTGTTTACAAATTACATCAATGCAAGAGATAGATTTGCAATCAATTTTGATTATTATTTTTGTAGTTTACGAATTTTCCACCAAAAAATAGACCAATATTTTGCCACGTATGAATAATGACAAAATTTTAATTGATCACCATCGGCTGGGATAACAAAATCTGCATAATCAACTTTTATAGTTTCGGCTTCAAACTTTCAGCTTTGTTTTATTTAATTTTGTGAAATAATGAAAACTCTGGCAAAAGTAATCAGGGGGGTTTAGTTTTTCATATAAGTTTGTCATCTCGCTTAAATTCAAGCTTTCATTTCAAATATCATATACAAACATTTTCTATAGCATACATACATACATTATATATCTTCAGATAGCTTTTGTAAAGTTAGTAGAAATGAAAGGCAATAATGACATAGAAAGAGACAATACACAATCAACAGAAATAATAAAATACAAAACGATGATCAGAACGAACACGAGACTCGCGGAAACTTTTTCTTCATTAAAACCAGTTAGTTTAATAGTTGAGACCTAAAATTGAGTTCGTGTCTAATAAAAGTGAATTAACATTGTAAATTACATAAGAATTAGTGCAATGATAAAGTAATATGTACAGTGAAATAGTGATCTATGTTTTTTGTATATAAATGTGTGTGTTTATTGTGATGCGTAAACCGCAATTTAAGGTGAATTGCATACGTTTGACTTTTAGTAGTGTTCGATTTACAATGTACATCGGCTTGATGAATAGCTGGTAAGTCTTCTTAACAGTATTTTGATTATTTTAAAGTAAAATAAACGCTTAATTTATTCATTTAACATTATCTTGATAGAATTTTATAATTATAAAAATTATTATTACAAATGTTCAAATTTAAAAAAAGAAAATAGCATATGCCATGAAGGTTTAGATCTTTTCGACAATGTTCCTACCGTACGCTACTGTTGATTCTTTAAGGATAGACCTCGTCACCTAGATGTAAAGTTTCTTTTAAAAAAATTAAAAAATTCAATCATCGATTGTATAGATTTAAATGCAAATACTGATTCTTGTTTACTTGTTAAATCACACTGTCTGCACAAATGGATGTATCGTAACGTGTAAAAGTTGTTCGAAGCAATTTAGGTTGCGATTTTATGCTTATTTTAACTTTAACAATTAATTTGTCTTGTGGTTTTAAATATTCATGTATCTATTAATCGGTCTGCCTCGACGGTAAGAATTTCTTGAGCAACGTTTCAAATCTGGTATTCGGTTGATTAAGGAGGTACATATTTAGTTATACCCTTATTTTCTAAGAATCGCCAATTTCAATGTGACGTCAATTTGTAAATTCATGGTTTTTCGTCCAAAATAAGCCACACAACATTCATAGCATTTACGAAATTAAAGGGACTTGAAGAATTAGATGATTTACATTATTTTCAGGATTACACTATGAATTTAAAGAAGTTATATGTAACTTTTTGTATACACAGGCTAGAATTTATAAAGTTTAAAGAATTTACAAAATTCCCAGAAATTATAAAATTCCCAAAATTTAAAATTAAGCAATTTAGAATTTGAGATAAATGTATATGATTTTGAAGAAGAGTATAGTAAGAATTTATTAAATTCAAATGGTTTAGAGACTATAGAGTTTTACAAATCTAAGGAGTTGTTATACTTTGTCGAATGATCCGGGTTTTACAGAAATTTTCAAAAATTTACAGAATATGTCAGAAATATGAAAAACTTCTTTTCATATGTGTAATGCATGATGCTGGAAAATCGAGTTTTTCATTCATTGCATATATACAAGTGCATACTAGTAATTAATACAATTTTTTTTTAGAGAGTAAAAACACAAGGAATGTTACTTTCAAAATTCTTTTAGTAGTACCAGAAAAATAAATTACAAAATATGTATATTCAATACATAATTATAACTATAGGACGTATGTACGAGTAATATAAAATTGATACATGGAATCGTTTAAAACAATTTCGGTCCTGCTTAATGCAGAGTGTAGTTGCATATTTCTCGCATGGTGTGAAAGTATAATCTTTACGCTTTTAGTCGCTTTTGATTCCATTTCGGCTAGTGATCTACTTAGTGTAGCACTCGTTGAATTTTTGTGTTTCAGCTAATGGTCGCTTTTTTTGTTGGTAATTTACACAATGCTTCGCCGATTTCTTAACTACAATTTACCAAGCTTGATGTGTGATCGGTTTTTGTTTTTCTTGGACTCGCTTGTATAAAAACCAAGAATTAACCACAGCCACGTCTAAAAGATAATAGAATATACACATGTACCATTTTTTTAGATTTCAGTAATTTTTTGGATTTTCCAATAAAGCTATCAAGAAGATCAACCTTCCAGTTTGAGAGCAATCAATTTAAATTCTGGTTATGTTCTTTATTTCTTTATTGTTGGGGAGTTCGCTATTTAGAATCTTATTCCTACGTATAGTTCCCAAGCACAAAATTCCTTGTATTGCTAGTTCAACGTCTAATGATACCGATGAATAATAATTATCAAAAAATATGCTGTAGGTTTTGTGTCTTGGCACTTAACGTGCACTGGCACCCAGTTTTTTCTCGGAAGGATATCTTTTCTTTTATCATTCTCTTGGTCTGAATAATTCTCGAAATTATACGAGAACAATGCGATATGCTATAAAAGACTAATAACTAGAAGCCCCATTTATGAAGTTTGTTATGTAGGTACTGTTTAAGTCTATTTTAGAGCTTTAATGGAACAAATCTGCTCATCTACGTTTAATACAATTTTTATTTAAGTTTTTATATTTCACAAAAATAACTTTTAGTTTTTGATGTTTATTGTCTCATCGCCAAAATAAGAAGAGGATGATTTTTTCTTTTTTCCAAACTAAGCTCGATTCAATTTTGCTAAACTAAGTGGAGGAAATTTTTATGGCAAGATTTAAAAGTTGCGCAATTATGGTATTATTACTGAATTTGGATCGATCGCACTTTTCCTATTACCAACCTATTACGATTAAAAAATTGCGGTTGACATTTTTGTACCGATTTGGCATTACAATAGTGTTGTTTTTTTGTTTACAGTAATTGTTTTGTACATGAATTGATTTAAATTACTAATATAAGTATTAATTATAATTGATATAATAATAAATGTAATCTTAATAGTTACTATTTTTAATATAAATAATCTAATCAAATGTATTATTAGAATCGAGTCAACAGCCTTGGTAAGTTTGAATTATTTCTTAGTTTTAATGAAAAGGTGATTTTATTTATTTTTAGCTGTGCGGCTCTACATACAGTGAAGGGAGTAGCAGCAAATAATTGTTAAAAAAAAAGTGTTGAATTTTATTTGGCTCTGCCAAACATACTCCCACGCCTTAAGGAAGTTTATTGCTTAATTATTAACTTAACTAATTTATTAACTGGACGTTTAACTTCACTTTTTGCTGTTTTTAAGGTGACGACTCTGATGATACCATCACTTCCAGTATGAATGCCGATTACTCTACCAAGCATCCATTGGCTAGGATACAAGTTATCTTCTCTGATAAGAACGACATCATCGAGTGCGAATTGATCAGTTGCTGCCTTCCATTTGTGTCGTTTTTGTAAGGAAGTCAGGTAGTCGCGGTGCCATCGATGCCAAAATCCTTGGAGTCGCTGCTGAATATTTTGCCACCTTGATAACTGATTTGATGGCACATCGGATAAGCTTGGTTCCGGAATCGCTGTCATTGCATCTTCAATTAAAAAATGTGCAGGTATTAATATTTCCAAATTGGCTGGATCATCATTTATTTTGCATAACGGCCTTGAATTTAGCAGTGCTTCAATTTGTACGATCAGTGTTGTTATTTCCTCAAACGTGAGATTTGTATTGGTCACCCTTTTCAAATGGTACTTAAAAGATTTGACAGCCGCCCTCCACAATCCGCCAAAATGTGGTACGTGTGGTGGGTTGAAATTAAACTTAATACCTTTCTATAATAAAAATTCAGATATTATTGGACTTTTTTTGATTGTGATATAATTTGTTGTTTTAGATTGTGAAGTTCTCTGTTTGCTCCAATGTAATTGGTTCCGTTGTCACACCAAATTTGTTCTGGTGTGCCACGTCGTGAAACGAATCGTCTAAGTGCCGCCAAAAATGAGTTTGTGTCAAGCCCGCTAACTACTTCTAGATGTACAGCTTTGACGGCTAAACATACAAAAAATGCCACATACGCCTTTTCTGCAGGAGCGGTTTTTCGTTTACTGGTTTTTATAGAAAGTGGTCCAGCATAATCTAAGCCAACTTTTAAAAACGGTCGACTTTGGGTACACCGTTCGGCAGGTAAATCGGCCATTTTCTGCTCTGCTTTGTAGAATCGGTGTCGAATACATACTGTGCAGGATTTTATACAACTTTTGATTATATATCGTGCGCCTATGATCCAATATTTACTGCGTACGATGCTCAGTGTCAACGAGTTGCCAGCATGCATATGGTTAATATGAACATCACTAATTATTAATTCACATACTCTGTGGTTTTTCGGTAAGATGACTGGCTGTTTGGCAGAATATGCTAGCGACGATTTACTTAATCTTCCGCCGGCCCGTAGTAATCCAGTTGAATCAATGAACGGATCTAGCGATGATAATTGATGTTTTGTTGGTAGATCAATGCTCTTGTTTAGCCTCGTTAACTCGTTGTAAAATGTTATTTTCTGCACGTTGCGAAGAATTATAATTTCTGCTGCATTCATCTCGGCTAGAGTGATCGAACTATTATGATTTTGTTCAACTTTTCGTCGCTTCGATAGGCCCATTCTCAAGATATATACCATTATTTTCCGTAATTTTGTCCACGATGAAAACTTCGTTAGTAGGAGTAGAACCAGGTTGTCTTCGTTGACTGTTCCTGTAAGCCCAGTGGTATATTTTGACCTTATTTCTAAAACTTTTGTATCTAAATTGGTCTTTGTTTCGCTTGATCTGGGCCATTCTTGTTGATTTTCACTTAACCAGGTCGGACCGAGCCACCACAGTTGTCGTTTTGAGAGAGCTTGCGGGTTTACTCCTCTTGGTATGTCATCAGCTGGATTACTTTTCGACGGAATATGTTGGCATTTACTGCGCGGAATAGTTTCAAGGATTGCTGCAGTTCGGTTGCCTATGAAGCTCTTCCATCTGTGGGGTACATCCGACAGCCAATGTAGAACTATAAAGGAGTCTGTCCATGCGAATACTTCTATGTTGTCGTATGCCAGAGATTTTAAACAGAATTTGACGTTGTTGCATAAGAGAACTGCGCCACATAGTTCCAATCTCGGTAGTGACACTTGTTTGATCGGCGCAACCTTACTTTTAGCACATACAATATTTGTAGTGATCTCTCCGTCGTTACTAACAGCTCGTAAGTATAATACGGCGCCATACGCTCCTTCTGAGGCGTTGCAAAATGCATGCAATTGAATTTGTTTTGGCTGTTTTATTGATGTCAGACATCGAGGAATTTGTATTGATTCTAAATCCGGCAGTGACTCGTAAATACTTTGCCATACGTTTGTAATGCTATCAGGTAGCCTGGAGTCCCAATCGATGTTACGCAACCAAATTTTCTGGAACAAAATTTTAAACCGGATTACCGTTGGTGCCAGCCAGCCTAATGGATCATATACTTTAGAAGCGGTTGACAGTATCTTTCGTTTGGTCCAACTCATGTTTATCTCGCTTTGCTGTACTTTGAATGAGAAGGTGTCTGATTCTGCATTCCACATAATTCCCAAGGTGTTGATTGACGTACCATCTTCTATTAACTTAGAAGTATTTTGCATTTCATGCTGGGAAAACGAATTCAAAAATTCTTGTGAGTTGGACTTCCATTTTAGCAGGTGGAATCCACTTTTACTTAAAATTTCATTAATGCGATTTTTTAATGCTATTGGCTCTACAACGTTGTCACATCCAGTCAGCAGATCATCAATATAGAAATCATTGCTGATTACATGTGTGGCGGTGGGATATAGTTCACGAAAATCTTCAGTAGATTTTTTTAGAGTCTTTACTGCCAGATAAGGTGCACAAGCAGTACCGTACGTCACAGTGTTCAGCTTATATGTTTTGAGCTGATCGTTCTGGTTCTCACGCCATAATATAAGTTGAAAGTTCTCATCTTCTGGTGTAACTTGAATTTGTCGATACATTTTTTTCTAAATCTCCAACAAAAGCAATGGCAGGCTATCGAAATCGTAAAATTATGATAGTGAGATCAGTTTTAATATTTGGGCCTATTTGCACCCCTATTCCCTTAGTCGTGTCACTGGTCACTTGTACCGACAATCAAATTTTTATATTCTATTAGTCGATCGATGTGACAATCGTCGTTTGAAGTGACGAACATTATCACTTCGATCGACTAAGAGAATACCAATTTAAAGTTGAAGTGGCGCGACAATTATCACGTCGAATGAAGTGACACGACCAGGGGAATAGGGGTATTGAAGTATGTCGTTAAGCGATACTCCAGAGCTAGTTTTGCACGAGGCATCAAACACTACCCTTAGTTTGGTGGTACTGCTACTAGATTTGATCACAGCATGATGTGGCAAATAATATTTAGCATAATCTTCATTTGGGATATCATTCCATGGTATATATGTCATGTGTCGAAGTGCAATATATTCGTTCATGAATGATTTATATTTATTGTAAAAATCCGGTGAATTAAAAAATTTACGTTCCATTGCTCGTAACCTCTGATGCGCTGCTTGAAATGATTTACCTAACGAAGCTCTTGGTTCTCGGAATGGCAGCTTGACGATAAATCGACCATCGGCATCTCTAGTTGTTGTTTTGTCGTAGTACAACTCGCATGAATTATTATGCATAGCTGGTTTGGCAAATGGAGCTATTTCTTCAACCTCCCAAAACTTTGTCAAAAGTTGATGAACATCGTCCGGATTGGTTTGGATTAGTGGATCCGTGTTGACATGTAAGTTGATACATGATGCGTCATTGGTCCATGTCCCTGGGATTAACCATCCAAATTTTGATGCTTGCAGTATTGGAAACCCGTCAATCACACGTTTTTCCGGTTGTAATATTTGGAAAAATACGTCTGCTCCTAGTAAGATGTAAACTTTATTAGGTTTAAAAAATTGTGGATCTGCTAATTATAATCCCACAATTGGGGTTTGCAAATTAATTTGTCTCGATGGAATCATATTAGTTATTTTATTGATGATATGAGCCTGCATTTTTACTGTGTAGTGTTTGTCTACACGCGATTGAATGGTCATATCGATTTCCCCCCTCGTTTTTCCAGCTGAAGAAGAGGCTAGGCCGAATATAGATATGGAAGATGTATTTCGCTTAAGACCTAGGCGTTGGGCACAAGATTCGGTCACAAATGATGTTTGTGAGCCTGAGTCTAAAAGTGCACGAATTCACTGGAGTTCTCCGGTACGTAATTGGACGTGTACGACGGCAGTTGGTAGTACCGTGGTTGGCGATGAATACAGTGCATGAAAAACTGATTGTGTTGGTTCGTTTGTGGGTTTTTTTCTGGTGGCGATACAATAGTGTGAATGGCTTCTGGAGGTTTATCATATGAAGGTTGGTGCAATGAAATATGATGACTCGTGGATTGGCTTGATTTTGATTGCATTTCAGTTTGTTCTGGATGTAAATGGAGCAATGTGTGATGACGTCCTCGACAAATCAAACAAGAAAATTTAGAAAAACATTTTACGCTTGTGTGACCCTTTTTTAAACAATTCTCGCATACATTTCTTTCGTTCACAAATTTTATGCGATTACTGACACTGTTGTTTTTGAATATCGGACATTTAAACAATTTATGTGGTTGATTACAAGCTAAGCACTCAAATGACGAATTACTGTTTGCTAGAAACGACTTGGTATTAGACTTTATAGGGACCTTTTTGGTTGCGTCACAAATTTCTAAGGCATCACATCTCTTATTCAAAAACTCCAATAGCGTGTCAAACTTTGGAAAATTTGTATCAACTGACTCATTTGCCCATAGCTGTCTAGTTTCACTGTCTATTTTATTTAACACGATATGAATAAGCCGCGGATCGCGTGTCTCAGCATCTGGCCCCAATGCACGAAGACTACGAATTATTTCGTCAGATGACTCGGTAACTCGACGCAATTCTTTCCCGTTAGCCTGGGAACATGATTTTTGATCGAAGAATGTCTGGATCAGTGAGGTCACAATGGGAGTCATTTTATTATATCGTTTACAAATTTTGTCCCATGCTTCGGCATAATTATTTTCCGTTACAGGAACATGACGTATAAGGGCGGCTGCTTCACCCGTTAGTAATCCTTTAAGAATTTGCAGTTTATGGACATCAGTAATGTTGTGATTATCATGCACGGTCGTTCTATATAGATCATGAAACGATGCCCAATTCTTGTAATCGCCAGAGAACTGTTCAATATTAACTTTTGGAAGGCGCACATGGTGTGAGGTGTTATTTACTCCCTGATAAAATGATTTCTGTTGTTCCACAAACTTCTCCAGTTTTACGTTTAAATTATGTGGACTGGTTTGTTCGTTTTGATCGTAGTCAGCGTAGGCCCTTGTTAGGAGTGCTTGCGCTTCGCAATAAATTTCATCAATGGCTTCACTGATTGTGACATAATGGAGATTATCAAATAGCTGGTGTTCTAACTCACAAAATGTACGATACCGAGTTTCCAGCAAGTCACGACGAACGGTTATTGCCTCGAAATTTGTTTCAGCGTTTATTGCTTTGGCAAATCGCAGAATAAATTTTATTTGAGTATGGGCTAAATTACGTAATTCAATTAGTTTTTAGAAATTTTCAGCCGCATAAGTCTATTACAAATGTAATGTTGTATTAGAGTAGTACGTAAGTAATTTTTGCTTGCTGTCAAAAAATTGATAAACAAACATATTTTGTTTACAAAGTTAGTGAGTTTAGGGATTTGATTTTAAGATAATTATTTCGATTTTATATAATATTAAATATTCATTTTATGATTTTATATAATAAAAATTGTTTTAATGTTTTTAGGTTACAATATTTAACAAGGGAGGTTTCGGATACCCCTTCTATTTTATCACAGAAGATTCTACAAGACCTCCTTTGTGCCTTTCTTTATTCTTTCTTATAAATTCCGAGTTTCTCCTTATAGGAGTCCCAATCCTGAACCTCCATTATGTTTTTGGCTCTATTAAAGGCTGTCCTACAAGCCTTACGATAGGCTCCCAGTTCCCTGGATCACCATACCGGTTTTTGCCTACCCTTTGGCTTAGCCAGTGGGCAGGCAGCGCGAAAGGATCGTCGGTAACGTTTCCTCCAATAATTCCCCATATTTGCTCCAGTTGGTCCTTCTAGGGTTCCTGAAGGCTTCCCGGGTAGCAGGGTGAATATCGAGGCTATAGGTTAAATATCGATGATCAGAAAAGGAGTGTTCCTTATCCACCCTCCAATTTTTAACCATATGAAGAAAATTATTTGAGGCAAGGGTCACGTCTAGAACCTCCTGCCTATTACTAGTAATAAATGTGGGTTCCCGCCCAATATTACACACTGAAAGGTTAGTACTCATCAAATAATCAAAAAACGACTCACCTCTTTCATTAATGTATGTTCTTCCCCAGATAGTGTGATGCGCATTAGCATCAACTCCCAGTACCACACCTACCTTTGATTGTTCCGCTTTACGGATCAGCTCCTCCAGGTTATCCGGAGGAACCTCCTTCTCCCGGTCCATGTAGGCTGAAACTAGCCATAATCTACAAGTGCCTACTTCCAGGCTAACTGCAGTAGAGTCACCATTGCTGTATTGAGAGAGAAGGAAAATATTAATATTATTTTTCCTAAGAATACAAGATCTGATCTTCCCAGACTTACTAGAGGATATAATTTTATACCCCTTGGTTCTGAGGCCACAGATCCTGTTGTTGTTAATCCAAGGTTCTTAAATTAATATCACATCCTCACCCGAACTAGTCAGCCTGACGAGTAGAGCTGCCGAAGCAGCCTTAGAATGGTGACGGTTAATTTGTGTTATCTTAATCATAACCATTTAACCTCTACCTATCTCTATGGTATATTCCTGCTACCGCAGGAATATTATTTCTCGGTATTTTGGGATGCGCCGGATCCGCCCGTCTCGCCACCCCTCATACCCTCTGTAGAGGACTTGTCAGTGCCGACCCGTCTGGCCTGGCTGCCGACAGCCTCCTACATCGGTACACCAGCTCCTTCGCTTATGTGCCCCTCCTTATGCTTCAAGGGAGGCCTTGTCCGACCGAGGTCGCCGGCTTCACCCTCCCGCATACCCTCAGCTTCTCCCCTCATGCTGCTGGTACCCCCTTCAGGCCTGGGCGGGTTGCCACCATCTTCCGGATGACCTCCTGTACGCGCTTCCGCCCCATCGTTTTTATAAACGTTGAGAGTAATTGACCAGAAACCGAAGTCAATTACTCCCTTCGTTTTGTGAAGGAGGGCAAGGGACTCCTTATTTATTACCATAATTGATAATTTCGAGCCCCCCTTCGCCTCCTCCTGCTTGACGATCTTCCAATTTCCGGTCGGAAGACTCGGGTTACTGGCCTGAATGATTTCCAAAGCCTCGTCAGGGCTAGCCGGTTCTGATGGCAGCCAGACACGTGCCCTCGGCCTGCTGGGAATTTCCTCCCGACTAACTGCCGCAAGCTTTGCGCCTGGCCACACCTCCCCTACTTTGGCTATAGCCTTTTTATATAGGTTTACAGATCTAGAGTCCAAGCATGCAGTCATCTTCACACGCATTTGATACCACCCCGCATCTCTGCAGGATGGGGGAGGTCCCGGATTTTCACCCAGGACCTTTAAAAGGACGAAGTTGAGTGCATTATACACCAACCTCCATTTTTCGGCCGTGATGCTCCCATCTTCTTGACTTACGTCAATGACGGCTAGCATCAACACATGCTCCCTCAGGACATCGCTGAACAGCTTTGTTCCTGAGTTGGAGCTCGGCTTCCTTTCAGTCACCAACTTGGCCCGCTTGCTGTTGACTACTTCTACCTCGTCCTGGGAACGCTGTCTTTTCGACACATGGTCCCTTTCCGAGCCTCCGCAGCCCACAGTGCTCCTTGCCCAAGCTACTGATGTTCTTTGCTCTTCCGTAAGCTGCCCCTCGGGGGTCGCAGCCCACTTCTCGAGAATTCGGAATGCCGAGCGGCGATTCCTGTATCGCCTTTTCGCCGGAGGAATGTCTCTCGTCCCACTCCCCTGTGCTGCGTTGGTACCGCCAACTCCCGGGCCTTTTGCCCTAGAGCCAACTCCCTTTGCAACTTTAGAGGCCCCACCCGTCTGGTTCGAGGTACCCCCATTCACTGATGCCGGCTTTTGAGGAGAGCCGGTGCCCTTTGTTTTTTCGTTGTTCGATATTTCCATCTGATTCCCACGGGTATCGGAGAAATATAGGTCCGCCTGCGCAGAGATCCGAATACGCAGGTATGGCTAAATACAACTAGAGGTCGCCAGATATCCAGAGGGCTCCGTTAGCGACTGGGCTTTGTTAAATGGGCACCCAGCCTAGTTGATCATCAGCACGGATCGCTTAACACCTTAATCCAGCCCATTCGGCTCGCTAGCACCCCGGCCTTCCAGCACCCCCTTCCCTCCGCCCACATTCTCTCCCCCTTTCACCTATTCACATGGAGAGCCAATCCAATGGGATCCATTCCATTCCCTGGGTCACCCGTTTATAGGGGTATCCCCACTCATCACCCGCGGAGACTCCGGAGGTGCAGAGAGGACACGACGCCCAGTCCGCTGTGGTTATTGGTCGATTGTTTTCTGGCGCCATCTGTTCGCCTTTCCATGCTGGGCATCATAGGCACTCAGAATTTAATGAACTGAGGTTAACCACTCCCCAGTTCCCTGAGACTCTCCCACCAGCTGGACTGCGGTTGGGGCGGCTTATATAATTCACCGTTAGCCTACCTATCCATAGGCCGTCCACTATCCACCACCTGTGACCCCCCCGATAGCTGCAGTACGCCACGGGTACATGTAAATATAACAATATAAACAAATTTATAATTAATATCAACATCAACAAAATAATAAACATTAAATAAAAAGTATTGTCATACAAAATCCTGCTATAAAACTGTAATAAAAGAATATGGTTAAAGTTAGCCGAAAGTTGCAAGCTAAAAGTGAAAAGTCGATAATCCAGATTGTGTTAGTCCATCCGAAAAATGGTAATGCAGATTGTGTGCTCTCAGCCGAAAATAAACACAAATCGGTACCGCAGATTGTGCATTCCCAGACGAAAATAAAAATGGAGCCGAAAGTTTCCAGCAGAAGGAAAAAAGTCGATAATGCGGATTATTATATTAACATTTCAGCTGAAGATATAAAATCAGCTTTGTATAAAATCAGCTTTGTATAAAATCAGCTTTGTATAAAATCAGCCTCTCGAGTGTTATGCCTGGAGATGGATTGCATTGATGTGACTTGTCAATAACTATTTCAGGAAAAAAATTCAGTTGAAGTTTCCCGTGGGAAATCTCGGAAAATTCGATTTTCCAATAATAATTAGAAAATTTGTATAAAATCAGCCTGTAGAGTGTTATATCTGAAGATGTATTTTATTGATGTGACTTGCCAACAGCTATCGCAGAAAAAAAATTCAGTTCAAGTTTCTTGTAAGAAATCTTGGAAAATTCGATTTTCCAAAAATCAGTAGAAAATTTGTATAAAATCAGCCTCTAGATTATTATGTCTGGAGATGTATTTCGCTGTTGTAACTTGTCAATAGCTATCGTAGGAAACAAAATATGTTTAAGTGTCTTGTGGGAAATCTTAGAAAATTCGATTATTCAATAATTATTAGAAAATTTGTATAAAATCAGCCTCTAGAATTCTTAGATTAGTCTTACTTTTTACAAATTTTCTAATGTTTTTAGAAAATTGAATTTTCCGAGATTTCTTTCGGGGGGACACATGAACTGAATATTTTCCCTACAATAGCTAATGATCACATCAATTCAATCCATCTCCAGACATAACACTCTACAGGCTGATTTTATACAAATTTACGAATTATTTTTGGAAGATCGAATTTTCCTACATTTCCCACGAGAAACTTAAACTAATTTTTTTTCCTGCCATAGCTATTGACAAGTCACATCAATGCAATTCATCTCCAGACGTAACACTCTAGAGGCTAATTTTATACAAATTTCCTAATGATTTTATAAAAACGAATTTTCTGAGATTTTCCACGGAAATCGATCAAAAGAGTTTTGGCACTGTCAATAACATCATAAATCATATAGAAACTGGTGGAAACATATAAAATAAATGGCAAAATCAAAATCAAAGTTTAAATTTTATGAATAAATTATATATTATGTGACCTCCTTTTGATTCACCAATCGCAACGCACAATCGAGGCATTCGCGCAATAAGTTTTACCATAGTTTCTGGCTTTATTAAGTTTCAAGTTGTTTCAAGCTTGTTCCACACTGATTACCGTACTGCTTGGTCCGGTTCTTCCCACAGTAACTCGGTCGAGTTTAAGTCAGGGTTCTGCGGAAGCCATTCAAAAATTATATATCTAAAATACCCCCAAGATGAAAACTTAGTACTGAAACACGTGCGCTTATAATCGCTTACCAAACAGCTGGCATAAGTAATCGACAGATTGCCATAAAAATTAAATTAAACGACGCTACGGTCAACTATAATGTTAAAAAATATCGGAAAAGTAGCAGTTTTTTAATTAAAAGGCGTAGTGGAAGACCAAAAGCGACAACATCTGCAGAAAATCGTAGAACAGTGATTATTAGCAATATAAATAGACACAAAACACCCCCGAAAATCACCGCAAAATTAAATGTTGCTCGCCAAAATCCGGACTCCATGATCGTATTGCTTTGAAGAGACCATTACTACGCAAAGAAAATAAGCAAAAGTGAGTTAAATGGGGTCGTGAACCCCAAGATTGAGCGAAACAAGATTGGAACAACGCTGTATGGATGGATGAGTCAAAATTTGAAGTGTTCGGTACCCGAAGACGAATATTCGTGAGAAGATCTGGACGTGCCAGAAAAGATTATATAGCATCTGCCGTAAAGCTTGGAGGTGGTTCAGTGATGATTTGGGTCTGTTTTGGTGGTACTAGTGTTGGTTATATTGTGAAAATTGACGGAATACTAAGAAAAGAAGAATACCGAGGAATTTTGGAGAACCATGCAATACCTTCAGGAATTCGATTTTTGGGTCAAAATTTTATTTTTTAAGAAGATAATGACCCAAAACGTTCATCTAAATTATGTAAGGACTATCTTCGCTAGTTAGAAGACGAAGGAACTTTCAAAATCATGGAATGGCCTCAACACCATGAACCAACTTGAAACTTAATAAAGCCAGAAACTCTCGCAAAACTTATCGCAAGAGGAGGTCACATACATGAAAATAAAATTGAAATTAAACGTTTTATATGTATGTGTGGATGTTCATAAAAAATACATATTTTCACATTTTTGCTGAGTTTTTATATGATTTATGCTGTTATTGACACTAAACACTTATGAGCGGTAGTGTATGTATATCTTCAGTTAGCCTTTGTATAGTTCTGAGAAATGTTGTTTATTTCCGAGGCCTCCGGTATAAATGAAAGGCAATATTTGCATGGAAAGAGACAACACACAATCAAACAAAAACAAAATACATATACGAGTAAAACGATGAACAAAACGAAAACGAGACTCAGGGGAAACTTGTTTCATTCAAACCAGTTAGTTCCAAGGTGAAACCATTCACGGCGGTCATTTTCGGCGTCATGCCATGAAGGTTTGGAGCTTTTTGACAATTTTCCTATCGTAAGCTATTGTTAATTCTTTAAGGATAGACCTCGTCACCTAAATGTAAGGTTTTTGTAAAAAAAATTAAAAAAATCAATCATCGATTACTGTTTTTACCACCACAACTCATTATCAAATGCGGAACTAAGTATAGATTTACATGCAAATACTGTGCCTTGTTTACTTGATAAATCACACTGTCTGCACAAATGTATAAATCTGGATAAGATTTATATCGCTGGTAATGTGGTTTGTTGGATCCAATAAATAGTTAACATTTCAGTTGAAACCTTTGTATATGTTAAGCAAAGTGAGATCTTGTTCCTTGTTTGCTAAACCAGAGCAAATACTGGTCATGTCATTCCATCGGGTACAACATTAAATTAATCTTGTTGTTTTATCTAGCTTTTGTATCTATCAATCGATCTGACTTGATGGTAAGAATCTCTTAACCGCCGTTTTATCCTTATAGGATCTATCATCATATTCAAAATCTGGTAATGATGCCTCCAAACTGCTCTAATAAAAACCATTGAGAAAATCAGATTCATCTATGTTGAGTGCTCAGTTCATTTTGTTGATTAATGTCACGTGTAGTTATATCCATTTTCTAGAATCTACGAATATCTCATAAATGACTCATTAAAGTCTCCTTTGGTTGCTGTGTCAATTTCAGTTTGACGTCAATTTGTCAATTAATTTGGCTTTTTCGGCCAGAATATGCCGTACAACATTCATAATATTTACGGAATTAAAGGAACTTCAAGAATTTAGATTTATAGACAGTACTTTCAAAATTATACTATGGATTAAAAGAAGTTTTGTAATTATTTGTATCCACCGGCTAGATAAAATTAACAGAATTTACAAAATCGATGGAATTTATAAAGTTTACAGAATTTACAAAATTCCCAGAACTTATAATTAAGTAATTATGAAATTTGAGAGAAATGTGTAGGATTTAGAAATTTATTCTGTAAACTCTAAAAAACTCTAAATTCTGTACAGAATTTAGACGATAGAGACTTTTCCAAATTTAAGCATTTGTTAGACTTTGTACAATGATCAGAGTTTTACAGACATTTTAAAAATTTACAGGATTTGTCGGAAATATGGGATTGGTAGCATTTATTGTAATAGAGCTGTGAGATTATTTGTAGTATTGCATATTTAGGGGAATTCATAAAATTTAAAAAATTATTGAAATATTTTACAGAATTTTAGATTAAAGCACGGTAAACACTAACCAGACGAACAAATTTTACTGTAGGAAAATGTAGGCAAACTAAAATGTGGAAAATTTTGTAGTGATAATATTTATAACTCAAATGAAAGGATAAAAATTAATTAATTATCTCTTTATTTGGGTACACATTTGATTCTAAATGCTGCTTTTATAAGTTTGGTAAGCTTTACCAGAGCTTTCTTTGGTAGTTTTTTTGACATTTCTGCAGCAATAAGATAATAATCATTAGCTTCTTTGTATTCATATTAGCATTTAACTCACGCATAACTGCTTTTGGTGTTGTCGGTAGAATTTCTTTACACTTGTTCAGTTATTGTTCCGACTTCCAAAATTTGATCGTCACATGGCTGGAATTTTTTTCCAAGTGTTCGAATTCTCGAGCTTTGTCTTCATTATTCCAGCTATTCTAAGTGGAATTTCTCACCTGCTATTCTCATTGGAGTAATCTGCATTATTGGTCTTTTAATTCATTTGATTATTTCTAAAGCGAATAATCGGTACTGCTATCTTTATTTAATTTACTTAGATACTTGCTGATTGATTCACCTTTCAATACTTTGATCTCTTTTCTTAATCGTCGAGTCAGATTGTTCAAATTAGTTATTTTTTAAGGGGACCTTCCTTGCTGTCATACTCTTCTAGCTCTTCTTTTTTCTGCTAGGAGTTCCCTTGTTTAATTGTTCCGTACACTAGTTGTTTCTCTCGATTTTCTTCTTAATTTCAGGGGTACTTCCCACGTTTATTGGTGTATATCATTTTAAATTTGTGAACTTCTTTGTCTAATTGTTCCTTATCCTTTAATGGAACCATTAAGTTAATTTTTTCTTCTAAGGATGGTCTAAGCTGACATTCCCAATTAGCGTGATTATTTACGAATGATTTTTTCACATAATATTAGGAATATCGGTAAATGATCAGAGTTTAAATTCTGGTTTTCATCTACTTGTATATAATTTACAGATATTTTCTTTATTATGAATAAATCAATCATATCTGCTACTTTTATTGGAGCAGTTTGGCAGTAGGAAGGTTTTCTAGTTGATAGGACTTCACAACAGTATTTTCTGATAGCTTTAGGAGGTGATTGTTAACCTAGAACCACAGTAGATATTTTTTGCATTAGAGTCTTCTCCAAGTACCAATCGTTTTTCTAGTTTGCGGAGGAACTCGATATCATTTTTTTCTTTCAATGAGTGCTTCAGTATGCAGTAAATACTAACAATATAAATACAACTATTTTTGATTCAGATATTAGAATTAATCAAACAGATATTACAATTAGTTCAAACAAGAGTTAAATTCCTTAAACTATAAGAACGTAGCAAATGCAATTCTACCCCATTTATGCACTTGAGCTTTTAATGTTATTCATATTCAAAATGGGCTCGAACGAAAACCAATTTTTAATCCGAAAAGTTCCCAGCTCAGTAATTTTAAGTTTGGAAATGTTGAATGTAAATTTGATTACAAATTAAATTAAATTAAAATTAAATTTAATTTAAAAATTTTAAGGAAAATAATTAGGCAAAATTTTAAATTTAATTTAGAAATGAAATTAACTCAGAATTCAAGAAAATCAGAAATTTAGTTCCAAGCACTTCGCGAAGACGAACAAAATGATAAATGGAATTTTGAATATAAATCTAGTCTAAATTGGTCAACTGCGTTCGACAGAGAGGAAATTGACTAAGAGAACAAAGAGAGAAAATTAGTTTGAATTCTAAACCAGATATAATGAATTTGAATGAAATTTTAAATAGAAATTGTCTTCTTTATTTTGCATTTGGGAAACACATTTTCAAAAACAATTTTAGCAAAATATTTAATGCCCTTTATGTGACTGAGCTTAAATTCTAGACTCAATTTCAACAAATTTTTTAGTTCAACTAGAAAATCAGGAATTCAGCAAAAATCTGAAAGAATTTTCTTTTATAATCGAAGCATATCAATTTTCAACCGTAATTGAATAAAATCTTAAGTATGAACTTACACTGCCTTTAATAACAGTTTGAGTGAATTTTAAAAATTTAGTTAATTATTCGAGCAAAATTTTTATTTAGAACGGAGTAAAACAAGATTTGAACAAAGTTGGGACTAAAAATTCAATTTCAATCCAATCGAGAGTTTGAGCAAAAATTTGGATGCAATTTAATTAAAAAATATTTAAAAAACGAGCTTCATTTCCAAGCAAAATTATGGATGCAATTAAACTAGAAATTTTGTAATATTTTGTTTACAAATTAAGTAAAAATTTCCAACCTAGATTTGTCTAAATGTATTTATTGAGAATTTATTTGAGTGTTATTAAAAATACTGAGTTAAAGCCGAATTTAAAACCCTAGTTTGAATCAAAAGGTTTGTTAAATTTGTATTAGAATTTTGAACAGAAATCTGAGTATCGAAATATTTGAAATTTCAGCCGTAATTTAAAAAAATGTTGAATAGAAATTGAATTTGAATAGTAATTTGGACTTGAGCAAAAACATAACTGTAATATTGTTTTTAGTATAAAGTTAGATTGGCAAGAGAAAAATTAAAGAATAAGTTAGAATTATAAAATTGATTTTGAAGCAACATTTTATATTCAGTGAGGGCAAAATTGTGACTAAAGGTTGTTTTGAATTCCAAAATTTTGGTTGCAATTAGATAGAATCTTTGTGATATTTTGAATACAAGTAGGCTAAGTTCCAAATTCGATTTGAAAAAAACTTTAAGGAGGAAGAGTAGTTGTAAGAGAATTCATCTGTATTAGTACGATTCGCTAGTACTTAACGCACAGCACATTCTGTATATATAGAATGTAAATTGTGGTATAATCAGTCCAGTCGCCGCGGCCTGATGAGAAGATTGATTTTTTCATAATCATAAGCTCATCAGTTCGAAACTGGATTGAATTCTCTTACAATCTTCGAAACATATTAAAAATCATTTAATCTCTAGATACTGACTTACGTTAGCTGATCAAAAAGTAAAAACTTAATTTTTTTTTCGATGGGCTAAGTTATTTAGTAATTGCATATATTTATTTTTGTGCTTTAGAACTTGGTTGGCACCACTGAGGTTAATCTCGAATTAAACCTATATGGTTTCAGGTATTAGATGAGTTTAAATTCGAATTTTAGAATTTTTAAAAATTTAAGTAATTAAATTTAATTTTTGTGTTGGAATTTGATTGTTTATTAGGAATGGATTGGCGGGCGCGGCTTCATTGTTTACCTATTATTGTTCATTATTTTAATTATTTATTATTGGACTTTTAGAGCGGAGAAACCGAGCGCAGCTTTTTGTTTAATTATTATTCATTATTTATTTGTTTATTTTATTTTTATTATTTTTATAGTCGATTTATTAAATTTAATTTAGTATGGAAACATTGAACTATTATTATGTAATATGTTCAGATTAATTTAAACTATTTTGCAGAGCTACTTAAGCAAAATAAAGTTTTAAACAATTAATTATTTAATTCTGATTTTAGAGGTATTCCTGTAATTAGTTAATTAATTTCTTTAATTTCTGAAGATAATAGCTAGTTAAGCTAAAGAATTGGAAATTAAATGTTATAGGGTTTCAGATTTTAGGTTTTTGATTTTAGAATTTTAGTTTAAAAAAAAAGATATTTAGTGTTTAAAATTCATAATTTAGATTTAAATTTTTATGCATCTTTTGAATTTCAGGTTGTTTAGTTAGTGATTAATTTGCTGTCCTTCAATTTAGATGCAGAATTGAATTTATTTTATGTAAGGGTGTTAAGGGCTGATTTTTAATAAAGAATTAATGTTGAAGTAAACTAGGTTTTTGGGTTTAACTGAATGTAATGGAATTAAATTAATTTTTGATAAAATTAAATTGAATTAAATTTAGTGACATTAATTTTTCATGTAATAATTTTAGTGTTGATGTTGGTATTGGTATTAATGTTAATGATAGTTTTTGGTATTAGTATTGATATTGGTTAGTTAAAACGGTTTTAGTTTAGAAAACACCTAAGAAACTCGTCCAAGATGGCAATGGCTGAGGTGACAGCACGATAAGCGGGTGGTAGTTGGTTTAATTATTGTTAAACTATTAATGTTAATTTATTTGTAGTACATAAAGATTAATCTAAAATTTATTTCAGAGAATTAAATTTATACTTATTTAATTTTAGAATAGTTTTTATAAAGGATTAATGCATATTTTAAATTTAGGACATTCTTGAAGAATCTGAAAAAACTTTACAGGAATTTGAGCAGTAGATGAACTTTAAATTGTATTGTGTTGTGCTAAATAATTTACTAACAAATTTACTACTATCAACTACTTAGGTGTCTGGAACCGGGTTGATTCTTTGTTGCTAACAAATCCTTCCTTTCCCTCGGTTTGGTTATGTGTAAAGGTGGTACGGAGGGCCCGGCGTCATCTGGGAGTCTTGCTTAGGGTCGTACACCATAACCAATCAATCAATCAAGAATAGAAGTTGGTTGGCACCAGTGTACTCTAAACGAGTGAAAATGTCATCCAATCGTAAGATGGTACTGAAAATAAAGACTTTTTAATTTATAAATTTGAATTATTTATTATTACATTTTGCCTTATTGACACTTTAGCACAACATGGGTACAAAACTTTTGCTTTCATTCTTTCGGAGAACTATGTATAAATATGATGAATTGAATGAAAATAATGCTAATGGTTCAACCACCTGAGGTTAACGAGCTACCGAGATGAGGTGTGCGATAAGAAAACCTTTTGACGAAAATATATTTAGCCTCCAACTCTTTCAGACCGGTTAAACTATAATTGAACTTTATTTTGATGAATTTGGGAAAAAACAAGACTTTTTATGAACTGAGTTTACGAAGTAGCCTTAGATAGACGTGTCACGTCTTTTTCTCATCACAAGAAAAAAATATTAAAAATTTCGATTTGTAGGGGACATTAATTGGGGCTCAACGTTTAAGTATTGTTCCTTTGTTTATTTTAACTTGCCGTTTGTTACTTTGGGTCGTTTTTTGTTTCTTCTCGTCTAAGCGTTCCTTACCTTTATTTGTAAGTATTGTACATCAATCATGCCCACGTGGTATTTACACTTAGGTTTTAATTTTAATTTTAATTATGTCATTACTTTTGAAATCTATGTAAAGGCTCAACCAGCGAAAAATTATAAACTTAAAAATTTATTTGGTACGATTGCATTATTTTTCGACATTTGATTTCCACCAAACTTTTTCCTTCTAATGAAATAAACTTGAAATTTTAAACAATTTTATTATATCACAAAATAAAAAAAAAAAATTTAAATTACAAATTATTATCAAAATGGCAACCAAAATGGGGCTTTGTAATTCATAAAAACGAAACACAAAATTTTTCCATTTTATCCATTTACAAAAAAATCGGCAGAAAAATGTTGCCAAATTAGTAAATAAATTAATACCACAGTAAAACCTATAAAAATAAAATTTAAATTTATAGATATAAATAAAATCGCATGAAATAAAAATCTTCGCGTAGTATGTATGCAAACGTGCAAAGTCTAGGCCCAAATATTGGCGAGATTCACCACATTTTTAATGGTGCTTCAGTGCTTCATTCTTTGTTTTTCTGAGATATTTTTAAACCCAAATATCCCTAATTCAACTTTGGCCATCAAAGCATCTAATATATTTAGGAAATATTGAGTGATACCTCCCCTAAATTATGGTGGTTTATGTATGTTTGTAGGTGATCACATTAAGGATAGATTAGTTACCATACCTTCTTCCATTTCAGAATTGATAGTATCGGATTTAGAGTTTTAATTTGTCAACGTTTTCATTAATGGTCGCAAAATCTTATTCGGTACCGTTTATTAAAACTAGTAAGAGGTCGTATGCCCAATTTAAAAAATCCCTTGTAGACTTAGAAAGTAGATTCGATGAAATGTATATATCAGGTGACTTTAATTTCGATATACTTCAAAACTTCGGCTTCCCTTGAAATTATTTTAACCTTTTAAATAGTTTTAATTTATCCGTACAGAACACTGTGGCATCAACGTTTTATTCTCCAACCGCTAGCGATGCCTCTTAATCCCTTATTGACCATATCATCTCTTTTACTAATAACTCTATTTATTTTTTCAATCAGTTATCTCTCGGTATGGGATCCCACCTTTACTCTCCACCTAAACCTAAGAGTTTTAGCTTTAGAGATTTTCCTAGTTTTCAAGTTAGACTCCTCTCTTCTTCCCAAGGTTTTCTGGCATAATTTCCGTAATTTAGGCCCAGGCAAATGCAAGAGTAGTTCTAGTGGGGTTTTTAAACCCAATGACAATAATTTTTTTTGCTCTAGTCTGAACTCGGGCAGTAGTACCGTTGATTTATTCTCTAACGCGTCCTCTAATTCGTTTTCGTTTTCAAATATTTCTCTCGAGGATTTACAATGTGCTATCTGGAAGGTTAAATCGGAATCTTCTGGTCTGGTTAACGTCAATTTAAAATTCGTTAAGCGAGTTTTCCCTTTCGTCTCAAAATATTTCTTACATATCTTCAATTTTAGTCTCACGTCCTCTTCCTGTCCAGATCAGTGGAAGCTAAGTAAAATAATCCCCATCCCAAAGATCAGTAATCCTTTAGAGGTATCCCATTTACGGCCAATAAGCATTTTAAATTCTCTCTCTTTCGAGATAGTTGTTAAAAATCAAATTCAATCGCATTTACATAGGAATAGTTTAATTAGTTTCTGCCAATCTGGGTTTAGAAAATTTCATAGCACTTCTACTGCGTTATTAAAAGTATGTAATGATATTAGGTGTAATATGAATAATAGGGAATTGACTTCTTTAACTTTGATATATTTTTCTAAGGCTTTTGATTTTATTAATCAAAGAATTCTTTTTAATAAACTCCTATTTCAGGGTAGATTTTCGGTTTCCGCTGCCCAATAGATTTTTAACTATCTTTCTAATCGGTCTCAGGCAGTTTTTTTCGATAATTCTTTGTTTGATTTCCTTCCTATAATTTACCTCAATGTTGCCTCAATGTTCAGTCCTGGGTCCTCTATTATTTTCTATGTACATTAATGAAATAGAATCCTCTATTCAACATTGTTCATTTCACGTTTTTGCTGATGACGTTCAAATTTATAGAAATAGACGGTTAGATCAGAATTCTATTGTTAGGAATATTTCTCTAATAAATGAACATTTAAGTAATATCGTTAGTTGATCGGTCTCTAATAAGCTCATTTTAAATGCGAGTAAATCTCAGTCGATTATAATTTATAAAAAACCGTTAGATACCTTGTCCTTTCCTGGTATTTTTCTGCAGGGTTCGCTGATTAAATATTCAAATACTGTTAAGGATTTAGGCTACTATAAGTTATTAATAAAATTCCTACTTGGGATGACCATTTAGTTACTATTAGTAAGAGGGTCTTTGGCATGCTTGGTTGTTTGTATAGGAAAAAATTGTTTTGTGTCTTATCTTCTTCCTCATTTTATTTACAGTGATATAGTTTTATTCGGTATGGTTCAAGAAAATATGAATTTTCTTCAAAGATGTTTCAATGCTTGTACCAAGTTTATTTTTGGTATTAGGAAGTTCGATCATATTTCTGCCTACCATAGCCTTGTTTTAGGTTGTAGTTTATCTACTTTTTTGTTTTGAAACTTCTCAAAGCTAAGAAGCCTTAGATATATATATATATATATATATATATATATATATATATATATATATATATATATATATATATATATATATATATATATAATATATATATATATGAAATTAATGTTTATTAGGTTTCATTTCTCTAACTTCCGCCTAATGCCGGCTAAAAATTGTTGTAGGTCGTTAAACAAATATTTTTTATGTTAAGGGAGCTTCCCTTTGAAATTCAATTCCATTGGAAATTAAGAGGTTAGAATCGGCAAAATTATTAAGGTCGAAATTTTTGGAGTGGCGTGATTGATGGAAATACGTAGCTTTTTAATTTATTTTTATTAACATTGTTGTTATTGCTAATTTTTAATAATATTTCACCTCGTGCTATACATTTTATTGTAAATGAGCTACTGCTCAAAATATAATGTGTAAGTATGAGGTGGAAATTGTTTGAAAAAATTTAAGAGGTTTTTATGCCTAATGGAAGGTGTGCTTTTCTTTTTAATACTGTACTAACAAAAGTTGCTTGTATTTCTTCTGTTTCATATTTCAACACATAACGATGAATACTATTTCTAATTATTACAGCACTGCCCTCTTTAGCATTATTTTCAGAGTTAATTGTGTGATATAGTTGATAATTTTTCAATTTAATAAGTGGTTTTCTGGTGAATGTGTTTCCGTGGTTTTCATGTCTGCAATTCTTGTTAATATTGCATGAATCCGTTGGCACTCCAGCATAAAATTCTAAGATCATTGTCTACTTTTCTATTAAGGGGTGTCTCCCTTAGCGTGCTGTACTATAGTTTCTCTCGAATCGCTCATCATAAGTATTGAGTTTGCTTAAAATCAATTGAACCATTTGATTTATATAAGAATTTTGAGCGGGTTTTCCATGATTTTCGTTACTCATTGTTACTTGAGCGTAAGTCATTTTACCCAATTGTCCATGAGTAGCTTCCGTCCTTTTTGCTGATTAAATTTGGGCTTTTAGCAATACCATTCTTATTTTTGATGTTTTGCAGTTCAATAGCAACGCAGCATCCTCTGTAGTTAGCCGGATAATTTTCACAACAATGAACACATTTTGGCTGAACATTTTAAACTTTCACACAATCTCTGGTATGATGTTTATCTAAGCATTTGACACATCTGGGTTCCTCGCTGCAATATTTTTGTGTATTATCATAACCTTTACACTATTTTCGTTGCGGTATAAGCTTAGATCTTCTTAGAAACTGTATAACCATTTGCCCAAGTTGTACTTAATTTGAAATATTTATATCGAAGGTCAACATAAACGTGTTGAGAGGTACATTGCCTCGACGTTTTAGCTTAATTGATGCTTCAGTTGCCTTAAATCCATTTGGTTTTTGGGTCATTAACTATTTTTTCTGGTTTACAAGTAGAGTTTAGGTTTTAAGCCGTAAACCGTATTGGTCTGGTTTGTTTATTTTAAAACGTGCGCCAAGCACGATTTTCTTCATTTAACATTTTTGTTATTTCTATGTAAGTTTCACTATCTTCCAAGCTTATTTTGATGGTGTTTCCATTCCTCACCGTTGCGTTAAGCTTATCATTTCAAGAGGGCATGCTATTCCGTTTTCTTTTTTTTCTCTTACTTTTAATTCTTATCTAAGATCATGTAATAATAAGATTGATAAACACGAACAATATAGTTGGTACACCAACTTTTTGGCCATAAATCCAAATTTTTGGAAAATCACCTTGCGATGGATATATAATTACTCTAAACCCCAGAAAAAATCGAATATACTTTATATCGGTGTCGAATTATTGAACTATTTTTTTGAATTTATAATTCCGTCCGATCCCTCAGAAATACCCACTTCAAGCCTTGAGCTAAAGTCGGCCAATTCTTACCGCTTTTAGTTTACCAGATGGATAATTTCTGTTGGCGGAATCAGTCGTGAAAATGGCTGTTCTCAATTTATTTTACCTCATTCAATCAATTGAGCCTCATTAACGTCCCAAATTAGCAAAAATTTCAATATGTTATGGTATTAGCATAATTGTATTTATGCTTTCCACATTGGTATTTATTTGCTTTTTTTTCGTAGAAATCGTACTTAACGGATATAATCTACCCAAATGTTTTATCAAGCTCAAAAAGTGTATATCTCAAAGGCACGAGAAGGATAATAAAATTAAGCTCATTAAAATCTCTCAACCCCTATATATTTGCCCATTTAGTTGATCATTTTGAGAAATCATTTCAAAAACGAACAAAAAAGGTGTTGTCACCTGAGAATGTCGTTCTAAGTTTATTTTCTCTTGATTTTGTTGTGAAATTTGCAGATCAAAAGCAATGATCGAGTGAAACTAATAGAAAAACTTTTGTAGCATAGATTGAAGTATGGCTAGGGATTAGCGATGCTTCTGAGTGAAGTCGTTTCTATTTTTATTTTTTATTATTAAGTTACCCAGTTTTTATGGTACACTGCCTTATGATTCATCTCTCAACATTGGTGTTACACTTATGCGCGTACATTGATGGGTTTGATTTACTATTTTATTTTTTACGTAAAAAATGTATTTATGGACATTCCAAAGTTTTTTTATTCTTTAAAGTTGTTGTACGGAAAAGATACGAAATAATTCTTCAATTTTGCATTGTTTGAAAATAAAGAAAATATTTTTCTTAGTTTTGCATTCTTTTTCATCTTCCTTAGCCATATAATCAAATTAATTGGTACATTTTTACCATATATTTATGGTAAAATATGGAAATTATTTTTTACTAGGGGCTACACACCGGCGTTTCAATAAATTTTTTTAAACCGATTCGTCAATCTTATACATATCGTACGATCTAAATTTTGACGCTTCCCGTCTATGATCTGTATTATCATTGGATGGGTTCAATTCGTTGTAATAAAACACAACGTTGGTTATTATTTTATTGTTTAGTGTTGTCGCTTGAAATTTTTTATTATTAGTAATGACATCTAGTATCAAACATTAACACCGTTAAACATAAATGTGTAACATGGCTTTCTCTTTCCCTAGAAAAACAATTTTGCATACTTTGAAATTTATTAAATACATATACGTATGTACATACTTGCATGCATCATAAATTAAGTCATTTGAACTATGTAAACCAAACGACACGCACCAGACGTGCTTTGTATTAATTGTAAGTTTGTATTAATATTAGTGAAATAAAGTAATTACTACATTAATCATAAAACTTTTTATAAACTAGGAAAGTGATAAATAAACAGAAAGATGTTTCATTCCACATAACGAAGAAACGAAAAAAAGTCTCAGTATATAAACGAATTACTATTATCCCATTATTAATAAACAGAAATTCGACGTGCCCCAATGTACGTAACCTGTCAAACGAATGTAAAATAACAAAGTTCTCTATTAAAATAATAAGCGTTGAACTTAAGATTAACCTTATAAGTTCAAAGGGAAAAAATCGACTAACAACGGTGCTAGATGATGAAGAAATAGAATATTATTCATTTGCCACAACTGCTAAAATTTATTGCTTTTGGTATTCCTTCAATGATGTCTATCGACAAAATTCGAGCTGGTCTAACGTAAGACGAAATTAAGGACGACATAATCAAAATCATTCCAATACATAACAGCTATGACAATTACAAAATAAAATACCATATCATACAATTTAAAAAAATTAAGTAACTATACAACAAATTTTAAATATCAAAGAAATAAAGAACGTATAATTTAAATTTAATCCGCAAGGAATTATATTACAAAACCAACTCTGTATCATCGATGTCAAATGCTTGGTCTGAGAATGTTCGTTGCCATAACACGACTTGTGTAACTGGGGAGGTGCTCACTTGACTATTGATTTTAAAACTAGAAAGGTTCTAGAAAGACTGTCCGGAATAGGCAAAATATAAATGAATTAGGGCGATCAAAAATTTAAGTACGCAAATTCATGAAATTAAAATCCACCTAAACAACAGTATCACAAATTCATCAATACGTTAATCATAAAAATTTAAGCGCAAAAACGGATAAAATATTCCATTTTAAATTCATTGGTAAAAATTGCAGTATTGTCGGATCCAATACACTCTTCTAAAAAATCTAGACATCTATCTATTATAGACCTACTTTTGTCTAATCATTATCAGTTGATCTAGAATATACAGATATGAAATAAACTCAGCTCAGATCATTTATCGGGCAAATTCACCACCAACCTACTAGAATACCAAACTACCGAAGAATTAAATATTAAATACAAACACTTGCCTACAATAATAGGTAAAGTTTAGCTGAGCTCCAATAGCAAATTAGATAATGTATCAACGGAGGGTAACGTTGATACGGCTTTTTATTAAATCAGTTAAATTATAAAGGATACCGCAAAAATAGTCATGCCAAAGTTTACACGGTTTAAAATAAATAACACTATACGTTAATCATTCCAGAAGGATTAAAACAACTTATAAAAACAGAAAATTACTTAAGAAGCCAATGGCAGTGTACAAAAGAACCAGCCCTAATATTGTTACCAGTTCTTAATAATGTTAATCAAAACAATAATTTATGATTTAAATAATCCTAGAAATTAAAGATTTAAATTAAAAAAAATCAATAAATGCTTAAACTTGAAACTTCAGCAAATCAATTAAATTTCGGTAATTTAAAAAAAATGCTTTTATTTTGACGTGTTAAAATTAGAGCAAGTTTTCAATTCATCTGGAAAACTATTGAAAATTTAAGGAGCCAAAATTAAAATAAATTCTGAAAATTAGTGGTAAAAAATTACAGCAGGTGAATATGCAGTTTGTCTCAATCACTAGAGTTCTTCCATGGTGTTATCTACGAGTATATAGTCAGTCCAAGATATTTACATTTTTGAATACATTCAATTTTGCAACGATTATTCACACAAACAACTTGATTGCATTGTAAATCAATGGTAAAGTGTGTTTGGATCACCAATAGTTTCATCATTGAGTTTATAAAACATATAGCTTTGGTTTTTGAACTCAAAATTATCGTTTGTATTACTGTATTAGCTATTTCCTAAGCAAGGCTAAATCATATTGCATATTTTCAATTGATTTAATCCTATCCTGTGCATTATATATATATATATATATATATATATATATATATATATATATATATATATATATATATATATATATATATATATATATAAGTTTTTGGTGGCTCTGGGATGGCAACCCCCTATCGAGCACACTTATGCGAAGCCCTCTAGCGGCTCGGTGATGGCAACTCCCTATCGAGCACAATTAGGCGAAGTCCGCTTTCGCTATTCTTTAGTGTGTTGTTTTGATTAATAACACATATATTTTTTATTGCTTTTTATATTAATACAAGTACTTTAGCTTTTAAACTTTTATTTTTATTTTGTTTACTAAAACAGAGAGGAGATACAATTGCACCAAGAAACTCAAGTTGTAAGGAATATTATTGTTTTTTTTCTGACTTCTCTTTTTTTGAAAAAACAAAAACCCTTTTTTGTTGCTTGCTACGTTTTTTTAGGAATCTAAAAATGGTGCGAATATTTTGTACTTAATTATTCTTAAAGGTGCATTTTTATAATTTGACAAATTTACTTTCAATCGACGCCACAAATACTCCCCTCCCAGAGAGATCGCAGATCTATCGTACTTCACTCGAAGCGAATGGGAGTCCTGGACACACGACCTGACCTCGTAGTTTTAGTCGCAGATTTCGGGAAAGATCGAAGCGAACCTGCTTGCAAACTTTTGACTCTACAGTATGTAATTTAGATACGTCAGCCGAATTTGGAAGTTGTGTTTCGTGAGTCGGTACAGGTGGTCCAGTTTGTGTAGTCTGCGTGTCTTGGTTGTCCCTGTAACACGGTTTAAGTCGGTCGATAGAAATTTTGACATGTCTTCCATTCAAATCTAAAGTGTAAAATTTTGATGTACGATCGATAACCAAAAACGGTCCTGTATATGGTGGTTGCAGTGATCTGCGTACTGCGTCAGTTCGTAAGAAAACGTGCGAGCAAGTAAGCAGATCTTTACTAATAAAAATTTTGTCCGTAGCATGTCGCGAAGCCGGTACAGGTCGAATTTCGTCGAAGTGTCGTTTGATGTTCGTTACAAAGTCTGACTGTAAAATTTGATCATTCGTAGTTTCCAAAAAAGCTCCTGGAACTCGCGTCGTATGTCCGAAAACCAGCTCAGCTGGCGTAGATTTCAGTTCGTCACTGTACGTTGTTCGTAGTCCAAGTAAGATTGCAGGAAGAACATTAGTCCAATCTGTTCGATTGTAGCGCATAATGGCAGACTTAATTACACGGTGCCAACGCTCGATCATGCCATTACATTTTGGATTGTAACTAGTTGTTCTCCTTCGTTCAAAACCAAGTAAATTAGCTAGTTCGTGAAAAAGTTGTGATTCGAATTGCGTGCCTTGGTCCGTGACAATGGACTCTGGCACACCAAAGCGAGCTATCCAATGAGAGTAGACAGCGAAAGCGACGGTAGCAGCAGTTATATCAAGAACTGGAACCGCCTCGGGCCAGCGGGTGTATCTATCAATCAATGTGACGCAATACCGCTGATTATCAGAAACCGGTAACGGACCAATGATGTCGAGGTGAATATTTGAAAAGCGTTGAGAGGTTAATTTATACCTACTCAGTGGAGATTTAGTGTGTCGAGAGACTTTAGCCTTTTGGCAAGCTACACAGTTTTGAGCCATTTTCTGGACGTCTTTATTAATCGATGGCCAAATGACATTCTGAGTCAAAAGTTTAATGGAAGCTTTGACGCCAGGATGAGAAAGGTTATGAAACGCTTCGAAAACTTTTTTCCGAAAATTTAGCGGAATGAATGGCCTAGGTGTAATAGTTGATATATCGCAATGAATTAAGGTTTTTGAATTGAACGCAACCGCAAATTTCTCGAATTTGAGAGCAGAGTTACTCCTTAAGAATTCTTGAAGTTCTTCGTCATTGGTCTGAGCATCTGCGATGACCGCATAATCAATACTTTCGGGAATAGAAATTTGATTAATACGTGAAAGAGTATCTGCGACGACATTATCCATGCCTGAGATGTGCTGGATATCGGTCGTAAATTGACCAATGAAATCTAAGTGTCTAAATTGACGAGGAGATGCCTTTTCCGGATTCTGATTAAAAGCGTAGATCAATGGTTTATGATCGGTGTACAGCGTGAACGTACGACCTTCGAGGAGGTGGCGAAAGTGTTTGACGCCCGAGTAAGCCGCGAGAAGTTCACGATCATAAGCACTGTATCTTTTTTGCGTATCATTGAGACGTACTGAAAAAAACCCGAGTGGTTGCCAAGTATCTGAAATGCACTGCTGAACCACTGCTCCTAGCGCCGTATCGGAAGCGTCGACCATGATGGCCAGAGGTGCTGATGATGAAGGATGAATCAGTAAGGTAGCGTCCGTAAGTTTATTTTTGCAGTTATCGAACGCTTCTATAGCTGCTGTAGACCACTGTATTGGAACGCGACTGTTCTTTGTGTAACCTTTTAGGTAGTCGTTCAGTAATGCCTGGTCAGCAGCAGCACCAGGAATGAAGCGACGATAAAAGTTAATCATGCCTAAAAAGCGTTTAAGTTGTTTTACGGTCAGTGGTCGTTCGAAATTTTTGATGACTTGAACACGTTCATGCGATGGTAAGATACCTTGTTCAGTTACCAAGTGTCCTAAAAATGTAATTTCATGTTTTGCAAAAGTGCATTTGTCGAGGTTAACTACAAGTCCGTGTTCTTCTAATTTAGAGAAGATAATTTTAACGTGTCCAAGATGTTCGTCGTAATTTTTAGAGGCAATGAGCACGTCGTCCAAATACAAAAAAGCGAAGTCAAGTCCTCGTAGGACTGAGTGCATAAGACGTTGGAACGACTGTGCTGCATTGCGAAGACCGAATGTCATTCTACAAAATTCAAAAAGTCCAAAAGGTGTCGAAATTGCTGTTTTTGGAATGTCCGTCGGCTCGATGGGAATTTGGTGGTAGGCCTGGACAAGGTCTATCGTTGAGAAAATAGAGCAGCCCTCGAGTCGTTGTGTAAAATCTTGGAGATGTGGAATTGGGTACCGATCCGGAATCGTGATCCGATTAAGTGCTCGGAAATCTCCACATGGTCTCCACTCTCCATCCTTTTTTACACCAAATGTAAGGGACTCGACCAAGGGCTGCTACTAGGTCTGCAAATCCCGCGTTTCATCATGTTTTCGAATTCTGTCTTTGCGATGATGAATTTGTCTGGTGCCAGTCGTCGTGGTTTGCACGCAATCGGTGGTCCGTTCGTCTCTAGCTTGTGAGTCACATTATGTTTTATATTGTCGATGTTGATGTTGCCGTAAATTACTGTAGGAAATTTTGAAATAACGTCGAACACTCCTGGGTCCATCACTGACCTGTCGATCCTTGATACAGCAGAAACATCGATGGAGGACAGCGCACCGTGTGAACACAAAGAGGTTAACGGATCTATAAGCCTTTGTCTTTGTATATCCACGAGCAAACCGGTGTTCCTCAAAAAATCTGCGCCGATAATAGGCATCGACACGTCAGCAATGATAAACTCCCAGGAGAATTCGCGGCGCAGTCCGATGTCAAGCTTTAAAATTTTGGTTCCGAAAGCGTTTACTGTAGAGCCGTTAGCTGCAAACAACCCGAACGATGGGTCGACCCTTGGGTTCCGAACGAAGCGAGCCGGCAAGACTGAGACATCTGCGCCCGTATCTATTAAAAAATTCGTTTGCAGAAAAATTTCAAAAATTAAAAGGCGGCTGGATTTGGATAAGTCATTGCACTCCGCCAGTTGCGAATGACTTATTAATTTTTTTGGACATTATTATCGGAAGAACTAGACCTAGATAAAAATAGACACCCGGTTTTGCATTTATGCGCTTTAGCTCCGAAACGTTGATGATAATAACAAGTAAAATTATTTGCGGCAGACGGATCACCCGAATTTTGATAATAAGGATTTCGAAAATTTGGTGAGTTTTGTCGTGAATTATTAGAACCGGATTGCGACCGAGACTTATAGTGACGATTAGAATTTGAATTTGATCGAGATCGAGAATTGTGTTGAAAAATTTCCGAAATTTCAGATAATAATGTTTTGCGAAATTCTGAAAATTGTTGATCGATCGAAAGATTAGAATTTACATTTGGGACAGAAGCAGGCGCCTCAAGGATATTAACCTGAGCCTGAGTCATCGTCTCATACACATTGTCCGCTCGTTCCGCCAAGACCGCCAGGGAGACGTCATTTTCGAAAGGTGTGAGCACCATTTGAACTTGCTGCGGCAATGTTTTCATCCAAAATTGACGAAGGGTTGTATCGTTCAAATTGCTGCCAGCGTTCAATCGCATGTTGTTCAACAACTGCGACGGCTTCCTTTCTCCAAGTGTCAAGCCATGCATCAGATTGTTAAGCTTCGCCTTCTCTGACTCGCCGAGCACCCGGATCACTTCGGTTTCAAAGGTGGTGTAAGGATGTGTACCCTTCACGCTGGTAATCAAATACGCGAGAGTGTCATGGAGTCGTGCATCCAGCGCCCCCACCGCATGTGCGTACATCGTTGTTTCCACTGTAATACCCGCAACTAAAAACTGTTGCTATAAAATTTCGAACCACACATTTGGATTTTGATTATGAAGTGGTTGCGGAGGTTTAAAAGCCACTCGAGCAATTAACCCACCCGCAACAGAAGAATTTGAATTTAATTGCGTCACTTGTGACGTATTATTAATGCTGCCGGCTTTGGCAATTGCATCATTAATAACTTCCGCCAATTGCGCTGGGGACAACGTAACAAGAGCAGAACCTGTTGCCGCATTGTCTGATGTTGATGCCTCATCATTGACGCTCGGTGGGAGAAGAGTACCTGTTATCGGGTCCATTACGAAAAATTTAGTGAAGGCAGTGCAGGAGAAAAATAATTTTTAATTTAAGACCGATATAAACATATATTTGCGAGATAATTAATTTGATGCGCGAGAGTATTAAAATATGCACCGATAAAAATAATTAAGTACTTACAGTTATTTAAATTTAGCAGAAAGCCGGTGCAGAGACTCGTTAAAAAAAATGGAGTCACCTCGGTCTCTGATATGTTGCAATGTTGAAGAAGTTTAATGATTGCCGCCTTGTTGTCTGCTGCTGGAGGGAGGTGATTGTAACCCCAATCGCTGAGAAATCGGGCGTGACCCGTGGGCGAACAACTCTCTTTCGATTCACTATTTTGTGGTGAAGACACTATTTTGTTGCACCGGAAGGTTGCGTGTTTAGATCACGTCGGGGTCACCACTTTTTGGTGGCTCTGGGATAACAACTCCCTATCGAGCACACTTATGCGAAGCCCTCTAGCGGCTCGGTGATGGCAACTCCCTATCGAGCACAATTAGGCGAAGCCCGCTTTCGCTATTCTTTAGTGTGTTTTTTTGATTAATAACACATATATTTTTTATTGCTTTTTATATTAATACAAGTACTTTAGCTTTTAAACTTTTATTTTTATTTTGTTTACTATCTAAAAATGGTGCGAATATTTTGTACTTAATTATTCTTAAAGGTGCATTTTTATAATTTGACAAATTTACTTTCAATCGACGCCACAAGTTAATTATTTATTATTTAATTTATATAAAAAAAATCAATTTCTGATTTTTTTCTTTTCTTTATTTTTTTATTTATTTATTTATAATCAATTTATTTAATTTATAACACTTTTAATAACTTAAACATCTAGCTTAAACTACTTTTGGATTACAACTAATTTCTTAATTTAATTAAATTAATAACTAACAACTGCACTTAAAAGAATGTGCTGAGTTGCAATAATATTAAATGGAACGCGCGATGGTCGTTATCTCCAGACAGAGAAATATGATCCCTCGCATAAATGTGGGAACCATGAAGTTTGCTGTGTTAACTCTTCCCCTCTTAAATTCAAATGTCCCATTTGACCTTAAGAAGAATGGCGTTTCGTAAAATTTTCTTCTGGGAGGAACTGTACCTGCTAACTTGGAAAAATCGGTTGTTGTATGTTGTTGAAGGTCATCGTTTCTTGTGGCTTCTTTTTCATGTTGATGGTTTACTTCGTCTAATACTTCGTGATTGATAGAATTGGTAATTCGCAATGTTCTCTTTCTTTTTAATATGGCGACAATAATGAGTATCGTGATGATAATGCTTATAGAAGATAAGCTGATGCCCATGGAATGCTGGAGAAATGTTTCTTGTTGAAGGAGTTCAATCGTTTTCGTGTTATTAATATTTAGATCTTTCATCAACTGTATTGATAGTATTTCCCTATATTCATCTTCTTCAGGTGTAGGTTGTAGGATTGCTGGACGCGCTTGAACTGTTGATTTTTCGTTGGCAATGTATTTCAGGTTACCAATGGTTAGACTTGAATTGGAAAATTTAATTAGGTATGTCCCATTCCGCTTCTGCATTTCGTTGTTAATGAGAATTTCCCCATCGTATTGATTTAGTAAGATGAGGCCTTCCGAATTCCGATACCTCTTCGATGTCTAGTACATATGTGTTGGCTATTAGCAAGTTTGGTAGGCATGAGGTGTTACTTATATCTAATACATTTTTTTGGTTACAGATTGATAATGAATTGATTGTCTTACAATTATTAGTAATGCCATAAACTTTGTCATGGTTTCTAAAGATATGTTCATATTCGATCTCAATGACCTTTTGTTTTTTCTTGACTGCTTTTAATAATAATCTATCGTAAAGTTCAATGGTTGTTAGAGGAATGTAAATAATGTAAAGGAGACATAATTTATTAGTGATAATTTTAATATTTGCGAAATCTAAAGCTTCTTCCGGAAATGCATATGGCAAATTTTCTTTCTCAATTGTCTGTAAAGCTAATTTAATTTCAGAGTCTGATAAAACGAGAGAGTTTATCACACCTGCTTTGGCCCAATGGATGGCGTATTTAATATTAATTATTTCCTCTTTCATTAACCTTAATTTATACTGGATATTTAGTGCCAATTGATCTGTTAATCTATTTTCTTTATGAATGGCGTTAGTGATTTCGTTTGCCATTTTCGTGATATTGTTAATCCTATCGTTATATAATTGATTAATAATGACTTGTTTGTTATTATTTTCTAAGACATTATTGATTTTATTTTTAATAATTTCGAAGTCCTCATGGTCTGGAGTCCCGGCGATCCATTTCCAGGTGGTACCTATAAAATTTAGGGATCGTTTGTTCTTATGGGGTTTCAGTCCGTCAAGTAATGTTTGCAGGTTGGTGAGCTCGTGAGCTAGGTATGGGTATAGTGGATGTACTGTCGTGATTTCTTGGTTCAGTATTGTTTGCATTCTATCTATAAAGTTTTGGTGGTTCTCTAACTCTATTACATGGATCAATTTAAAATTTCCTTCTTGTATTTTACCTTTCCCATTATGGATGGAAATAATTTGAAAATTCGAATAATCTAGCATCTGTATTTCAGCGTAAATAGCGCGTGTCGCGTATCTGTAATTGGAATAACGTTGCGATTTAATGTTACTTTTATGTACTAATCTTCCTGACTCAGTTATTACAGTAGTATTTTGGTTTTCTTTAACTATTTCTTGTTTATATCTAGCTGTTAGTTTTGACCCTAATCTAATGTTTTTTCTTACGTAAATAGATTGTCCTGGTTGGTACTCTTTTATCGGTTTCCGTTTCTTGTTATGGTACGCTATGTCCTGTTCTTGTTTTTGTACTAACCTTTCTATACTGTTGCGGCGTGCTTGCTCGAATTCTTCTGGAGAAATGTTTGGACTTCGTCCGAAAAATAGCTCTACAGGTTTTCTCTTGGTGGTTGAGTGTATCGAGTGATTATATTCGTTTACCGCTCTTTCGAGTAATTCTACGAATGATCGTTCGATTCCATCTGTCTTGAGGCATCTCATGATTTCTGAAAGAGTTGAGTGGAATCTCTCAATTTGGACGTTCACTTCGCTCTTGTAGGGAGGGACCTTGAATACTTTAATTTTTTAGGGAATCTTCCATCATGGATGTGATTGTACTTGAACTAAGTGATGGTTCGTTGTCGAGTACGACAACTTCGGGTACACTAAAGGAAAATAAAATATCTCTGATTGGTTGTTTAAGATCCTCTATTGCCCTGGATCTGATTGGCTTACAAGTAGCAAATTTTGTTAATTTGTCTATGGCTGTGAGGACTAACTGGTTCTCAGTGGAGTAGATATCTATATGAATAGTATGTCCCGGATAGTTGGGAATAGGTGTGGGGGTAATTTCTTGTTTATTCGGGTGCCTATCGTATTTACTTTCTTTACAAGTGGCACACTGTTTTACCAGAAATTTTATCTTCTTGCTCATCCTTGGAAAATAGTAGTTTTGGATGATTTGTTCCCTATTTTCTTCGGCATTACGATGAGCTCTTCTATGTGTTGTTAGAATTTTATCGTCTTGCTCCTCTTCACTTATGATGTCTGTTACTATTCTACGACTGTAGCGTATTTTGTAATTTCTAATTACGTTTAAAATACCATAATACTTTGGCGTGCCTATTAGGTGTTCATAGATCCGTAAAACCCTGTCTACGCTTTTTTTCCACGAGCTGAATTCTCCCGGTTGTCCCGAGAAATCGCGGATACACTTTACAATGTCGGGGATTTTATCTAAGTCTGTGAGGTTCGCCCTATATTGGTCGTCTATCGTTTGGTCTGTGTCGTTCCTATGATTATTGAGCTTTTGATTTTGGTCAATTATAATTGCTGTTACAATATCTGTTAGTTGTTCGAGATCGAATGGTTTAGAAGTTTTGGGGTCTGTGGGTAAGTTAGCGTTTGAATTTTGAGATTTTAAATCGTTAGGCATTTTTGTAATGAGGAAGAAAATTTGCTATTTTTTCAATTTTACACAGTGGGCATGAGAATTTTTGTTCGACTGAAATAGATTCCTGATAAGAACTATTGACTTTTCGAGATAGTTTTACAAATGTAATTTTCAATGAATGTACTACAGTAATATAGTAATATAATGTAATATAATGTAATATAAAACTTTGATTGTATTTGAATAATTTCAAGATTAATTACTTTGATTTAGATGTGCAAAAATAATTGAATATCTCAAATTTTATCTTAACTTTACGTTGCTTTTAATATTTCGCTTTATTTGTAAAAATTTTCTTTAGATTAGAATTGAACGTTTTTATAATCTTCTCTTAATTTTTATTTTTTTATTTATTTATTTATAATCAATTTATTTAATTTATAACACTTTTAATAACTTAAACATCTAGCTTAAGCTACTTTTGGATTACAACTAATTTCTTAATGTAATTAAATTAATAACTAACAACTGCACTTAAAAGAATGTGCATAGTTGCAATAATATTAAATGGAACGCGCGATGGTCGTTATCTCCAGACAGAGGAATATGATCCCTCGCATAAATGTGGGAACCATGAAGTTTGCTGTGTTAACTTATATATATATATATATATATATATATATATATATATATATATATATATATATATATATATATATATATATATATATATATATATATATATATATATATATATATATATATATATATGTATATATATATATATATATATATATATATACATAATTACGTGCGTGGCATGTAAGACTTAATAAAAAAAACATTTATTTATTCAACTTTTAACATTTATTTAATCTACATGTCACTTTTACGGAGTTAAAATTGCAACTGTCTTAATTATGAATTATATTTTCTTAATTCTAATCTAAAATTATTAAAAATGCTACGTGTGCGTCTTATGCTTATCCGCTGGCTCGGGTTTCGCGTATCTTATGATGTTTTCTTTAATTGCATTCTCCAAGTGTGGGAAATGCAATTAAGCATTTTCTTTATGTTCGTCTTTTACATGAGACGCATGAGAAATGCTACTATGCACTTCGTTGGAACGTAATTCCTCCGGGGGGTGAAAAAAGGGCGTCCCCGTCCTTTAGCTTGTCGGTCGCTTCTTTCAATATGTTTGACAACTGGTTGACTTTTTCCCTCTCTGATAATTTTTGAGTTGAGCTGCTTATTTTTACCGTAGCGGGTTGTATACCACGGAGGACAATATAAATGATGAGACTTATTATCCCGATTGATGATATCGTTACTGTTCCTGATAACGTCCACATCCAGTTCCTAACTATTGCTTCTTGAATTTTTTCCAATATTGTATTTATAGTGTCAATGGTTACTATAGTTGCCAACATGTCTATTTCTGTTAGTATTACTTTATTACTGATGGTGCTGTTCATTATTGCCCTGTTCACTGTTGCAGTTATCATTTGGATTCTTCGATCTATTTGTTGATTTATATGAAATTGTTGGTTATTGGCGTCTATTAATTGATTCATGGTGTTGTTGATTATACGCAGGTCTTCAGCGTCGGGATTCCCCGCAAGCCATTTCCATTCTGAGCCCAAAGCATCCCATCGTTTATGTCTGGTGCTTTGAAGTGGTTTTATTTGACGTAGGTTGTCGTGTAGCTTTTTAATTTTTTGTTTTACTATGTTATGTAATTCTAATTTATCGTACATTTTATTGTTGATTAGTTTGTCAATTGTTCCTACCGTTATTTCTATATTAGTGAGGTTAATTGGATGTATTACCTTAATATTTCCCACTTGAATTTTGCAATGCCCTGTTTTTATTAACAATATCGGGTCTTCGTATAAACTTTTAATTTCTAATTTTTGAGTAATCAAGGGTTTAATGAATACAATTAAAAAGATACAGATTTGTGGGTACATTATGATATAATTTTCAATTTTGATAATTTTCAATTCAATTTTATAATTTTGTTTTCAATATAATAATTTTTACGAAATTTAAATGAAAAGTTCTGAAATGATAAAAAATATTTAGTTTAGTTACACTGTTTTAATCTCTTAATTTTATTTTTGTTTCGTTTGATATTTCTATTGATATTGAATGTTTTTAAATTTATATTTTTTGCTTGAGCTTCAATCCCTCTTGCTTGCGTTTTTGTTCTAATGTTCGATTTGAGAAATACCGATTGATTTTCAAGCAGATTTGGCGGATTTTCTCTATGGATATTTTGTTTTTCCATTTTTTTTATTGCCCCTTCTATACTTAAGTTCACCTGCTTAAATATGTCGTTGGCTTGTCGTTGAATTTCGCAAGGGTTTATTTGATTAATTTGATTGAAAACAATCTCGTTTGGCGTGAAGCCTGTGGAGGAATGCACTGAGCCGTTGTATAAGGCTACAGATAATTCGATTGCGACTGCGACACTGGAATTAGGAAACTTGGTTTTGTTCGTATTGAAAATCTCAATTATCGTTGAATGGGCTTTTTCAATTTGTCCATTCGATTCGGACGAAGATGCGTATTCTAGCTGAACGTTAAGTTTATTAAGATATTCCTTAAATTGTATGGAATGGAATGTTGTTTCGTGGTCCGATATAATTGTATGAGGAATTCCGAATTGAGTGAAGTATCTAGTTAGAGCACTAGTTGTGTCTAACAAATTTTTGGTTTTTATGGGAATCATCTGCAGATGTTTCGAAAATGCGTCAATTATGGATAGGAAACTTGACTTAATTGTACTAAATATGTCAATATGAAGTCTTTCTAGTGGCCTGTGAGTGATAGGTCTAGGCGATATTTTGATATTATACGGTTTCCTGTCGTATTTATGAGTTTGGCAGGTCTTGCAAACATTAATGTGACTTTTGATTTTCTTCGCCATATTTGGAAAAAAATATGAGCGTCTGATTTGGTTCTCTACTTCCCGAATACCTCTGTGGGCTCGTTCATGTTCTTTTGAAATAATGGCATTTTGACGATCCTCGTTCGTCACGTCTTCAACCATTTTCGTAACGAAAACGAAATGGCCGTCTCTTGAAAAATTCTCTCTGAAAGCTTCTTGGATGCTTTGGTACAGTATTTCTGGCGCTAGTATTGCCGACTGCTTACCATTGTGGAAGTTTTTCATGTAATTTACTATATCGTTTTTCTCAAATACTTTTTGAGTGATAATTATTCTTTTAAAATTTTGAAAAATTTGTTCCGAAATTATTGTCTCTATCTTGGAAACCTTAAATATAATTTGGTTCCTATAATAGTTTATGGGTCGCTCTGAGAAGTGAATGAAATAATGGTCTGAGGTGTTTGCTGAGTGAACAGTCTCTATTTCACTATCAGTTTCTGGTGCATTTACCTCATTGACTTCGAGTTCACGTGGAGTGTTATAACTTTTTCATTGAAATTTATTTCATTTGTAGGTATCCGACTTAAAGCGTCTGCTACCACGTTGGTTTTTCCTTCTCTATATACGACGTCGTAGTCGTAATTTTCGAGCTCCAATCGCCATCTTAGTATTTTCGAATTCTTTTCTGACGTTTTAATAAACGTGAGAGGCTTGTGGTCTGTGACCAAGGTGAATTTGTTTCCGTAAAGGTAACACTGGTATTTTTTTGTGGCCCATATTATAGCCAGTGCCTCTTTTTCATTCGTGGCGTATTTGGATTCGGTCTCGTTAAGAGTTCTTGATGCGAATGCAATGGGTCTTTCGACTCCATCTTGCACCTGCGATAGGACTGCACCAAGAGCAAAATCTGATGCATCCGTAGTCAGTATGAAATTTCGTGAAAAATCGGGATATGCTAGGATTTGATCCGTTGAGATGATCCTTTTAAGGCTTTCAAAAGATTCTTTGTAATCTGGATCCGCAATATTAATCAAAGCATCTTTCTTCTGATATTTTCTCATGTGCTTGGTTAATTTTGAATAGTCTCTGATGAACCTTCGGTAATACCCTGATAGTCCTAAGAACTGTTTTATTTCTTTAGCCGTCTTAGGTATTGGCCAGTTTAAGATTTTATCTATTTTCTCGGGGTTTGGTTTTACCCCGTCCTGAGTGATTATATGCCCCAGGAACTCGGTTTCCCGTTTCAGAAACTCGCACTTGTCGAGCTGAATTTTTAAATTAAAATGGGAAAGCCGTTTAAACACAGTGTCCAGATTATTTATGTGGTGTTCTAAATTTTTACCCACGATGATAATGTCGTCGAGGTAAACGTGACAAATTTTTCCTATCAAACCATTGAGAACGTTGTTCATCGCCCGTTGGAATGTGGCGGGACCGGCCAAATTGGCCATTATCTGTCGAGAAAGCTGTTTTCTCTTGAGATTTTTCATCCATAGGAATCTGGTGAAATCCAGATTTTAGATCCAATGTTGAAAAATAAACAGATTTCCCTAAATTATCGAGAATTTCCTCAATTTGTGGCATTGGAAACTTGTCATCTTTGGTTTTCTCGTTTAGCTTTCGGTAGTCTATCACTACCCTTACTTTTTTTATGCCTGATGCATCATTCTTTTTTGGGACAACCCAGATGGGTGATGTGTATGGGCTGATCGAATTCTTTATGATACCACTATCTAGTAGCTCTCTGACTTGTTCCTCTACATCCTTTTTGTAATGGTAAGGATATCTGTACGTTTTTGTGTAGACCGGACTATCGTCAGTTGTTATAATCTTGTGTTTTGTGATCGTAGTCGCTGATAACTTTTCCTTTTGTTTTAACAGAATTGATTGATTATTGAAAATGGTTTCTGTTAAGACGTATTTTTCCTTTTCACTCAAATGATTCATTCTAATCAATTTCTGGATACATTTTTTATCTAGAGTTTTATTCTCCGAAAGTGGTATTGGGTTGAGTGTTTCAAAGTTATTCACTTTGAGCTTTAGTTTAGGAATCCGTTTAGGAGGTTCGGGGTTTCCCGTAAGAATTTTGATGGTTGTCTTGAAGTTTTCAGCTTTATACAGTCCTGGTTGTACTGTTATGTCTTTGTTTAATTTTTCGAAGCCAGTAACTAACCATTCTCCGTTTTCCGATGTATTAAGCGTGACTGTATGATTATAGAAATTGTCCTGTGGATAATATCTGTTGAATTTATATACACGGTTGTTCAGTGTAATACTGTTAGATTTAAAATCTATCTTGGCATTCATTTTCGCCATTGTTTCGGCTCCTAGAATTCCATCGAAAAATTTATAGAAATCTAGTTGATAGTATGTTTGTTCCGGTTGATTATCTCCTAATAAATTTAATTTCACTTTTTTTTCAACTTTATGGTTGCCTAAAATGTTTTTAATTGTGGTTCTATTTATATTAACGAAATTTTTGAGATTTAATAAGTTATTGATTTCTGGCGTAATGACATTTTTGTTCGCGCCAGTATCTATTAGAAGTGTTACATGGCCTTTTAAGTACTCATTATAACACTTGAGGTACGGAAGATAATTTAATCTTCCGTATCTGACTCGATGGTCCCTTGAAAATTTCCTGAGTCCCCATCTTGGATCTCGTCGGAATTTTCTTCGTTCGAATCTGACGCTAGGTCGTCTGGAATTTCATTTTTAGTTTCATGATTGTGAATCATTTTCTTAAATGAGTTTCGAGTTCTCATGGATTGATTGACGTCCATGGGAGACATTGATCCTCGAACTGAATAGGTTTGTTTTTTATGATTAAAATTTGGTGGTAACGGATCTTTATTTTTTGGTTTTTGAGAATTATTGGGATTGTTGGGTTTTTTCGAGTTACTTGATATTAACTCGTTACTATTGAATTTACAGAGGAAGGCATATGCCTCCTCTATGCATTTTGGTTTTGCCGCTTGGGCATAGCCAAAATAAGGTTTTCGTAAACCCGAAATGAAAGCTGCTAGTGCGTCTTCTGCAATAAAAGCGCTGATTGCAGGCCATGATTCGCTGTATAATGTATTTTGTCTAGACAGTGATTTGATATTTTGCACATTTTCTTTTATTTTCGTAAAATAACTGTGCACTGTCATGTTTTCGGTCATCTTTGTGGACCATAATTGAGATTTATAGAATGAAAGTTCCTGGCGATCGCCTAAAGCTTCCATTAAAACATCTTTTATTTCGAAAAATGATTGGGGATTTCCGGCAAGACATATTATATCTTTTGCCTTTCCTTCTATTTCATTCAATACCGATTGAATGTATAGTGCGAACTGTTGTTCTGATACCAGTGGTTGAAATACTAGCAGTGTACTTTCTGCTATTTTCAGCCAAGCTGATAATTGTTTACGATTCCCATCGTAATGTGGAATCGATTTAATGGGATCAGGGATCCTAAACAAGTCAACTGTTGACATTTGTTCTTTAACTTTAACAGGGGTCTCGAGTTGAGCCTGTGATTGATCTACTTTATCGAAAAGAAAATTTAATTTTCCATCTTGCTCCACTTGTGCATCGTTCAATTTTTTTAATTGTTCTACGATCACGTTTAGTTGTGTAGCTAATTCTTCCATTTCTACTATTGAGTTGGTTTTTTTGTCAATGTTTCTTTTCTGATCAAAGATTTTTAACCTTTTACTCATATGTTAGTAGACGCTAATGGATTTAATATTATTATATTTTTTTGTTTACTGTCACTATGCGATCCACTGATGCTAATGGTGAACAGTATGGTACCGTTGCGTCTATCTGGTAGTGCGCGGTCGTACCGAGGTAACGATTTTAATAATATTTTATCGCTTCACTTTAAAAATCACAGCAATTGCTATCCACTGATGCTAATTGCCTTTTTATCGCAAAAGATTAATAAAACAAAAAAATCTTACCTTTGTTTGCAATCGTTCTGAGAGAGTGGGTTACAATGGTGTCTTCAATGAAATCCGGCGGAACCTCAAGTCAACCAACGGTTTATTAACCTTCAGTTGGCGATGTAACACTAATAATTTTTTTTCACGAAATTAAACTGTCACGGATTCACTTCTGAATTTGTTTTTAAGTTCAAATTCTTTGCACTGTTAATATTTTCACTGATTTTCCACTAAACCGCGGCTGCGCCAATTACGTGCGTGGCATGTAAGACTTAATAAAAAAAACATTTATTTATTCAACTTTTAACATTTATTTAATCTACATGTCACTTTTACGGAGTTAAAATTACAACTGTCTTAATTATGAATTATATTTTCTTAATTCTAATCTAAAATTATTAAAAATGCTACGTGTGCGTCTTATGCTTATCCGCTGGCTCGGGTTTCGCGTATCTTATGATGTTTTCTTTAATTGCATTCTCCAAGTGTGGGAAATGCAATTAAGCATTTTCTTTATGTTCGTCTTTTACATTATATAATTATATATATATATATATATATATATATATATATATATATATATATATATATATATATATATATATATATATATATATATATATATATATGGTAAAGACAAAGTTATCAGCAAAAAAAACAAATTGAAGTTGTTGGTTAAAATTATTGATACTCGTAGCATCAAAAATTTATAAATTTTTAAATCCCTATACGTTTCTTTAAATAAATTACCCTTAATGCATTCTTTTGCATTGTGACTAGTACTAACATTATTTATGAATGAACCATCCCAAGCAGCAATTTCTATTCTAAATAACAATTAATCAATGGATAATATAACTATTTTAAAAACCCTAAATGCTGGCCCTAAAACCGAAACTATTTGTCAATCTCGCCAGCCCTTGTAACTTGGAACCGGTTATCTAAATATGTTTTGTAGAAATCAAGCATAACACCTCCAAACCCAGCATAGTACAATACAATTTTGTAAGCAGGACGCTATGTTCAACAGTATCTAAAGCTTTCTTACCATCAATGAACAGAGCTAAAGTAAATTTATTTGAATTAATTCCATCGAAAATTGTAGAAGGCATCTTTATAATTACATCTTCAGTGATAGAGTATTTTAGGTAACCAAACTGGCCACTATTCAACAATTTTGTGCTTTATAAAAAACTTAACACTCTCGATTTATAAGCTTTTCAAAAATCTTCGAGAAACCATATAAACAGAAACATAAATATTAACAAAAACTTTATTTTAAACGTTTGTATCTACTTAGGAGTTGAACATCTTAAAGGTGTCTTTTAACTTTTAAACCCAAATTTTGAAGCATTATATTAAATTTAAAAGTTAAGTATCCAACAATGCTTTTAATTTATTATTGGGTGACCTATGTTCAAATGATTCAGTACAGGATATCACATGTTTTGATAAAATATAAAGAGAAATCTATCATAAGCCAAATTTGTTTCATTACTATTGAACACATCAATCAATATTTTGACTAGTAGATGTATAGTATAAGATAAAGATTCAAGTGTCGGCTTTATTCTCAAAATTATAAATAGTAATTTTATTTAGTATTATATTAGGCTGATCAATAAATGATTTGTTGAAACAACTACCAGGAACAACTGCAAAAAACAGAAATAATAAAAAACAATTAGCATTAACTTTCTAAAATCGAAATTATGGACTTATCTTTAAAATTTAATCTATTAGTATTGTGGTTGTTTTAAATCTTAACCTAAAATCATATAAGAAAATGTGTACATAAAATTAATTTCCAATTAGAATCACAACTTAATATTTAGTTACTTACCTGATTTAATATTACAACACTACATATTTGTGCCCTGAATTAATTGATAACAAACTAGAATTAATTTAGATTTTAATTTAATAACATTGAATTTGTTACCCCTTTGTATTGTTTACCAAATTAAATTCTAATTTGACAATCAATTTATAACCTTACAAATGTTAAAATTATATGTATAGCTTAATTGCTTAATTGCTTACCATGTATAATCTTGGGCCTTTCCAAGATTCCAGCCAATTTCGTCGAAGATGATTAAATCAAAAAAAAAAAACTTTGCCAAGCACTTTATTTCACCGTGACGACTAATTTATTTTATTCAATTTATGATATTTATAAAAATGCATTGATTTTTGAAAGCACAATAATTTATTGGATGTTACTTCTCCAATATGCGATATGCAATTGATTTTATTTTACGTTAACAAACAAACAAAGCCCATACGAAGACATCAACAACAAGTATTGACCCTGAGAACTCAAATCAATGTTTAAGTCCGCTGTAACTATTAACACATTACTATATATATCCTATCTAAATAAATACCCAGTTCAATATAAAATAAAAATAAAAAATCCCAAAACTGTTAAATTAGTTTTATTAAAATGAAAAATTATCTTGATATACCATGTATGTATATGCCTCAAACTCAGAAAAGAAAATTATATTTGATTTGTAATTTAACCCTTCAAGTTGGCACATACATAAACTTATTCTGCCTCAAACATTCGTTTATATTATGATGCATAAAAACCATGTTATTATCAATGTACAACTACTTCTTACTTCTTAGACTTAACTTTATCAAAATCATAAAAACTATTAATAAACACCGATTTTAAGTTGTCATTCTTCTTTAATAGCACAGTATTACCTCTGTACTAACAATATCTCGAATTGTGGCGAACTTTGAATTGTTGACATTTAGTGTAGGGCATTATTTTTGATTTTGGAACTAATTCCCGGTTGTAAACATTTCTACCTTCTAATAAATTTAAATTAGATAAACTGTTAGTTTTCTTATTCTTCTTACATTCAAACAATTTATGTTTGAGTTCAATTGACTTTAATTTTACAGCAATTAAATTTATTTCAGACTTAGTCATCACCATACCATCAACAGGAACAGCATATTCGATATTTTTAAAACATGTTACTAGTTGTTGTGTTTAACCTTCACTCTGTGTATAGCTTACTATCACGTTGTCTGTGTACAGGGGTCAATCTGACCCCATAGATATCTTCATGTATTTCATAGGGAAAGTAAATAAAAATTCTTTATTTTCTACAAATATAATTACATTCAAGATTCAAAACATATAAAAAAAAATTAACAGTTGAATTCATCGAAAATCACATTTTAATTAGTCAAATTTATGTTTTAATCAGATACGTAATCTGATGCCACTTCCTCTTCATCCAAAACCATTTTCCGTTTTTTTATGCATTCTATCCATATGATTTGGGACAAAATGGCTCATTACAAAAATGGCTTTCATATCAGATGATTTATGGCTCTGTTAACATCTTCGTCGTTTGCTAACTGCCTTAACCGTCACTTCTTCGCCTGTTGATTCCCACCTTATTGGTAATGCTTTATAACCTATTAAGTTGATTCCTGTCCTTATTTTTATTTAACTCTCGAGTGTTATAGAGCCGCTCCAATACGTTGGCCTGCACTAGTTGCATAGCCAATTCTTTTAGAAATGATTTTCTTTCGGATGCTTTCCGAGTTTCATAAAAATTGGCGGTTGGCGCTTTTATACAAAACGTAAAGGCTGCAACATCAGCGAGGTCAGTAAGGTTAAAAAAATACCACCATCGGCCATCGTTGAGTTTTCCTTTTGCATGTACAGGTTCTCACTAATTTATAGAAGGTGTCCCCCTTTTGTTGCGTTATCATCCAAAATTTAATTCGTTATATTAGACTCACGGTCTACTCCGTTATTGTTGTATAAAGTTGATAATAGCAAAACGTTTTTATTTGGTTTAGGATAAAAACGCACAAGTGTTTGGTTGATATCAAAACAGAATTTTGAAGGTTTTAGTTCTCGTGTTTTTAATTCCACCTTACTACTAAACTCTTTGGGAAGATCGGTTTTATTTCATCTAATTGTACCAATTATTGTATTTATTTTTTCTGCAAAAGTTAATTGGCTAAAGAACAACTAGTGGAAAAGTTGTCCATGGTAACTATTATTTCTTATGCTACCTTGGTTGCCTACCAACATCTACTTCTGCGTTCAAGGGATAAGAATTGTTTGCGTTGCACACCCAGAATATTTTAATTCTAAACTTCTCTGGCTTCGAACGTACCAATATACTGTCGGAAAGAATATCTCCCTTGACCTAGAGCCAATTTTTGATCAATGATTAAATTTCATGATGGTTTATGAGGTCCTCGAATGTTTGTCAAGGACATATTCCATATATATTGGAATGCTGCCAATCTATCGATTTTTAGCCGCTTCTGTCTTAGACAACTATAGTAACTGAATGGTTTGATTTAATTCTGTTTAAACCGCCAAGCCTTCTCTTTCTCGCAGTAGGAGGAAGTTGCGTGTTTTGGCTATAATCGGAGGTTTCAAGCTCCACTTTCCGATTGTTTTTTTATTTTGGATTTTCAACATTTTGTTATTCATTTCCTCGACCGTCAGCGACAAGTTGAAAATGTTAATCGTTATCAAAATTTATCGGTTCAGCATGCTCATCCTCATCGTAGTTACAAATGTTTATCGGCGCCATCGGAAACTCCACATAAACAGTGTCATTTGCTATTTCCGCTTCATCTGATATCTTAGGAGTAGAAACTCTATCGAGAAGTCCAAGGGGCTTTAGGCTGCTCTGTCTTTTCCGTACCATAATAACAATATCTATAACCAGGATAAGCTATTTTTACTACTAAGCACCTTGAATTACAAACAAAAACTAAACCAGAAATATCGTTCAACGATCATTCGAAATATTAGTAACGGTAAAATAATACAGAAGTAAAATGAGGAAAAATATCAAGAATAGGTATGTACATATACAACCAAAGACGGATAGTGTCGAAAAATAGTATTCGTGGCACAGTTTGTGACACGTTTTGACACGAGTTCTTGACAGTCTTTCAAAACCTTTGTTTTCGACATTTTTTTACAGAACTTTTTGACAACGAGAAAAACTGAAAAATGTACAATATAAGCTTCAATAACGTTCAGAACTGTTTCAACCATTTAGAACAGTTTCTAAATCAACCGGTATATTTCAATAATGTACTCACGAAACAATAAGAATATTTTATTTCCTCTCTTTTTCCAATATCACACGCACAGTTTTTGACACTTTCCGACAATTTTTGACAGTTGTTGACATTTTTCGACAGTTTTTGGTCATAATTTAAGGTTCTTCAACCATTTTTGATAAAATTTTCGAAAACTCAGATTTTTTAGCATTTTTATGTATAATACACATAAAAAAGTGAATATCAAAGCAGTTTCTCTCTCAGTCTCACTTGCTAATTAGCTGAAAAATTGCACAAACATCACAGACATATATGTACAATACATTCATAGATATAAAAAGTAAATATTTTTTTGATTTATATAGAAAATAGTGCATGGAAGTAACTTCGGGTCATTTTGACCCCAGTACACAGGAATGTGCTTGGGTTATTTCAGACTATGGTAATTACAAAATTTACAAGTAATTTGGGCCGGATTTTCATTGTATTTTATGTATGAGATATTAGTTGAGGCTATCTTATAGGGCATGGGGCATTTAAATAATAAGAAACATTATCTTTCTTAAATAATAAGAAACATTATTATCATCTTCTAATTTATTTAATCGTTGTTTTAAATTTTTGTTTTCATCCATACATTATTGCAATGATGCGTGTGTATCATCATATTTTTTAGACAAAAAATTCTGTTATTAATAAACTCACAAAAGTATAGAATTAGGGCGAGATAAGGGAGCTTTCACAAAGCTTATGTCACTTAAATTACTGGATACAAGAGCAGCTAAATCATTTGTTAGTTTGTCAGATTCATTTACTAAATCAACTTTATGACTAGCACCACAGCATACATTTTTGCATTCTGCTCAACAATACCAACTAGCAACTGATGCTGCAGTAACTAAATTAGCTCCAAAATGCCTTTTGCAACTCGAGTGAAATATCCCATCACAGTTATCGCATCTTAGGTAATATTTACAAAGTCCCAAGTTTGTACCATATGCGGGTTATACGAAAGCTCGAGATTTTGTATCCTCGGGATTATGTATCCTTGGGATTTTTTATTTTCGGGATTATGTACGCTGGAGATTTTTTGAAATCCTCGAGATTTTATACACTCGGGATTTTGACTCTCGGGATTTTGTTGTTCTCCCACCCTTCATCCTTTTTATATGATGCGAGATATTTTCTAAACTATCTTTTGAAATGTTAACGACGTCAACAATCTCATTCAACTTCACATTACGAACATTCAATTCAACATCATTGATTTTTTCAATCATTTCTGGTGTTGCCACCTCTTTAGGATGGTGTAGCCTTGGATGCCTTTCAAATAGATATAATGAATTGCGCTTCGAATTTGCAATGCAGAATACATCAATTTTAGTGTTTTTGAAGTGCAAACTAAATGACAAACCGATTTGAAAATGTTAATGGTCTGCATTAAAAGATTCTATTTTCAATGATATTTTAACTTAACGCGCCATCTATGTCTCAATAAAGGAAACTTTTCAGCCCATATTTTTTTTATTTTTTTTATTTTTTTTTATAGTGGGGTGAGCTATTACTAACCCTGTGCACCGCGACCATTAAGGTCTATTGTGCATCCCCAGATGGTTTTAGATAAACTGGAGGTTCAAGTCCTTGATAAACGCAACCATCTCATGCATATCCAACGGGCCGGCGTTAGGCCACTGTACTTTTATGGATTATAGCATCACACGTAAATAGTAGATGTTCGGATGTTTCCCTTTCCACGTTGCAGAATCTACAACGGTCTGTAGAGGACTTTCCGATTTTCTCCAGATGTCCATTAAAAGGGCCATGTCCTGTTAAATACCAAATGAGGGAGTTCAAAGACTGTCTGTCCATCTTGGTTGCCTGATCTAGACGTCTAATATCATAGCTTAGTAGTTTCTTGCTCTGTCTCATTCCAGTGGAGGACTCCCAGTATATCTTCATTTGTCCCAGTTCCCAATTCCTTATGCCATTTGCCAGATGGTTCTTGGAGTAACCAATACTAGGCTCGGGGCCAAGGAAAGAGCACTCCGCTGCCTTCTTTGCACAGTGGTCTGCCGCCTCGTTTCCCTGTATATCAGAATGGCCAGGGGACCACAAAAGGGTTACTTTATTCTCCCTGCTGAGTTCTATAAGGTTGCGATAGCAACTCCAGATAATCTTTGAGTAGAAGACAGATGCTCCTATGGCAAGAAATGCCGCCTGGCTGTCCAAAATCACGTAAATCTCGGTTTTCGTATATTTTTTTGTGAGACATCGAAGCACACATACCTCGATCGCAAAAATCTCTGCTTGGAAAGCTGTGGGGGTTTTACCCAATGGGATAAAGAGTTCGAGACCCGGCCCGATTATACCCGCACCTGTGCCCACCCCTGATTTCGAACCGTCAGTGTACCATATGGAGGCGTGACGGGGTAAGGAGGAGATGATACTCCCCGCTTGTTCTCTGTCGGGTATCTCTATCGTGAAATTCCTCCGGCAGTCAATAGTTTTAACCATCACGTCTGATAGTTGAATTATTTCCTCGTTCAAATCCAATTTCTGTAGGATACTATTATGTCCTGGTTTAATGGTTTTAATTTGAGACGTTATTTTTAGATTGACTGCTCTTGAACCAGCTACTTCTTTAAGGTGCAAGTTTAGTGGTGAGAGCCCTAGTAGCTTCTCAAGAGCAGCTGTAGGGCAGGTTTTCATTGCTCTCGTTACACTTAAACAAACTAATCTCTGAATCCTATCCAATATAGAGCAGGCACCACTTTGCTCTGTCTTAGGCCACCACACAAACGCCGCATAAGAGATTATTGGTCTTACGATGGTTGAGTATAACCAAAGCGCCATTTGGGGATTCAGACCCCACGTTTTGCCAATCATCCTTTGGCAAGGGAAATGCGCCCTATTTGCCTTGTTTGTGATATATTTTAGAAACGGGTTCCATGTCAGTTTCTGATCAAGTATCACTCCCAGGTACTTAACCTCTGTCGCCATCTGGAGAATTTCCCCATTTAGAGACAAAGGTGGGAGAATTGTTTTCCTCCGATTTGTAAAGAAAGTGTAAATAATTTTGCTCGGGTTCACTCTAAGGCCCGTCTCAATACACCAGTCGCTTACCAACTCGAGGGCATATTGCATACGTTCCGCTATTGTACTCTCGAATTTCCCCCCGACCATTAAGACTAAATCGTCCGCATAGGTGATATTCGAGAAGTAAGAGTTTCTTAATCTTCTAAGTAGTTCATCCATCACCAGTAGCCACAAAAGGGGTGAGAGAACTCCCCCCTGGGGACAGCCCCTAGCAGCCGCAATCGTAATGGTTTTATTACCGAAGGAGGCCGTTATCCTCCTGTTCCTAAGCATATTAATTATCCACCCTATGGTGGAGGAGTCTATTCCCCTTTCCTGTGCTTGTTCTTGAATTATTTCGAATCTGGTATTGTCAAAAGCCCCTTGAATATCAATGAAGGAGCATAACAAGACCTCTTTATTCCGAAGTGTATCTTCGATGTTTGTTGTCAGCTCGTGAAGCGCTGTTTCTGTCGATTCCTTCAGCCCATATAGTACATTTTCTAAATGTCTGGTTTGAGTATTCATTACTTATTAGGAGTGCTAGATAAATCTTCAACCATTAATATTTTTAGAATAAGTGCATTCATTTAACCATGTTTTCGAACTTTCCCGCAAAGGTAAAGTTACAGAAGCTTTCGCAGCTTATTGAGCCACTTCTCTAGTTGATGTCATATTTTACTAAATTTCAGATATTATTATTATTATTCAATATTTGGTCAAAAAGTTATATAAATATAGATTATTTTACTGTTTGAACCTTATTTTGTCTCCTCTCGTTTACTCATCGAATATAGTTTCAAGTGAAGTTACACATAAAAAGTTGTTGACGTGTAACAAAATTATTAATATTTTTCCACTCAAATAATTCTTATTCATATACAAATTCTACAAAGAGATCTAACAAAATTTAATTTCACCCCAATAATATACATAAATTTATTTTTCATTTTATTATTACCATATCATTACTATTATCACTATTCATTATTATTATTTAAATTAACTACCCCAAAATTACTCATACCTCCCATGCGCACCCAATTTTTAATTCGTTTTATCTGATTTTTGTTATATTCGATGCACCCCGAGAACACCAACAAAAAACTCCTCCGCAGCCAATTGACATGAGAGATGAAAGTCAATTATGTACCAACAATTATATATAAAACAACACATAATTGAGACATTATTCGAGTTTGGGAGACTTAAGGGGTGAAATATAGTGTGATTACTGCCTAGATGTAAATATATGAATAAAACAATTCATTTTCACTCGTTATAGATATTTTCAACACTGGTGAAAATTTAAATCCATAAAAAAGGGTTAAACAGATTTTTTTTTTGTGTGTTATGCCTGCGAATCTTCTGATTTACCATAATTACTCGGAGAGTTCAAAAGGGGAGAAAAATTGAAAATTTAACATTTATTTTATCCATCATTACGCCATTTCATTTTAACCCCTTAATAAACACTATCAATGCCTATTGTTTTTAGAACCATAGGATTATGTTGTAACATTTAATGTTTATTCATTTAATTAAATATTATAGTATGTCATGTAATTAAAATTAGTTTTTTGTTTGATATGTACGAGTATGTTGTACACTGAACATTTAGGAATCTATAAAACGCTGCGGATAAACAAATTGTTTTATCAATTTCTTTCAGTTTTATAAATTTAAATCGGAAGGTCAGCTTAGCTCGGTAATTCCGCAAAAATGTAAATTTGAATGTGAACATAAGCGACCATCGATTTCGAATCAGCAAAGTATAGGTTTCCTAGTCTACGATTAAAACAAAAGCTCCAAATTATGGTTAAGCTGAAAAAACTTGAATTCATTTCCAAGAATCTTACAGTTGATTCGTTGCAGTGATATTTTTGAGAAAAATAATATCTGGCCTTATGCACACCAAAATAAGAATAAGGCTAATTTTTAACTGCAAAAATATTTTATGCATCGTATAAATCAAAAGTGTGTTCACTCGAGGTTTTTAGCGTAAAATGCTTCCTTAGGCGAGCAGATTCTAGTAATTGGTATCAGGCTAAAGCTGCTGTTAATAGAAATAATTGACAAACAATCCTGCCTTAATAACTAAAATCTGGCTTCCGCTCGGTGCGCTAAATACCAAAATACCAAATCGTATTAGATTCTTTATTTGGCGAGACGCTTAATACAACATATTGACTTAATTTGTCTTGTTTAGTTAATTCGTAATGATTACCTTGATTTGACATAATTAATGGACCAACTGTATCAATAGATATTATGTGAAACCTACTGTATGGAGTGTCCAAGTTTGAATTAATTAACTTTCAAGTTCTGGAAGTGCTCACTATATTCTAGAATACTTTCAATATTCCAGGTTCCACAAGTTGATCAGGCTTTTGGAGGCATTTGATATTTTGATTTTTTTGTCTGGCCATATTTCTCGTGATATTATTAACTGTAAATTGTTTTGAGCTCATCACTATCAAGAACAATTCGGGATAATGCATCTGTGAATACGTTTGACTTTCCATTGATGTAATCAACTTGTAAGATGAATAAATTAATCAACGATGATCAGTGAAAATTTTAAATTTTCGACCTAGCAAATATGGCATGAAATATTTAACTGGCCAATGAATAGCTGTCAGTTATTTAGGGCTGGATGTTTATCTTTTTCACCTTTGGCAAATGTTTTTGATTCGTAAATCGTGCCCATCTTTCAGTAGTTATAATACAGCACCACATACGGTATCTGATACCTCGGTTGTTAAACGAAATGGTTGACCAAAATCAGGATATTACAATAACGGGGTTCCGTTAATATTTTATTCAATATGTCAAGTGATTCTAGACATTTTAGTGTCCATTCAAATTTAATGTTTATATTTAGCAATTTATTCAATAGTTCTAAATTCGGATATTAGTATCTTAATAATCATCCAAATACAACTAAATCATTGACACACAAAAATGAAGCTTTTGGCGATAATCTGCTCATACATACCAATTGTTATCATATGCTGAAAACTTTTTGGTGGCACTTTTAAACCAAACGGCAAGCGATAGAAATGATAATGACCTGCATTTGTAGAAAATGCAGTTAGTTCACGTAATCCAGATTCAATTTTGGTTTGACGGAGACCGGTTCTAAAAAGCAAAAATTTAAAAAAATTAGAACGGCCCAGTTGAACTTATATTTCGTCGATTCTCGGTGAGAAAAAGTGAGTACGATCGGTGTATTTATACTACATTCACCTATAGTACTTCCTCCTGTTCTATGCCATTTCATTTTGTACTGCCCTGTTATAATAACTGCTATACTCATAATAATTTTACAAAATATTTGGACTTATCGCTTTAGCTTATAATATTCTGGGAGATAGCTGGCTTTTTCATTAAGCATTTTTCAAAACTAATTTATAATGGTTTCTGTCATTCTCCGGCAAAAACCCATAAAATTGTTCCGTTGCAGTAATGTGTCAGTCATTTTAGCAGACAATATCTATTCAAACAAGTCAAATTTGCGAGCCAAATTACTTCAATCATACTTCTCTTTCTTTTTTCCAACTCTGAAGATTTGTTAATAAAACTTATAAAAAGATAATACCGAGTTTGTTACATCTTATAAAAACATCATGGTACTCTGTAGGTGCACCAGATAAATTCAATTATGGCAGAGATTACTTGATTTTAACAAAAAACTTACATATGCTTTGACTAAATATTTAGATTAGGACCTCATGAATACAAAAATTACGCTGCTAGATAAATTATTCGGCCATTTAGTCTTACCGCACAAAAACGACTTATGGAAGTCTAGATTTACAATATTCTCAAATCCTTTCTTAAGCTTAGACTATGATCTCTATATAAAATTAATATTGTATTGTATTTTATAGACTGGCAAGTTGTATGAAAGTCTAGATTTATGCAGAGTGATATAGAAAATTTCATTTGTCCAATATGCTCCAATATGTCCAATATCAATATTCTCAAATCCTTTATTTACATTTGAATAAAATCCGGACTCACATGCATCTTTCTTGTCTGGCAAATTTAAATGCTGACAACAGAAATTGTCTTTCATTTTTATTTTGACATTCCCTTTCCAGCCTAGGTAGGATCTAGATAGGAATCGGATGACTAGAACCCCTGGTTTCTCTGGACATGTTCTGAGGGACTTGATTTAATATGTTTAAGGTTAGGAACTATTTATATAGAAACGACTTAACATCCCCGAAATAACATTTCATTAAAATACGTCTACGAATGTGTGGGTACCACTCGGTGCTCAAGGCGAACAAAATTGTCTGGCCAACCCTGTGTATGGAAAACCAAAATTGGCAAATCTAATATTTGATTTATTTTATCGATCATAGTACCATTAGTACGAGAAGTGTTCCAAAATATTTCTAGCCGTTGGGCCATGTTTTACTTAAAAATTGTGATCCCATCCCTACCTTATAGTAGAAAATGTTTTCAGGCCATGAAGTAATAGGTTTTATAATAGGATCTATTTAAAGAATTTACAAATTATTGCAGATAATAAATTTAACTAAAATTCAACAACAAACGTTCTTGTTCTATCCATTTGATGCTGGAGACTGACAAGAAAGTATGAATTAGCTAAGTATACACAAATAAACTTGGCGAATATCATTTTTGATATGTTTCAACCCAAAAATATCCTGAATTTGAGCCATGGATTAATTAAGAAATCCGACCCGGAATCAATAAATTTTATATTAGGAAATATTTAAAGAATCGACTTAACAAATCTAAGATCTAAATTCCATTAAAATCCATAAACAGACGTGAAACCTAGTTCCATTTGAAGCTAGTAGACTTAGTACACTGCCTGGAATGGTTGGCAAAGTGCCCCATTTGGTGCTGGAACATGGAAATGTATTAAAGGCCAGGAGTGGTTATGGAAGTTAAAAAAACATTTTTCTTTGGCAAATATAATTTTCCTAATTTTTTTTCCTAATATCCAAAGTGTCTTGTTGTGTCAATATTTATTGAATTATGGCCATGTTTTATTTAAGAGACTTCATCCCTACGCCAAATGGATTTGCCGTGATTATTCACAAATTCCATTAAATTTATTATCAGATTATTTGATGATCAATGAATTAGTTGTAGTACCTCCAAATTATGATTCCAGTTAGCGGCCTTAAAACTTTTCAAGAAGAGATTTCACCAGGTGCATGTTTTGTGATCAGTCGCAACTACCAAACCAATTTTATTCCAGGTTTAGTCATTTTTCACCTCGTCACCCTAGGTACCTACTGTGGTATCATCTAGCAATAAAATTTCTTTAAAATACACCAAAGTATCTTCCAATTGTCTGAATTAGCATATCTTTTAAAATTACGCTTTTGAAAATGAAAAGGGTTCGAAGCTAAAGTAGCTTTAGGATAAATTTTCCATTTAACACGTAAAATTTAGGTAACAATTTCGCTTACGGTTTCGGTGATCGGTACTCTTCCCTAGAAGAAAAAGTTAAAAATCTCAAAACAATAATCTAAAAATATGCGTGATTTCGTGGAGAGCTGTGTCCGCGATGATAAACTATTTAGCTAGTAAAATGGATAAAGAGCTCTAAACCAATAAATAAAATAATTTTCTTTTAATATTCAAATTTGGCTATTTGAAATTCACGTTCCAACATTAGTGCATTTTCCAAAATGATTTTACAATTTATTTTACTTAAAGTTTCAATACTATCGCTAGTCACACCTTTTATAATGCATTTATTGTCGCGACCAATATCATACAACGGTTGGATTGTTGTCTTTTTTAGAATCGAAATACTAGCGCCACTATCGGCCATTAGTAAATTTATAATTATTATTTGATGAACACATTTGATGATGAACTTTGATAAAGTCACATCTTGATAAATTGTTAAACGTTCACAATTTTAACTTATTATGAGTATAGACCCCAACTGGGTTGATTGTTGATTTTCCGATTGAGCTCGAAAATCGTTTCCCATTTCATCAGCTATGTAAATCATATGTACATATGTTTGAACGATTTTGATGATAATTTTGATTATTTTGAAAATTTTTGTTGTTGGAATAAGACTGTTGACTTCTGATTTTCATTAACGAAAATTTTGAGTATTTGAATTAGCGTTTCTAAAATTTCGATAGAAACTATAATTTTGTTGACTATAATTTTTATTATTTAAAAATCGCTCAATTAAACGATTTTGACTATGGTGAAAATTACCACGGTTTTGATGTTAGTTTGGATTACCATTGACTTAGGGCTTGACGTATTTCAATTTGTTTTAATCCTCTAGTATAAACATGGAATGGTGATCCTTCGACTTCCATTTTGATTGTTTTAAGTTTACCTTCTTCCTTATCTTGGATTTTGAGTTTAATTAAATTAACACATACACTCTTCAGGTAGTGAGATTTGATAGTTCTACTTTTTCTGATTTTACTTGTAAAGCGATTTTTAATAATATTTTTAAATTCCTGAAAAGATTTTATGCTGGCCTCTATACTGATTTTTTCTTTTACTTGTTTGTAAAATTTTGACCTTCAAAAGAAAGTTTAAATTGTTTTTCTTTGTCAGCCGCCTTTAGTTGACCATTGTAAAGTTCGCATTTATCGATGACCTCTTCTACACTTGCACTACTTCCATCGAAATCTGGGCGTAATGAGTTTGCTAATCTCAATTCGGATGAGGTTAGACAACCAATGTTAAAGCAAATATAACAGCGATTCGACACATTTTCTGTATTTTAGTTCAAGAAGTCCTTTCTGACGTTTGCAAATAGTTTTTTCATACCAGATATCAATTCGATATTTGATTCAAAATATTCAGAATACAAAACAAAATGGTATCCTTAAACTTTATCGGATTGGTAGTTAGTTGCATCATTTTGTTGAATTAGTTCTATTTTGAATCAATTCAGTAATTTCAGAAAAATAATTATCTAATTTTTCCTCATATCTTATAGTGGAGAAAAAATTTAAATTATTATTGCATTTGATAAGCATTTCTAACTTGGTCCTTAAATAATTTAGTAGCGATTTGCTGTGTGGTGCTCGTCACCTCTGCTCTCTCATTTCTACTGGATAGTTGATATAATTTTTCATTTGGTTTCAAGTAGAACGAGTACTCTGCCATACTGCTTGTAGTATACTGTTGTTCATCAGTTCTAGTTGGTCATCAAGTTGTATCGGAGTTTTAATTGGTACTTGTAATTCAGTATTCTCTTCGACTGGGTTTCACAAGAGATCCCAGTTTGTTTTACTATTTATTAACCTCTGCAAATTCTCTTGTTTGATAAAAGTATCGTTCAGTGTCAAAATGACAGGCGTATTGTCAGACAAAACTCCTTCACTGTTTTCAAGTAGCACATAGTTTTAAATATCCCTTTTTTGAAATTTATTAAATCTGGTATCTTATTTGAATCTGCTGGCCAATATCTTGATTTACCTCCAGACCGGGACTCGCAGTTTAAACTCCGTCCATCTGCAAACAGCTCCTTGCTCTAATCGGTTAATATCATTGACGAACAAACGAAAACTAAGGGTGATTAAAAAAAAAAATTCTCGACTTAAATTTGTTCGAAAAAATTCTTGTTAGCAAATGAATTAATTAGAAACTTAAAAGCATTTCCTTTTTTTATTCATTTCATTCAATATGATACTCCCACCTTTTTGCATAAATTTATAGACTCGATATTCGGTCAAATTCATTAAGACCTGGGACGGTGCCGAACTGTGGACAACGAAGGAGAAGAATAGCTTTTTCGCATAAACAACTGACAACAGGATTGAGGATCAAAATGACACAAAGAGAAACTTAACCATCGAACAGGTGTACATAGCAAAGATTTTGAAGTAAAGGAAAGAATGCCACGTATTCCCAAATGCTAATGCAGTTTCGGGATTAAACGGTAATACAGCAACAAATGATCAGAGAAGATGGAGACTTCCACTACCTAACTATGGAATGTGCGATAATGTGTTTGTCGGGGTGCCAAGCTAGCTGTGACCAAATCAAGTATTGGACCATATCTGATATAGGTAGATTTTAGCAGGTACATTACGGAGGTGCTGATGAGGAAACTAATAAAAAGAAAAGTGAAGAGATTCTGGGTTTAGATCAGTTAAAAAATGTTTAAGCTTTGACACGATGAAGGTCAAAGAAGTTCTACAGCTAAATACGAACTTGTGGAGTTCTAAAAGGTCATCGCACTTGCAGTAACCTGCAGTTGATTAGACATACCGCTTCTGCTGCGAAAAACTAAGCATTCCAACCTATTCCAATAGCTTGCTAGGTGAAAGGGATAGTTGTACCTTTCTTTTGCATTTTTTGAACATGATCAGCTTTCCATTGATCAATATACGTAAAACCTAGTTTCATTTATTTATTTCGCTATTCATAAAAAATTTCATTCCTATCAAAATATCCGAACTAGTATTATGTTAAAGCAAATTAACCAGTTAAAATTAATCACAATTTATTTGGAAATATGTCAGTCAACAACCATGAAATTTTAAATCATAAGACTAATGCTGAATATTGCCGAGAGGGTTCGTTGTGGCAAATTACCAATTCTACCTTTGTTGGATATCTTCCTTGTGAAAACCTAAGCCAAGATTTATGTATACATTTAAGTCACTGAAGACCACCATTTCAGTCATTGGTGAGTTCTGACACATTTATTTGTGAAAATTTGAAACCATTTGATAAATTTAAATAAAACGATCTCACATTTGTGAATTTCTTCTGTGGTCAAAACCATAAAAAAAAAATTAGATCCTGCCTTTGCAAAAAAATAACAACAACAACACGAGTACAAGATTACCGCACCATTACCATAACTACCACAATCAATGATTAAGTATGATATTTGGTTGTAGATTAGTCCATTCTAAAACATTATGGTATTCGTCTTGATACATGTACATATGTTTCCCGCATTCCGTTGGTGGGAGAGAGTTTCGGTAAGATAAATGCTACAATTTTAAATTATTCAGTATGCTTGGCCTTGCAATCGGTAGAGTACAGCCAGGTGGATTTTTGCCCGCCCAGAACGTGCTCACACTGTAGCCATCGATTTCAAAAGACCTTTCGATGATAAAATATCATAGATGAAAATAAGAAAAAGCGTAGAGGCTAACACGTTTGCGCCACAATTGTTTTTATTTTTTTAAATGAATTCCCACATTTTCCAGAATTTATTGAAAATAAATTGTTTATTTCAATTTTAGCCATTATACATATTTTTTGCACATTTTCTACAATTTATTAACTAAAAGAGGATTTTTTGAAAGTGTGGCAAACTTGCGAAGGTGTTTCTATGACGGATCCCTGAGGGTACAAGCATTTAATGTTTGAAAAACGGTTATGGCACCATCCATAACCACCTCGGAAATGAAGTTCTCAATGGAAGAAACCAGAAGCCCCATATTGGGTAGATCAATTGCTCCTTATTTGCACAGCAAACCCTTGTCCCATTAACGATCGAACGCCGTTGAGATATCGAGTGCTATGATTTGAAATGACACGAAATTAATGAATACATTTGTTTCATTGCTCATCCAGGTATTTCGTCAGATCGAAATTTATTATTGTATCACCGATTAATCATCCTAATTTAATTTCAAAATACAAGTTATGTCCGTATAAATAGTATTGCTTGCATGCGTAGTCTTAACGCGATTTTCAAGCCTCTGCTCACTTATCTGTATTGACCCTTCCCAAAAATATGTGCCTTAAAGATTTGCTGTATGACACTAAATCGTCTTCATTTCTTTAAACAAGATGCTTCATGTTTATTTTTTATAGTAGTTGAATGTTTTATAGATATCGAAGGATATGCCATTCAGAATAATATAATTTGCGAAGTTATATCTTTATTTTATTTTTATTATGCTATTCTCCCATTAAAGGGTTCACTCTCAGCTTGTGCTGGGATTTTTACCTACTATGAACGGCTTCAGAGAAACAAGAGCATAGTTAGGCGCTGTTGGGTGGATTTGTTGTATTAATTGTTTGTGCGGTTTGATATTGTGTCACACACACGTGGTTGTGTATTCAGAAACTTGCGGACTAAACTACACGTGCTCAAAATGACCGCTTTCTGAAGTGTCATGTACGTGTTTTTAGGTAGTTGAAGTGTATTAATGCTATTGTGCAGCGAATGGGGTATGACTCCTGTGGAGGAAAGTACAATGAGCACCGTAATGACACTGTCCATTCTCCACATCTGCCGCACCTCATTCGCCAATGTTGTGGATTTTGTGATTTTTTCGGTGTAACTGTGTTGTAAATTATGTGTGTTTGGTATTGTGATATCTACTATGTATGTGGTTTTGTTTCTATTATCTATTAGTGTAATATCCGGTCTATTGTGTGGTATTGTGTGATCAGTGATGATGCTCCTATCATAATATAATTTATAATAATTATTTTCCAAAACTGTTTCGGGTATATATGTGTAATAAGGTAACGGTGGTCTGTTTATGTTTGTGAGGTTGTACTTAATTGCTAATTTTTGGTGTATTATGTTTGATACCTGATTGTGTCGGTGCAAATACTCCACCTGCGCAAGAGACTGGCAAGCACTAGTGATGTGTTGTATGGTTTCTGATGCACTGCCACAACGCCTACAGCGGTCTGATTGCGTATTTGTATCGTGTATAATGAATTTCTGATAATTCCGCGTGTTGATTATCTGATCCTGGATAGCCAGCATGAATCCTTCAGTCTCCGGCAAGACATCTCCAATACTTAGCCATTTGTTCGACGCTTCATTGTCGATATGAATTTGGCTTAGGTCATGTTGATGCCTTCCGTGGAGCGACTTCTGAGACCATGCTAACATTTTATCCTGATCAGTAATACTACTGGGTTCATTTGAACTATCAGAATGGCATAAGTTTAATGGTGTGTATTTTGTGTCTGCTTTAACTATTGCGTTATGTAGTGGTGATGTGTTTTGTTTAGAGTAAAAATATTCCCGGAGCTTGTGTATGATTTTGTGATGCAGATTGGAAATGTCTATTAGGCCTCTTCCACCTATTTTCCTAGGTAGGGTCAGCCTTTCTATCGCAGATTGTGGGTGATGTTTTCTGTATTTTGTGAGTGTGGTACGTGTTAATCTTTCTAACGTTTGAAGATCAGTTTCTGTCCAGTGTATAATACCAAATGTATATGTCAGAATTGGGATTGCGTATATATTTATTGCTCTAAATGAATTCTTTGAGTTTAAGTATGTTTTGAGTATATGTGTAAGTCTGTTTTTGTATTTTTGTATTATTTGTGTTTTGGTACTTGTGTGATTTATATAGCGAGATTGAAGGAAGCCAAGATATTTGTAAGTATCCCCCTCTTGCATTGATTGAATTATCGAACCATCCTCAAGTTCGATACCCCCAAACTCCTGTCGCCCTCCGCTAATAAGCTGTATCCTGCACTTGTCCAAACCAAACTGCATTTTGATGTCGGAAAAAGAATGATATCAGGATTAATTTTGTACAAGTGCAAAACCTTCACCAACCATGAGTGAGGAACAGAGTCAAAGGCTTTTTGGTAATCTATAAACGTTGTAAACAGATTACGCTTCTTAGTATGCGCTTGATTAAGTACCACTGAGTCAATGATTAATTGCTCTTTACACCCTTGTGACTCTGGCCAACATCCTTTTTGTTGCTCCGCTAATATACTATGGTCCGTTATATGTTTTTGTATGCGGTGCGAAATGCATGTTGTAATTATCTTGTATATTGTCTGTAAACATGTGATCGGCCTATATTTGGATGGATCCGTGATATTATTTTGTTTCGGTAACATATACGTAATCCCATCTGTTAAAAAATCGGGCATCTCCTGCGGATTTGTTATAAATTTGTTTATATGTTGAGTTAAATACGGATGCACACTTGCGAATTTCTTGTACCAATAATTTTGAATTTTATCTGTACCGGGGGCTTTCCAATTATGTGTATGATTTATGATGTCTGTAAGTGTGTCTTGTGTGATACATGGGAAAATCATCTGTGGAATATTGTGTGTTCTGGTCGCCTCATCTGTGATCCAAGATGCCTCACTATTATGTGAGACACCTGTTTCCCAAACTCCAGACCAAAACCTGTGTAAATCTGCAGAAGAAGGCGGCTATCAGTGTTCTCTGTATCGTTCTTTGCAAGTTTTCTATAGAACTGTCCCTCATTTTGTGAGAATATTTTGTTCTGCATTTTTCTGTCTCGACTTTGCCTGTACCGTGCAATACGACCGGACAAAGCCGAGAGTTTTTGTGTTAGTGTATCTATGTACTGAATGATTGTGTTATTTAAAGGTTCGTGTGTTGAATGTATTTGCGCTTTCTGTATAATGTTTGTGACGAGCCTTACCAGTCTCCCTGATCGATTTCCTAACTTATATTGCTGGAGACGCCCCAGATCCTGACGAATCCTCTCAATCTTACCCTGCAATCTGCGCTCCCAACCTGGCATCAAAGATGACACGTTAGGATAATTGGGATTGTTAACTGTACCACCCATAAATTTAACTGCAGTCACAGCAGCACAGTATACAAAATTGTGAATCTCACCAAATGTTCATTTGCGCCAACACAAGCAGGTAAAATATTGGTGTTAATTATGTGAACTGTTTGTGCAAGTTTCCTTGATGTATGTAGTTTTGGTATTTGTGGTTTTAATGTTGGATTTAATCCAGTGTATTGTGTAAGCGTGTTTTGAAAAATGTGTGTAAGCTGTTGTGTTAATATATCTGATTGTGTTGTTGTATTCCGAATTATGGTAGGAGCAACGTCATCTAATTGTGTGTAAATTTGTATTTGGTGCATGTTGTACTGACACCTCAGAAGCAATATCACTTTGGCCACTATTTATTTCTTCAGCAACCTCATCCCTAATCTGCTGAAGAACAAACTCGGGTAGAAGGCCATTCCTAACAATTGCTCTGCGTCGATCCGCAAGATTCTGAATAGTGACAGTTATGTTTGGGTATTTGTGTGTAAAAATTTGGTGTAATGTATGTCTGTAAGATGTTGTGTCAGTTTCTAAATGTGTGATAGTGTAATATGTTCTCATGATAAATTTATTTATTTGTGGCATCCATTTCATGCGAACACGTGGTAAATTTGCCAATGTGGTCGCTGGTAAAATAGTGTCCAGCGAAACATCATTAACAGGTTGGGGAATTATGGCCGTACTGTTTCGGGTCATCCCGATCGCGGCCCGCCCATTCAACCGTCATTCACCATCGGCTCGTATGCTGTCACTTCCAGCGATGGCTCCAGAAGTGCCCTGACGTTCCTCAGGTAGCGTCCTTATAGTACGGTTACGTAAATTTTTCTCCATTCTTGGGTTCGGTATTGTTTATAGTCTGTCTACCAAAGACTACTAATTATTTACTCCAGTTAGTTGGGCAAGGGGCCCGGTTATTCCCTCGGGCTCTGGGTTATCACTAATTTGGGTTAAACTAAAATGTACATACCAATAAATGTTCCAAAACAACAATTTTCTCAACTACAATATTAATTTTGTTAATCACGAATTTAAATAATTTAGAGCAATTTTGATTTTTTTTGAATTTTTCACGCACGAAATTTTATTTTTTTTTTTTTTTTTTTCCGCTCGCCTGACACGAAAGTCAAAGCATCTCCTTATTATTATTATTATTATTATTATTATTATTACTATGAAAAAATTATTACGAAAAGAAAGACATTTTAATTTATTTTAAACTTATTATATATTTGTTTCTAAATATATACAGGGTATCCGGGTTTGGGATGCTGATCCGTCATGGGGTGATTCCTTGGTTCATTCTGAGAAACAAATCGTATGTGGAGAGGGGATCCATCTTTGATATCCTTTGAGATACAGGGTGTTTAAAAAATTTGGTTCAGAAAAAAAGTACAACCAAATATTAAACTGTAACTTCCAAAATATTTATCGGAGAGCAACCAACTTAGTCTTATTTGGTTGGTAATCGTATAGGCTAATATTAAGGTTTAAGTGGTTATCTTGTATCTGCATCCGTTTGAGAGCTACGGTGATTTAAAGTAAAAAAAAAAATATTTGTTTTTTATTAAATCGAGTTTTTCTCAAAAAAAAACCGTTATAATTTTTTCTTTTGTTTATTTAATTTTAATTTGTCATGATCTCCTCTACAATCCCTCAATACAAAGTTTGGGTCGAGGAGTTATAAAAGGTGCTCAAAATGTCCTCCTTGTGATTGAATACATGGTAATATTCGTTTAAGTATGCCTTTGGTTATTTCAATTCTTGGTAATTCTTCCCTTATCTGTTGTGCTGCTGTGTGTATTCGTTGTATAAGTTCTTCTTTTGTTTCAATTTCTTTTGAGTATACAAGCGCCTTCATCCTTCCCCATACATAAAAGTCCAATACCGTAAGATCGGGGGATTATGCAGGCCAATGAATTGGACCATTTCTTCCAATCCAATTATTTGGATAATTTTCGTTAAAAAAATTCCTAACATTATTATGGTAGTGACAAGGTGCACAATCATGTTGTTATGTATGCGAGAATCTACTTAAAATGGGAACATCATCAAAAAGGAGTGGCAAATCGTTTTGTAAAAATTGTAAATAACGTTCACCATTTAATCTAGGTGGTAATATAAATGGTCCAATTAATTTATCGCCAATTACACCAGCTCATACGTTTACACTGAATCGGTGCTGAAATGATATTTGTTTTTTCGAATGAGGATTTTCAGCAGCCCACGTGTGTAGATTGTGAAAGTTTGTTATGTCATCTCTTGTGAATTGAGTTTATCCGTCTATAGGATACGTTTCACAAAACTTGCATTGTCCAAATTCCTTTCCATCAACAAATTACAAAACTCCAAGCTTGTAGTGCGGTCTATCGGTAATAGTTGTTGAACGGGTGTTGTATGGTATGGATGAAAATTCTCCTTGTGCAATACTTGATGAATTCGATAGCGAGAGACGTTTAATTGTAAAGCGAGCCTCCTTATGCTAATAGAAGGATTTGCTGTTACATTACGGATTATACCTTCGTCGACATCCAAATGGTTTGGTGAGACTGAATGGGGCTCCGCCCGGGTATTTGATCTTGTTACGATATTTGGCAGTCTCCTATGAATATTTATAAATACTCTTGCGTCAGGAATGCGACGTGTTGGAAATCTGAGTTGATATTCATTGCGAGCTCGTGCTGCATTACCATCGCAAAATCCGTAAACAAAATGGATATCAATGTACTCCTCACCTGAGAACTGTGCCATTATAATATTAATTTTATTAAATTAATTAAAATTTTGATTCACAACACTGATAAAACACTAGATAATATCTCGAAACTAATGACTGAATCTGAAAATATTTAGTTTTTGTTTTTTCAACATTTAAACAAATGAGTTGATAATCATCGCCTACTGTTTTACAGATCAAAATAAAATTGGTAAAATATTAACACTATAACATCTCTTAATTAATTAGATAATATTGATTGAGAATAAACGGAAAACGGAATACGAAGAAAACTATGGCACGTGGGTACAAATAATGTGTTCGGGGATTGTAGAGGAGATCATGACAAATTTAAATTAAATAAACAAAAGAAAAAATTATAACAGTTTGTTTTAAGAAAAACTCGATTTTATAAAAAACAAATATTTTTTTTTTACTTTAAATCACCATAGCTCTCAAACGGATGCAGATACAAGATAACCACTTAAACCTTAATAATAGCCTATACGATTACCAACCAAATAAGACTAAGTTGGTTGCTCTCCGATAAATATTTTGGAAGTTACAGTTTAATATTTGGGTGTACTGTTTTTCTGAACCAAATTTTTTAAACACTCTGTATCTCAAAGGATATCAAAAATGGATCCCCCCTCCACATCCGATTTGTTTCTCAGAATGAACCAAGGAATCACCCCATGACGGATCAGCATCCCAAACCCGGACACCTTGTATGCGTGTTTAACTAATATAAAATTTATTTTATTTTTTAAAATATATTTTTATCCATTGATTTGATATAAATTGACGTGCTCAGGTTGGGATTTAAAAATTGCTTGTCTACTCATAAGAAGTTAAATTAGCTATAGTTAGCTATTAGTTTTTGTTGAAAAATTTTAAATTCCCATTTTCCCAATATCGACTTGGCGGAATATATGGTAGGGTATGGCAGGGAATATGTCTTGTATGTAATCATAACCCGCTCGCCAACAATTTAGAATATCAAACAAATTAAGTGCACCACAAATAAGAATGACACACATTTATTGAATATTTTCCAAAAATACGCGGAGATATCTAAAAATATCTAGCTTGTGAAAAATATTAAATTAAAAAATTTCGGAAATTTTTATTTTTACTTTTTTTTGCTTTAAACATATTTTTGAAGCGGCACACTTCGAACTAATTAAAAAAAAATAGAATCGATGAACGCGGAGTAATTAAATTTAACATTGTATAGCGCACCCACTTCCCCAAATGCCTCCTATTAATCATTTTCATCCTACGTGTTATACAAATATAATTACCATAAATGCGTCACAGATCATGTCAAATGAAAATATTATTTTTAAATTTTCATATTTTGTTTTTACATCTTTAAAAATAAAGTCGGAGAAAAATTTCCCAAATTAAACTTGTTATCAATTATTATAAAATGGATCATGATTATTTTAATTTTTAACTCATTAAAGTCTATTATATAATATTTCAACCCTTTTTTATTTTTACATTATATGCCTTAATAATTTTTATGCTAGTCATAATTTTTTCAACTCCCTAAATAATAAATTTTCCTCCTCAAGTTCATTAAAAAATTTTAATGAACTTCCTAAACAAAATTACATCACAAAACTGAATTTTTAATTTCCCTTATTATTGTTTAAAAAAATTTTCCTGTTTTAATGAGCATAACAATCTTGTCCTTTTGTCCCTTTTTTTTGTGTAAAGTTTTCCCTGATTATAATAATTATTTTTCCAAGCAATTATAAAATAAAAGTCAACAGGTTGTTTTTTGTTAAGTTTTTGTTGTTTTTTATTTTATTTTAAACACGAGTTTTAATTTTCTCACAGTGTTTCTCACACCAGTGATGAATAAATTTTTCCTCATTCCAGTTTTTTTTTTGTTTTTGTAATTTTTCACTGAGATTTAATTTTTTTTTTTTAGACACCTCTTTTAGTACTATAATAATTCATTCATTATACACGGTTAATATAAAAATTTGCAATATTAATCGAATAATTTTTTAAAAACATTTTAAACCGTTTATGCCAAATCTTCGGTTTTAGTCAAAATTAGATATATTGGTATTACGTAACAATTTGTTATACTATACAAAACTTTTCCTTTCACAAATTTTTGTTCGTCTAGATTAAGGAAAAAAATGTATTTACTAAGTGTCCTTCACCATGTCAATTTAATGTGGCAATTTTCTATGAACAGCTGATTTTGTATGTAACAAAAAACAACATTAAATAGACTTTATCAAGGATACTTTGTAAATACGTAAATGTTTATCTTAGTCTAGGATAAACAATAACTTCTTTGTTTTATGAAAAGAATAGTACATAAATTGTTATGTAATTATTCTATTACTTCAGATATGTGTAATTATGGATAAAAATGTGAAACTTTTCTTTTGAATTTTTTTGGTTAATTACCTTGAAAATGGTTTCAAGAAAATTTCGCATTTTTAATTTAATTTGCCAGTTAAGCCGTTGTAAAACCTTTAACTAAATTATGTCGTTGCTGAGGTCCTTTGATGGGGAGTAAAAAGAGGAATCAACCAAAATCTAAATGGAAAAACCTCCAACATTCATGAGGTGCTGACTCAAGGCTGGGCAAATTACATTACACTGAGTAATTAAAATACTTTTCCGAGTTACAGCAAACTCAGTAATTAAAATACAAATTACAATTACTTTCGAGTGGAGTAATTAAAATACAAGTTACAATTACTTTGAATTGTCATTTGTAATTAAAATACAAATTACAATTACTTTACATTTGTAAATTGATAAATTTGATTTGACAAAATTCATTTAGTGAAAAAACGTATCATTAGAAACAGATTATTATGATAAGTTTTATGCTGATGACTCTGGAACCAAATTTTAATAAGCCTTGTAGAAATTTAAATAAGAAATTTCCAAAACTGGGGAATTTAAGTAATTAAAATACAAGATACAGTTACTTGGAGAATGAGTAATTAAAATACAAATTACAAATTGTAATTTGTATTTTAATTACGTAATTCAAATACATGTAATTCGTTACTGCCCAGCCTTGCCTAATTAAAAAATCCTAATCCATACGAATCGTTCGTTTAGTAAAAGTTCTACAAAATTATATTTATGAAATCGCATTCAACAATTAAGGGCCAATATCGGCCATTGCCAACAATGATGATAAAGGTTTGGCTAGCACATGGAACGGGCCCTTCAATTACCCAGTCAAAAACCCTAATCCATACGAATCGTTCGTTTAATAAAACTTCTACAAAATTATATTTATGAAATCGCACTCAACTCTTAAGGGCCAATATCGGCCATTGCCAACAATGATGACAAAGGTTTTGCACTTGGAATAGGCCCTTTAATTACCACAAGTCAAAGCACTTGGAATATGCCCTTTAATTAACTAGTCAAAACCCCTAATCCATATGAATCGTTCGTTTAGTAAAAGTTCTACAAAATTATCTTTTTGAAATCGCACTCAACACTTAAGGGCCAATATCGGCCATTGCCAACAATGATGACAAAGGTTTGGCTAGCACTTGGAATAGGACCCTTAATTACCTAATTAAAAAACCCTAATTTATACGAATCGTTCATTTAGTAAAAGTTCTACAAAATTATATTTATGAAATCGCACTCAACACTTAAGGGCCAATATCGGCCATTGTCAACAATAATGACAAAGGTTTGGCTAGCACATGGAATAAGCCCTTTAATTTCCTAGTCAAAAATCCTAATCGATACGAATCGTTCGTTTAGTAAAAGTTATACAAAATTATATTTTTGAAATCGCACTCAACACTTAAGGGCCAATATCGGCCATTGCCAATAATGATGATAAAGGTTTGGCTAGCACATGCAATAGGATCCTTAATTACCTAATTAAAAAACCCTAATCCATGCGAATCGTTCGTTTAGTAAAAGTTCTACAAAATTATATTTTTGAAATCGCACTCAATCCTCAAGGGTTAATACCGGCCATTGTCAACAATGACGACAAAGGTTTTGCACTTGGTATATAGGCCCTTTAATTACCACAAGTCAAAGCACTTGGAATAGGCCCTTAAATTAACTAGTCAAAACCCCTAATCCATATGAATCGTTCGTTTAGTAAAAGTTCTACAAAATTATATTTATGAAATCGCACTCAACCCTTAAGGGCCAATATCGGCCATTTCCAACAATAATGACAAAGGTTTGGCTAGCACATGGAATAGGCCCTTTAATTTCCTAGTCAAAAATCCTAATCCATGCGAATCGTTCGTTTAGTAAAAGTTCTACAAAATTATCTTTTTGAAATCGCACTCAATTCTTAAGGGCTAATACCGGCCATTGCCAGCAATGGTGACAAAGGTTTGGTTAGCACTTGGAATAGGCTCTTTAATTACCACAAGTCAAAGCACTTGGAATAGGCCCTTTAATTACCTAGTCAAAAACCCTAATCCATACGAATCGTTCGTTTAGTAAAAGTTCTACAAAATTGTATTTTTGAAATCGCACTCAACCCTTAAGGGCCAATATCGGCTATTGTCAACAATGATGATAAAGGTTTGGCTAGCACTTAGAATAGGACCCTTAATTACCTAATTAAAAACCCCTAATTTATACGAATCGTTCATTTAGTAAAAGTTCTACAAAATTATATTTTTGAAATCGCACTCAACACTTAAGGGCCAATATCGGCCATTGCCAATAATGATGATAGAGGTTTGGCTAGCACATGGAATAGGATCCTTAATTACATAATTAAAAAACCCTAATCCATACGAATCGTTCGTTTAGTAAAAGTTCTAATAAATTACATTTTTGAAATACCACTCAACCCTCAAGAGCCAATATCCGCAAGTGCCAACAATAATGACAAAGGTTTGGCTAGCACATGGAATAGGCCCTTTAATTACCTAGTCAAAAACCCTAATCCATACGAATCGTTCGTTTAGTAAAAGTTCTACAAACTTATCTTTTTGAAATCGCACTCAATTCTTAAGGGCTAATACCGGCCATTGCCAGCAATGGTGACAAAGGTTTGGCTAGCACTTGGAATAGGCCCTTTAATTACCACAAGTCAAAGCACTTAGAATAGGCCCTTTTATTACCTAGTCAAAAACCCTAATCCATACGAATCGTTCGTTTAGTAAAAGTTTCATTCATTGCCAACAATGATGACAATTACCTAATTACAATTCTGGACAAATTACATTACACTGAGTAATTAAAATACTTTTCCTAGTTACAGCAAACTCAGTAATTAAAATACAAATTACAAATACTTTACATTTGTAAATTGATAAATTTGATTTGACAAAATTCATTTAGTGAAAAAACGTATCATTAGAAAAAGATTATTAAGATTAGGTTTTATGCTGATGACTCTGGAACCAAATTTTAAAAAGCCTTGAAAAATGTAAATAAGAAATTTCAAAAACTGGGGTAATTAAAATACAAATTACAATTACTTAGAATTTAAGTAATTAAAATACAAGATACTGTTACTTGGAGAATGAGTAATTAAAATACAATTTACAAATTGTAATTTGTATTTTAATTACGTAATTCAAATACATGTAATTCGTTACTGCCCAGCCTTGGGTGCTGTGATCCTGGCTTAACCCAACAATTCTAATTTTTTAATAGTTGGTTAATCATGTTGCCGATCACTTGCTATAAACTTCATTATAAATGAGCTCATATGCTCAAAATCGTGAGTTTAGCCTGAGAAGTATTTTCGTGAATAAATAAATTTAAAAAAAAAAATAATAATAAGGACTCGTTAACGGCCGAGCGACTCCACTGCAGCTAATCCTGCCAGTCCGTATAACTGTGACAAACCCCTCGCTAAAATTAAAGATTATTTCTGATTTTTATTTCTTTAGTTATTCGTTTACCTTTATTTTGTAATTACAGATTGGTTTATTTATACTTCTTTAAAGCTAGGTAGCCAAATTTTCTGTATGGTAAATCATTCCTGAGTTAATACAGTTTTTGTAAAGAAAGAAAAAAAAAACCTAACAAAATTCAAAAACATGTATAGCGCTTCTAATTTTAGTCACACGAGGAAAGGAAATAGTGCAAATTAATCTAGTACAATATTTAATCATGAACTAATCGAAATTAATATTAAAACTAAATAAACATTGCACTTTAAAAAATCGTAAAAGAAACTTAATTTCCATACTATTACTTTTTGATTTAACAAAAAATATCAAAATAGTGGCGATAATCTTGCGAACAAATCAAGATGTGTGTAAAAAAGTATAAAACGTGTGTTAACCCTTTATTAGTTTTGTTTACATAATTTAGATAAATTAGTTAGATTATACCACGGGTGGGCCCTAACTATTTATTAAGAGAAAAAAACGTTGTTGGTGTTCAAGTTTATTACGATTTATTTTTAATTAACTTTGAGTTTAAATACAGATTTAGAAAATCCGTGGTTAGTAGTTTTATACTGTTGTATGGGTAGTATATAAGCATATTGTATATAGTTGACAAATAACTAGCATTTGATTGCTGCCAAAACTGCGCTTCGACGTGGATCTTTTTGAAGACTTCATTTGGTTGTTTACGCTGCGGATTCTCTGTATGATACACGAAGGTACTTATTATATATTATTTAATAAAATGTTCAATACATAATTACTTGATTCATTTTTCATAATTTTGAGTCCTTGATAAATAAAATAATATGTGTGTGTGTGTGTGTGTTATTTAAAACCCAAAGGTGTGGAAATCATAAAAATTATTAATTGTGTTGATTACATGAAAATTGTAGCCACTTTAATCGTCCAAACGAACGTTATATTCGCCGCCTCATTGCAATGTTTGGCTCAACTGGCTCTATACTCGATCAACCAAAGTAAGTGTATTGTTGTAACACCCGGTCACACGAGAATATTACCGCTGTCCGCAATAGTGTGCCCAAATCTCCAAGGCTAGTTTTATCAGCAAGACGATGGTATGGGCCGCGCAAGTGGCGAAACAATCGCTCTACTGCATCAAAAGTTTCCTGAATGCGTAATTTTACTAAACATTGATTTATTCTTGTATAGAAATATGGTAAGTCACTTTGATATATAAGCAAGGATCGATTTCGCTTTTTCGAAGACGAAAAATTACCTTTGTGGCGCCTTATTAATGAAAAATGTCGTCTAAAATTAAATCAAAAGTGGCTGGCTATTTGAACGATATTATTTTAATACATAACGGCATCGACTGACAATAAAATATTGTAGAAATTTCACTCTATTTGCTTTCGATTCAAATTTAAAATCCCGGCATTAAAATAAAAACATTTTAAAAAAGGTGTTAACTCTACGATTTGTTTCCCGAACACGTATGAAGCGTTTCAATTTGGAGTAGTGTTCCTACGCCCATGTCAAAGTATGGGGGTTATATATATATATATATATATATATATATATATATATATATATATATATATATATATATATATATATATATATATATTGTTCTTGTGATTACTAGTTAAAAGAGAAACCAGAAAGGAAAATCAACGGCAAATGATAAAAGATTTGACAAGGAACCTTGGAATTGGCCATGCAACAACCCCTAATCATTTAAATTGTTTGTAAGATGGATGTTTGGATCGCGGGGTACATACTTGAGGCATGATAGGAGGGTGGGGTACGGTACTTGGGGCGTGATAAAATTATTTTTCTGTTCATCTCTAACATGGGACGGCACTTGGGGCGTGATAAAAATACTTTTCTAGGGTATCTTTAACAAGGGAGGGGTATGTTTACTTGAAGCGTGATAAAAATATTGTTTTAGGATATCTCTAACAAGGAGGTAGGGTACTTGGGGCGTGATAAAAAAATTTTTCCTGGGTTTCTCTAATAACGGGGGTACGGTGCTTGAGGTGAAATAATAATAAAGGAATTTTCAATGATGACTTTAATTTTTTTTTTTTTTTTTTTTGAAGGATATGCAAACAACTGTGACACAAAAAAGCATGATAACTTATTCGATCAGACAGTATCTTTCGATCAGATGAGCGAATCTAACACTTTGTTGACGAAGTCTAGCTGAAATCAGTATCGTCAAAATCTGCCTTTTATATTTTTGTAATCAGGAGCTGATTACAAATCAAGTAAAAGTTATACGCATTACGAACTCAATACTTAACAGAGTTTCAGTCTTTAGACACCCTTAATATCACCCAAACTAACAAGTTTTGAACCTTGGCGTCTGCCTCAAAAGATTCTTGAGTTTTTTTTTATTTATTTTGATCCTTGGTCGTATGACATAGTTCAGCTTAATTTTCGTCCTACTTTGAAATGCACTAAATAAGCAACGCAATGACATTCAGGCTAACTACCTGAATTTTCATGAGTATCAAATCATCATTGACTACAGGCTCACTATCTATGATGTTAATGACGAATGCAAACATTTCAGCAACCCCTTTGATACTGTATAAGATGTTCAGCATATGTGAAGTTAAATCTATATCAGAGTAAATCTACACAAATCAGAAAAGTAATTTCGATTATTGTGAATATCTAATCTATATTTCTAAGAGAGAACTTCATGTATGTATGTCTGTTTCGAATGCGCTTCAGCCGCTAGACTGACCGTCTAGAAAATTTTGTCATACATAACTTGTGTAAAGTGGACAAATTTAAGAAATGTTTTTCTTTTAAAATTGTTTTCCTTCGGCTACTTCCCGAACAAACGTTCGTTAAATTTTCGAGTTTTTCTTAATAACTTGGACAAATTTTAGCCGATTTGTGTCATTTTGTATGAAACATTGATTCGTCTCTGTCGCGCAAGAAAGCACTTAGTTTTACTACGGCAACAACTGGAGACTCTGCTGATTTATTAATTAACGGAGGAATATGCTATTCACTTTTTAAACTGCCTGTATCAATCGGTGAAACATCGGTCTCAGGATTCAGGATTGAAAGTGATGATGCAGAAGATATTCTTCGTACAAAATTGATTATTATAAATGAGTGTACTATAGCATCCAGTTATAATCTTAATAAAATTGACCAGTTACTACACGAAGGTATGCAAGCAAACGTTCTTTTTCCACATGGAATGCGTTGGTTCAATCAAGCTTAAAGTATTCAAAAAACTGGAACAGTTTTGTGAATCTGAGTTTAGTAGAGAACATGAGATGCGTAGACCAAGACTGTAATAATTAGAGAGACTTGACACTTTTGAAATTCCAGAAAACTTAATTTGTACAATGATTTGGTAACAGAAACTTTTGGAAAAACAATTTCTTCAAATGACATCCCTCCTTTGTCGATAACAGTAATTATATGCCCAAAGACGTTGATGTGGACAAAATCAACAATCAAATTATTGATTTGCTTCACTCACAAAGTCGAGTGTATACAGATGAAGTCGATACAGAATATAAAATTGAATCCGGTTGAATTACCTCAACATACTAAATAAGGATTATGCAACGGTACACGATTAGTTGTGCAAAGCATGAAACATAATGTGAGGCAGAAGTGCTCCATAATACCAGTATCGAAGATATAACTAGCCGACTACAAGTCTTAGAGGATCGTTACCCCACGTTCAATGAACTCGAACTTCAGTTATTCGAGAGCCTAACGTATAACCCCATAACCGAAGTTGTGAATGAAATTTATTATAAGTGGCGTGCTTTATTCATGAGAGCTAATAGTAAACACGGGCAACATGGAATAAATACCACTCATGATTTAAATACTATACTAGAACAATTCATCGGTCAACAAAAGAAGTTATATGAAGGTGTGAATACGTCTCAACACGTGCGACTCCCTAAAATTAATATCGAGCAGTTTTCGGGTAATTACAAAAATTGATATTTTCATAACCTATTCCGAACCACAATACACCATAACCAAAATATCAGCGACGTCCACAAATTGCACTGAAAGGTTTACTATCAGGTGAAGCGGCATCTCTTATACGACATATTCTCCTCACAGAAAATAATTATGCAGAAGCGTGGGACAAGGTACACGCAAAATCACGTGCCGGGGAACTTCAGCCCATTTGAGCACTGCTGGACTCAGGCTCTCAATCCACATTTGTGACCGAATCCACTGCATAACGCCTAGGCCTACAACGATGTCAAGCTTCCATATCTATTTACAAACTAGCATCTACATCAGCTAAACAAACAAGGGGAAAAATTGATATGACCATATTTATTCACAAATAGATCAGAAATACAATTTAAATATCACGGATCATATCATTGGCAACATAATCAAATTATTAGCATCGAAACCAATCACTTTTCAAAAGGAAATCGCAGGAGCACACCTCGCTGATCCGGAATTTTTTAAACCAAATAAAATTGACTTGTTACTCGGAGCAGACGTATTTTTTGAAATCCTTAACTCCGAAAAACGGGCAGTGGATGGTTTCCCAATATTGCAGGGGCCGATGCTGGGCTAGTTCATCGCAGGGATATTTGACAATCAATCGTCAAAACATTGTCAATCTACACGCCACGACTGATTCAATCAGGCAAACGACCAACGATGACCTTAAGCAGTCTTTAGGTCAGACTATTCAAGCAGCATACCAGCCAAGTACTAGAATTTTATGATGCATATCAATCCTTCATAAACGAGTACAAAAATCTTGGACATATGACGCATATGCCAAGTAATAATGTTCCGAAGGGGAATGACGCGAAGTATTTTCAACCACATCACACTGCTATCAAGGCCAGCAGCAGTACCACAAAGTTGAGAGTCGTTTTCGATGTTTCGAAACAGACATTTCTATTATTTTGCTAAAATTTCGAAAACATATAATTGTCCTAGTTTCCGCCATCGAAAAAAAGTATCGGCAAATCCGTATAACCTCTGACGACGCCAATTTTTAATTGATCACAATGAACAGCTAATGGCGTACAAATTAAATACTATTACATATGGCACTGCGTGTGCATCTTTTCTAGTAGTAAAATCACTAAAAAAAACTACATAGAAATACCGGTCATTATACCCCAAGGCGAAACAGATAATCAAAAACGAATTCTACATTGATGACATGCTGACAGGATGTGATAGCATTTAGGAAGCCATGCTACTTAAAGAACAGCTTGGAAAGATATTAAGTTCCAGCGGATTTATGTAATTTACGGAAATAAAAATTCAACGCATACGAATTTTTGAACTCATTTCCAGCCCGTGATATACAAAACATTTCAAAATTAATTGAAGAAGTGGAATGCAGAAACAGACACATGTTCTATCAAGGTGCACACCACAGTGTTTGTTTGTTTTTATCTCTGTCATCTTTTCTGGGGCTCAAGGCACTCCCAACTCTTTCGTAGTTCGCTTTTTACGTCCTACCTTACGCAGTAGGCAAATCGATGACATACGGCTATATATCCGTTTTCGTTTAAACTACCTGCGCATTGCATTGCTTCATGCCAACCTATAATGCTGATATAAAAGGTGGGTTGGCCCATGGATTCCGCACTCTCAACAGCTCATAAATGTGTCTCATCCTAAATGTGTTCATCTTCATCATCGATCATAATCAGATGATGAAAAATTTTTTTTGCATCCCACCCCTTTAGGGATTCGAACCCGGTACCTCCCAATCCAACCGCCACAGCTTTAACCACTGTGCCGTTTGCTCGGTGTAACAGCAAAATAAACTTGACAAAGCGAAGAATACTGTGAACTGCATCGAAAGTATGTATATGATCCCTTAGGGTGACTTGCACCAATAATAATACTATTCAAAATATTAACGCAGAAAATTTAGCTTCAAAAAACCGAATGGTATTCCAATTTACCCAATAGCATCACAAATTCATGGCACAGTATTTACCAATCGTTACCAGCATTGGAGTCAATTAAAATCTCTTACATATGTAATCCAAAATAACTGCAGCTGCATGCTTTTTATGATGCCTCGCAATCAATGAGAGTGGCGAAGTTACCACCAACAACATATAAGCGAAAAATAAAGTTGCTTCGATCAAACAGATATCATTACCTCGATTGGAATTTTTCGGGGCAGTTCTGTTTTCCAAGTCAGTCAAATTCTGTGCAGAGTCTCAATCGTATTATAGCATAAATGTATTCGCATGGGCCGATTCGACGATCGTCCTTCATTGGTTATCCGACGTTCCTCGACGATGGATAAGCTTAATTTGCAATAGAACTGCAACATATTGAATCAAACCAAAAACCAGCAGATATCATCTTTGGAGGAGTCAAACCACAAATTTGAGTTAACCTGAGTCCAATTGGCCAAAACCAAAGTAGACAATAGCAGAAATGAATGACGGCGCGCTAGAAGAGAGGTCCAAATATGTGAACATATTGACAGAGGTAACCAAGAAGAATGATATCACTGAAAATCTACTTACAAAATTCTTGTCTTGGTTCAAAATACGGAAAATAGTGGTTTATATTTTGAGAATTTTTTGCACCATCACGATGGAAACAGCTTGCAAAACAACCAAATAAAACGGTAACTCCAACTGAGCTACATAAAGCGAAATACGTAATCCTTCAACAATTTGCTACATTCATATACAGAAGATGATGTTGGAAATATACACGAAGTAAGTGAAAATACTGATTTAATTAACAAATTAAATTATTTGGGCAATGTTACGATTTTTATTAATTCTTATAAACCGTGCACTTCTTTTAGTGCATATTACCCGGAAATAACTGCGCGTTACACAAAATTTTTTATCGACAGACTAAATTGTTGGTTTGGACTTTAATAAATTACCTACGACTGTGCAAGTTTTGTCATTTTTAACACTTTAACTACCGGCCGGTCAAAATGACCGGTTATACATATATTGAATTGAATTTTTTTTAATTATTATGTTAATATTTTTTTGGAAGTTTATGATGAATTTTAACATAATTACTTTGTTGTCATATTAAAAATCATCACAGATTCCCACAAAAATATTAACATAATAATAAAAAAAATTGAATTCAATAAATGTATAACCGGTCATTTTAACCAGTCGGTAGTTCTAGTGTTAAGTGTCGCAGCTAATGGTAGTTATAATCTATATATAATAAATAAACAGATTATGATTTTATTTTGTAGGTTGTTATCAGAAAAATGTCAGCACGATTTTCTTCTTGGGCTTTCGCAACGTCAATATCCAAGTACATCGATCTTGTTAGCGTAGCCTTCGATGAAATTCTTGCACCGCGCTACAAAAAATTTCCTAGTGCAAGAATATTTTAAATATATTTAAGTATATTTGATTTTTTTTTTTTTACCATTTTGCACATAATAAAGGAATAATAATTAATTTGAACCAAGTTTTTATGAAATGACCTCCAAAGCAGTGCTGTATTTATTTTAACTAACTCAAGCATTTTTAATGCACTCGTACTTCTATACTAGATATGTACGCTTGTTATGCTGCCGATACACGGTGCAACTTGGTTGTACAACTGGTCTGCAGACTAGTCAAGTTGTATCGTTTGTAGGGCAGTTGTACAACCATTTTAAAGGTTCGAAGCTAGGTTGCAAGAAAATCAAAAAATTTTGATTTTTATAGGCGGAGCCAGTGGTTGTACGACCAAGTTGCAATGTGTGTGGACAAGTTGTCCAACTTAAATGACATTTTATGTTTATTGGGAATTTTAATACCGTTATTGACGAAGATTATAACTAAACCACATAAAACGAGCTAAATATTTTATTAAAAAAGAATAAGTTTCTTTAATTGCAATGGCTGTAGTTAATAATCAGTTGTGGAGAGACTTTTTTGAAGAATTCGAACAATGTCCAGAATTATGGAAAGTTAAAAGTTCTGTGTACAAAAATAAAGATAAAAAGCAAAAAGCATGGGAGAAATTGTTAACCATATATAAAAACTTAGATAGTGAGGCTACAATTTCAAGTTTAAAGAATAAAATAAACAACATAAGAAGCTGCTATCGCCGCGAACTTAATAAGGTTATAAAAAGTGAGAAATCTAAAGTTGGTGACGATGAGGTATACGTCCCATCATTGTGGTATTTTGAAATTTTATATTTCCTAAGGGACAATGAAATCGCAACTGCTGGAATTTCTAGTGTGGATACCGATGATGATGTAAAGGAAATTGAAGTAAGTTATACATTTTAAAGATATTTCACATTACTGTTAAATTTCTATTTTAGCTTGAAACAACCCTCCCAGTTTCCAAAAAAATATGTCGAAATAAAAATATTCGGGACGAATTTTTGCAAACAGCTGTCGATCATTTAGTTCGACTTAAAACTAAAAAAGATGAGTCAGAAATATTTGCTGAAGGATGGGCAACATCTTTTAAAAAACTGAATGATAGACAGAAACTTTATGCCAAAAAAGCCATAGATGAAATTTTAATAATGGGACAATTAAACGAGCTGACACTTAACACAGTTTCTCCATTGCCCAGTTCCAGTAGTTCATCACGCGCTGATTCTAGATGCTCAACACCTTACACATCAAATCAATTGCCTAGTACCAGTAGTTTTTCGCATGCTGATCCTAGATGCTCAACAATTTATGCATGAAACCCACTACCAAGTACCAGTAATTCTTCACGAGCTGATGACTCTAGATGTGTAAAACCTTATACATCAAATCACATCGTTATTGAGGAAAGTGTTCCTGTTAATTTTAATATTTCTAGGTCATCACAAAATCCAAATCATAGAACTTTTAATGAACTTTTTAATGACAACCAATACTCATAAAAAATTTTAATAAAAATATTATTGCTTTTTCTATGTTTAAAACTGTTTATTTTTATGAATATAAAAAAAGTACAAATAATTACAAACATTTATTCGGTGCTATGCAAACGATTGACAACTTCGCAGAAATCGTTTCTCACGAGCTTAGCTTATGATGATGAGTTTCTTGATGCTGCTGGTTGCATTTGCAATAATGTTTCTGAAAGCCGAAACGTTCCTCCCGATTCATTTCTAGAGTATAAAACGCCTCTACTCTTTTTTAAAAAATTATGTAAATAGCAACAAGCTATCACAATCTTCGTAACTTTTTCAGGAGAAAGAGCAATAGTTGTTAAAAGAACTCTAAATCTAGCAGCCAAAATGCCAAATGCATTCTCTACTTTTACTCTCGCAGAACTCAATTTTTTGTTAAAAAGTTCCTGTGCTTTTATCAGATGATTACCACTGAATGGTTTCAGTAAGTTCTCTCCCAGGGCAAAGGCATCATCGCCTATTAGAACGTAAGGTAACTTCCGGCCCGTAGAATCCACAGTTTCAGGTTCAGAAATATTTAATTCTTGGTTTAGTAATTTTTGGTAAAATTTTGTATTATTAAATACACCACCGTCTGATATCCTACCATTTGCTCCTACATCAATCATTATAAATTCGCTATCGGCATTGACAATAGCCATAAGAACAATACTAAACTGTTTTTTATAATTAAAATAGTAGGAACCAGATTTCGCTGGTTTTCTAATATTTATATGCTTGCCATCAATGGCACCTATACAATGAGGAAAATCAGATTTTCTTTCAAATTCGTTGGATATTTTTTTCCAATCATCAGAGGTAGCTGGAATCTGTATTTTAGGAAAATTATGTTAGTAAAATATTAATGCAACTAATTATTTTGGTAAAACTCACCTTAATTTAATCCTTTAAAACTTTTCGAATTACTTCACATGTTTCGATAACAAATTTTCCAATGGATTGCGCTGATACTGCATTCGAAAACTTTAAATCTTCAAAAGAATTACCGGTAGCCAAAAACCTTAAAGTTATGGATAATCGCGTTTATTCATTAATGGCATCACGCATAAAAGTATCCTGCTTTACTATCAATGGCTTTACTTTATCCAGAAGATATAGAAATGTTTCTTCATCCATACGCTTGAAGTTTTTAAAGTCATCTGGTTGACTAACTTTTAATTCTGTCAAAAGTCTTTGGTTAGAAAACGTATCTTTGTCTTTTAACCAGCTTTTCATCCAAATTTTTCTTCTTCTGCGTTTCTCTTGTTCTTTGTCTTGAAATAAACCTTCCGCAATGACAATTAAAGCAGTAATGTCATCACTTTCACTCATATTTATAATTTCGTTTTTTAATTTTCCTTAAATAATTTTGGCTTGGAATAATTTTACTTGATAGGTATTTACTTATATTTGGAAAAACAAAAATTGTATACGCTCACTATAAAAAATAAAATATTTAGACTGTTTCTACTTTCTATGTTTTCAAACTTGTTGTACAACAAGTTGCAAAGTGTGTGGTGTAGTCTGCAGACTAGTCTACATACCAGGGTGGTCATTTTGTGGTGCTATATCACATTTGGTGATAAAACTGTGATAAACTGACATTTGTCGTAGCTTACTGCGGTCCCATCTTGGATGAACAACGTCACGTCGTATAATGATTTGAATGAAAATGACCACAATATCTTCTGTCTTACTTCTACAAGTGGAAAAAATTGTTTATTTTGTTGTTTAAATTTTGTTTATATGGAGTTTGATTAAAAACACCTCTAATCAAAATTTCAAAAAATGAATGAAATTTATATTAACGCGAATGATAAATAAATGATATTTATTAACAAAATAATTATTTATATATTATTGAAATAAAATTAATGGATTATTGTTAAATTTACAGGAAAACGGAATATAAAAATCAACAATTATTTTAGTTTTGTGTAGTAAATTGTATGTTAAAAGAACCATTCTAGTAGCCTAGAATAACAAATTTCACAAAAACAATCATCCTCCTAATAGAAATGGACAAAAAATAAGCAATTCTTAAACAAAAATCAACATAAACCATCTAACATAACCTTACAAAATGCAAATAATGGTCGGTGTTTAAACATGAAATTCTAATAAATCAAAGGATTTTCTAGTTATGTTAACTTAAAAATATAATAATTAGTCTTTTGTTAACAAACAATTTTGTTTTACACTTCATATCATGGTAATTTTCATTCATTTTTTTTAAATTTTAATTTAATTGTTTTATATCAAACTATATGGAGTTTGATCGAAAGCAACTAAATTAAAGTTTTAAAAAAATGAATGAAAATTACTGTGATACGAACTGCAAAACAAAATTGTTGATTAACAAAAGACTAGTTATTATATTTTTAAGTTAACATAACTAGAAAATCCTTTGATTTATTAGAATTTCATGTTTAAAAACCGACCATTATTTGCATTTTGTGAGGTTATGTCATATGGTTTATGTTGATTTTCGTTAAAGAATTGCTTATTTTTTGTCCATTTCTGTTAGGAGGATGATTGTTTTTGTGAAATTTGTTATTCTAGGCTACTAGAATGGTTCTTTTAACATACAATTTAATACACAAAACTAAAATAATTATTGATTTTTATATTACAAAGTAATACAAAAATCAATAATTGAGGTTACGTGTCAAATCATCACTTTGATTCATTGCTTTCCCCTCAAAATTCATTTTGTAGTGTTGTCATTATGTGGTAATATATCACATTTGGCGATATTCTGCGAAAAATAAATTGTCGTAGCTAACTACGGTGTTGTCATGGATAAATACCGTCACGTCGTATAATGATTTAAATGAAAATGACCACAATATATTCCGTCTTACTTCTACAAGTGGAAAAAATTGTTTATTTCGTTGTTTAAATTTTTTTTATATGGAGTTTGGTTAAAAAAAGCTCTAATAAAAATATGAAAAAATTAATGAAATTTACATTGACACGAAATATAAATGAATGATATTTATTAACAAAATGATCATTTATATATTTTTGAAATAAAAATAATGGGTTATTGTTAAATTTACAAGAAAAACGAAATACAAAAATCAACAATTATTTTAATTTTGTGTAGTAAATTATTTGTTAAAAATAACATTCTAGTTGCCTAGAATAACAAATTTCATCGGGAGCTCATAATAGCAAAGGACAAAAAAAAATTCGTAACAAAAATCAACATAAACCATCTGACATAACCCCACAAAATGCAAATATTGGTCAATGTTTAAACGTGAAATTCTAACAAACCAAAGGCTTTTCTAGTTATGTTATGTTAAAAATATATTAATTGGTCTTTATTCAATCGACAATTCTATTTTGCACTTGGTTTCATGATAATTTTCATTCATATTTTTGAAACTTTAATTTTGTTGTTTTTGATCAAACTCCAAATAGTTTGATGGAAAAAAACTAAATTGGGATATTAAAAAAATGAATGAAAATTATAATCAAACCAAGTGCAAAACAAAATTGTTGATTGACAAAGGACTGATTATTATATTTTTTAACATTTTATTTAAATAATAAACATTTTTGCATTAAAGTATTACTTTATCATCACACAAATAGCACTTCGTATAAAATGTTCATATAATGTCATTTGAGGTTATATGGAAACGTCAATTTATCACTTTGATTCATCATTTTTCCCTTAAAATTCATTTTGCAGGGATGTGTTTGCAGACTTTCTCCATTTTTTTATATCACACCAAAAAAGTCTCCACTAGTGATATAAATGTGTGATATAGCACCACAAAATGACCACCCAGATGTTACAACCAAGTTGCACCGTGTATGGGCAGCTTTATATATACTTGAACATGTACACTTGTAATTTAGTTAACGCACACGCAAAATACTTTTTCCAAGATAATCAATTGGGGTAAACTTTTGACAGATATTTTAATTGAATATTTACATCGTATTATTTTCAAATTTTAGAGTTTTATCCATTTATACATTATCTTAAATTTTAGAGAATCAGGCTGCAGATCTCCGTTAATAATTAAAAGCTCGAAAATACCAAACAGTTTTACAAAAATAGCTAATTAAATATTTTATTTTTCTTAATTTTCACTTTGTTGCATTTTAACCCTATTATAACGTTCTGTAAGGGATACGTCAGGTTACCAGTAAGCATGTACATATATTATAACAGTGTACTTTCTTTCTAATACATGCTTATATTTTGTTATTTTTTGTTAAAAACTTCACACGCATACAGTTTTAACATATTTTGAACAAAGTTAAAAGAACCAAAAAAAAAAATTCAAATTGCCAAAATTTTCGCGGAATTTTTCCCTTGAACCTTGTAAAAACTACAGATACACGATATCGTTACACCAATAAATTTATTTTGTAGTCTTTGATTTGCCTATTTAACCTACTGTACCAGTACATCAATTATTGTGTATCGCACTGTATTCAATCATCATTTCAGGTTTTAATACGGTAACTTACCGTATGAAATTAAACAAACAAAAAATAAAATCCTGATGTGCTTAGTCGAATATTGCTAGCCCAAGAATAATAAATAACAAGATTATGCGAACGAAATTTAAATGTAAAAGTGAAAATAATAAAAAATCTTATGGAAAACTCAATGTTAATTAATTTTCAATTTTCTGTGGCTATATAAATACATAATTAGGCAATTTTAATATTATTTTTAATTTAAATATTTTCAATAAGTATCAAGTATTGTGAAATTTTTATTTTTATTTTTTTTAAATAAATCAAATGTGCGAAATTGTGCTTAATTGTAGAGCCTAGGTTCAAAGTTGTGCTAATGATTTTAATTAAATATCGGGCTCCTACAATAGTGATAAAACTTGAAACGTTCGTTTGTTCGTGCTAGTATTAATTGTTTTAATGTTTATTGTGCATGCCACAATAATTTATATTGTGAATGTTTGTGCTTGGGGAAAAAATGATAAGGTAAGAGATTTGATTAATTCCTGTATAAAGTAAAAAAAACTATAACGTATAAGATTAGAGATGAAAGAACAGTATTTTGAGGATGTTTTCGGAATTTACTTAGATTTACGACACCAAAATTTTTTAGGATTTTTAACCAAATTATGTACATGCGAATTAAAATATATTTTGTAATTCGTATTACATGTTTTCAGAATAAAGGTTGCAATATTTTAACAAGTTTTGACTGCTTTTAATCACATTAAGAATAGAGTATCGTTTCTCCTATTGTTTGTTGTTTAGTTTAAATATGTTAGCTCAAAATAAATTGTAATACATATATGCGTATACTATCCGATTCATTAGTTATTGTAATAAAAAAAATTTAAGGTGATGCTTATGTTTGTTGCCATAGAAAACCAAAGAAAATTATTTTTTCGGAATATTTTTCTCTTGTTTACTTCATTTATAAATAACATTTCATTTGATATAAATTTCATAAAGATATTCATAACTGTAACGCAAATGAATTCAATTAAGCTAGATGCAAGGTATTTGTGATTCATATTTTTGATGCATAAATATTTGTGGTATGCAGAAAAATTTAAAAATAATTAGTATATCAATTAAATTTAAAATTATAATTTACTACTTAAATATTGATTTAGTCACTTATAATTTGTGAACCAAATGTTTCAAAAATTTGCACACAGTTCTATTAGCACCCCATTAAAAATTTTTGGCCTTACTAGATTTTGAATATCTTTCGCTTACATTTAAATCCCCGCCAGGATAAATCGAATCTCAATGATAATTCTTGTGTATGGGAGCGTTATTGTGCTGAAGAGAAAATTGAGAGCCGAATAATTTTTCAACAAATAGGAATGCTACAACGTTAAATAAACCGAAATTGAACATTGGCCTTGAAGCGTGTCAGTTTATAGAACACATAGCCAAACAGCATATGATTTACTGTGAGGAAACAAAATGTGAACGTCATTATATTGATTGCCAATTGATCTCTGGAGAACTATGTTATGTTCATGTTAGTCTGTTTTTTGGCGTTAATTAGAAAATATGAGAAAAACATTTGTTATTAAACTAGCAAAAAAAAATCAAATAGGGTGTGGTTACTTCTTCCGTTAGTATTTCTTGCGGTAGAAATAAAAGGTTATGCGGTTGAATAAATTACAACTCTTCAAGGTCAATATTCAATTCCAGTTTATTAAATGAGGCAGTATTTCCATTTGTTTAAAAATTATCAGTCGGCCCTCAATTGGCTCTTCCGCGCAACAACTAGGAGCGTTGAGCGGCAACTACGCTGCATAAATTTAGGAAATTCCCATTAACCTTAATACCCTAAAGGCTGATTTACATTCGACAGTTTTCGCACATTTTTTTTTTTTTTTTTTTAAAACACCTTTATTGATATGGCTACTACAATCTTAAACATTATTAATTCATTATTAAGGTTGACATTAGTACTTATGAGATAAGAATTTTTATAAAAAAGAAAAATTCTTTATTATTATTTTAATATTTTTAGCTTCCTTATAGTAACAATTTGTTTTATTTTTATTTTTAAATAATCGATTTCGGATGCTTTCGCCTTTCTTTCTCAATTTTTAATTTAATGTAGAATATTAAATTAAAAATTGAGAAAGGAAGGCGAAAGCATCCGAAACCGATTTTTTTTTTAAAAATAAAAATAAAACAAATTGTTACTATAAGGAAGCATATAATGCAGCATATAATGGAAATCCATTCACACAATAATTATGAGATAAACATAAACTTGTGTGGGTCTGCTGGACCAGTATCCAGTTCCCTTAAGATATAATATTCATACGGTTAGCTCATGTGGTTTGATTCGTTTGAGCCGCCTTACTTCGTTTGTACTGTCCAGTAGTTGTACGGCCTCAACGTTGGTGTGGTTAAGAAGTCTCTTCTCATGTTTAATGGCACATTCGCGGATGACGTCGTCTATCAATTGTATTTTTAGTTCATTGTGTATTTCCCTGTTAGTCACAAATCGGTAAGCGTTGGTGACCATTCAAAGAAATTTATTTTGGCTACGTTGTATAATGTCTCTATTGGATTTATGAGTACAGCCCCATAGCTGCGCACTGTACATCCATATATTGGTTTGAAGATAGTCTGGTAGACTAGTCTTTTGCAATACAGGTTCATTTTGGAATGATGCCCAATTAACCAGTACAGTTGACGTTGTTTTAATCGTATCTGTTCAGCTTTTTGTCTCACATGATGTTTCCAGTTGAGCCTTGAATCTAAATGCAGACCAAGGTATTTTGCTGATTCAGCCTGCGGCACTTGCACCCCATTGAGGTATAATGTGCAGACTGTTATTTTTGTCTCGGAGCGTAAATGTCACATGGGTTGATTTGAGCTCATTAAGCACTATTTTCCAGTCAATTGTCCATTTAGTAACGTTGTTCATTGCTCGTTGAAGATTTTCCACTGCTCTTGGTTGTGATTCGTCTACTGACATAATTACAGTGTCGTCAGCGAACGTACCGATGAATGTTTTATTCGTTGTAGGTATGTCCGCAGTGTAGATAAGGTAGAGAAGGGGTCCCAATACGCTTCCCTGCGGAACTCCCGCTAGCGTTGGTTAAAAGTCAGAACATGTTTCTTCATGGATGACTCTGAATTTGCGATCAGAGTGGTATGATTCAAGCAGCTGGCAATAGTTTTGTGGTAGCATTTTGCTCATCTTGAATGTCAATCCCTCGTGCCAAACCCTATCAAAGGCCTGAGATACATCCAGAAATACGGCGGGGCAATATTTTTTTTCTTCTAACGCTTGCTCTATTACCGTAGTTATTCGATGGACTTGATCTATTGTGGAGTGGTTATTCCTGAATCCAAATTGAAAATCAGGAACGTTTACCATTGGCTTTAGACGTTTCAGTAGTAGTTTTTCAAAAAGCTTTGATAAGGTCGGAAGCAGTGAAACTGGTCTGTATGATGTTACTTCTTCATCTGGTTTACCTGGTTTCTTCAACATAATTATTTGGGCCGTTTTGAAGCATTTGGGTACATACTTCAATCTCATACAGGCATTAAATAAGTATGTGATCATGATGATTGCTTTGCGTGGAAGTTCCTTGAATAGACCCGGTGATATTTCATCAATTCCTTTTTGGCTAAGACTTTTGTCGATTTCTTCAGCAATTTCTATTGGCGTGACCCTTTTAAAATCCTGATTTGGTTGATAGACAGGTGCTACGTCAATGTTGGATTGAATGTCACGGGGGTTGAAACACTGTTACTAGGTGTTAAGCAAAGAGTTCCGCTTTTTCTTTGTCTTGTCGAACCCAATTGCCTTGAGCATTTCTTATAGGTGGTACTCGAACTACAGGTCGTTTAAATTTTCTGGTTGCTTTCCATAACGAGTAGTCCTTATCCATTTCTGGACCTAGCCCGCTTAAGTAGTTGTCGAAGCAATCCTGTTTGAAGCTTTTGATTAGCCTATTGACTTTGTTACTTATTCGATTGAAGGTGGTTTTGTCAGCGGGATTTCTGGTGAGATGCCATATTCTCATTTCCTTGATTTGTTCCCTGATTTCAGCCGGGTATTTGACTTCAATCTCCGCTTTGTCCTTTAATTCTGGAGTAGCTAGACTGGTGGCCATAAGGGTGTATTCAATGAAATTGTATGTTTGTTGTTCCAATTCTTCATTACTTTTAATACTAACTTTTAATTCAACTAGCTCTTCCAGTTTTTCTCTGAAGAGATCCCAATCCTTGAATCTATTAGTAAGATTTTGCTTTTTATTTTTCTTGATGACTATAGCGCTTACTGACAATAGTACAGGAATGTGATCAGATGTTAAGTCGTTAATTCCTTCGACTCTAGTGTAACTGGATGAAATACCTTTTATGATGAAGAAATCAAGCAGATCTGGTATTTTTCCTGCATCCGTTAGCCAATACGTTGGCCCCCTTGGAGACAGATATTCACATTTGTTTTCATGAATTGCATTGAACAAAGCATTTCCTTTCCCAGGAGAAATTAGCCTGGAACCCCAAGCTGTATGTGTTATATTACAGTCCCCTACAATAATAAATCTTGGACCGAGCTTATTAAAAACGTTATTAAATTGTAACTTCGTTGGTGTATATGCCGTGGAGGACAGTATGCTGCCGCAATATTTAGATCTGCGTCATTATATTGGATTGAGATAACAGTTGCTTGCACGTAGCTTTCTCGAATATCCTCTTGTTGATTATATTTGATATTATTTTTAATTAGTACAGCTGAACCACCTCTGGCTCTTTCACTAGGATGGGTTGACCAGTAGGAATTAAATCACTTTATTCTGAAAAAGCTTTTGTTGGAGAAGTGCGTTTCTGAAATAAGTGCAATACCTATGTTGTTTGTATGGAGAAATATTTCCAGTTCTTGGGCTCGTTAGTTGAGCCCATTAGCTTACCAAGTTACAATGCGTAGGAACGAGTTAATCATTTGTGTGTATGCTGACTTTTTTTGCTAGGCGGATAGAAATTAATTTCTAGTTTTGCCACCCTTTCTGTTAAGTGACCAAGTGTCTGTTGAATTTGACTAAGCTTTTTAATAATTTCAAAGTTATTAGACTCGTTATTAACTTCTATGTGCTTGTTGTTTTGGTTTGATTCATCAGCAGATAATTTGGTGATTTGCGCATAGGATAATCCAACTGTGGATGGTATGATTGTGGTTTGTGGTTTAGCAGCTTTGGTTTGTAATCGCTGTACTACTCTTGTTCTATTATTCTGTTGACTTTTAATTTTGTTCTGATAAACACAGCATCCTTTATAATTTGCAGTATGTCCTTGTTGTTGACAAAGAGCACATGAAGGCGCGATATCTGGTTGTTTTTTGCATTTTGTCGTGTGATGACCTCCAGCACATTTAGCGCATTTGGTTTGACGATAGCAAAAACTCTTAGTATGTCCAAGTTGTTGACAATTCGTACATTGTGGAATGTCCCCTGTCTTGTTAGGTGGCTCAATTTTAACTATAGAGTACGCAAGTTTCTTGATGTTGTATACTTCTTTATTGTTGTCTTTTTGTTTTAAGGCGATGTAAAACAATGGAAAGTGTTTCCTGTCTTTTACACCATTAGTTGTGACCATTTTATATGTTGTTCTTCCTCATCTGTGCAATAATCCTCCTGACTCAGAGCACTGAATCTATTATTCTATTGAAAAACTGGAAATTGCCGCAGCAACCAGTTGGAATTATTTGAATGTCCATGTTGACTGGATGATGGCTGAATATGGTTGGAAGAAAGATTGTTAAGTCGTGCTGAATCCTTAGCTATGCTATTGTCAACCTTTTCTTTTAGTGTAGAGTTTTCTCTCTTAAGTTCAGCAACTTCATTGCTCAGCTGCGCGATTAGTTTCTCCAATTTTTTGAAATTTATGTAACAGCTCCTCGCTGTTTATAATATTTGTTGATGCACTCGGCATTTGTTCTGATAATGAAGTTACTTTTTCAGTGGAGACTGCGTTGTTTGCAAATATTTTTTGTATTGGTGATCTGATTGTAATGGAGTCCCTTCGGAATGAAAGTTGTTCCTCGTTACTCTCTTGAGCGTTGATATCGCTTAGCATATTTTTGGTATCATTAGAATTTTGTAGCAATGTTTGGTCCCCCCTAGAATCCATGGGACCGACCTCCGGAGAGAGTGGATTTTCCTGAACATCAGGTCTGCCACCTAGGGTATTAATTTCCTTGTTTGTTTTATCCATTGCGTTTTGTTTTTTATAGTGTTATTACACTCGCCTCTAGAAGTTCAGCCGTTATAATACATTAAAAATGCAAAACAAACGTTGCCCAGGTGCAACCGCGTGGAGGATAGAGACAGTTGATGGTTTCTACATAGTTGCAACGTTGGAGTATAAACCAATTTGTAATTGGCTATAAACGATCAACGCCTACCCTATTGAAACACACCCAGCACCCAGTTTTCGCACATGCAGATAAAATTTTAACAAAAAATGTCATAAAACTTTTAAAATGTTTCGTTACCTTGAAAGTGTAAACTTTTTATAGTTTTTTGTACATGTATCGACGATTTTACAGAAAAAACACTAAGGTCGCCATCTATACATAAAACACCAACGACGATTTTTGGATTTGCTTCAAAATCCAATCAGATTCTCTTGCCACTTCCTCTGCTCCAGTAGCTTTCGTGTTTAATGTGATGGTTTCACTTGGTTTTCTAACCGCTATTGTCCACTGGCGATCAGATCCTGTTTCTCGATCGAGTTCTTCTTCGTCTATGTGATATTCACTATAGACTTTATTATTTCATGACCTGATTAGATGTTCCGTTTCATGTCTTCATTCTCTCTCTTTATTAAGGTAATTACTTAGCTTTAAGACAACTATTTCTAGAGTTTTTAACTGCATATAAAGTATGTGTTTTTCTCTTTCACCTGTTGAGTTAGTTGTAGGAGAAGAAAAAATTGAAATTATATCTCACATAGAACTCGTTTCTGGTCATTATAGGCGATCTCATGGTTCGGTTACCCCTTTAAAAAAAATTCTCATTTTCCCTTGTTATGTTTACTGCTACTGCAGCCATGTTTGCCACAGCAGTAGCAGTGCTTGTAGTGTTATCTGTAGCAGGTATCAAGTACACAGTTGCGGAGACGTACTCATTGGATTTTGACGATTGGAGGCCTACTTGATCATCATCGAAGGTCACCGGTACTGAATGTTTGAATCTCTACACCATATATTAATTTGAACCACTGGTCATGTTAGTTTTTTTTAACAGGGTATCCTTCCCTTAGCTTTCATAACCACTGCCAGGTAAAAAATCAGCCACCTGTTACATGGTGAACAAACCCATTTTACAAGCTTGGGCGCTTGAGTGGTGTTTTGTGTGTAGTGCACATCCTATCCGTCACCCGAGGCTTTCATCTTCCACAGGCAAGTAGAAACCTAAAAATCTAGTCACGCCGAAAAATAAAATCAAGTTGTTTAACTAAAAATGTTTACTGGCTGAAGTCCTTATAACAGCTATCGTTTAAAATAGGAGGTCCGCTATGGTCCTAAATTAGTGACGGCTAGACTAATCAACTCCACTCTTTGCCTTATACATATCACGAGTTATCTGTTTTCCCAAGGCCTAGAGAAATTTAAAGAAGAAGCTCCGCTTTGCATAGCTTTGAACAGTTGCGTGCACGTGAGCCGAAACAATAGTAGTAGCTGCATAGTCCAGATGATGTAGAAGATTACATGTTTCGTGATATGGAACTGTTGTTGTTAGAATTCCATCGGTCCGTGTCGGGCATGCAGCATTTATCAGCATTTATCCTTTGCCAGCTTTAAAAAGTTTAAAGTTAACAATACCTTCTCCCTTAGTTAACCAATATCTTTTTCGAATCTCATTATATGTAGACTATCAATTTTCATCACCCGTTAGAATTCTGTCTCGTTCACATTTATGACGAGTTAGTAATAAGCAACAAACACTGAATGGGTCTAATTAGTAGTGGACATTTAATTTGTGTGGTACCCAAATATCCAGCTTACAAACAATTTCTATTGATTTTAAATGATTAAAGGTTGTTGAATGGCCAACTCCAAGATTTGTTGCCAAATCTCATTTGCTGTGGATTTTCCTTTATCATTATTTTTAAAATAAATTCATTAATAGCCGTCTATCAGAACGTGGTTTCTCTTTTAACTCAAAATCCTTAGAACAGAATATAGCTTACCAGATTTGACATGTCCGTAGGAATACTATTCCAAATTGCAACGCTTCATATGTATTCCTAACAAATCGTCGCGTTAACACCTTTTTTTGAAATGTTTTCATTTTAACATCCAGATTTTAAATTTGAATAAAAAGCAAATGGAGTGAAATTTCTACAATATTTTATTGTCAGTTGATGCATATAGGAAAATAATATCGTTTAGATAGCCGCTTTGGCTTCGAAGAACGGCGTGCGTGTCTTTGGTTTAATTTTCGACTATCGCGGACAGCGGCAAAATTCTTGTTTGACCGGGTGTTACGACAATGTACTTACTTTGGTTGATCGAGTACAAAGCCAGTTGATTCAAACTTTTCAATCAGGCGTCGAATATATTGACTCGTTTAGACGATTAAAGAGGTTAGATCTTTAAAGTAATCAACGATATGTTAATAGAATTAACACTACTAATAATTTTTATGATTTTCACACCTCTGGTTTTTAAACAACACCACCTCCCGCAGATGCCTCATCAAATGTAATAATCAGCTGAAAACTTTTAAAACAATATATTTTACTTTCTCTTTTTCTCTATAACTGTTATACCAATGCATTGGAAAATGATAATGCACGTCGGAAAATAAAATTTTACGGGTGAGTAAAATTTGTACAACAAAAAAAAAACGATTTACTTGTCGTCTTGTGTGTGTTTGGACATTTACTAGAAAACATATATACTGATAAGTAAATAAATATGTTGTATGGATATAAATAGACACATACACACACACATACAACTATACACACAAATTTATGAATGAAATGGACAACAAAAAAAATTGGAACAATCGAATAAAATGTGAAGGGTCAGTTATATTTTCTTCAACTTAAATTTGGCATTGAAAAATGGAAAATTCTATATGTGTATTATAGGAGATATTTTGTCGATATTTTTCACAAAAAGAAAAAAAAACGATTTAGATTCGGTTATTGACTTACGAATTCTTGACATGCTGATTGTAAAAGATTGTAAATACTAACGAATTTTTTACGTTGCTCGGAAATATCAATATGTAGTTAGTGATTGATAGTGATGCATAGTTTATCGTAAATGTTTTCTGTACAGTCCTTAACAAAATTATTTGTACATTCTTATTTTTTAAGGAAACGGAACAAAAATGCAAAATTACAGTTAACATAATTTGTGCACACATACGTGTTTTCATATTTATTTGTGCATTATGGAAAAATTAAAAAAAAAAAAAAAAACGGTCAATAGTCGCATATTTTTTGTATGGAAAGGGTCATTTTGTATTAAGTCTCTATAACATTTCGCAAGTGGTCAACCTTCTTAGCACGCTTACGATATCCTAAAAATCTTTAAATTTAATTTAAACCACGCAAATTTTAATCGTAACTCTGCCCAGGCCGAAACCACCAATTACGAGCTCATATAATAATTAATTTTAAATGATTTAATTCACAATATTTCAATTTTTTTATAAACTTTTATTTTTATACAATGTTCGATTTTTTCTTTAATTTTTTGAATTTTATAATAATAATTTCAAACAATTTTTTTTAATATAAAGAAATAACCTTACTCGCGCTTAAATATTCGCCAAAAGTTGTATTCGCATAAATAATTCCTTTTAATGTTTCTCGCTTCGCTGTCGCAGGTAAAAGAGAATGACTTAAGCTATAAAATTCACCAAATCGCCAAAGTTGATCATATTTCCCCTTCACTTTAAGTGGTACCAATCGCGATTCGCGGTTTTTAAAAATAGAGCAATTTAAATTAAAACCCTGCGCATTGAAATAGATCATTTTGCTGAACATAATCTAGTACTCATTTTATATTAGATACTTCGCCTAAATGTGTGCAATTGTGCTTTTAGTGTTGTTTTTATTATTTTTGACATATTGGCAACAAGAAAGCAAATAATAAAAACAAAAATAAAAACAAATTCCAGCCAAAAAAACATCATCGGTGAGCTGCAAAAAATTTGGCGATTATTTAAGAACAATTTGAAGGTAAATTTGAATTTATATATAAATAAATAATAATAATAAAAATGATTTGTTTGTTTTTGTTTTTTAGGTTATGTTCTTTAACACATTGAATTATTTCGTAGCAATGTCGTCACTTAGAATGTTACCTAATTCAATTAACCGAAATTAAATTATAGCCTTGAATAATTGTAGATATAGAGCATATTATACACAAATGGAATATTATTTTCCGCCAGGAAACAAAACGTAAGCGCTGAACCATAACATAATCCTATTGAATTCTGGAGTACTACTCTATTCTTAATTTGATAATATCGGAAATATTTATATTATTACATACAAATCGAGCATATATTAGTTAGTCCTCAATTTGATCTTCAGCACAATAATGCTTCCATAAATATGAAGTTATTACTACGAAATTATTCAAACATCTTGAATATAATTATTTGTCTCGGCAAGGACAGGGTTTCGATTTATATTTGGAGCGGTTTAAGTTAAAATGGATGATGTTCACGATCTAGCAAGCGCAAACATGTGTAGAAGGGTGTCAAGAAACCCAAGTAGAATTTAAATTACGCATACACAATTATAATTTACGCACCCTATTCGTTTGTACTTTTGTACTATGGGTACTGGGACACCCTATATATACACCACAGTGTGGTCCACTTAAGATGATGTTTGGGAAATATCTCGAAAAGGATGCACCATATGACAAAAAATGTTTATATAAATTTTGTTTTAAACAAAGGGGTCATTGGGGTTCACAACCTTATTTTCTTAAATGGCGCACCCCCATATTTTATTCCGTATCCTAATGATACTCTTATCAGACTAATAAGGATTTGAATAAAAAACTATTTTTTATGTGTTATACCGTTAAAAATAGTTTTGGACAAAATTACGTTATGCCAAAATTCATCTTATGTGGACCACCCGGTAATGTCTATTTTATTTTTGTTGTTTTCCTTTCCAATTTTCTTTCGCATTTCAATAAAGTCGCATTCAATACAGTTTCACTGAGTCCATGGTTATGTATGTATGTTTTCCATATATTGTATAATACTCAACGCAACATGAATATCAAAAACACAGGAAAAATCGAAAACACAATGTTGTGGATTAGTTTTTTTCTTTCTGTTCTTCCATACAGCTATATACCAAGAAAAAAAACTTTTTTTATTCTTATGTTGAGAAATAAAAATAAAAATGTACACAAAAACAGTCTGAGATATCCGCTCTCGAGTAAAACGTGAAATCCACATTTTCATTGTAAATTTTTTTATTTTTTCTTATGTACACTATATAAGTTTATTGTTTTTGATCCATAAGATATTTTTAAAATTTATACATAATAAATTATATATAAATTGAGACTATCAAAATGCGTCGCAATAAATTTAAAAAAATTGGAAACCTTATTCGGTCGGTGGTTTGATTCATACTGAAAATATATATTCGAATAATGTTCGGGTGATGCTTAGTTAGTTATTTGTGTTGTTGTGTGTGAGGTGTGACACATAACCTTAAAAAGTTTTGTTTACATTCTGCCACTTTAAATATTGTGTGTGTGTGTGTGTGAATTGTCAGTTGCATTATAAGTATATATTAGTGTATATAGTGTAGAGATATACAAGTTTGTTGTTTTTTTTTTTTTTTAGTTTGGAATTTTCGATAAAAACACCTAAGGTAATAAAACTGTTTTAGTAATTTTCCCGCCAAATGTTTTTTTTGTTTTTTTTTTGTTTTGTTTTGGTTGTTGAATATTTATTTGGGCCAACGACCAAATTTATATAAAAATAAAATATTTACACTTCAGCACTGTTATTTACAATTATATATAATTGCATCAACTCTATGCCGGATTTAACAATTAAAAATTTTAACTATTTGTACGCGGGCGTATGAATTAGTAGTTTTTATTTTAAATTATTTTTATTAGGATATTTGTAATTAAAATGAATTATATTATAAAGTATACATGTTCTACACATATTTGTATGGTACATAAACGGCGCCAAACTCTAATGTCTCTGGATTATGTGCAAACCTACCCTTATATTCTTATATTCGTCTATTAATTTCTTAATCATACTACTGGCCGAATATATATGAAAGTTTTAATTAGTATTGTTTATGTGCACACACCACATATGTTCATGGTGTGAGCACATTTTGTATGTTCATTTCGACGTATTCCTCTTCTTTTGCATTAATATTACTTGTTGGTAAGAAATCTATAAAAAGTCACTATTGCTAGAACTAAACGTTCTAATAATTACACTATCCTGTTTAGTAACCCCTTATATATGAAATCAATAATATATTTAAATCATGCCTGAATATTTCGTATTAGTATTATGATGACCTGACTGACGTCCATGGAAACTAAAAATCGTATACATAAACTAAATTATATACAGTAAATAATTAGTTTAAGTTTTAATGATAGAAGTATGGTGTGAAGTCGAATAAAAAAATCATATGTGGCTGTGAATTTCCTATTTGGTTTAATTAACAACACAATAGAATGAACGAACGAATAAAAAAAAACTAACCACCAAAATAACAAACCAACCACCCCAAATACACTAACTACCCTGCTGTATAGTGTATAGTCAAGATATCCTTTTTTTTTTTTGTTTTGTTCATTTATAATTAAGCGAAATAAAATAACTTTACCATAATATGTAGTGTACTGAGTTACATAAACTATTTTATTACTTTACGGTCACCAAATTTTGAATCAGCGATGCTACCATTATTTGCGTCTGTACATACTTAGTCAAAATTTAGCAACAAAATAGCTTCCGTTTCTTTAGCAATTTCGAATCCTTTATAAAGAATACTAAATCATCGGTAAATTTTAAAGTTTCCGGTCTTGATACTTATTTTGTGTAACCCTGAAATTATATACACATTGATGGGTTGGTTCGGGGTTTCAGTTTTTTTTTTTTTTTAGTGTGTGTTAATTATAATTTTAACATACACAAATATAAATTCTTACATATGTATAAGTGTATATAATGTATGTAGTTGTCTATTTATGCACATATACTCACACATATTATGGTTATATGTGACTCATTAGGCAATCGATCGTTTTGACTCTCTTAATTAACAATATACAGAATGAAAAACAAAGTAGTAATAACCTCCTCCCCCACCCCCCAATCAAATTACTAATACTGACATTCAACCATCATACATACACCACAAAATTAATCATCCCCATATTGTAATCAACCACCCGATTTAGTGTTACGGTTTGTGTTGTGTTGTGTTGTACCCCGTTCCCTGAACCCATCAGCTTTTTTAATTAAAAATTATTCAATGTAATTTCACATACTGTGAATAAGCACTTATTTCAACATTATAATGGTTTGGAGTTGAGCTGTGGTCTTAAAGTCTAATGTAATTCCAACTTGAAACAGTCGGTTTACTTACGATTGGCGAAAAGTGAGCTTGGCTAACAAAAACCATTCAGTAGACTAACTATCAGCTTTATCGAAAAGGGCTTATCGAATGGTGTAATACTAACTTAAAAAAACCTTTCACGAACAAGCATGTCTGACAATAGACACCGGTTTATGCCAGGCAAATGAACTTTCTAAACAATATCCAATCACCTTGCATTAATTGCACAAAGAACCGTATTCGGCCAAATTAATAAGAACTTGGTACTAATACATTTCCTGACATATATTCACCCAATTACTCATTCCACATATTTATTTGTGAAGCTTATTTTTACTAGAAATTTGTGATCACCTCCGTGCTAAGTGATAAGCAAGCTCCGTGATAACAGCGAAGAGGTTCGTTACCACAATTTTTTAATTTATTTACTTATATTTTAAAGGAATTTACTCATTTGGGATAATTGGGTTCAAAAAAGATACTCTACGGCTTATAGGGTGAAGTTGACCATTACAGCATCTCTATGAGACTTTTCGAACCGTATACTTTTAACGTGTTTGTGAACGTTGTAGAGTAGCCCAATGAACGTTTTTATACACAACCGTTTCTGTGTCTGACAAAGCAGTCTGTAATTAATTTTTTTTGTTCAGCAGCGAAAACAGAACCTGGGATCGCAGCGTAGTAAGAAACTATGGTGGTGGTTTTATTTATTTCTAAAACAGACAATGATTAATATAAGTTCGCGTGCTGGGTAACTTTGGTGTGACTGCGAAGATCGACATAGAAATATTAGAAAGAAAAGTGTACACCACAATACTAATTAGGGCCACGCTTAGTCGCTTCGGCAAATAGACGATTGGGAACCCGCAGTATTATACTTATCAACAAATTGCGTGGAAAAAATTTAGAATTATTTGGTGAATTGAAGTTGTTGGTTATTTTCAAGTGAGAAGGAAGTGTGGGATTGGTTTTATTGAAAATGAAAATAGATATGGTAGAATTGCTAGAGATGAAAACATTTTTGGAGGTCGAAGCATAATTGGAATTGGAGGTCGAACCATAATTGGAAATCGGGTCAAGATAAGAAGAGTATGAGAGAGGTATGTAGATGAAAAGAGTTAATCGATGGAATATCAGACGTAACTTTAAAGGACAAAGCGTGAACTGAAAGAATTTGATTTGGTCTGGATTTTGTCAAAATAAAATTTGAGACCAGACGAGTCAAAAAGAAAATGAAGGGTGCCAAAATGGAGCGGTTAAGTGGGTTTTAATATTTGTTTACAAAGCGCAAATTTTCGATGCGGTACTGCAGATCAAAAACCCTCAAACTGTCCTGAAAAGAAATTGAGTAATAACACGAAAGTTTTTGTGAGCAAATTCGATGTCATCAAGTTTCTGGTGAAAGCGGAATTATTCTGTTGCGATTCCATTAATTGGATTGGAATAGACGAATACTAACTTGAGGAATTTAGTATTGTGTTAGTGCATCTATCAGCATGACAAATGAATTACTCAATAATTTACTCACGGTTATACATTTATAAAATTAAACAATACAAAATATTTTTCACTGCCACGAGCCGTAATTCGATTACATACAATAAAGTTATACACGCAGGTGAGAAAATTGTAAATATATAATTTTTGTATATACTTTACTAATAGTATTTGCAAAATAAGATATTTGTATTATCTTTTGAGTAGTTTAAGCATTATTGATAACAACTTTTAACAACAACAATTAACAATAATTCGTCCCACCACAAACTTGGATGAACCATTGACCAGCAAACAATCAAGGATTTTCGCAAATTCTTAGAATAAAGGTATCAGGTATTACACGCTCTAAGGAGACCGAGAACAGTGCCTTCTGATGAAAAATTGCCGACGTTGTAAGTGTGAATGATAATGAGACAACGCTACTAGCGAGCGCTACAGTGAACACAACGAGATGTAATGGAAGATAAGAGCTTCTCAGATTGCTGTTCGACACCGGTTCTCAGTCATTATTTACATCAGTAAAAGCTAAACAACGATTAAACTTAATAGGACGTAGAATCAGTGGCGAAATTCATAGAGTAGAAGAACAAATGGCTGGAATAGTAAATAATATCGTGAGCATCAACCTACAACCAAACTATCTGTCAACATACGCAATTGGGATTATTGCGCTAGTATAAAATAACATGAGTAGAAATCTTCCAACAGCAGCCTTTCCGCCTAATAAAAGGGAACAGTTGAACAAATTACTACTGGCTGACCCATACCACAACGTTTCAGCTCCCATCGATATATTACTAGAAGTAGATTACTACAGCCAGATTAAAAAACTGTAGTTACTAAAAGGAGAGAAAAACTAGCCGTCTGTACAACTGATATAATTCGGATGGGTAGTTTTGGGCAAAATCGCAACACCTAGCAAGCACAAAGTGGTATAAATTAAATCACATATTACATTACTCAGCAAATTTTTCGCAACACTCACAAGCGACTTAGTAAAGGGCGGTACGAAATTAGAATACTATTCCAGGAGGATCCTAAGATACATATGGGAGAGAGATAAAACTGACAATAGCAAGATTCCTGCAAGTTGAAAGATGGTTATTAACAAGTTAAACCCTCAGAGATGTATACATAAAATTAATGAAAGAATACGAACAACTAAGGCACATGGAAGTAATGAGTAAACTCGAAGAAACAGATGGAACATATTATTTTCTTACCACATTATGCAGTCAAGAAAGAAGACAGAACGGCAGCAAAATTAAGGCGCATCAGCAAAACTACCTCTGGCATATCATTAAACGATATCATGTTGAATGGTTCAACAATAGAATAGGATCTAACATCCATCATAATACGCTAGAGGAAGCATAAATTGGTATTCACGACTAATATTGGAGTCGGCATCGACCTTAGAGTCAATACGGACGTTATTTGTTTTTGTTTTTTTTTTTCTTCGGAAAATTAAATTTTCTGTATTAAATTTTCTATATTTAGAAGGCCAGGGCAGATAATAACATCCATTTTTCAATCCAGGTGAAGATGTGAAATTGCCGGATGGAATTAAAAGAGAGAGCTGCGATCTTGTGGAAACTTGATCGACATTTTAATCATCATGTTGACAACTTTTTGGCACACGGTTATAAACGAGCAGATGCTCAAAATAATATGCCATAAGTCATGTGTTAAAATTTATACAGAGTAAAATAAATAAATTAAATAAATAAATGAAATGATATTGAGAAAACGTTTCGCGACATCCTAGTTAACGAAAATGATCAAACTTATCACGTATACTATGAAGAAAATCACCAAAAGCAGAAATTAAAACATTTAAATTGAAAATAGTGAACATATAGGACTACATCAGCATCTTACCAGGCCACAAAGGCGTTTATGTATTATGAAGCAGTTTAAGCTTAATTCCAGCTCATAGAACTTCTCCGATTAGAGGGATTTAATCTTAGAAAGTAGTCCAGTAACAACCAATAACTAATAACCCGTTTACCAGAAGAAATCCGCGAAGGCGGCAAGATACAAACTTTAGAAATCAGCTGGAACTTCAATTCAGACAAGTTTTAATGCAAGAATTCGTCATCTGAGAACAATGTAGACTCAACAAAAAGGAAAATATTATAAGATATATTCAAATTATTTGATCCACTAGGGTGGTTACCACCTGTAACTATCAAAGCAAAATTATTAATGCCGAAAATTTGCATAGACAGAAACTTTTGCAAAGAATGGGATGAAAAATAAAAATGCGGGATTAGAACAACAGTGGGTTCAACTTAATGACGGTCTAAAATACTTTGAAAAAATTATAATAGCTAGATGGATTAAACATAAATAAGAATTAACTAATTAACTCCATGGGTCCAGCGAAGCCTCAGTTGCAAAGGTATACCAGGCGTCTATTTAGCAGCTGCAAAAATTGCGCATCTAACAAATAAAATTGCATTACCACCCATGCGGGGCCCTACACACTTAAAAAACTGCGGTAATACAAGTTATTATTAAATTGTAAAGTAATGATTACATTAAAATGAATTTTAACGCAATTATGAAGATTTAACCAGTATTTGCATTAAAAAATATTTTTAATAAAACTATTAAACATTTTAAAGCAACCTGCTCAAATTGAAAAATTATAAATTCATGCACTTGTTTTGCTTTACTGATATAAAATTCGCTAAATCAAACCGACTAAATAAAAAATAAAATAATTGAGTTTTCTGAATCTGAAAATGTCTATTATGTTAAAGGTAAGCTTTTCAGTTCCTAATTTATAATTTATTACCTTAGGTGACTATAAAGTGAAGTAGCCTGCCCAAATGTTTCGTTTTTTAAGGTAAACTGCTCTCTGAGATTTCGACCCTCAAGGCACCAAAAACAAAGACCAAATGACCAAATCCAAGAAAAAAAGTGGTAAACTTACACAACTTTTAATGCAACTTGCTTTAAAATTTAATACTTCTAAAATATGTTAATGCAGTCTTTGATAAATTTTAATGCAGTTGATTGACGATTCTTCTGTAACTTGCTTTACATTCTAATGGAATGTGGCACTTTTAATGTAATTTCTGTATGAAAAATTAATGCAAATTGTATTAAATCTGTTTTAATGCAAGCTTAGTATTATTTTGTAATACAGCCTTCCACTGGACCTATATGTAATGCAATTTACATTATATAAGCAATATTTTGTTAAGTGCTTACTATCAGCAAAACTAATAAAGACAAAACGAAATGCCATAAACCTGGAAGAAATAGCCGTTTTTGCATGGACTGATTTTATAATCACGCTAGCATGGATACAGGATAATTATTACAGATATAAAATATTTGTAGAGAACAGAATAGCTGAAATTCAATCGTTCATGCAACCTGGCAAATGGCACAACGCCAAATCCAACTATAACCCAGTAGATATAGATTCCCGAGGGATAAGCACTCTTTTATTAGGAAGCGCTCATCTTTGGAGTGAAGGACCAGATTGGTTACAAAAACACAAAATTATCCACTTTTACCTGAACCGGCGCAAGAAGAATTGAAAATTATTTGCTTAATCACCAACACCACACTTGATTCAGAACTAATAGACTTCGAAAATTTTTGGTCGGCTTTTAGATAGATTTATAGATTTTAAGATTACTTATAAAAAAATGTTGATAATGTTGTTTACGTTTGAGTAAAAGTAAAACAGTTAATAAATAGTAAGTTAGGAGTAAAAATTAAAATTTGTTTGGTAATTCTAGTACAGCAGTAATATGAAGTGTTACAAAAATTTAAATTTATTTTAATAAGTGATAGTGTAATAATGAGTAGTGTTTATTAAGTGTTGTAAGCCGTTTCCTGAGTCAAACTGTTCGAAAAATTTAAGAAATGTTAACGATAGTATAAAAATTCTTGGAAATATATTCGAAACCACTAAATGAAATTCTAGATAATTTCTTAATTACACTGAAAAATCTGATTCCTCATTGCTTCATTAAAAACGAAATGTTACGTCTGAAGCCTACGGAAGTACTTGTTTCTTGTGACTTTGCAGAAAGTTATGCATTTATAATGCAAAATGCAGCACAAGGGTTTTATTGGAATAACGAACAAGCTACTATTTATCCGTTTGTAATTTACAAAATAGTATGAGAAAAATTGCAGCATTACTACACTAACTTTAATATAATATCAGATTGTGTTCATTATCACTCTATAGCAGTTGATTTGTTCATTGAAAAGTTAATGATGTTTTTGAAAACTGAAACTATCGGTTTATCTAAAATTTATTATATTACTGATGGTAGAGCAGTAACATATTAAGCAAAAAAAAAAATAATGAATATATCTAAGCATAAAGAGAATTTCGGCGTTGATTATGAGTGGCATTTCCAGGCAACATGAGAGGTACTATTAAAAGAATGGCTTCCATAGTCAGTCTCAATGGACAAAAACCTTAAAACTGATCGGTTTTTTAAATTTTGTTCAGTTGCTGAATGTAAATCCGAATACATCCTACAAATTAGTAGATTCGAGAAATTAAAAACAGTAAAGTAAATTCATAATTTTCACGCAGTCATTCCTAAAAATGAAGGCTACTTAAATTTTAAGATACATTCTAATAGAGCAAATCAGGTAAATTTTAAATTGTAACCGTGAATATTTTCGAATTTTTGTATTTATTTTGTGATTAAATATTTTTTATCAATAATTTTTGATTTAAATTTCATTTTGAGACACAACAAATTTGTAGATTGTCTTACATAAACGTATATTGCAAGAAAGCGAAACTAGATGTTGCGCTGATTTTTTTATGTCTAAAAGAATTAAATGAGGAAGAAGATAAAAAATAATGATTAACATTGGAGAAAATTTAAAAGGAACGTTTCGGCGGCCATTTTGAAAAAGAAAAAATTAAAGATGATATCATTTTTATAATTTTATATTCACTATTTATTTATCTTTAAAATCAGCCCAATTTTATAATTTTCGGATAAGTAGGTTTTTTTTCTATAGCAACACCACGTCCATGAAATTTTTACATATTTGATAACCTGTATCTTAAAAACTAATAACAACATAAAATGACGTTGCATAAATCGAATGTTTCACTCAGTCCTACACATTCAAAACACAAAATTCATAAAATTAAAACATGGCTTCCGGTCCCATATAAAGACTGCGATTTTACGTATTTTTCTTCATATTTAAGTATATATACAAAAAAAAAATTGACGTGTGACACGATACGTTCGCCATTTACTTGTACCCAATCTGAGTTGATACATAACTCAAAATGCCAGGTAACTGATAAAGTAAAACAGAGAAGACTGGCCGATTCTGATCTTTATATGGTGATATTTTGCATCTAATTAAAAATGATACTAATTACTGTGGTGTTCTTTTTTTGTAGCAATTTTTCCATCAAATTTTCAATTGTTATGCATTGTAGGAATTATTTGCGCCACATCCCCAAAATTTATGAAAATCACATTTTTTGGGTTTCCATAATTCCGTTTGAGTTGGCATCGGCTGCTCATCGATATCAAATATTCTGTAGTACTAAAAGGCCTTTCGGTTCGTCTTAGAGGCAATAACTTTTACCGAAGGTGCCAAAAAAATATTTAGGATATTATCTTATGTATCTAGAAGGTATTTTGGCGTATATTGGAGAGAGACCAAAGTTCAGTATATTAATCTTCCGGCTCCGTAACCTTCCAGTAGGGCGCGCATCACGTGAGCTGCTCTGGTCATGTATTAGGCAGCTGCGTGATGGGTACAATTGTGGAAGGGGTAATCCGGTTGCAATTCGCAAGTGTACGTGCGACCCTCTCCTGGCAACCACTGGTAACTGAGGCCATTAATCTAAGGTGAAACAGCATATGCCGATGGATGAATGGCTGATAGGTTAATCAGTCCAAAGTATGCGGACTCTGGATAACAGGTACCCTCCAGTTTTATTTAGCCTTCCTGTAGTAAAGCTGGGTATCCTACAGCAACTCGTAAGAGCTCCTCACCAAGAGCCTGAATATTGACTGGACAGATAATTAAGCAGGGTCACAAAAGGTCTTGTAGGTCGCATTGTTTGGTGGCTAAATGTCCACATGGCCCTTCAATAATAATAATAATAATAATAATAATATGTATCTAGAAATAACGTAATTTTCACTGTTTTTTACTTAAAATATATATGGAAAAATGTTGAAGTCAGCTCAGCCCCATCCATTGGCCCAAAAGTTTTTAATTCATCCTGAAACACGCCTTAGGACAGCTTGAGCCATGTTCACCGATAAAAGGTTAAAGAGTAGTTGTCAGTTCCATTTAAATTTCCAACAACAAAAACTGGAACACCACGCGACCAACGAACCCACTACTTTAAGAGTATATATCATCATTGATGTTTACAAAATTTTATTGAAACTTTATTCAAGCCTACTTAATATTATTGATATTTCCAATTTTTAATTTTTTTTTATAATCACATTGAATCCAAATTGATCAATTATACATTCCAATCATATCACCTTTAGTGTTTTCTTATATATATTTTCTTCAGACATTCTCTCGATATTCAACAATTAAATTAATAAAAATTGAATTTAAATAATTTAATCCAAATATTCAATAATATCACAATTTGGGAGTTTCACATAAATTAAAATGGATTATAATCTTAAAGAAACACATATAAATTTCATTAAAATGAACGAAAGAAAAAATAATAAAATCTTGACTCCTCTTCAAGAATTTTTTTCTTTTCTTTTTTTAATTAAATTAGAATATTTTAACTCAGTAACGGGGTAATTAAATTTGTTTGAAGAAAAATATAATTTTGTATGTTATGTACTTGTGTGTGTATACGAGTGTATAAACAGAGTGTGCGGCACTGACTACATTATATTGAACGGGGTTGTTAGATGGTACAAGGTACTTGTTAAGTCGACTGATCATAGAACAAGTTGGGAAAAGGAACAGGAATGTGTTACATATTTTTAAGGTTATTTGTTTCAATTTTTCGTTGGATCAAATTTTTGTCGCAATTTACGAATTTTGGATTAAAATGAAATATGAATAGAATTCAATTTTTTTTTTTTTTTTAATATAAACACAAACATAATTTTTCTTTGTAAATTTTGACTACTTAATTATTTTCGGCGGTTTTTTAGACGATTTTTAATTTACACGTTAAATATGTTTATGTTATAAACACAATTATACATAATTTTAATATTTTGCATTTTTTAACTTGAATTTAATTCATTTTAATGTTTACTTTTAATTTATATTACCAATATTACCAATATTGTAACATTTTTTAATTAAATAATGTAGATCTTAACATTTAACAAAAAAACTCCAGTCGAAAATTTATTTCTTATTATTATCTCTCTAATTGGAGTTTTGTTTGGATATTTTTTTGTTAAATGTTGTAATAATTTGGAACTACTCGTACCTTATTTAATTCATAAATTTAACCACATTTCGTTTTATTTTAATGGAATCCGAATAATTGCTCTCCTGATCTAGAACAGATTCAAATACTAAAAAACACCTGCAAACAGATTAGTTTAAGTTAAAATACCTTTTATTATAATTGGACAATCGTTCCGTACTTTTATTTACTGATGCAGAAATAGGCATACCCGGATCCAAAACCTGCAGAAAGGATCTTGATATTGCTGACAAGAAATGGGGTGGTGGAATTTATATTTATATCAGATTAGCGTTGCCATCAAAATCAATTTACAAATATTACGTTCGCAGACTGGAGGTTTCTTTATTTGAAGTTAAACCAGGATATTCTCTTATATTGATGGTAGTGGTGTACAATGTGAATTTTGTAGTGATTTGGAGAATATTCTTGCTGAATATTCTGTAAAATATAGTAATGTTATAATTTGTGACGGTTTTAACTGTGATCCCTCTTACTAACAAAACAAGTCTTCTTAAAAGAAATTCAAAAGAATATTGGAAAGGTTAGGTTTTACATGTCGTAATAATGAGCCAAAGCACTTTAATAAAACTTCTAGTTCATTGCTTCACTTGGTCATTAAAAACTCAGAAGAGATAAAGTTTCTAAATTAAATCTAAGTTAGATTTTCCAAAAAAGAATACTTCTAATGCTAAGGTTATCTAAATCAAGGGATGTAACTAATTAGTTAATCCTACCAAACATTTTTTTTAAATATTATACATAACAAACAGTAAGTACCCGGTTAAAGCTAAATCGACGAGACAGCTACCTAACCCCTTGATTCTACTAGAGTATATAGAAAAGAAAATTTACCAAATTAACCGGCAAAAACCATTATTAACCAAAGCTCGCACACTGTCAAATGTGAATAGAAATGAATAGAAAATTATTAAACAAAACATAATGCTTAGGAAAATAAGACTAAATTTTGATTTTGACTGATAAATACACAAAAATAATTACGTGATATATCAAAAAAAAAAAAAGAACCACATGATGTGTGATAGTTATAAATTTAAAAAATTAACTCTCTGCTAAATCCAGCCTCAGATTCATGTCACGAGATTGCTGAATGTAATCCACCTTTCACCAATTAATTGATTTTACATCTATTTACAGGCGTATTTTTATATCCGCTTAGAACTCTTTGTTCTGAATTATGCAGTCGTTATACACTGCAAACCAATAACGTGTTGCTCAATATCGAGCGATTTCAATGTCGGTTGAACATGGCTCGAATTGAATTTCCTTGTTTTTATTAGGCAGTTTTTTTAGTTAGAAGTTTTTTGGTAACTTTGGAAACATAACTTCCCCAGTTGTGTCTTTCGTATACTACCCTCACCGTCTCTCATTCTCCAGTTGATGCAAACAAAACACTTACAACTTAAGTTATCCATTGATTCCATCCATTGATACTACAATACCGTCGTGCTTACTGTGCCATAATATTAATAACGACGACACGCCTGAATGTTACATTTGTGGGAATGTACTCATCGACCACTGAGTGTCACAAAAGCTGGGGCAAAAAATTATATACCCAGATTTAGGGGTTCTTTTGTGTTTGAATATTTTTGTCGTGGTAAATGCCAATAGAGTTTCCACCGCTAGAGATTAATTCATATTGCTTATTGCAATATTGCCTATTTTTCGTAATACGGTTTATTTTAAAAATTTTGAAGCTAACTTGGCCGAATAATTTTTTATAGCTTTACCCAAATTAAAGTTACACAGAAGTACCGTTTGACCGATTTTAAATTCCCGCGGCACCTACAATGTAAGTGTCTGTTGGTTTTCGATAAGAATCTTCTAAGTGCGACAGTACATTTTACTGTGTTATATTCAATCGGTTAGCTTTACGTAGAACTGTAATTTCTTCATTGCGACAGTTATTTTATATTAAACGGTAGTGCTTAGGAATTGCTTTCTGAATGTGTCCTGTATAAGCAATGACACGCAGCATAATCATAAAAGGAATGAAAGGATTAAATAAAAAATGATAAGAGAGGATTAAGCACGGCCGGGAGTTCAGTTTTCAAAAATTCTACCAGTGGTAAAAACTCCATTGTCCAGCCGGTTCTTCAAACGTGTACTCCGAAGATAGAAAGAATTTTGAAACTTATTAGCTTTTCCAAATATTAATTGCAGGTTATTCCTGTGAACTGGCCGTTTTCATGTACGTGTTGAGCTGGGCAGACCAGGCATAGGTTCCAATATTCCGTCTATGTAAAAGAGTAATATGGGTAGAGGAGATAAGAGGATCTGAAATGTTACAACATTCTCGGCTGGGTCTTCGAGGCGCCCCCTCCAGATATGTGAATTATACCCCAACTTGGGATTGTAAATTTTCGGTAGGTCCGATGAACTAAAATAAAATTTGCATTGTCGCAAATAATCGAGAAACCTAGGTGTACTCTTCGCTGCCTTATTTATTGATCGGCCTAAGAAATCTTATTAGATATAGTTAGTAGCCGATCATGTCAAGAGAGTCATCAATCTTGAAAGATGATGCATATTTTTCGTTTCTACTAGTAAAAATACACGATTGAGACTTCTTCGGATTAAATTCAACCCTGTTTGCCTCACCCCATATGAGAATCGTAACGAGAGAACAAGAGGAGGAAAGTGAGCTGTCACCATCATCAGAATGAATCGGATTGCACCAGCATTTAAAAGTGTAAGGGACACCAGCATTTAATATGTGAGGGGATGTCGCATCATCTACCACTACTTGAAATCTGCGATAGAAAAGAAAATTCTCAATCCAAGAAACCAGCATACTGGGAAACCCCAATAAACCACCCTTGTGCCACATGACAAATGCACCTGCTAGATTGTTTGGTGAGTAGTTTAATTAATCTCCAGTCGATCGGCTGTTACGAAATCCGTACTATTGGTCGGAACACAGATGATGTGTTTCTAAGTATTTCATTATATGAAAATTGACTATTGTTTCTAGTACCTTAGAGAGCACTGAGAAAATAGTTACTCACTGGTATTTGGTAGGATCAGTTTTGCAGCCCTTCCTGGGTACTGGGTGAACATTGGTTATTTTCCAGATAGAAGAGAAAATGCCAAGAAATAGGGAGGATAAGGGTTTAGTTAAAGATTTGCAGTAGTTATGAGAACAAATGAGGAAATACAATGAGGACCAGTTTATTTGTTGGCATCAATGTCTGCAAGAACTTTGGCAACTACTATAGTCCTCAATTTTAAACAACACATTGAAGAGCTATCTTACGAAGCAATAACAGTTGTTAACAAAAGAGTCAGCGAGGTTAGCATTTGCGGCAAATTTTGTGGGAAGGAAGTCGGCCAATTGCTGGGCTAATTGCAAATATTGTGCCAACTTGCGTTAAATCGCCTGGTTACTACTACAGATTTTTTAGAAAATTTAATTTTGGTTGAAAATCACTGTTTCATATTTCCCAAGAATTTTGGGCCAAAAATGTAACGTTTTCATAATCCTTCGATTGTTACGGTGGATACCACTAAACAGTAGTTATTGACATTTGCAAATATTGGGCCGATTTGGTTACAGAGTTTTTAGAAATTTAAATGTTTATATTTAAATGTTGATTCCATCTTATAAAGGTGGTATACTAGTCTTTCTGGTATTTAGAAAGTTTTCCTTTACTTTACGCGCAAACGCAAAATCTGCCGCATTTGATTTTTGATTTTGCCCAATTGAACTCTTTTACCATTAGAGACTGTTGCCGACGCACTATTTGTAGCCATCCTAGAAGCTATTGTTTCTAGCCATTGGGTCTTACAAATATCAACAATGAGACGCTTCTTTAAAAGCAGTCGCCCTTCTGCACTTCTAGTTATGAAATAAATTGCTTACCTTTTGAAGTTTTTAGAAGACTGAAATGATTGAACAGTGCTATGATTGCTACAGTGTCAATTTTACCGAAGGCGAAGCAAGTATGCTCTTTCAACTCGCGAAATACACATAGCTGCCAATATTTATTTTTTTCAATAGTTTGTATTCGCTGCCGTGTCCTATAAAATGTTGACCGCATATATCAAAAAATGTTGCTAGTATATAGTTGCACTGTGGCTTACATTCCTTAATGCTCAAGCGATTTCGTCTAGGTGCTGATCCCATTTACAGTGATGTTCTTTAACATAAGATCGTATAGCCGCAAGGATTGATTGGTTTACCCTTTCAGATGTGTTGCATTAAGGTGAGTATTTTGGGGTGAACGTATGTTTTATTCCACATTTGGCTAATACTTTTCGCAAACAAATTATATTGAACTGGTAACCATTGTCAGATGTAACTCCCTCCGGAGTTGCGAATACGGAAAATACTTTCGTTTCTAAGAAACTGCACGCAGTGGTAGTTAACACTACTTCGTAGGCTTAAGTAATATATATTTGCTATATGGAATAAATAAATAAGAGTTTCCATTAGAAGACCTCGGATAGACCCCCAGGAAATCCTTATACAAGTGCCGCCTTGCCCTTACTGCAATCATTTGTTAGCCCGTTAGGGGCTGTGTCGAATAATTTGGAGCCTTTTATTGCGTACATGTTTGGCAAATTTCTACATCGTCTATCAATTGATTTGACTATTCCCAGATGTGATGTGGAAGGTCGGTCATGGGCTAACTCAATAAATAGATTGGTTAGACCCTGTCTAACATACAATTTCATAAAGGAATATCAGTGCAGCTATTTTTAAATTATTTAGAAGAATTAATCAAGAGCTTACCCTTTTCGAATATATTCGGATTGATTAGTTGGTGGTTTAATTACCAATTCTTGGTATTCAGAGTTATTTAAAGCAGGAGAATTTAGACTACAAATTGTTTAAGACTAACTTTGGGTATTGACAATGAAACCGTAGTATTTTTATTGCAGAAGTATTGCAGAATCGTTTGCGTAGGTTCTCAGTAGGAGAAATCGAAAAAATTTGAATATCGTCAATTACAGCGCCATCTATAATGAATCGAAAAAAATGTTTGTCAAATCCTGTGTATTTTTAACCGTAGAATCCGAATCTACAATTTTGAGCTTGACCATTTTTTTCGTATAGAGCTTATTTCCCGAGATATTTGAGTGTATCTGATTAAAAAAATCACCCGGTATGCTAAACTTTCTTTCGCTTTCGGAATAGTTCCGTGTGCTGCAAAAGTTTTTGAGCCATCATTGATTTGTCTTCGACTTTGACTATGTTTTTTATGGACTGTATTTCCACTAAAATCCAATAATCTTTTTTTTTTTCTTTTAATGAAAATGCGCCTATTCAGCGTAACTTTTCAAACCAGAATAATCAATCAACCGTTTATTTCAACACATACTAGATTGAGATTTTTACATACATAATTTTTAGTACAAAGCATTTTAATATTTACATGCTACACCACTCGACATCCTCCCCGCCTTGGAAAGGTTAAGCCTTTACCAACTTTTAATTCAAAATTTATACACAAACTTAAACTACTAAGATGACAATTATCAATGCAAAATTTTTTTTTTTTTTTTTAATGTCTTTTACTATTTTAGTCATTCAATATCTGGTAATTTACACACCTTCGTTATGGCTCTCTCCACTTTGCCATTTGGTGTTCTGAGTACTACCACTCGAATTCTGTTGTCTCGTCCTGGTATTGTCTTTTCCACTTGACCCATTAGACATTTTGAGCTTGGTATATTGTCTTCATGAATTAAGACGAGGTCATCTATTTTTAAATTTTCACGTTCGAACTTCTATTTGGTTTTTTGTTGTGGAGTGTGCAAATATTGTCTGGAAAACCTTTTCCAGAAATGCTGCACCAACTGAGTTTTTTGTTTCCAATACGCTAGCCTATTACTTGATAAGTTTGTGACATCCACCTCTAAAACTGTATTAATTGAATTCCCTGTGGTGAAATACCCAGGTGTTAGTGGCTCTAGATCACGTAGATCACTAAAAAGTGATGAAAGAGGGCGAGAATTAAGAATTCCCTCTATCTCTATAGCCAATGTTGTTAACTGCTCCAAGGTCAATACTTGAACTCTAACTACTTTTTTCATGTGACATTTAAACCTCCGAACTGTTGCCTCCCAGAGGCCTCCGAAGTGTGGCGATCTAGGCGGAATGTATTTCCACGTGATGCCTTCATTTGAATAAAATGCTTGCAAGTCTATGTTTGATCCACGAACTATATTTTCCATCTCTTTGACTTCTCTGTTGGCGCCCACTAAATTTTCGGCGTTATCACTATAAATGATTGCACTTCGTCCTCGTCTTGAAAAAATCGTTTCAAACATTCGATGAAAGATTTGCTCGCTGCGTCCTCGACCAATTCCAAATGGACGGCTTTACTGACGAAGCAAACGAATATGCAAATATAAACTTTGTTTTGCGTATCTTTTTGCTGTCCCTTATATTTTACTAGAAAAGGACCACAAAAGTCAACTCCGACTATATTAAATGGTCTGGCAGCATTCAAACGATCTGGGGGCAACGATGCCATGATTTGTTCCTCTAAATTTGGTCTAAACTTGAAACAAGAGACACAGCTTCTAATGACTCGCCTAACTGCATCCTTACCATTAACTATCCAGTACTTCCGGCGCACAGCTGCCAAAATACACTGAACTCCAGCACGTATATTTTGTATGTGCTCATGTCGAATAATCAACTTTGTCAGACCATGATCTTTCGGCAAAATCAATTGATGCTTTTGATCGTAATCTAAATTGCTGTTCTCCAGCCTTCCTCCTACTCTAAGCATTCCTTCTCCATCAACAAATGCCGAAAGACTAATCAATTTACTATTTTCCGGCAACGTTTTATTGTTTAACAACATTCTAATCTCACCTCTAAAATTACCCTTTTGAACCGTCCGAAGGACTGACAATAACGCGGCCTCCAACTCACAAGCCTCCAAGCCACCAGTGCAAATAGTCTTCTTTCTAATATATTTGTTTATGAAGCGACAACAGTAAGCTACAACGCGCTTGAGTCTCACCAACGAACTAAAATTTTTAATGTTAAAAATATCTATGACTCTTACAGAAACAAAAGATGACTGTTCATTTTTCAATTCAGGCAACTCCTGACTGTTTGCAATATTTATTTTACTAACTGGCCACTTTAACTCATCATCCTCTGAAACATGGGACCGTGCCACCAAACATCCAAAATACCAATCTCGTGAGGTAAAACTCCCCTAGACACCAAGTCTGCAGGATTTGATTTCCCAGCGATGTGTCTGAATCTCATATGTTTACTACCATCTAAAATCTCGCTAACCCTATTGGCCACATATGTTTTCAAATTGTGGAGTGGAATCTTTAACCTGGACAAGGCAATAGTCGAATCAGACCACAAAACAATATTTCCAACATTTATCTTGAGAGTCGCCATTACATTCTGAACTAAATTGACAAGGAGCAATATTGCAGTCAATTCTAACCTCGACAAAGAGATCACTTTTAAAGGAGCTACTCTAAACTTACTACATAGGAGATTCATAACTACACTACCATCACTATTTTTGCAACGAAGATATACACAGGCGCCATATGCTTTTTGCGACGCGTCACTAAAACCATGTACTTCTATATCACTAACATTTTCTGGAATGACACATCGGTTCAATCTCAAATTATTCAAACATTTCAAACTATCTCTAAAATTAATCCAATCTGCCTTTAAGTTCTCGGGTATGTTAGCATCCCAATCTAGTTTTTCCATCCATAATCTCTGAATAAGAATTTTCGCACTTAAAATTACTGGCCCCAATAGTCCTAATGGATCAAACAATCTACATACTAATATCAAACAATACCGATCTTTTTGTAATTCTGTTACTGTCATCCAATGGGTGAATCAAAAATGTGAATTCATCACATAAGGGTGACCAGCGTAAGCCCAAAGTTTTAATTGTATCGTTGACATCCAATTCATTGGGATCTCCTCAATTTTCCATTGGAATATGATTTAATAATTCCTTAGAATTTGAATACCACTTTCTTAATCTCATCTCTGCTGACGAAAACATTTTAGTTAATTCATCATACATTGAAATACCTTCATGTAATGTTTGACAACCCGAAAGTAAATCGTCTACATAAAATTCAGTCCTTGAAATATTTGACGCTATTAGGCAATTTACTGATTCATATACAGCTAACTGTTGGATAACACGAGTTGATAAGTAGGGTGCAGATGCCAAGTTACGGTCTGCAACTCGTAAATCCTCAACTCATCACTGGGACTCTCTCGTCAATAAATCCTATGAAACCTTGTATGAGATTGCTCCAACTTCACCATCCTGTACAATTTTTCGATATCACTTGAGAAAGCAATGGCATGCTTCCTGAATCTCAACACAATTGAAAATCAATCCTCCTGAACTACACCTACCATTAACAAATCGTTCAACGAGTACTGAGACGAAGATTCAAAAACTATTCGACACTTACCTGTGGAACTACCAGGACGTAATACAGCCAAATGAGGTATAAAATAACCCGGACCATCATCCACTTCAGTATAAAGCCTCATATGTCCCATTGACTCATATTCTCTCATGAACTCGATATACTGCATTTTCAATTCCAAATTTTTATTTAATCTTCTTTCCAAAACAATGAATCTATGAAAAGCCATATTATAAGAATTACCCAACAAGCTACTATCCATTTTAAAAGGTTGTTGTACAATAAATGTACCGTCTATATCTCTCTTGTGAGTGTCACCAAAATGCTGCTCACATGCTAATTCCTCAGCTGTACGAAGTTTATTCTTATCATTACAGCAGGACTCCATATTCCAAAACTTTTGTAACAAACTATCCAACCCAGTATCCGTTGTTTTCGGCTCTGATGAGAAAAAGAAATTCTGGTTGTCTGAACTACTTTCCAACTTTCCACCAATTACCCAACCAAAGCTCGTATTACGAAACACTGGGAGCTCCTTTGACAATTCTAAACGACCATCTTTTAAAATTTGCCAAAATACTTCACTTCCTAATAATATATCTACAGGTCCAGGTATATTGAAATCTGGGTCGGCCAATACTAAATTAGATGGAACGGACCATCTGGAAATATTGATATACTGATGCTACCAGGAATCTCAAATTCTTACAATAATTATCAACGCGAGAATGAATTGATGCTTCTACTCTATTACAAACATCAGTTTTTGTACCATTAATACCACATACAGTGTTATTATCCCTTTCGACTTTAATTCCCAATTTTTTGACCAAGTCCATAGATATAAAATTGTTATGAGAGGCTGAATCCATGAGAGCTCTACATTGAATATACTTCTGATTAGAATCTTTTATCAAAATCATAGCAGTGGTTAAAACGACCTGTTTGTGCACAATTTCTTTGCACAAATATGTAGAATTATTTTGAGCAGAATCGGCCTTTGTACTATCGACATCTCTATTATTATCCGTACTACTGCTAGGGTGTTTTCTATTTGTTTCGTGTGACGTTTTGTGATTTCGACTATCCATTCTCATATGAAGTAATGTGTGATGTTTATAACCACAAATTTCACATTTTTTTTGCTTGACAAGTTCTAACTAAATGACTGTCGCTCAAACAATTCAAACATCTACCTAAAGATCTTATTTTTCCATACCTTTCCTCAGGACGTAAATTCATAAACTGAACACAATTTTCTAAAGAATGACTACCACTACACATCGACCAAACCATTTTTGTATTTACTTCATTTGGCCTTGAAACCGACACAAAAGTTTTAGAAGATTTAGACATTTGTCCTTGACCCACCATATTTTGTTTAGGTCTATTGGAACGACGATTATTTTCCAGAACATTCAAAGCTTTACAACGGGATTGCAAAAACTCAGAAAATTCCTTCCAAGTAGGAAGCCTTTTTTATCAAGTTGGGATTCCCAGGCCTTTCGAACATCATCATCTAACCTATAAGTAACAATATGAACTATCATCATACCCCACTGATCAACATTCTGCTTTAGTTTTTGTAATGCACGCAAATTGAGCTCAGTGCGATAATTCAGATTTTGCATATCTGTACCAGATGATTTATTGACGTACTGTAATTTAAATAATTCACAAATGTGTTTCTCTACCAAAGCATGGGTATCATCGAATCTGTCTACCAAAGCCTTCCAGGCTATATCAAAGCCATCATTAGAAAACTCGATTTTATCAATAATCTCTTTGGCCTTTGCAACAACAAACATATCTAAATACCACATTTTTTGTATCTTTGAATTTATTTGATGATTATCTATAATGATTTTCTCAAAAGAATCACGAAATCTTAACCAGTCATCTAATTTTCCATCAAATACGGGTATTCTAATCTCTGGCAATTTTGCCTTAGCAAAAAGACCACCTACACTGTCACCATTCCCTGAAGCCGCATCATCACCCAAACCTAATTTATCACCTATATTACTCACTACTTTATTAATACTTAAAATCACTTCAAATTTACCCTTTACATCATAAAATTCACGCTCGAATGATTCGAAATCCGTATTAAATTCTTCCTCATTTTTTTCGAACTCGGGATCGTCAACCGATGAACAAAGCCCAGAATAAATTTCAGAATATTTATTTAACAAAAGCTTTAAATTTTCATATCTAACTTGGCTTAAATTTCCTATTCCATCAGGATTTTTTATAAACTTTAACTGCAACGTGAGTTTCCTCTTAATGGTTGCTCTTTTAACTTTCCATGATTCAATTGTTCCCTGTTGTCACAAAAGCTCAACATCTATATATCTCAAAACTAAATACCTTTACTTTTGTTGCCAAAAAATATTGAAATTGATGAATCAAACTACAAAATGATCAAGTATCCAAAATGCATATTTTAAATTCCAACTATTTCCATTGTAGTGGACCAAATATGGACGTCTTCTTTTATAAATGAAACTTTTCTTCTCCAAACCAAATCAAACAAATTCCACCAGATTGCTACTATACATAAATATCTGGCTCGAGCTGGACCATGAATTGTCTTCGACTTTGACTATGTTTTTTATGGACTGTATTTCCACTAAAATCCAATAATCTTTTTTTTTTTTTTCTTTTAATGAAAATCAATTTTTCTTTAGATCAGATATTGGTACTGCCAAAGTAGAGTACAACGGATACCACCCTAACATATCCAAAAATTTACGTTTACTTTACATTTTAACTTTTTGAACAGTATTGGGGATAGAAAACTAAAGAACATCGTCAACTTTCTCTTGATTTACTTTTAGACAACTTTCTCAAATCACATTTCACAGGTAGTGGATTTCCTTTAAGATAAATTTATTTTTACAAAGATTAACGGTAAAGCCTGCAGACCTGAGTAACGATGCAACTTGCTTCAATAAGTGAATATGTTCTTCGAAATTTTCGGACATGACTACTCATTTACTAACTCCTAGTTATTTGCTACAATCCGTAAAATGGCCAAAGCCATTCGACATATGGCCAAAAACTTCAATTGTATGGGAAATATTTTTTGAACCATTATGGTGCAAAGACAACGATATTATTTCATAGTTATCCAGACGACGACATCACGAAAGGAGAAGAGCAAAAGATAGCAACAACTGCCAAAATTTCATCAAACATCGAGCTAGAAAATAACATGTCGTGCGCTACTGCGGTACGTAACGGAACTTAATTTAAAAAGATATGTGCTACAATTTTATGAGCAATTTAATTATATGTTTTTTTACAATTCTGAATGCAGGGTTCACTCAACTCTTATAAATAGGATATTTCCTAAATACTAATATCAACTAGTTTTACAATCCTGTAAGATTTCATTTCTATTAGAGTTATTTGGTATTTTTGTACAAGCTATCTGAACTGTAAAACCAACAAACAAATTCTGTTTATTATTTTTATGATTTCTTCGTTCCCTGAAAAAAGATACGCGATGTCATATGTTTCTTTCATTTACTACTCGTACAAACCTAAGATATCTTTGATTTCGGGCTTCCATGCTTTATATTATGAATTAAAGGTAGATTAAGGAACAAAATAATACTTTCATTGTGTATGAATTGTCTCCTTTTTTCTACATTGCCTACATTGTCTACGTCAAAAATTATTGTCTACTCTATTATCGACATTTCCATGTAGACAATCTCAAAATAATGGATATGCCCCTATTGATTCATAGTCATTACTTCGTTTACCTGCGTTAGTTTCGTTTGTAATTTAACTTGAACTAATAAAAAAACTTTATTAATCACTTAAATAGTTTATTACGAATGTTTATAATTTTTTATACTGAATGAATTCTTTAAAATCAGTTGCACACTTTTGACTTTTTTAAAAAGTTATTAGAGTTTATTTGAACTGTTCTCTTTGGAATCAGTTATTACAATTATGAATATTATTATTTCGATATCTTTGGAGTCGATTTTTTGAGTAATTGTTATTTAAAGTCTGTTCTGTTCGGAGTCAGAAACAAACCTAAATTTTTCAATTTAATTTTCTTTATCTTTATCTATTAAATTTAATATTGATTTCCCTTTTAAAAATTATATTTTACTTTGCATTATTTTGGTGTGAAAATGATTGAATTTGATATACTAAAATTGTATCATCGTCATGATTCATAAGCATTTTTTGTATCATGACTCTAATTCTATTCACATAACTCGCGCGTCTCAGTACTCCTCTATTACACACACCGAATGCTGGCATTTTGGCGAGCTCGTCATATAGTGCTTTCTGTTTGATAGGGAATATGGCGTAAGAAAGTATTTTTTGTTGGAATTTGTTTTTTTTTTATTGAATTCACGACAAGAATCTAATCCTAAGTAGGGTTGCTGGTTTAAATTTGGGATGATATAAACTTTTTTCTAGTTTGTTATACTTAATAGTTCTGCATAAATATCCAAATACCCTCTAAAATGTATAATTAGGATTTTCAAAATTTTGTTAACTTCCAACTCGCAAAGCTGTTAATCTTGCCCCACTATGAAGCAATCCAAGATATTCTTGCTCATTTAAAACCACTTAACATAAGGCCGGTTGCCTAGCACATTATCGAATAAGCTTTCGTACACAACATCGTCAAGATATTTTACAAATACGTTTATGGAGGGGGCGCGGGTGAGCAAGAGAGGTTTTGATTAGTGTGATAAATTGGTCTGAATGAAGTTATTGCTGAGGTTAAATTTTCGGTGCATCCGTATTTTGAGCTGTATCCTTGCAGGGAAGAGGCCAGGGTTAAGGTATCGGATTCCCAGTGATTCATACCTTCGCCGATGGGTTTTCCGAACATCTAAAACATTAAGGTTTTAGAATACCAGAACGCTCCCATCCAGTAGAATATTTTCGGTTATTTTGAACAATCAGTATTTAAATGGCCTAGAAAAGAATTTGCCAAAACTATTCCAACAAATGCCACAGTTTTCGTTTGTTAGTCCGATCATTTATTTCATCAAGTGTATTAAATTTTGAATCTTCCTATGAAATTTCGTCAACATATCTCCGAGTACATAGCTTTTCGTGTCATAGCCTTTGCGCGTCCATATATTATATCTTCCAAAGCTAAAGATTTTCTTACCAGTGCCGCAACTGAAGAGAATTTTGATCTGCAAGCACCTTTTGATAACATATCGTCATATTTCGCCGAAAGAAAAGAAGGATTTCGGAGTCAAGTAGAGGAATCCGAAACTCTAATGAGATTGCTTTAATTTACCAATTAAAAGCGATTATATGTGTCAGCCTGATGGCCATACGGAACAGAAATCGTTCAAGCGTCAAATCCTGTGAATCACCACCAAATTATTATTTCCACTTTCTAATATTATTGGGGAAATAATTATGCAATCTATCTCTTGTTCTCAGAGGAAATTATTTTCTTGTATTTTCTCTGGAGCTTGATAGGGGGTTCTGTTCTGTAATCATGTTTGTGCTAGCCAATAAATTGAATAATCTAAAGTGCCCTCTTTCGTCTTCCCGGTTTTAACCGTGGTCGTATAGACTTCGCCTCTTTTTTAAGGACTACCTCTTCATCCTTTGATGTGGGTAGATCCTCGGGATCCAAGAATTGAGAGAATTTAATCTGTTCCGCTGTCTCATCAAGGTGAATTTCTCCTAGGATTAATGTATGTAGTGCCGCCAAAAATAAGTCCAGCGCCTTTAAAAGTTTCCGACATTGAGATTTACATTTCTTTGTGCTGGAAAGCTATCTCGATATTCTTTAAATTTCACGCGTTAATGTTATAGTGTAATAAGTTACTACTTTTGTTGATGCTGTTCTCCTACATACCTTAAAGCAAAATAATACTCTCGGCTTTAATCATTCAAATTCAGAGCGTATAGTTTTTTCGCCTTATTTACTAAAATAACTATAGAAATACGCGCGAGTCTAAATATTTCTTATACTCTAATTGCAAACAGTATTTTTTATACTGGTACAATATTGCGGAGTTCAATGCTTCAAATGTATTGTTTTGTTTTGTTTAGTTACGCGGTGGCTATATTTAACGATTTCGCGTAAACACTTTTCGTGTTCTGAAAGCGTTCCACCAATTTACATGTATCTTCGGTAAGCAATTAATTAATCACTAAAGGTACCAAACAAAAATCTTACACAAGAAAACCTCTCTTCTTATCTTCGTTTCTTATTTTTTTTTTTTTTTTTTTTTTTTTTTTTTTTTTTGTAAGAAATTAAAATATTTAAATTTTAGGTGTTGGCTGGATCATTTCAGACATTAAAAAAAAACTATAAATAAATAAACAAACATACAGATCTACATAATTTTAAAATTTTGTAGAGACGATTCTTGTTAGATTAAAATTAATACAGCAAATCTATTAAGTTAAGAAATATTAACAATAAAAATAAGAAAAAAAAAACAGAAAGAGGTATGGTACAATATAAACGTTTCGATTACACGGTATTAGTGTATTCTTCCTTGCCCATATTTATACATTTGGATCACCAAATTAGAAATGGTTTTGTACTCCACTAACATTTCTCGCACAATTTCCGATTAACAACAAAAACTACAACACACACATACCCAGAATGAAAAATAAAATAGAATTAATTAAAGTAGATTGGTTCTGGTTGTCTTCGTTTTTTCTTTTTTACTCTTTTCTTTCAAAAACACATTATTTGAGATTGGAATTTGTCAAAATATTAATCGAAGTAAAATTTATGATCAGTGTTTTAAATAAAATTAACTTCATCAAATAAGGAGTGTTCTAAATTATAGATTCTTACACATATTTAAGATATAAATTAAAACATGGATTAATACATGTGCGCGACTGATTTATATAATACGTGTTCTATCTAGAGATTTTGACCAATTTTAAAACCTCCAGTAGATGTGGGTTTTCCCATTTTACTTACAGAAATCTAAGACGAGTTGTAATAATGTGATTTAAATTTGTTTATCGTTGCAAATTGCTGGAAAAACATCGTTCAGCAACTTCGAGAGTAAAGAAAGTGGCAATGATTACCCGGAGCCTTAAGTTTGGCATCTCGGCAAGTTTGTAGCTGTCACGATTTAGAGCCAATACCGTTTCTAAATAATTGTTCTTTCCTAATTTCATTTTTTTATCAAATTGCATTTGGTACGATTTCAGAATCTGTGTTTGTTGTGCCAGCTTCAATTTTCAAAGAACCATACCCCACAAATTCTGATCGAAAATTCTTTCATCTGCGATGAGAATTTATCTCCGATTCGATGGTTTTGCAACCTCTAATTGTTATGCCAATTTATAATTCAATCGCTCAGTTTTTTCTACATATTTCATTAAAAATTATATTTTATTGTGGTCTACCGCAAAAATGTAAAATCTACAATTTTGATTCTAGAACGATGGGTAATACGTTTTAAGATAGGTTTCTGGAGCTGTGACAACATGCATTTTGCACCATCTAATACTTTTTCAAATATTTTTAAATATATTATGGAAACCTAAACTTTATTGAAAATAGTTAGAAGAAATTATTGGCTGAAATCCATAAAAATAAGTAAATGCTTTTACTACCATAACCGCAAGCAAATTTCAAGTAATTCAATTGTTCTCTATATATGAATAGCATTAAATTCTTTATTTTACATTTTTGTGGATTCCATCCATTGTGCCAACATACATTGGGATCGGCAGTTTATATACCATTTCATAAAAAATTCAATTGTATTCAAAATAATTCGAATGATAATCACAAATTCTTGGCCGAAACACAAAAATCTTCACTTGTCTGCGATTTCGATGGTTGATACCTTTTAAAAATGTCCAGTATTTAATCGTTTTACTAACTTGGAACTCTCGAAAACTGTTCTAGTGTTATTTTTTGATAGATATCAAAACTGACATCGGAATCAATGCGGAGGATCTGGACGGAAGAATTTTTTTTTTAAATATTGTATAAATTGTAAGTACCATATTTTGTACAAATAGTAAACTGGAAAAAAGTCCACACATCTGTTTTTAAATTTTTTATTTTATTTTGGCTTGTGCGAGTTTTTCTTGTCTGCGACTGTCGATAATTTTGTCTTGGGTTTGTTCCTTCTCAATACTATACCTGCAAACCAAACCGGGTCTAGTTAAAATCGAAATTTTACAGGTGGTCATCTCAGCGATTTGATCAGGGCAGCAAAACCCTTACTGTGGTTTGAAATTCTCGAAGAATAATTTTTCGTTAGAAATATCAAATATCAAATCCGATTACAAACTGCGCACAGCTGTGCTGAGTTATTACGTGGGAGAAAGGTCAGAAACCATACACTTCTTCTTCTACTTCTTCCACTGACGCATGGAGGGATTTAGCCGCCTTAAAGTAGTTCCTCCAAATAGTTCGATCCGCCGCAAGAGAACGCCAGACACGGTGACCGAGTGTACTTAGGGCCCTGTCATCGTCGTCTATTCATCGGGTCGGTGGTCTCCCACGAGATCCTAATTTCTTTGGTTCTGACTTTAGGGCCTGTCTAGTCGTCCGATTTTGTTAACGAAGCATGTACCCAAGCCATCTTATAGCCTTGACGATTTTATGAATCCGATGATGTCTCGATTTCATCAAGATGATTTCTGATCTCATGATTCATTCGCATTCTGCAAGTGGCTCCCTCTTTAATGGCACTGAGAATTATTCTGATGATCATACGCTAAGTTACAGTAATTATCTGGCAGTTTTGTGCTGTCAGTGTCCAAGACCACACTCATTCGGATTCACAATATTTGTATCTTCTGAAAAAAGTCCCTTCTCGTCTGCATTCTCGCAGTGACCATTTATTTAATCTTCGTTTCGTTGATCTGAATGCCAATTTATTGGGCCAATAATTCCAAAGCGGATCTCTTTCAGGGAGATGTTGCTTCAACCATGACAGCTAATTTTTTTGCTGTTTTTCTTTATTGTTGTTGACGAGGTTGTATTATATTTTGGCAACGACTAGCTGCACCCATTTTGCAACTATTATCTGTTTGTGATATAAAGGCAGTAAAAACCTTTTTCACACAACGGATGGGTAACAAAAATGTAGCACACGCTTATTTGAAATAATATCATCTAATTAACATTACATGAACCTTAACAGATAATTTCATACACCAAACTTGTATTTGTCAAAAATGTTTTTGTTGGCAGTGTTAAAACATTGAAAATGATCTGGAAAGGTTTAATGCGGGTTGTGAAAAACATATACTTAGTAAAAATGGTTAAATGGTTAATCTATTCTAAAAAAGTAGAAGTTCGGAACTTAGACGAATATCAAAATTTATAAAATTGGGTATTGAAAATGTATAGGTAATTTGTAATTTCAAAAGTCACATTTGAATCGCTGCTTCAAAAATATCAAGTTCGTGAAACTGTGTGTTTAGTGTTGAATATTCAAACGGAAAATTCCAAGATTCTATATAAAATTTTAAATTTTGGATGTGAAATTTGTAATCGGTGAAGTTAGGGGTAGTAATCTCACCCCTCACCGTTACATAGAAATTGTCCCATCACCTTACTCACCACGGCTATCTACTCCTGCTAGCTCAGCAGGGTGGCGTGGGGTTTGGTGAGAGGTGAATAGGACCTTGTTTTAGCCGTATAAAAGGGGGAAAGGAGGTTGGTATAACCCTGTTAGGTTATAAAATGGTTCACGGACCGGTACAAGAAATGGTTCACGGACCACTAACTACAATGGAGAATACGTTTCGCGCAAGCACCTACCCCTCTGAGTCTGACACGTGACTCAGGGGTTGAGATTTAATTGGACGGAGGGAGGAAATTTAGTTACCCTAGCCTACCATATGTTTTCCTTAGTAATTCAACACAAAATAAGAAAAAACACAAATTCCACGTACCTGTATAGTATATCCTTACCTGACTTCTGCTCCGGTTTAACTCGTAAAACACGTAGGCAAAAGAAAAACGCTAAACAAATTTAACCAAATTTATGAACTTTAGAATTTTTTTTTTTTTTATTTTTTCCGTTATATCTTACAAACTACACCATTTACTGTTTCACTTAACTAATTATACACTATTATACAAAAAAAAAACACAAAAACACAACACCACAAAAGAATTACCGCGTGAAAAAAAACCAGGCAAAATCCCAACGACACTCTTTAACACAAAAAAAAACTCGCACGAAAAAACTCCGTTGAATTTGCCTTTACCGTGAGCAAATCCACAAAAAAAAAAAACGTCCGACTCTTTCGGTTGTTACCACTTGACTCCTCGACAGTCTCCAAATACATTTTTCTTTTTGGGTCAATTGTTCCCAAAAAAAACGCTTGGTATACAATACCAAAAAAAAACACATAAAAATTTGGGGCATTAAATAATGTGCCCAAAAAAAACTATGTCAGACTTCTGCATAGGGTTTACACGCAACCATCATAATGATTGTTGTTGTAAAAATTTACATAAAAAAAAATGAGGATGGCACACTTTATGTATGTTAAATTACACCAATGCATCATGAAATTAGTTTGTATAATTTCTTGCTTAGTTGCAAATTGACACTTTTCAGTGTGTCATTTTTTTTTTATTTTGGGTTTGTTTCAGTACAACAAACAATTTATGTTGCCATAAATTGGTTGTCCCAAATTACAAAGTAATGAATTCACTTTGTACTAACTGAATTTTAGGAATTTTTGGGATACGGCCTATTGGAACGGGTACATTAAAAAATGGTGCCCGTTACAAACGTGGGGAAAACCCATCACCCTGAGATTAAAAATAGATCTCATCGCTCTGTTGGATGGGGATTGGTTTTCTAACTCTTCATAACAAAAGAGAGAGAAAAAAAAATTCTATTTGGGAGGAGCTGTGACTACAGTAGCCAAAGCCCAACGTGGCGGACGTCCCACACAAGACCCTGACTCATGCTCTATTTATTAAGCTGGCCAGGCGAAACATGGACTCACCCAAACATCTATTTGTACTACCAACCGGAGAGAGTAAGTGGCGAAAAGAAAGAGGAGAAAAAAAAATAATAATAATGACATAATTTACATAATATTCTATTGCGTTTTGTATGTGTGGTTTTTTTCTTTTTTTTCTTAGTTATTCGCTCATTTGTATATTTTTTTTTTTTTCTTAACTAACTAAGTAACCTACTTACAGCTACGTTAGTACGATTGGAGACGACGCTTGTTCAACTTTACCCTACCTCCTGCAGAATTTCCCGTGTAGGTACTTTTGTACTAGGTAGGTTAAATCTTGAAAGAGCCCCACCTCCTTTCTTAACGTATGGTTACAATTTTAAACATGAACAAATTTTCTCTTATAATAAGCTAATTCTTATGATGTCATTAGCATTTATTTGGATCCGTTGGTCTGGTGTTGTTATACTTGGTCCTTTAACATCGACCGCCGATTTTTCTGGATGTTGTATCCTTGCAACCCTTTTTTTTTTTTTTGATGTGAATGCTTCGCCAGTGGGTTTCATTTTGGCAAACCATGGCTACCAGTACTAACACAAATAGGAACACCACCCGGCGGATACCATACGTGCGGAGAAATTTCCCCCTAACCAGTGTTCACTTCCGCTCACGACGGTCTGGTGATCTCTTCATTAATATCTGCAGAGCTTACAATTGCCCCATGGGTTTCAATCTCCTGCGGGAGATTGAACCATGGAAGCTGTTTGTCTTCTTGTCACATGTTGGATTTGTTTTTTGCAATATAATTTAAAACCTCGTCTCCTTCGGTCGTACCATGATCTTTATTGAACCCATGTCGAAAATCCGGTATTGGAAATATCGATCTAGTCCGGCATTGACTGGCTGGTGTCTCCGCATGTGTCGATTAATCCCTTCACAACGAGTTTCGGGCGACTGGATATCATGTACTAGCCTTCCTGTGTACAGATTAGTGGTCCTCCCCTAAGGTTATAGCCCCTTTTAATGCTTCTTCATCCCCTGTCTGATGGTTGTTTACTGAAATGTTTTTGGACACCAATTTATCTTACTGCTGGATGAGTCCATAAATGATGTTAATCTTGTCTCCGTGCAATAACGTCAACTGGATTTCGAAGATGGCCTTATTCTGAACAGACTTAGATCTGATAGTCAGGATCTAGTATACATGGATCCCATCTTCCAACTATTGCTGCTGATGATGGTATTTTTATGCATTTTGCTGGATCATTACATATCGTTGTGGATTTATATGGTACTATTTGTAGAAAACAGGAATTTTGTAAGATGGTGGTGTGATTACTGCGGATGTTCCCACTCGTGCTAATAACTAATAACATGGTGCGCGTTTCACATTTAAGTACCAAGGTTGCACTCGATAACCTTCAGCCGCTCCCCCGTAGACCAAAACAAATACTTGGATGTGGGTTGTTACTAAACTACTAATGACATTTCCTATTCTATTTACTTTCTAAGTTAGTATCCCTACTCTAACTCCTATTTTATGTTAGTAGTCCTATCTAAGCCTAACTATTTCTTAATCCTAATAAATTCTTAGCCCGAAATACTGGTATTTCTTGGTTTATGGCGATAAACCAGAAACATACCAGCCTTCATTTTTCCTGTACATTATCTATTGTTAACATCATTTGTAAACTTGTAGATATTGTAAAGGGAAAATGGTAACCGCAGAGAGTTATAATTTCGCGGAAACCAATCGCCGATTGGACCTGGCCAGCACCTCGTCCGCTAACCGCAAATCTAGCACACCAAATAAATGATCAACCGGGACTTGATTTTGCGCTAAATGCCGATTGACCCACTCCCAGAATCGCGCAACTAAGCAAGCGCCGCGGATCCTCTTCCAATGGATTCTCTCTTTCGCCTTGCGCCGCGACCGTGATTTGCGCACGCGCTTACCCGATTCACTCCTGCATCTGGCTTTGGACTTGCCCCTCATCTTAACTCTAGACCTGCCTTTACTCTTATTAGGCGAGTAAATGCGCTCTGGTAGCTCAGATACCGAATGACCCACCTGCACCACAGAATCTTTGTCTGCCCTCTGCAGTGTGACGGAAACCATCACGGGCTCCATTTCGGTGGATTCCTCTTTGGTATCACTAGGAGTTGGCTCCTCTATCTGAACTTTTTTATTCTCCTGTGTTAGATCTTCTTCCACTAGTTCTGGCTCCCACTTCTCTTGCTCAATTTTGACTTCCCCAATTTTTGATTCATTGGGTACTACTTCTTTATCTTGAAGGTCTACCCACTGTTCCTCTGGCTTCTCGACTTCAACTTGCAGAGCACTCACCTCATTTAGTTCCCATACTGGTCTTTCGTTTATGGGCTGTTCGATTCTTACGGCCACCCTACTCAGTTTGGCAGCCACTTCATTCGGTGAGCTCACTCCTTCATCCAAATCCCGAACCATTCTCCAGAGTATCCTTAATCCTATAACTACGCTTGTGTAACGCGCCCTCAGTGCCGGACATGCGGCACTGCGGTTAACCCTTCCCTGAACGTGCATTAGTCGAGTCTTAGTCTTCGGATCCGCCACCGACTTACCGGTCCAAAGTTGAAACAATATTTGTTGCTGCACCGTCCATAGCTTCGTTTGGCAGATTGCGATCTCACGCTCTGATCGCAGTACTGCTTCTTGATGAGACTTCAGGGTTGTACCACCAACATTGAGCTTTCTTTTCAGAGCCTCCTTAAGTTCAGGGGTTACCAAGCCCCTCTGCGAGTTTATTAAGCCTCGCACCTCCAATTCTACCAGGAGCTCATCATCTCCTAGTAGGTGCTATATTTAATATGAGTTAACTTTGTCATTATAACAAAATTAACATAAGCTGAGGAATGACATTTTTCAAAGTATGACATCAAGCTGTGCGAGCACCCTCACTTGGATCATACCAGGAAAAATATCCAGTAATACGGACAAAAACGTATCACTGCAATCTAGGAAATGTCCCGAATTGAACCAAATAAAACCAAACTTCACTCAATAGACACACTGTGTTACCACCGCTACCATGCCCATCAGTTCGTTCCCCAGAGTGTGGGTTGGGACATGCCACAAACGACTGAATAATCATGGATCCAGCAACAGTATCCACGGACTGCAAGTTTCCTCAACATGAATATGACCCACCAAGTATTTGGTCAGGCTAAGCCGCAGCCATATTCACGTCAAAAAAAACCCTCGTCTATTCACACCAAAGCTCAATTTAATTACACAAACACTTTATTTAAAACACACAAAAAAATTTGGTTGAAAAAACAACAAAAAAAATTAAATTAAACAGAAACTAAACTTGGATCAGATGTTATCGATCACGTTTGGCCATCACTTAAAGCAATAGTGCCAAAACGTATAATTAATGAAGAGGCGAAATTTTGGCCTCTGTTTGGGCGCCACTTTCTACTCGGTGAAGTTAGGGGTAGTAACCTCACCCCTCACCGTTACATAGAAATTGTCCCATCACCTTACTCACCACGGCTATCTACTCCTCCTAGCTCAGCAGGGTGGTGTGGGGTTTGGTGAGAGGTGAATAGGACCTTGTTTTAGCCGTATAAAAGGGGGAAAGGAGGCTGGTATAACCCTGTTAGGTTATAAAATTCGGGACAAGAAATGGTTCACGGACCACTAACTACAATGGAGAATACGTTTCGCGCAAGCACCTACCCCTCTGAGTCTGCCATGTGACTCAGGGGTTGAGATTTAATTGGACGGAGGGAGGAAATTTAGTTACCCTAGCCTACCATATGTTTTCCTTAGTAATTCAACACAAAATAAGAAAAAACACAAATTCCACGTACCTGTATATCCTTACCTGACTTCTGCTCCGGTTTAACTCGTAAAACACGTAGGAAAAAGAAAAACACTAAACAAATTTAACCAAATTTATGAACTTTAAAATTTTTTTTATTTTATTTTTTTTCCGTTATATCTTACAAACTACACCATTTATTGTTTCACTTAACAAATTATACACTTTAAATTTCAAACTAAATCTTTCTAAACCAAGTTCAAATAAAACCGTTAATTACATTTAAAAAAAACTTTTCAGAAATATTATTTTCATTTAAATTATAAGCGTCCAGTTCTTTAGTTTTAAATAATCCTCGGAACAACGACTTAGCGGTTTTGATTGTTTCAGCCTTAGAGCAAAGTGAACAAAATCATCATCTTCGGCTTTAATAAGACAATGTGTATTGTAAAGGAATTTCAACAATTAAATTATAGAAATATCTCTCCTTTTAAATAGTCATGATTTTATTTCCTCCAATAATTTTACACTTATTTCTGAATTATTTGTCTGTAGAGATTTAAATAAATATTTTAAAATACCATCTGCAGATAATAAAGCATCCTGACGGCTTAGTGCCTCTTTCGATTTTTTTACTGGGGTAAGGTTACATAATATATTAGCGGCCACTGCAAAATCATTTATCGAATGTCATAGATGATTAAGATTCAGATCATTTAATATTTTTATAACGACCGCTTCTAGTTTTAAGAAAAGTTCCAGCATTATTTCAACAGTATCCGATGGAGTTTTAAAAACTAATCGTAACTGCAATTCGTGGTCCTTAGGAACCATCTCCCTTATGTTAGACTGTAAGATACTATTTCGAACTGGTGATTTTTTGAATAGTTTTACTATCCCATTAATTTTAGAAATTGTTTGTTATATTTATATACTAGAAGTTATTTTAATATTATCGGTAGCAAATATATTATTACCTTTGTTTAGTTCATCTGAATCATAATTAACATCGAAATCTTCATCGCTCTATTTTCGTAGAAGATTGTCATTACAACTAAATGCACGGCGAAGTTTTAACAAAGTTATTGAATTGTCGCAGACAACCTACCATATTTTAACATAACATTAGCTCCATCGCTTTTAGTGGAAACAATATCTGAATCACAAGCTAGCTCATTCGTCTGAAGTTTTAATGTTACCATTTCTATGGCGGTCTCACCTTGACAAGAACCTTCAATTCTCATCAAATCTAATTTTTCAGATGCCCCATTGTGTTAAAATTAATAAACATTTAAAAGGTTACGGAAGCTGGTCCATTTATCTATAGATAAAACAAATTGTTTGTTGTCCGCTTTCATGTTACTGATTGTATGTTACTGAAATTTGTATACTAAGCATATTACATCTGATGGATTTTTTAACAATACAAATTCTTATAATTAAAGGTTATTTTGAATAAAGGTACTTTTACATATAAAATTAACAGAAATTCCATCCCGTCCTTGATGAGGCCTTATACGAAAGAGACTTTGCGCAAAGAGCACAATTAGCTTTATCTTTGTTAAGCTTGGTCTCTTTGAAATATCTCCAAACATAATCGCTATCATATGTATCAACAAAGCTGCTAAAATATATCTGTAAAACATCTTTGTTATTAACTGAATATCTATCATATTAGTTTGTTTTTTATAGCAATAAATAACACACCACTGTCCTGAAATTTTTAAATATTTGGCACCCTGTACCTTAAAAGACAAAACAACAACAGCAAACAAATCATTTGCAGATTTTTTTTTACTCAGTACCCATTCAAAACGTAAAAATCATAAAAATAAAACATGACTTCCGAGCATATATAATGAATTACCTTTACCTTCTAACATTCCATAAACCAGTATTACTATACACATTGCATACATTTTGACCAATGACAATTTAAGGTCAACAATGGTCTTTCGAGTAAAACGCTACCGCGCTACAGACAACTATGTAAAACGAAGTTGTTCAATTTCTCGCCTTTTCTTTTGTACATTTGAGCAAAATTGAAAAAATCTCTCCGGTAAAATTGATAGGTGGAAAATCTATCGAAAGTTTGCTATTAACATTTTGTGCAAAATTACAGCTCAGGATGAATACAGTAATGAACATCGAGTGCAGTAATTGAAAAATATTTTAGAATACATTTTATGGCAACGTTTTCTTGTACATATTGCATGTGTAATAAAAAAAAAACATTTTCGCAACACCAACGTACCTTTTACTAGAACATATTAAATTTTCCACACAGAAAAGTACAGAAATTTGTCATAATAAGCAAAAATAACCTATAAGTTACTACGTTATTTTAGATTTCTATAATACAACTCAAAATACATTTTATTTTTCTTACTTTACGTAAAGTTTTTCATTTAGAATGTCCGGATTTGGTAATTATTTCATCTAGCAACAGTACCCTAAGCCAAACGTCTTCATGTTGCGCCAAGCAACACAATCGCTGTATTGTATGGAAAGTTCTCTGGCCGCATAATTTTATGAAACGTAAACGGTTATTGGCCACCAAATGCATTTGGTTTAACATCTTTAAACGTTTTTTAAGGGGTTATGTTAAATCACTCGTCAATTGATGCCACATAGTAAAATCTTCTTATTAAGTTATCTTATTATTATTTATTTATGATTTTAAGAATTGAGCGTAGGAAATATGAATTATATAGATTAGAATACGGAAATGTAATATTCTAACTGCTACAGCATATTTAGCCAACGGTAGTCCCTCTATATTGGCAGATAGAACCAGTATGATTGTTTAAATAGCATTGCAGGTCTATTTGTGCATTTTAAAACCAATTATTTGATCGGTAGAATCGATTGAAGTGTTTTGGTTTTATTTTTGATCGCAATTGTAAAGTCTTTACGAAAGCGCACAGTAGTGACCTTGTACGACCAATCGCAAGGTGGAGTAAAGACAAGACAAATCAGATCAAATAATTATCATCAAAATCTTCAAGTTTTTTTTTTCAAACAAATGAACAATGGGCTTTACAATCGGTTGCAATAAATATGCCTACATTTCAGGAATTTTTTGATCTTCTTCGTCGAAGGTGCGACTCACTTGAAAATTATATACATGAAGTTCCGACCCTAAGGAATTTAAAAGTGTTAAGCATTCTTATGTCACAACAACCGAGCTATATTGTGTCTTCTGCCAAAAGCCGCACACTCTCTTCCGATGCTTTCGGTTTCAAAACTTCACTATGGGTTTTCGTAGAGACTTTGCGAAATAAAACGATTTTTGAGCCACTTTTATAACGGAAAAAATTAGTGAACAAATTTAGGTTAAGGCGTAGACACTTTCGCATCAGTAAACGGTTTGTCTTTAACAACTGCTGGAAAAACTAATGACGAAGTGAATATTTGATTATTTTCTCTAACAGACCCGAACGTCGTACTCAATGTTAATGCTTTAATTTTACTGCACCTAGCCAATCTAATTCCTTCTGTGAACATTGTATTCGACAAAGTACACACTTGCTGATCCCGAATTCACCATCTAATTAATATGATTATTGGGATTGACGTGTTCTACGATGTTGTGAAACGGAAAATAATAAAACTTGAAACAAATATTAATTTACTCGACAGCATATTTGGTTGGATTCTTGGATTTTGAAAAGGTTATGGGAAATTGACGAAATTGTAAACATCCATTCCATAAACCTTTAAGATTCCACGTCTGAAGACCACTTGACCACATAAGTGGACGATACTTAGTATTATTGTCATTACATTTCAACAATAATGAATTGGGCAGTTATTAGAAATCAGTGGAAATTAGGATGTAAGCCATGGAAACAAAATTTTGAAAATTTTGTGGTAATCCAACCTTAAAGGCAGAATATGTTCGATTTATGCGTGACTACGAAAAACTGGGCCATATGCACAGTATTTCAGATAATAAATATTCTAACTCCCCAAGGCTGGCGTTTACTATTTACTAGTCCAACCATACAAAAGGATTTATTTACTATTATTGGCCGTTTTCGAAGACACAAAATTGCCTATGTGTTGGTTGTAGATAAGATGTACATGCATGTTCAAGTTCACGTACAGATCAAGATTATCAGCGCATTATTTGGCGAGGTAACCCACTTGATAATTTGGGGCTGTTTTAGACTTTCACTGTAACATATGGCTTAACATGTTCAGCATTCTTGTCCATCTTTAAATCAAATAATAAACAACAACACAGAAATTTCTGCAGCCGTCGCCGAAGCAATAAAATCAGACTTTTATTTATTCATTTGATACAGTTTCACCTACAGTGACTACAGTCGATACAAACAATTACGGCTAACTACAGTTATTAAAAAAAAAATTTAAATAACACAGTCTTGTACAAATCTCTCGACAAGTAAAAATCGAAAATTTCAAATACTGAATTGAAAATCCGTGATATTCTCAAGATCGGTTCCGAAAGACTATAGTTTGTTGGCACCAGGTCAATGAATAAAAGCCCATCACGTTGACGCATTCGGCATTCGGGACCATTGATTTTTAGACGTGCGAGTAACTCGGTACAATCGATACGGGAATTAATGATATCGCGCACTACAGCGCGGTGACAGTCAAGACGTTGCAGTTTCAAAAGATTTCATATTCCACAGCACGCGGAGACTTCAAAGATCGGAGCGCGAACAAAACAAATTGCTTCTGAACACTCTTAATCCTCCCGGAATGACAGTGGTAGGATGGCACCCAAACTAGAGATTCATACTCCAAAATAGACCGAACAAACGAGATATACAGTGATATCAAAGTTATCGGTTCCTTAAAATCCCTGCAGTTTCGTTTAATAAAGCCTAACATAATATACGACTTTAAAATACCGGTGTTAACATATCTGGTAAATGTAGCGTCAGATGCAAAAATCACACCAAGATCAGAAACGAACTCGACTCGTTAAGCGGATACGATTAAAAGAAAGAGTCTTACATTTGCTCACGTTCAGAGCCAGTCTGTTGTTAATTGACCAACTGCAAAATCTGTTTCCTGCAAAGTCCTCCTGCAACTTTACGCAATCAGACAAACTAGTAACCCGGGCGAAAATTTTCATGTAATCTGCGAAGAGGATGCAGGTAGCATACTTAAACCATTGCACCACATCGTTGATAAACAATGAAAACAACAATGTTCCAATGTGACTACCTTGAGGAACGCCAGATGTCACATGAAATAATTGGTAGTAAGAACCCAAGATCCTATCGGAATGCCAACCATTATGAGGTAGGAAATTTACACTCTCTAACTTACTACGAAGAATAGAGTAGTCAATCGCATCATCGCATGGTCTTTTTTGACCATGTGCAACGATTCCGAAATGCCCATGATTGGCAAATACCTAATTTAATAATTTATCGAAATTCTGAGAACGCAGCATTGTCTGATAGGATTTAATCTTCGTAGTTTTGTCACTGTAAAACAGCCTGCGGTGACAATGTGAATGGCCGAATGTTTCACAGGTAAGTTGTAATTTGGTGGCGCCGTTAAAGAAAGATTTTTTTCGAAATCGTGCCAAAGCTATTGTCGATTGTGTAAAGCGTAGTAGCGCTACCGTTTCCCAGCTCTATATTGATGCAGACTGTCAGTCAATAGTTTTGATCGATTTAGAGGCAGACATTGCTTTATCCACCTTATCTTGTGATATTTTTTCATGTCTCGAATATAAACTTTTGTGTTTATTTTTAATTTATGTTTATTAGAATGGCTGCCGAGACTCACTTGTGTTTATGGTATTTTCTGTTAAAAATTTACACGAAAATATCAAACGAAATTTGGAGCAGAATCAAAAATAGAGTGAATTATGCTTTTGTTGTCCTAATAATAGTTGACACTAATTGTCGGTATTGACCCTCGATAAGAGGCGTTACAGACTTGAGTAAATTCGTAAATTCAAAAATGAAATGTTAATTTGAAATTATTTTATAATTAGTTGTGGATGATACAGATAGAACCGCCACAAAGAATTGCGGTGATATTATATTTTTTTCAAGCCAATGCGCGTAATTTGAGGTATTACCAGGCCACCTGAAGAGAGGCATCTAGTGACAAAAAACTCAGGCTGAACTTATCTGAATTAATTTCCTTTTTTTTTTGGCACAGGATGAAATGGAACTTTTGCCAAAATATTTCCTAATGCATGCCAATTTTTAGCACTACCTAATGATTGAATAACTTCAAGACTGTTGACTTGTTTATATTTAGAATGTTGAGAATCGGAAAAACCCAAATTCTTGTTTGGGTAACTAATGAAGGCGATTTGTTACTATTTAAGAGACGGGAGGTAACGACACAATTGATATACTAATGCCCAGTTCCATAGATGAAGAGCCAACGACTCGTTAAACAATATTTTCTGTCGTTCTTCTTTTACGAAATTGCCATTTGTTTCATAATACAAAACCGATTCAAGTTGAAACGGAAAAATTAAATATTTGACTGCCCAATTTCATTCAACTAAATATTTAACTGAAGGTACACCAACTTCTATTTAAAAATAGAATAAAATTGTCTGGCGTAAAATTAGTATTATAAAACAGATCGCAATTTCATAAAATAAGGAAAGGAGGAAATACTATTTAATTGGCCGTTGGCTCTTTATTTACTCGGCATTAAAGTTTAGCGCTGCATTTGGAGGCAGATAAATTAAGTTGCTAGACAACAACATTGTTTTATAATTTAGCTGTTTCCCGCTTTAAATAGAAGAATAGAAAATGAATTATCTTGATATTGTCAGTATAAATAGATTGACAATCTTTATATTCTGGCTTGAAAAGTAGCCTGACTAGTTTTGATAAAGAAATGCATGAAAATGTGCTATCCTGTAATAGCACAGTCTTCGTATGAGTTAGTGGACTTATATTAAATTGCATGCGTCGTCACATCCCCACATTCGCTCTTTCACTTTTGGGGCAAAACGATACACACTTTAGACTAAATAGGTCGTTAGGCCTCTTATATCCCAATCTTTCAATTCCCTACAAATATTCGCTCGAATGGTGATAAATTCCTAAATTGTATTATTTTACTCATAACCTATTAAGATCAATGAACTTTAAATCATTTATAAAACATAACTTATTTTATAAGAGTGTGTTTGTATCGCAAAGAAGAACAGAAACAAAATCTTAAGATATTCATTTTATTTATATATATATATATATATATATATATATATATATATATATATATATATATATATATATATATATATATATATATATATAAACACATAGCAATAAGAAGCGAGGAGTGAAGGTGTTATTTTGTTAATTAGTAAAGCATTTTTATGAAATCGTAAATCATAAAGTATTAATAAAAAAGAATTTGCTGTAAAAAACAAGAATATATAAGCAAAGGCCAGATAAGGAGCATACATATAAGAAATTGGTGTAAATGGGAATATGACGTAAAATAAACTTTATGGATAAAGGATTAATAAATATTAATAATCAGACTAAATATATGCAAAGTACAAATTTGAATTAAATCCGTGTACTTGGGGGCATCGAAGGGCCCGTGCTCCGGCGCTGCATAATCTCATTTAATTTTAATTGCTTTATGTTAATTTTTTGAAATAAGATTTATCATAACCGAAGAAGAAAAAAACTTAAGATTCTTTTTCTTAACCATTTTTAATGAAATACTCCACAGGGAGCAAATTGAAGATTTTCAAAAATGTTTCTTTCGTCTTAAAGTATCTTTCAAATATTTCAAATTAAGAAAAGACCAAAAAAAAAAATGCTATAAGCAAAATTTCAGATTGCTATAATTGTAGGTGGCTTAAATAAAATAAAATAAAAATAATGCTCGGAGCAAAACCAAAAATCATTTTTGCTGTTGTATTCCTGGCTGCATATTCAAATTTTGTTCTTATCTCGAAATGTGTTGAACATTACTCCCGACTCAAAGCGCTTGTTGAAATAAAAATGATTTCTTGATTACTAGACTAATAACAACCATGTATTGTGTTGTACACATAGAAGCGTCTTATGTGTGGCTTTTACTTTTTTTATTTTATTGATTTTACTCAGTAAATATTTGGATATGATTAACACATTTCCGTCTGATTTATATTTAATTTACGTTATGATTATCCGCCTTAATTATCCGTCTTCACACCATAAAATAATAAAAGTCTGCGTTCTCAAACCAAATTTATTAATTTTTTTTTTTCTTTTATTGAAAATTGGTCGATACAAATTAGACGGAAAGGGTTAAAATGCTATTAGTTATGAAAAAAACTAAAAAAACCTTCGTCGTTAACAAAAATTAGTGTGTGTATGTTGTTTGATCAATTGTATCGAAATAATAAGACGCGATTTTTTTTGTATGTTAATCAAACAACAGATGGCTTGATTAAAGATTTCAAAATGGCAAATAAATAATTACACGTCATATATAGTATGTTATTTGAATATAAGTAATCATTGGATTAGATATTTTTTGGCAAAATAATGTGCCCCATTAGTAAATTAAAAGGGTGTGTTATTATATTGACCTGCGTGGCTAACTAAAATGTCGACACGTTAACGTTGTCTTTCTCTTCCTGAATTTGGGCACTGTTTGTTTGGGATAAGAACACGAACGGTTTTCTAAGACGCTAACCAACTATAAATGGTAAATAAAAGGGACATTGAAGGGATGAACTTGTCAACGCCGTCGTAACTCTATATTTGGACATCAAATACCTATTTTGTACAACTTATTTTTTCAGAAGGCCCATCAATCAGAGGCAGATCATAAAATGCGGAAGATCCGACTGGACGAACCCTTACCATGATGACTTATCGCACGATAATTTTACAGATCAAATTTTAGCAAACCTGTCGTTCAGTCACATTTTGTAATGTATGCTATTTCGTCGGACGAACAATAAATGTTGGTTTGCCGTAGATAGATCTCTTTATTAATTTATACAATTATATGTTTCATATGCATTGAATCTTTAACAGTGATTATAATGACGAAAATTCTCGAAAAATCATAAATAATTTTAATCTCTGTATTGAGGCAATTTCCTATTCGATTATTTCTTTTAGTCGGATGTTTTCTATGGAGCGCATTTTGACTCAATCCATGACATGGCCCGTACTTTCTTGATATGTGTAATTAAAAATTGCATATTCCTTCAGATTATGAAATAAATTTGAAATTCGGCAGACATAAACGGGATCCCCTTGTCGCTTGTCATATTTGTGGATTTCCAAATACTGGCTTTTTTATTTCAAGATGCCTTATTAACTGCTTCTTTTGATATTGTATTTTTACTAGGACAGAACGACATGAACTTCCAAAATTAGTCAATAACATACATTATGCACTTATCTTTATTTTTTTCGCAATTATTTCAATGTAGTATGTAATTGGTGGTGTATCTCCCATTGGAACTGAATCCACAACCATTTGTTTTCACTTTTTCGTTTAACCAATATTATTATTATTATTATTATTATTATTATTGGAGGGGTATGCGGGCGATCAGCCACCTCGCACTGCGACCTAAAAGATCTATTGTACTGGACCCTGCTTAATTACCCGTCCAGTCAATATTCAGGTTCTCAATGAACCTGACAATACTGCCTCCCGCTACGTGGTACATACTATCTGGGCTTATTGCTCTCCCTCCTAGATGTTTACTACAGCATGTAGTTCCGCTAGAAAGACGGTAGCATTGGAGCCCAAGGACTTCGAGAGGGTTGTCCCACTCCCATATATTCCTACTCCTGCCCCGTATTCCATTTGATTTTACTCTTACGAGTTGCTGGGAATTGCAAATTGCCTGTAGGTTACCCAGCTTTACTACAGGAAGGCTAAATAAAACTGAAGGGTGCCTGGTATCCAGAGTCCGCATATTTTGGACTGATTAACCTCTCTCCATCGGCATATGTTGTTCCACCTTAGATTAGGTTTTTTTGTCAAGGTTTTATCTTTTAGCGCCGTACTTTAGCCTGTTCCAAATGGCCAAAAATGTGCCAAATGGCCTTAGATACCAGTGGTTGCCACGAGAAGGCAGCACGTACACTTGCGAATTGTGAGCAGTTTACCCCTTACACAATTGTACCCATCACGCAGCTGCCTAATGACAAGACCTGGACAGCTCACGTGATGCGCACCCTACTGGAAGGTTACGGAGCTGGTAGATTAATCTACTTAACTTTGATTCCCCCCACCCCCCCCTCCAATAGATGCCAAACCACCTTTAACCAATATAGGTTGAGATGAAATGTTTGATGACTTCCTGCTTGTCTTCGCCCTCTATACTGCCCTTGCTTTGTTTAACACATATTTTGCAATATAGTTAGTACCTTTATATTGATAATACTCTGCGTTCTACGCGATGTGATGCATACGATGAGGAAACGATGTTCGACTACAAATTTTAATTTCCACATTTGTTTAAAGCTCGCTTGTTTTACTCACAAGCTGAATCCTTTTACCCAGGATTATAAATGATTGGTACTTAGGCCAATTTTACAATTATCCATCTTGGTGGTTGTCGTTGTCTCTATTAATAACTTTTTGGATGGAGTTCGAAAACAAATTGTTACTTTTCGTAGATAATCAGAAAAGGACTTTTCTCGACTATTACGTACGATCTTTCACATATTTTCTGAAGTATCCCGTCAATTCTTTTTGAAAGGTTGATAATTTAGTGATTGCGATCTTTTTCCATTTGATGAATTTACAGTTTTATAGAACTATGGTATATTCATAATTACTTGGGCCGTATCATCCATTTTGCAACTCATTCATCAATTTATTTTTTTACAATATCGGTTTCCAATGGTGGAAAGCGAAACACCTTCCGAAACTATTTCTATCTTTTAATGTCCAAACTCTAATTGAGTAAGTCTCACGGTATTGAAGTGTCTAATAATGCGATAATGGTGTTTGTAAAATATTTATATTAACTACGGCTAAATTATAAACTATATTTTAAAAAACTTTAAAACAAAACTTAAATTTGTTTTAATAAAAAATTGCATTCTGAATGGTTTCAAAGGGTACAGTATTCAATGCATTATTAAATTGTATTTCTTAATGCTCGCACCAAATGGAAAGGATTGTTGCCCATTTATTTATTAAAATAGTTTTATATCTTACAGACATTGAAGATAGGCAAAAAAACCTTAAGAAAATTACAAACGCATTAGTCCAAAATAATTACCTTTGTTCAACAGAACCTTAAAATCTAATTCAAATATAATATTAGCAAATAAAATTATTTATAAAGAGCCTAGGTTAGGTTAGGTTGGAGTGGCTGCTTACGCACACTTAGACCGGTGACGGTCCATTGTGATACCACAGGATGTATCCACAGATGTATGTAAAGAGCCTAATAAGTGAGTAAAATTAAAAGGTAAAATCTCAGGCGAATGGATAGAAGGCTAGATTTAAAAATTGCTTGTAAACTTTTACTCTTATTATGTAGGTGATACCAGCCAGCAAACATGATTTTTACTTGCAAGCACGGTTGATTATGAACAAAAAACATAAGCGAGTTTACGCTCAACTTTGTGAAAAAAATGTATGTGAAAATCTGAATATAAGTGTTTATTGAATGATTTCAAGCTTCTTTGATAAGTGTGAAAAAGCCCTGCAGGTATACATTATTGGCAATCGTGAAACTATTTTTGACTCGAGTATGGCAAAGATATGCTGACGAACCGTATTGTTTGTAGAATTGTATTGGATGGTCGCTGTAGTTTGCTCAGTATTTAAATAAAGTTACATTTTTGGTTCAAAAAGTCAATAAGTTATTTTAGGGTTTTGGAGTAGGTTTTAACATAAAATGGTAACGTAAAATTAAACGAAATTTATAAATTTTATAATTTAGATAATTTTTTGACCCAAAAAATATAAATCACTATTTTTCCGTACAGTCATGTCTCGGTGAGCATGACGAACGTACAGTTCGGTTAATTACCTAAGCCTATTACATTCGCTTTAAAATATCTATTACTCATGCAAGGTCTTTTCGAAAATTCCACTTTGAGACTATTGTATATGGTAACGGCAAAACCAGTGATTATAGATAGCACAGTGGTATCACTAGAGCATTGAGTTGTTTGAATTTAATTATAGAGAGTAATTCTATAGGGTACGCTACAAGAAAATCTTCAAAATTGTGATTGATTTTTTTTTTAGGGATCATACAATTCGTTTCAAATGGACACATTTAGCATTGATGTAAACATTTACTCTAGAGAACGATTGTTGTACAACACTTGCTTTTTAGATAGCCCCACAAATAACGTATGGTGGGTGGTGTCAAATCGGGCAATCGGGTGGCCCTATGATATCAGGGTTGATGTGTTGAGTGATGTTTAGCAAAATTTCGTTGAAAGTAGAGGCTTTTCAAACCCAGTGCATTCAATTCTTGTGCCGAAATGTCGCACAGCATAGCACTGTACTGATCATCATTGGCAGTAATAATCCTGCCCTGGTTGTCTTGAAAAAAGTACGGTCCAATAATTCCTTCCTAAATAATTCAAGGATTTTTGGTTCCTGTTGTTGTTTCCTGTTAGCTTTGTTATCTGAATATCGCAAACAGTGAGTTTTAGTATAATTCCATAGAAAAGTTAAATTCAGACCAAGCTCAATGGCGACACTTTGTCCAGCCATTGAGTTTGGTTTAATTTGGGCGATATTGGCATTCGATATTGTATGCATATATTTTCAAATCACAGATGAAAATTTGCCGTTAATTGTAGGCTTTCTAGTTGATTTTCTCGCGTGTTCACTCACATACAAATATTCTCACTTTAGCGGCAGTACGCTGTCTGGCATTACGCTCTGCATCTATAATCACATAACTTTGGAGAAATGTTAAAGCGGTGTTGTACAATGCTTTACGTATAATTATGTATAAAAAAAAATTGAAATTTGAACGTGAAGCACCGTTTAAGAATCACTGTCCAAAATGTTTAGAATTAAAAACAGACTAAAGTACCAAGTTAAATTAAAGAATAAGAAAAATATTTGAGCATATATATGTAATAATGTACATATAACGAAACTTTATTTTTGGTTTTTATTAGAAGGCGATTCATCAATTATTTGTAATGAAATTGAGATGGAAATGCGAATTAAATAATAAGGCGGTGCGGTGCATATTACAAAAAAAAAAAATATTAATTTATTAAAAATATTAATGTTAAACATTGGCTTTGGCCACCCTGAATTTTCGTTTTTTATTTTATTTTATTTTTTGTTACTCTGATTACAAAATGTACACAAACCCGCAACGTTTTCCTTAGCAATTCCCTTTTTTCTCGTTTCACTATTACAGTTTATCGATAAAAAACTATTGAAATATTTGCAATTAAAATGAAAACAATATAAAATCAGATTAATCATAAAAAATGTATCCTAAAGGGGTTCAAATTAATTGTAACTCGAACAACTCGTGAAACTTTAAAGGGTGAGAAATTAAGAAACGTTTTTTTTTATTTCAATGCAATCAAAATTATACATTAAAACACAAGGGAATTTAAATTTCTCTGAACATGGGAATCATAATCAACTGATTATTCAAAAAAAAAATAAAAAAAAATGTGAATATTTTTGAATTAAATTATTGATTCGGCAGAGAGCGAGAGGAAATCGAACCTTTTGGAAAATTAATGAATCAATAAGATACAAGGCGATATATAGTATTCCCGATTCCTGTAAAATATTTTATCGATTTCCCAATTTTTGGTATGTATGCGTGTATAAATAAAATAATTGGACAGTATACTTATGTAGACGGGTGAGATGGGTGAGACGATACATATATTTGTACAAAACAATGGAATGCATTAAGAGTGCATTTTTAAGATGGCCTGGCGTAAAATATTTCAAACTTAAGTACTCATTCATTCTCTATACTTTCTTATTTGAGGTAGATTAGGAGCAAAGTAAAATAATTCTTCGCTTAGCACTGCCGAACTAACACTTGCCTTGAATTTTTCGAGTGTAAAATATTCTTAGGTTTATCAAGTCTAACTAAAAAATAACTTATAATTGTAATTATTTATTGGTAGTTGTTACAGCAATGTACCATATATTTATGTTAAGTCTACACATTTGCCTTTATGCATTTATTTTTTTTGGATTACATAAAATAAAAGGAATTTTAAGCTTATTGAGCTCTAGTGCAGTTCTAATGAAAAATACGACTTAAAGTTTAGATCGATTCGTGCGGGTTTGCCTTGGGAAATTATAAGAATTGTAATATTTCGAGTATGCTATTTTGATGTTTTTAAATTAAATTTCGTAGAAACTGCCGAGATTTTAATAAAGGATATCAAATGATTTAAAACCTAAATTGGGCTACATCCTTATAAGAGATCACTCCCTATTGCATGCAAAGATTCAGTTTTAATGATTATTTCTTAATTTTTCACGTCATTCCTAGTACCATTTTTGAAGATTGTGGTTGTATTATTATTGGATGTATGTATGTTAAGTAAAACTGGTTAGTGTAATAATCTGTGTGAAAATGTTTTCCCTGTATTTTTTTTTGTCTTTGTGCTGTCGCTTTACAATTAATTATTAATAAATAAACTCATTTTTTATAATAAAAACCATTATTAGGTATTTTCTGAATGTAATTTAATTGAAAACATTCTTTTCCTTGTAGTAAAAATGTTTCGAATAATACTTTAGAATATCGATTTCGGATAACTTCTTCGTCGGTTTTTTAGCAACTATTAAAGTAAGATAATATAATTGTTTAAAAGATTCAACGAGAGAGCTATCCAAAATCGACATTTTAAAGTATTATCAAAGAGCATTATTACCTGAGTGTTTTACTTTTACTTATGTACTTACTTTTAACTTTTTACTTTATACTTTCTACTTTTTTCCTTTTTACTTTTTACTGTTTACTTTTCACTTTTTACTTTTTACTTTTTGCTTTTTACTTTTTGATTTTTACTTTTTACTTTTTGCTTTTTACTTTTTACTTTTTACTTTTTACTTTTTACTTTTTACTTTTTACTTTTTACTTTTTACTTTTTACTTTTTACTTTTTACTTTTTACTTTTTACTTTTTACTTTTTACTTTTTACTTTTTACTTTTTACTTTTTACTTTTTACTTTTTACTTTTTACTTTTTACTTTTTACTTTTTACTTTTTACTTTTTACTTTTTACTTTTTACTTTTTACTTTTTACTTTTTACTTTTTACTTTTTACTTTTTACTTTTTACTTTTTACTTTTTACTTTTTACTTTTTACTTTTTACTTTTTACTTTTTACTTTTTACTTTTTACTTTTTACTTTTTACTTTTTACTTTTTACTTTTTACTTTTTACTTTTTACTTTTTACTTTTTACTTTTTACTTTTTACTTTTTACTTTTTACTTTTTACTTTTTACTTTTTACTTTTTACTTTTTACTTTTTACTTTTTACTTTTTACTTTTTACTTTTTACTTTTTACTTTTTACTTTTTACTTTTTACTTTTTACTTTTTACTTTTTACTTTTTACTTTTTACTTTTTACTTTTTACTTTTTACTTTTTACTTTTTACTTTTTACTTTTTACTTTTTACTTTTTACTTTTTACTTTTTACTTTTTACTTTTTACTTTTTACTTTTTACTTTTTACTTTTTACTTTTTACTTTTTACTTTTTACTTTTTACTTTTTACTTTTTACTTTTTACTTTTTACTTTTTACTTTTTACTTTTTACTTTTTACTTTTTACTTTTTACTTTTTACTTTTTACTTTTTACTTTTTACTTTTTACTTTTTACTTTTTACTTTTTACTTTTTACTTTTTACTTTTTTCTTTTTACTTTTTACGTTTTACGTTTTACTTTTAACTTTTAACTTTTAACTTTTTACTTTTTACTTTTTACTTTTTACTTTTTACTTTTTACTTTTTACTTTTTACTTTTTACTTTTTACTTTTTACTTTTTACTTTTTACTTTTTACTTTTTACTTTTTACTTTTTACTTTTTACTTTTTACTTTTTATTTTTACTTTTTACTTTTTACTTTTTACTTTTTACTTTTTACTTTTTACTTTTTACTTTTTACTTTTTACTTTTTACTTTTTACTTTTTACTTTTTACTTTTTACTTTTTACTTTTTACTTTTTACTTTTTACTTTTTACTTTTTACTTTTTACTTTTTACTTTTTACTTTTTACTTTTTACTTTTTACTTTTTACTTTTTACTTTTTACTTTTTACTTTTTACTTTTTACTTTTTACTTTTTACTTTTTACTTTTTACTTTTTACTTTTTACTTTTTACTTTTTACTTTTTACTTTTTACTTTTTACTTTTTACTTTTTACTTTTTACTTTTTACTTTTTACTTTTTAACTTTTTACTTTTACTTTTTACTTTTTACTTTTTACTTTTTACTTTTTTCTTTTTTCTTTTTTCTTTTTTCTTTTTACGTTTTACTTTTTACTTTTAACTTTTTACTTTTTACTTTTTACTTTTTACTTTTTACTTTTTACTTTTTACTTTTTACTTTTTACTTTTTACTTTTTACTTTTTACTTTTTACTTTTCACTTTTAACTTTTAACTTTTTACTTTTTACTTTTTACTTTTTACTTTTTACTTTAACTTTTAACTTTTAACTTTTTACTTTTAACTTTTAACTTTTAACTTTTAACTTTTAACTTTTTACTTTTTTACTTTTTACTTTTTACTTTTTACTTTTTACTTTTTACTTTTTACTTTTTACTTTTTACTTTTTACTTTTTTTACTTTTTACTTTTACTTTTTACTTTTTACTTTTTACTTTTTACTTTTTACTTTTACTTTTTACTTTTTACTTTTTACTTTTTACTTTTTACTTTTACTTTTTACTTTTTACTTTTTACTTTTTACTTTTTTACTTTTTACTTTTTACTTTTTACTTTTTACTTTTTACTTTTTACTTTTTTACTTTTTACTTTTTTACTTTTTACTTTTTACTTTTTACTTTTTACTTTTTACTTTTTACTTTTTTACTTTTTTACTTTTTACTTTTTACTTTTTACTTTTTACTTTTTACTTTTTACTTTTTACTTTTTACTTTTTACTTTTACTTTTTACTTTTTACTTTTTACTTTTTACTTTTTACTTTTTACTTTTTACTTTTTACTTTTTACTTTTTACTTTTTACTTTTTACTTTTTACTTTTTACTTTTTACTTTTTACTTTTTACTTTTTT